>CM045767.1:23933527-24533527 GCA_025200525.1 Camellia lanceoleosa
AGAGAGATGGGTTAAAAGGATACATAGACAAATTTAAAGAGAAAAATAAAGAACAGAGATTTTAATCATTTAAATATTCCGGTGATGCCAAGACGTGGCCTCTACACGACGGAGCTTGGTTTTCCGACGCAGATTGGATTCCTACACGCGACCCTCCAATCCACACTTCACTCCGCGACCTACATATAATGCAAGCAGCAAGCAACAAAATGTCACACCTCCTCGCACGCAGCAATTTTGATCTCAAGATTGCAGCATTCCAAGGCCCTGCTGCCTTATTCTTCTCCAAAATTTCAGACCTTCTTTAACCAATTCTAGGCACTGACTTCCAATTCTCAGACTCTTTGGAACCAGAGAAATTCAACACCGGACAAATACATGAAATGTACCTGGTAAGGATTCCTATACACAACAAACCCCAAGTAAGTGGATGAGTATCTAAGTCAACCGACATCCCAACATAACCAACCCCAAAGTTAAAACGAGGAAATGAAACGTTAGAGTGACCTTGGCCTTCACATTAGCACCATCACCAATCTCCCCACCATCATCACGCAACTATGTCCATTTAACACCACCGTCAGCCAACTTATCACAACTATTAATTCAAGGATGCAATCAAAATATCAGAAAAGAAAGAGAAAAAAGTTTTTAAAAAATTATTTTTGTTGAAACAAATAGAACATTGATGTAATGAATTAAAAAAAAGGACACTCGATTCAGAATCTAATTTAAAATTTTCTTATCTAAAAAGTCCATAGACTAAATTACTATATCCATAAAAACACGCACTCATGGAAAACCAAATTACCCATATTTTTTCATCTTTCATTTATGATGTACATCTAGGGTGGACTCTAAATTACTTTCGACCCTGCTCAACTTCTTCTTTCTCCTCTCTTCTCTCTCTTTTGTTTTACTTGTTCAAATTGTGTCTCACCCTCTCAAATTTCTATTCTGAGCATTATCTTTGTTGTTGTAGCGCAATGGCCGCTTCGAGGCACATCTTTGTTGGGTTTCAGAAGAAATGGGTCAGTCAAGTCTCTTCAAACCTTCCTTCTATCTCCCTTCAAAGCTTCGCTCCCATCATCAACTCCTCCAATCATCGGGCGAGTTATCGTGATGTCATCGATGGTGGAGTGAGGAGATAAGGCAAAACCTGAATCGCCTTCTCAACACCCAACTGCTTTTGGTGACCAAACTCGCTCGAATGCGTATCATGGGGGATCCGCTAGCATCGGCATCAGTCCTTCCTCCTACCAAGTCTAATCGCAGTGATGTGCCCCAGACCACACAACTATTGTTTCAATAGTACGCGTACGTGTTGGCTAAAAAAATGTTCTTTTTCTTCTTGCCGCCACCGATTCAAATTTCACACTTCACAAAATTATCCGTATTTATCAGACCAATCTAATCGTCAGATCTGTGCTTTTAGTGTTGTCAAAAAGTGTGCTTTTTTGTCATATTACTGTTTTAAATTTGTGTAGATTTTTTTTTGAATAAAGTTCTCAATTAGCGTTTTATTATCTTTTTCAACTACATTTTTGGCAAACAAACAAATTCCTGGATTGCTTTATTTGGATTTTTTTAATGATGTTCTCAATTTTGTTTTGATTATTTTGAGAGAGTTTGTAAATTGATAGTATAAAAAAATCTATAGAAAGATAAAAATTCCCCACGTACAAAAGAGCAAAAAATGGCCTTCAAATATGAGTTTACTGCAGATAAAAATTAATGTGAAGTTTCAAATAAGATAGACAGATCAAAATTTCAAATCAGTAAAAGATCCAAAAAAATCTAATAGATAGGGAAAAAAAATTGAACAAATAGATGTAAGTTTAAAACAGATTGGTTTGAAAAAAATTGGAAATGTATTAAAAAAAAAAAAAAAATTCAATAAATAGCTTAAAGGGTAAAATTAGAAAATAAAATGTCCTTCAAAAACAACAAAATGTACTTTCTCACCAAACTATTTCTACAAAGTATGAATTTCTCACCAACAAAAAAATATCTACTAAAACTAACGCCTTACTCTAAATTGAACTTTTAAATAATTTTTCTCTAAAAAATACAAGTGATTTAACCCATTGTTTTGTAAAATAATCACATCTAAATTTCGTTTTCACAAAATTATTCACTAGCATTATAAAGATGAATTATTTGATAGGAAAAAATTTTTCAACAATGTGCAATGCATACCATGTGCAACCTTATTACAAAAATTATATATAAATTTTTAAGAACTTACATAAGTCACAAAAATACGTAAGTTGAATGTAAATTTGTAAAGAGTCTTAATACTTACTTAATTGCATCATAGAGGGGATTTAGAACATTTCTTTTAGTTGTGTGAATTGTTCAGTCTACGTGTCAGCCTTCACAAACAACGATTTAAGACCATTACTCAAAAGTGGCACTGCAAGAAGTTTTTCAAAAAGCCCATACTGCACTAGTTGTAATACGTTTAGTGCCTTTTACGGAAAGATACACACACAGTGTGCATTTTGGAGATCTGCAAATATAGACTCTTTTTAAAGTTTTCTAGATCAATTCTACAATGTTAAACATCCTAGAATAATTCAGAACATTGAAAACCTGGAGAAATCTAGAAAGTTTTGAAAGTTTCTAGAATACTCTTAGGAGAAGAATAGGAAAGCTTCACTATGTAAACTAGAGTAGTTTAAAATAATTTTTAAAAATATAAATGAAAGGATAAAAATATATTAAAGGATTCTAGGAAATCTAATAAATGGCTCTTAGATCAAGTTGGATCCTAGCCATTCATTAAGGAGGTGGATAGATATATAAGAGGAATGGACATCATTTGGGAAGCTATAGAGACTAGAGAGAGTGAGACACAAAGCTCAAGCATAACTATCAATATTTCAAGTGAAGTATCTCAAATTTTGTTGTATACTTTCTTTTGTGTAATAAAGAAAATAGGAGAGTAAGTTCTTTTTCATTTCAAAATATAAATTTTTCTACAAAAAGCTTGAGTTCGCATAATTAAGACCTTTCATCCTCATATATATTAACCCTATAATAAAAAAAAAGACATATATAGCTTATCAATTAACAAACTACTCTAATTAATCACAAACTGTGATATCTAATTATGTTATAACAAATTTAACAGAACGATCTATCCCCAGTAATTAATAATAAAAAAAAAAATCATAAAAACCAATCTCTCCTTAAAACAACCCTTGTTCCAGCTTATTATATTGCCTCTAGCCATCTAGGTAGACTCAAAGAAGCCTTCATCCTAAGTCTGGTAAAGAACACTCACAAAGTACAGAATGTGCAGCAAGAACACAAAGAAACCCTGAAGTTGAACATATAAGCTAAGAACAAGAAGAAAAGGGAAACTCTATGAAGTTCCCTTTATAGAACAAAAGAATAGCAAAAGGGAAAATATATGGAACATACCAGTGTCCCAAAAATGACATATATCACATCCATTGATGGAATTGCATTGATACCCAAGGCAGCAAGTATGTATGTAAGAGATAAGCATGAACGCTTATGGTGATCTACGACAAAAGTTAAGACTCTTAAGTAAAGAATAACTCGATGACGGATGGAATAGAAAATTCAAGAGAAAAGGATAAATCAATTACCAAAAGCAAGTATGTTTTCTAATTAAGAAGGAGTGATACCACAGAACATATCCCATGGCACCCAAAGCTCTAGCCTGCAAGAAATTCTATTACACAGATGTCACTCATGGAAATATACATTTGTGACAATGGAAATATTACATTAAACACGCCTAAAAAAGAATCTAAGGATCAAGGAAGCAAACCTCAACAATCGTGGCAGAAGAAGATCGAAAAGTCCCCAATTCTGTCTTCCTAATCTGAGAAGATTCAAAATAAACTGTTATGAGGATTTTTATTATAAGAATTTGAATCATTCAACAATTGATAGCGTCTATAATTTCAAAAAGAGGACAACGTAAGTATTTTGGGAAAGCTTTTGTAAAATGTGTTATAGTTATCAAAGCTATGGGTTCTTTAATATGTAAAAACTATAACTTGGCTTTGCAAAATTGTACCGAATCTAGTTGCTTAAGACATTAATGAAACATCGAAGAATTATTTTTTTCATTTGAGAACAAAACTTCCTATAGGCTATACAAAATTTAAGTGGGAAGAAAAATGCATCTTAGAGGATTAATGAAATTTCTTTTTAGTCATGTAATTGTCTAGTTCACATGTCATCTTCTTCACAAATGATTTAAGAATTCCTCAAAAGTGTGATGCTAGAGTTTCCTAAAAGCCCAATTGCATTAGTTGCAATGTTTGTACTCTTAAGGAAAGATACAATTCTACATGTTGGAGATTCAAAGCATGCACTTTTAGAGTTTTCTAGATCAATTTACAATGCGTTGGAAATCTAAAAGACTCTAAAAGGTTCTAGAGAATTTGGAAAATTCTTAGAAAATCTTAGCATAATCAGAAACATAGGAGAACCTTGGAGAAATGTAGAAGGTTTTTGGAAGGTTCTAGAGTAATCTAGAGAAGAATAGAAAACTCCACTATGAACTAGAATAGTTTAAATAATTCTAGAATATGATGGAAGGATGAAAGTATACTACATTCTAGAAACCTAATAATGGCCTTCTTAGATCAAGTTGATCCTAGCCATCCATTAAGGAGGTGGATCAAGAGGATAAAGGAATGGACATCGTAATGGGACATCATTTTGGGAGACATAGAGGATGAGACAACAGCTCAAGGGTAAGTGATTCCAAGTGAAGTGTCCCAAAAATTCTTTTGTTGCATACTTTCTTTTGAGTGTGAGTACAAATGTATCCTATCTTTGTGTATTCATATATACTATAGTCATGTGTATAAGTTATTTTGCAATTGTTAGAAAAATTGTCTCTTTTTGTGTTCAAAAACCCAACAATACATTAATTAAAACAAACAAGGATACATACTCTTCCATAAAGTACCCATGGTCAGACCAACTAAACCATACATGAACCGCAAGAGAAACATATTCACCACATCATCACCTATTTTACTAACAACAAATGTAAGAACATCACAATACATCTATATGGTCGTAATTTCAACCAAACCATACATGAACTGCAAGAGAAACATATTCTAGATCATCAGCTATTTTCCTAATTTAAGAACATCATATAATACATCTATATATATGTGTACATATATATATAACATACAACCTCCATATATTATTTGCTTAAAAAAGAGATTAAGGTTCATACTATTATTATAATACTTTATAGTCTCAAATATATAATATTAAATAAAATTCACTTAGAATTTTTAACTCAAACAGCTTTTATGGTTTAAACTTCTATAGAGTATGAATTGATACAACTAATACTATCCATAAATGAAATATATATATATATCATCAACTATAAAAAAATTTCATAAAGTTTTTTCATACCATGAATATCAAATTGACACTTTTGAACTAGTATGGAACAAATTTGACATTTTTTTTTTGACAAAGCAACACACAAGGTTACAATATACATTATCTATTAACACTATTCAAAAAGATCAAACATAACTACCTAAAATAAAATTATTCAACTAGAGTGCACAGACATACATATAGCAACAGGTTGGGAATGTTGGGAGAATTGAAGCAAAAGCTAGGAATGTTGGGAGAATTGAGAATGTCAAAGCGGATTCTACCGATAGGTTAGTGCTTTCATCGACCAGACAAGACAAGTAACAAGATAGCAGTCGCCACTGTTAAGATAGAATTTCATTGCAAAGCCAGAAGATAAACATGTAACTTGTCTATATGGTTGATAATTTAGAATTGACATGAAAAGAGATAAACATGTAACTTCTCTACATGGTTGATAATTTAGAATTGACATGAAGAGGGACGAACCATAGTTTTTCTGCCAGCTGCTACACCCCATCTCATTGAGGAGATTACTATTGGCAATGCTAAAAAACAACCAAAAATAATTCTGTACAAAAGTCAAATCTTATTACATTCAAATCCAATTAACTTATTGAAAAATAACTAAAAATCATTTGATAAATTAATTTTTATGATTATGATAACTTTTAAAACCATTGGTGTTAGTATTATGATTATTGGCAATGCGAAAAACAACTAAAATAATTATGTACAACGTCAAATCTCGTACATTCAAATCCAATTAACTTACTGAAAAAGAACTAAAACTCATTTATGGCAATTTCTTCCGCCTATTTATAGCTTTCTTCCGCCCTTGTGCTGCCTTTAACTTGTATCAGATTGCTCCCCAAATCACCAGTCTTTTCCTTTATTTAATTATCTTCATAAACCTAACCAAACCATGCCTTAAGTCCTGTGGTTGGCTACATAAATTTTTTTTCTCCATTCGATTTCTATTCAATGTCATTTTGTTAGTCAAATTAAAGAGAGTCATATCTCTATTCACCGCATCACCACGCCAATCTAGATCTATTACTTCCCTAACACTACCATTTACCGTCACTTTTGGGACAATTAAAATATCTTCAATCATAATTAAAATAACAACCACAATACGTCATAATTAATTCATAACCAACACTAGAGCAGCCACAACAAGCTAGCTAAATTATCAAATCTATCCAACAAGCTTTTAGTTAAAACAGTTTTATGAATAGGGACTAGCCACTTTATTGCTCTACTATTTTTTAGTTACTTGCTTTTCAATTAGTAAATCATTTACTCTCTCTTTTTCTCTCTCACATAAATACCTTAAATGAATATTTTAAAAAAAGTTTACCCAAATAAAGAGTATTCCTGAAGTGTATATTAAAAAAATATATTTATTAGCTAAATTAATAAAGTGAGATTTTGGCAAGATATTTTGTCTAGCTGAATCACAGGTACAACTTTTCTTTTGGTTGTATTATAAAATTTTTATAAGAGGTATTTAATATTGCATTAATTTATCTCAAGTTTTTAAATTAAATGGTTGTATTAAATTATTATTATTTAAAATTCAACAACTTTCAACACTCACTAAATAAAACAAAACATTATTATTAATTACAATCATATTTTTCAACTAACAATTGGAAAACCATACCTCAATTGCAAGAGAATTGCTCAAGAAATAAGCTAACCCAGCAACAGCAGCAAAACATGGAACACTCCACCAATCTCAGAGTCTTCTGATAAACAGCTCCTTCAGGTGACAAGTCCTCCTCCAACTCATCATCATCAGAGGATTTTTTCCTCTTCTCCATTGCTCCAAACCTGCTCTGCAATTTTTGAAACCCCAAAGTGTCCGAACTTAAGCCGACGTCTAGAGAGAAATTGGGGAAAACGGAGAGAGAGTGAGAGAAAGCTTGATGGTTCCATAGAGAGTTGAAGGATTTCGTAGAGAGAAAAAGTGGGGAGGAGAAGAGAGAGAGGGACGGGAAGCGGTAGTTTGGGGAATGACGAGAGCTTGGGGTCGACACGGCTATGATGAATCTGGAAGAGATTCATGGAGGAGAAGACCCAAAAGCTTAGAGATAGGATTGTTGTGTGTGTGGTTGAGTCCAGATTTATAATTGGGCTTTTTTCACATTGTGTGGTGGTCACAGTTGACAGAGAGGCCCATAAGTTTTGTAATCTAGCCCATTAATGTGTATCATAGCCCAGCCCAAAACAGTGTCAAAGCTCAAAACAATAGGGGGACTCACTGGTGGGTCCCATGGAAGTAAGTTAATATCGGTCAAGTCCGCTCTTATTTTCGCCTTTAATTTTACCCTTAATATCACATCACACGCTAAGCTAAAGAAGTCATCACGAAGCCTTCCTTGTGAGCGAGACACACAAACACCTTTTTAAGGGTTCTATTGCACACAAACATGAAGATTTGGAAACCATTCTCTAGCGATTTTTGATTTGGAAATCGTAACAAACGAAGAGATTTTGGCTAATCTCCCAATCGCTTTCCAAAGAAATCGCTAACTATTTTCATAACGATTTCAAACAAATCCCAAAGAAATCTCCCAATCGCTTTTGATCTATATTCCAATTCAACATCTACTTACCCTATTTAGTTCATCTTCAACAAACACGCCAATCAAACGTGAGTCATACTCATCTTCCTTCTTCTTTCATAACCATAATTAAGTGATAAAATTCAAAATGGAGCTATTTTCAATGTGTATTATATAGTATTAATTTATCAAGATATTCAACTTCATAATAATCATATCTTCATGTTTATTTGCTACATAATGATGGATTTGCTTACTTTTGCTAATTCAAAGGATAAAATTTGCTATACAATGATGTATTTGATTACTTTGCCTACTTTCGATAAAATTTGCTATAACAATGATAAATTTGCTTAATTTTTCTAATTAAATGATAAAATTTGCTATACAATGACTTAATTTTCTTACTTTGTCTAAGTCGTTGATAAAATTTGTTATAACAATGATAGATTTGTTTAATTTACCTAATTGAGTGATAAAATTTGTTATAATGATGGATTTGCTTACTTTTGCCTAATTCAAGGATAAAATTTGCTTACTTTGCCTCATCGAGTGATAAATTATCAATCGCTTTTCATCTTATCATGATACTTCATGTTCTTTTGCAATTTGGAATCTAAACTTTGCTATACAGTTTATATATTTGCTTAATTTACATAATCGAAAGTGATAAATTCTTCTTAGTTTGCCTAGTTCAAAGGATAAATTCTTCTTTAATCTTCAATGTTTATGCTCGATATTTTTATATAGATGTTCTCACCATCGAAAAGATTATGTCGCCAAGAAACAAGTTTTAAAGAAGAAAAAAATTGACAAAAGTTGAGTGTGTTATAGAGCCAACAATGTATGAAAGTGAAAATCAAGCGTAAATTGAATGTGAATCTAATATCGACAATGGGAGCCCGAACGCAACAAACTAAATAAGCTACAGAGTCACAAAGCAAGAGGGAAGAAAAACTAGGGTCAATACATACATGATAACGAAGCAAAGTATGTCTACCGCTCTAACATTCAATCTTTTATCAAATTTTTCAAGACAACAAAACCTTTAAAAGAGCATTTGGCACTATTGAGAAAGACTCATTTTTCACTTCTAATTGATAGATTGAGTAAAAACAAGAAGTTTTATGAAATATGATGATGTGATTGCAAAAATCTTGCAAACTTACCAAATGGATGGAGAAACTTTCAAAATAGGTGCTAAGAAGTTGAAGTTGAAAAGCAATGACTTTAAGTTGATTTTTGGGATTGTATGTGACAAAAGAAGATGAATCTGTCATATGGAGGAAAGAATGAGATAGATATGGTGAAAAATAAGGAAAATAATAGAGAGTAGAATGACAAGAACATCAATCACAAAATTGATCACCACTTTTGGAAAGCAAACAACAATGAAGATATAGAAGATGTTGTCGTGCTTGAATGCCTTGATCTGCTTTGCTTTTGTTATATCCGTACAGGGACTACAATCGGTTGAGGATTCATGAAATATATCGAGGATATTGATAGAATGAAGTTTTATGATTGGTGTGGCGCATGAAACAATAAATTTCACAAGATCAATAAAGCAACATGAACCAAATCGATAAAGTTTCCAGATGTATGATAGTCTTATTGGTAAGTAAATAATTTCACTTACAACTTATTAGATATAATATTTACGCTACTAAATACTAATTTATAATAATTTTTTGTCCTCAACAAAGATTGGATATATGAGCATACAAGCATCATCAAACCAAATGACAAGAATGTAATCCCAAGATTTGCAAAATGGAACATCACACATATGGGACAACAATTGGCAATTCATCCTTGCACCATTTGAAAAATATTGTGGTATGCATTGATAACCTTTTGTTTTGTTTAAATGAATGATAGATTTTGTTATGCAAGAATAAATTTTGCTCACATTGATAAATTTACTTAATTTGCCTAATTCAAGAATAAATTTCTTAGTTCACCTACTTGAGTGATAAATTCTTCTAATCTTCATGGTGTCACATTTTGGTAGAAAATTATTTAGACATTTCATTTATGCTTGGAAATTATTCAAGAAACAAGTTTTATCGCAGTATAACCTTTATTTCTTTAATTGAGCGATGAATTTTACATGCAAAGAATAAATTTTGATATGAAGTGATAAATTTTACCGCAGCTATAAATTTGCTTATTTTGTTTCATTAAGTGATAAATTTTGCTTAATTTCGCTAATCTCAAAGGATAAAATCTTGTTATTATGGACCAAATCACTAGTCTTATTATAAATTTGAATCATCAACGATAAATTTATTACTAAAATTTGTGTCATATCATTCTTTTTAATAATTTCCATTCATGTAGGAGAGAGTAATTTGAAACACACAAATGAAGAACAAAAAACACAAACAATTGCTACCACAAACAGAAGATGAGGATGAAGATGAAGAACCTAACTTTGAGGAACAAGAGCAGATTGAAATATCCGAAATGAAGAAGAAACAATGATCAAAAGATATACCAACAATTACTACCACAAACGAAGCGGAGGATAAGATAAACAAGTTAACTTTGAGGAACAAAAGGTACTAAAATATCTAAAAAGGAAGATGAACCAATTATCAAAAGATATTCAGCCTCACCAGAAAAAATTCACCAAATCCAAGCATGAAACAAGTGCTAAAAAAAGAGGATATCAACAACATTGCAATCTAAAAGAATGCAAGAAGGAAAGCCAAATTTCAAAGATGAAATTGAAGAAAGTCTAGTTCATGTGCAAAGAAATAAGCATTCTTTGAGAAGCTAGAAAATGATGAAGAAGAAACAATGATATAACGTAAATTTGGTCCAACAACTTCACCGGATTTAAGCATCAAACACCGTCAAAAAGAGGAAAGCAAAAAGAAACTTGCCTATGAAACAAATCTTTACCATGTCAAATTAATGAATATACCTTAAAAAACTAGAAGAAAATATGTTGATAATCCCAAGGCTAGAAATGGAGAAGGCAAGAATCCAAGCAAAAATGATGACCTTACTGACCAACTCATAAAGCTTAATAAACAAAATGGAAGAAGACAGAACAAAGCAAAGACACAAAATGGAAGTGAAAGACGTGGAAATAGTACTACTTAATGAGATAATTGCAATGTTGGTTAAATAAAATGTCTACCTTGACAATCAAGAACAACAAATTGCGCTTGAAGTTGAAGCATTTACTCCCAAAAAAATCGCCTTTGTGAGCTCAATGATAAAAAATAGTGAAACATAGAAATCAAGAAGAGAGCACAAGGATCTAGATTTTTGGTACATAAACGAAAAAACAACCAAACCGTAACAAGACACTGATGAAGTACAACCAATGGTTGAAGAAAAGGCAAAGACCACAAAAGAAGAGGAGACACACCAACAACATCCAACAAAAGAAATAGACACTTCCAATCCAATGTTTCACAAATAGCCAAAGAGATCAAAATGTAACAACCCCAAGCCGGATTAATTGTTAAACCATGATTAGGAATGCCTAATAAGTAATTAGGAGGAAATTTTGTGCTAATGGCATGTGTTACACGCTATTTGCATCTATATCTGCGTCAGAGAAATATCTATTTGTGTTTCTATCTTATTCTGCGAATTGAAGGCTTTATCGACATCTAATTACGAAATTGACTTGATTTATGTGTTATTTGAAATTTTTACAATTTTATGGTAGGTTTAATTGAATTTCGATGCAGAATCAAATAATTAGAACAAATTAGTCATAATTGATTAATTCTTAAGTCAACTTAATTAAGTCTCATTAATCAAGCCTATATAAGGCACAAGTGACCTTAAGAATACATTTTACACTCTCATTTCATCATTCTTGAAGCTACAATGTGTGAGAGAGATAGAGAGAGATAGAGAGAGAGAGAGAGAGAGAGAGATTGGGATCAAAACTTGAGGTTTGGAAGGAAATTGGTAGAAGATTGGAGAATTGCTTAAGTGCATCACTAAACCTTATTGAATTGAAAACTCTAGGTGAGAATCTTGTCCCTAAGCTTTGTATTCAAAACATTAGTGAAAGAGTTTAAGAGATTAAGGTGGTTAAACATAAGAATTGAGCTTAGATTAAGGAATTTGGGAATAATCCTTGTATGCATGCATAATTCATGAAGTTTTGACTTTGATTTCAAAGAATTCCCACATGCATGTATTCATCTTGCCTTTGTTTTGAGAATTCATGAAGTTTCATACCAAATTACCTCAATAGCTCATGTTTTGAAAGCTTTGAAGTCAAGAAATTACATGCATGTTATGTTTTCAACATTTCAAGTTTGAATTTGAACAATTGGCATGCTTTTTGGCCTTGATTTCATAAAATGATCTTTAATTCTCAATGTTTTCCTAGTTTAGACATGTTTTCTTAAGTTTTGGGCTCAAAAGGCATGTTTTGTTGGGTTGAATTTGAGTTTTGAAGCTAGTAGAGCAATTTGAAATTCCAAAATTTTGCATCATTGCTTTTAGCCATAGAAGTCGCGGTTGAGCGATTACTTTTGTTTTGTACTTTCTTGCCTGACCAATAGTTGGTTTGAGCGTAAAATTCATGCTCCCAAAATTTTTTTCAATTTTGCATCGCCGAGCGACAAGAGTTATGCTCGAAGCGAGGACCCCTGCTTGTTCAATTTTCTCGCCGAGCGAATCGCTGAGCATCCATTGAGCAGAAAATTCACATAACCAATACTTTTGCAGACCTAGGGGCTCGCTCGAGTGTGGAAAGTGGTGCTCGAGCGAGGTGTTCTATTTTTGAAAATTTTGTGAAGTGTTTCATATTGCATTTTGGCATCTTCATTGCATCCTAGGCATTCCTAAGACATAATTAAGATACAATAATGAGGATAAGACTTAGAACCACCCTAAAAATGAATGAAATGAGTTACGTACCTTCCGAGCGTGTGTTTTAGTATATATCTGTTATGTGTTTGTATGTAGGTCACACACCGTAAGTTATCTAGTCTGTCTACTCTATTGTCTGCTTTTGGAACCAACTATGAGCAATAACTTTGTAAAGCTAGGTTCACGTTTAAGTATTTTCCTATATGATATGACAAGAAATGATCTATTTTTTGAAATGCTATGTTCTGTATCAATGAATAATTGTTCATATATTGAAAAGTATTCGTGGCATCCTTAGCACATGGCCCTTGCCCGGGGGTAACAATACCATGGTTTAAGTATGTTATCTATTTTCAGTACCGGAGGTTCCTTTATGACCCTTAACACTCAGATCTCGAAAGTTAGCGCTTAATGGGTGTACCACGATGATTATCTCGTGAAATTGAATAAGTATATGCTTCAACTCTAAATAAGAATATGAATCTATTTCTAATTCAACTTTACTTTCCTAACTGATTTAGGACATCATTCATTAAACCCTTTACTCTATTATTATTCACTAAGCTACCACTATTTATATTATATATGTAGGTGTCACACCCAAACCCTACTCTATGGGTTTAGCATCAGAATCGCCAAGACCGAGATTATCAAGGCCCCGCCAATAAAAGAGTACAAGAAATCGAAGTTCGTGGTTTGGCTAAGCCAATACAGTAAATAAATAATATCCATTGAGCTATGACAGTCTGTATGCCAAAAGATTTTTCATGCATTCACACGTAGAACAAAGACGCCTATACAAATTTTACAATATACAAAGACAGGACCTAATCCCTTGATAATGGTACAGTAAAGCAGATAACAGTCTATACAAAACAAAGGAGACAAAGATGTGGGGAAATGCTAAAACACCCCTAAGCCTTAGCATGGCAACTTGGAACCTCGCAGTGAGGTACAAAGGCTGGCTTGACAAAACTGGAGTCTAACCCACGCACCTAGCTCCGGTCTGGTGGCTGAGCACCTACATATATATATAAACAAAGGAGCTAAAGCCCAAAGGAATAACATAATGCGAAGAGGTTAAGAATGAAATGTCCTACAAAGAATGAAAACAAACCATTAAATGCCTTTTCAATGTAATGCTTATTCACCATATGTGGTACATCCATTAGCATAGCAAGAAACAAGAGGTCTTAAAGACCTGACAAAGAATGATGGCCATCAATCAAGAATAAAGAATGGTTCCACGAGGAACCGACAAAGATCTCCGTAATAGTAACAAGAAATGAGAGGTGCTAAGGATGCCACAAGATATTTCTGTAATATAGGACATACATTTATTCAAGAATAACTACATTTCAAAGAAATGCTCAATTCAAGAATCAATATTCGCTCAAGAAGAAACAGCCTACCACTTCGTAAAATAGTTCCGTAAACAAATGTAAAACATTCTATTGAACATATCTTTACACAATTGTTACTCACAGAGTTCAGTTACAATATGCTAGAGCGTGTCTCCCAGCCGCCAATCCTACACAGCATGTTGAACACACACTAAGCTACACACTGGGAAATATCATAATTTAATCCCTAATTTGTCTTGGTGTGTTCTACATCTATATCCTTATTAAGATGCCTTAAACTAGGCCTAAGAATGCCCAGAATAGGATGAGGATGCAAAATACACTTAGAAAACATTTTGCAAAGTTTGTCAATAGACCCTCGCCGAGCGAGCCTTCCTTCGCCGATGAAGCTTCCAAAATCAAAGGCTTCGCCGAAGCGAGAATCCTTCGCCGAGCGAGAAATCCTTCGCCGAGCGGGTCTCGATGAAACAAGAAAAGTAATCGATGCTCGATTTTACGCCGAGCCACCAATCTTTCGCCGAAAGTGGCTCGAGTAAACGTTGGTCGCTGAAGCGAGGAATCTTTTCGCTGTTGAAGAAGCCAACTGAATTTCCAGATTTGCCTTCCAAGCTCAAACCAAGCATTCTACCACTTTTACTCGACCTCTTGGGCCCAAATTTTGGAAAACACCTCTAGATTCAATATATAACAAGTTTCAAAGCTCAATTTGTGAATTCCAAGCCCAAGAGTGAGTCAATTAAAACCATTTTTCAAACCCACTTTCAAGAATAACCTTCAAACATGCCATGCATGAATTTAGAACCAATTTCCAGCTTCAAAGCTTGCTCTAATGAGCTCAATATTTTGAAAACAAGATGAAAACATGGACTATAACAACAATATGGGCATGCATGTACCAATTCCATGAAATCAACCTCAAAATGCAACAATATAGCCATGCATGCAACAATTAAGCTCTACTCCAACACTTTGAGCCATAACTTGGCTCTAGACTTCAATTTAGCTCAAAACCATGCAAGAACAACTCAAAGACACAATGAAAAAGATGAATGATCTACCTTAGGTGTAGGATGAGAAGTGAGGAAGCTTAATTTGTAAACTATGCTCCAATTCTACCAACATCCCAAATAATTCAAGAAAATGAATGCACTTCTCTCTCTCTCTAAATTCGGTGGAACAAAGGATAGAGTCGATGAAATGTTTAGTCTACATGTATAAGGCTCAACATATGTGAATAAACAAAGGCCCCACTAGGTGGCAAAGTTGTAATTAAGGCAAACTCTTAAATTGGCTTTATTTAATCTAGTTTAATCATACCTAATCACATTTTGGATAATTATACTATAAAATCGATAAATTCCATCGATCATGAAACACTAAACGGTTTTCGCCAAGCCGATAAGGCCTTCAATTTGCGCTTAAACATAAAACACGAACAGATAATCAAATAATCAAACAAATAAGAATGCAATACAATAAACATGCTCACCTCAGCCTTTTAAATTTTCAATCATCGCTCAATACTCCTTAGTTCAATTATCGGTCATAAACAAATTCATTTAGCAAAGAATCAAGACGTAATTTAGTAAATTTTGAAACAAAGATAGGGTCGTTATAAGGTGATTGGGAGCTTAACCAGTTCTGTGATGGTCGCCTAAAAGTCTATTGTCACCAATCTTTGTGCCTCCCGAGGTGGTTCCCGTCTGAAGAAGTTAAGTTAGCTCGACTTTTTGTGTTCCTTTTGGATACGGCTAGCCCTATAGTTCGAACTCCTGTAGTTCTGAATCTGATTCCACAAGTGCAATGTGAAATAGATAAACACAAATGAGTCCAAAAATCTGCAAATCTTTTGAAAAATCAATTTTGAATCAAAATTCCAAAAATAGACTGCTTTGCCAGACACAGAGTCGCCACCTAAATATTTTTGAAAAATTTAGGAAACCCTTGTGCCAAAGGCCACTTATCTGTCATCACCAAAGTGTCTTGGCTCGGGAACTTAGGTACGAGAAGGGAAGGTCATGAATTGAGCACTCCACTCGCTTGATCAAAGATCAGGCTCTACTAATCATAATGTGATTCTTATTTACATTATATGCTCTTGTTCCGATTATTAGGCTAACATTACTATGTGATGCGCACACAAGTATAGACTAATTGGCAAAAATTAGAACACTTTGATTCATGTTTGCTTTGAAAATGTTTCGAATATGTACCATTTGAAAAAATGATCACATATGTACTTTACTCAAATTATTCTAATTCAAGCAATTAGCCTTCATCCACAGACATTTAAGCAATTTATCAATTAAGTACTTAGCCTCATGGCAAGCATGCTAGACATGACAACAATCACACTCATGCGATATGCTAAAGCACAAAAATGCTCACCTAATACTCCGAGCCAAAAGAAACAAAATAGTTAGAAAACATGCATGTTTCTAACTAATGCAACATGACAAATGTAACCCATGCAATGACGCAACTAATAGGCTCGGCTACTAATTATGACTTGTGAATCAATTTGATAGCATGCGGTTTAAGCACCTTTTCAAAGAAGTATGTAAACTACAATGCATTGTTAGAATGATAAATCGAGCCTCGATGCATGCAAGACAAGTGGATGCAGACATAGAGTATGCTAAAGAAAACATGTGTTATTCTATCTATTGTAAGCAAGTAAATAAAAGGGATGAAGTCTTGGGGTTGGAAGATATACACATTATTACAAGTTTGGCCCCCACAAAAGAGGGTCCTAATGAATGAACTAGCTAACTAATTACCTAATTAACTAACTATTACAAACCTAATTAAACAAACTAACTATGCTAGCTAATTATTACAACACCATAATTAATTAACTATTCTAGCTAATTAAATAATTACAACGCAACAATTAATTAACTATTCTAGCTAGTTATTACAAATTGAACTAACTAATTAATTAATTACAAATTAACAACACCTAATACAACCAAAGAAATAACTACGCTAAGTAATTAACTACTCTAACTAATCAGCTTTTAAAGTGAGGAATGCTTATGCATGCATGCGATTTTCACCAAAAAGCCCACTGCTTTTGTCAAGAATACCTCTGCTGTACGCTTAAAAATTGGACTGCTTTTTACCTCACCGCTTTCGCTGTTTCATCGAAAAAGGACACCGCCTACTTGGAAAAAGTGGTGGTAACCTAGTAATGGCGGCAGTCACCAATAGTGGGTTGTCGTCTAAGAGAAGTGGCCTATTGGCCATTGGTGTTGGTTTTTCTCAAGAATAGAGGACAAACAGAGCACAAACCGTAGTATTTTCGTGGATGTTTGTCCACCATGTCTCTCCTTATCGCTGAACAGTCAAATGAGGGTAGGTTTCAAGTCATCAATCGACGCAATTTCATTGCATGATGACTTATGAACCAAAGGACACAATTTCAATAAATGCATAACAAAAACCAACAAAACTTCCTCCCTATCATGGATTAATCAAGGAAAGTGGTTGACCTTGAAACTTCAACCATTTCATCACTAACAAGTATGAAATGCCTCAAGTCTCCATGTGTTCAATTAACGCCTAATTGAACACCAAATTGCTTTTATTATCTTGCATCACTTTTAGTCCCAATTTAGTTACTTCATTTTAATTACGATCCATTCACTAGTTCATTAAGTCCAAAAATGAGCTTTAAGTCCTCTAATTTAAAGAAGCATCAAACAAATAGTTTTTTTAGGCATAAGAGAGACACCATGTCGTTAGTAATAAATCTCCAAAGAGATTAAACCATTAAGCACAACACCTTTATCTCAAGCTTAAACAAGCGATTAGTTTGAAACAACTTTCAAAACAAAGAAAAAGTCAAGAAATGAGGGAGGTTGTAGAGGTGATTAGAGATGAATATAAGTATGGAAAGTAAGAAATAAATACTATTAACTCAATTAGGTTGATGGTTAAGGCCTAAACCACCAAGTCTATGAGGACCATTACATTACAAGCATACTATACAAAGCATAAATGACATGACCACTTAAAACAACCCCAAAGTAAGCAAAAAACAATGCTAGAATTTACGAAAAATTGCTAAAAGAGTAAGCTAAAATTATGGAGACATTAAACTAGTAAACAAGCTAAAGGAGGGTGGCTAACCCTCCATTTTTGGGACCTCAAAACATGATTTTAGCCTCTTAAAAACTCTAAAATTTAGTGGTAAAAAGCTCAAAAAAGTTGAGAGAAGAATGGGAAACACAAAGGCAAAAGCTTAGAGAACAAGATTCAAAGAAGGGTGGTTAACCCTCCAACTTTGGTAGCTTTAAACCACAAGTTTCACTCATAAAAATAAGGTAAAAGTTCAAAATCAAGAAGAAAAGATAGAAAACAAATAGTGTAAAGATGCTCAAAATTATACCTCTTGAAACAAGGCAACTCTTTTGTTAACAAACCCATAAGTTTAGGAAGTGTAGAGAGAGTATGTAGGTTGCAAGATAGAGATAAAGAGAGAATTTCAAGAATTTGGCCTTTTGGAATTTTTGTAACCTAAAAACATGAGGGTTGGCCTTGTATATATAGAAAAACAATTTTCAGTCTAAAATATCTATATAGGAATAGTTGAGCTTGTGGGGGATATCCGCAAAAATATTTGGTTTTTGACATAAGTCGATGTGCCACTAAAAGTGGGTTGCCAGAGCAAAAATCTACTTGTGTCCGATTTCAAACAGTATATCTACTTCATCCTGACTCGGTTTAAGGTGATTCTTGAGTCTAAATTGAAGCCCCTAAGTCTACTTTCCAATGGTGGTGGTCTCACATATAAATTCTAAGTGTGCAAAGAGATATGTCTATTTTAGTGAAGGTTTTCATTTTTATCCTAACGGATTGATGCCCAACTTCTTCCCTAACTAGTTTTCTTCCTTCCTCCTATTTCCTTCAACTCCAAACCTCTAAATAAGATGTTTGTAAAGATTTGTCAAAGAGTTCACCTTCTTATCATTTATTTCCACTTTGTCCTTACTCGCTTTACCAAAAAAGTATAATTTTTATGAAATGCAAACCGTGAACATCATGGAAACATTTTCAAAAAATATTTTGAAATAGAGGGTTTTAAGGTCTAAAATAGTTTTGGTCAAAAATGGAGTGTAAGGTTGAAATTTAGAAGCTTTTCTTGTCAAGAAATTGAACGCTTGTATAGCATAACTTTCATCATCGAAAGTGATCAACCTCAGCGCCTAAGTCTTAAGGGCGGTAAAAATGGGGTGTCTACAAAGGATCATGTTAAGGATTTGTTTTGTTTTTGCTTATCCATACATCGGCCTAAGTCCCTTTTGATAATATTTGTATGGTGATGCATGACTTATGTAATTTTGACATCATATATATATATATATATAAGTTTTGAACTATCTGCCCCATGTATATCTCATGTACCAATGGATTATGTATGTTTTATATATTTGTTTTCAGAGTCTCAGATTACATGATGATCCATTCAGAGGCCTTTGGTAATCCTTGGATTACTGGCCGATTACGACGCTAAACCTATAGGGGTGGGTTTGGGTCGTGACAAAGTGGTATCAGAGCACGTGTTATATCACACACACGAGTCCATATGAGCTATAGGATGTCCTAGAAAAGAATTAAGGACATTACATCTACATGTGTGAGTGTGTTTTTGTAAATGTGATAACTGAAACTGACTAATATACGAAATTGAAAGAAAAGAACAAAAACTAAGTACTCCAAACACTATGAACAAGATTATTCCTACGTTTATTATTGTCCTATTTACCTATAGCAATGGAAAATACAAGAAGTGATGACACAGTTGGATCTTCTGAGGCTCGAATGAGCCGGATGGAACAAATATTAGAAGCTTTGACAAAAACAATGAGACAACAATAAAGACAACAACCTGTGCTCCCTCTACCATCTCCGGTACCAGTTGAGCCAGAAAATACTGACATTATTTCATTGACATAGAAATTCAACAAAATTAAGCCGCCAATCTTTCTATGTGGTATTGAGCCGTTAAAAGCCGAAACGTGGCTGCTAGAGACTGAAAAGATATTTAAAGTGTTTCTGTGCTCGGAAACTCAGGAAGTTCTTTTGGCCACCTACACTCTGAAAGAAGAAGCTAGACGATGATGGATGCTTATCTGAGATAATAATGAGGCTATGTGTAGACACCCCATTTTTGACTGTCCTCAAGACTTGGACGTCACCATTTGAACACTCGGTGATTATCCATGTTTGTGTTCGTTTAGAGTTCCCAGAGTTCTCGGCTACGCGCCTTGTCTCAGGATCTCCGAACTCGACCGTTTTGTGTCTGGTTTTGCACCAAACACTTGTGTTTTGCCTTGAAGGGGCATGGAATGCCTTGTGAGGCATCCCCACACACCACCGGCAGTGGTTAGAGGCCACCGGCTGGTTTTTGTTGCCACAAGAATGTATGTTGCTTGTTGCTTGGCATCAATTTTGTCAAAATGACATTTTTGGCCGACTACTATTCACCGCTTTTGGAGATATTTTGAAACAAATTGGTCGGTATTTGCTTCCTCCATACACGTGTGGAGGATGCCCTCTTGTTAGCTTACATTGTAAGTTTACAAGATTGGCTTCTCTATAAGAGGAGCCCTCCTCTCCCTTGCTCAAGGGTTAGAAAAATTAGAGCTTTTTGCTTAGAAAATACAGAGGAAGCTCTGGTTTTAGGGTTAGGGTTCAATACATATCCTATCTCTATATTACTCTTGTGTGTGTTTTAGTCCATAATATTGCACACAAGCACCTAGTGCTTCACCTTCCTTTGGCTACTGAGGTTCTAAGGGCTTGTTCTTGCTGTTTTTGATTGGATTGAAGCTTAAGGAGGTAACAAGACCACCATTGTTGAAGAAAGGCTTCAAGGGTAAGAAACTAGTCCTTTTTACCCCATTTTTGCATCCTATTTCTACCTATCTTAGAGCTGTTTTTGTGTTTAGTGTATAACATAAAAAAGTTCTATTTTTAGGCCCTCTTGATTGTTTGTTAAGAGTGTTTTGTGGTTTGGGTGTGTTTGACCACCCTTAGGCCTTGAAAGGCCCCTTTTTTGTGCTATTTTATGCAAGTTTCGAGACTTTGGTGTTTGGGCCTCTTCACCACTGAAATCTTGAAGGATTTTAGTGGTGGGGATGGTACCTTGAAGTCTCCAAAAGGGGAGGGCCACCCTCTCTCCTTGTTGTCCTTGAAAGGGACCATTTTTGGTCTCTTAAAGGAGCTTATGCTTGAGTGTTTAGTGAGCATGCCATGACTGTTTTTCATGCTTATGTTGCCATAATATAACATGGTTTTAAGTTGGTTTTGGTGTACCATGCATGCCTTGCATACCTACCTTGTAACGCCTTGTGATTACCTTAATATGCCTTAGGTTGTATGCCTTTGTTTTAGCATGTTTTAGGCTTAGATTTGTGAAGCTTGTGTGCTTATTTTTCCATGCTTTAGGTCTGTCTTAGGTTGCTTGAGTCGACCCTAGCATGCATTATATAGCCTCTTTGCATTTTTGGGCTTGTTGGCCTTAAGTATGTAAGTGTATAGAATGCTTTGCTTGCTTTGATTTAGTGGATTGAAGTCATTTTTCATGTTATTTCAGTCCCTTTAACATGTTTGTATGCTTGCCTTGCATGCCTCTTTAACGCCTTATGAGCTTGTGTTGTATGCTCCTTGAAAGTGCATGTGTGCATGCTTTTGAATTCAAGCCATTTAGATGCCATCTAGGTGTTCCTGTGTTGTTTAAATCATCTTTGACCTGCTTTTGAGTCCCTTAGCCTTGTGAGGCTTGGTGGGTTTGACCTTGGTTTAAGCCTCTTGGCTTGCCTCAAGTACTTGGGCCGTTTGCATGCTTTACTTGCTTGAATTAGTTGGTTTGGCACCTCTATTTTGTGCAATTTCAGAGCTTGTGTTGCATGCTAATTGTCTATTGTTTGGTCTCTTTAAGTATGCTTAAGAGTTGCCTTATTTATGCTTAAGGTGTTAGACCATGATTGCATGCATGTGTGTGTGCATTTTGGCCTTCATTTCCTTGGTTTTGGCCACTGATTTTAGGCCTAATTAGAGTTGCTTAGATCATGTTTAAGTCCATCTTTTCATTGGTTTGCCTTACCTCTTGACTTGCAAGTTTGCTTGCATAGGTTGCATGCCTAGTGTGCATTGTTTGTTCACATGCTCATGTTGCATCCCTAGCTAACATGATTAGGTTGCAATGCATCTTGCATGCATGCCTTGTCCCTTGATTTGGTGATGGGGATTGGGCTCTTTGATTGTTTGACTTGCATTTCATTTGACATGAAAGTGCATACATTGGTTCTTTGGGCCATCATGCATGAAAATGCACGATTGGTGGCCCGAGAATCGAGACACATACCCCTTTGAGTCGCAAACATGATAGGGGGCATGATTGGTGCATACATTGTTTGAATTGTATTGCCATGCAAGTTTTGCCCTCTCACATCGTGGAGTTGCGGTTCTCGAGATTCTTTGCCGACCAGCAACATTTTGTGCCGGCCGGCAGTAAGTCATCAGCCAATGGGTTCATTTTGTGCCGGTGGCCACATCCTAATGCCGGTGGTCATTCTACTTAGCCGGTGGTACTCCCCAGTGCCCTGAGAGGCATTCCTAAGACTTTGGCAATTTTCAGAGGAGCAAAGCAGGGAAAACAGAGGCAGACTATGCATGGCAGTGTGATTCCGAGCTAGTCTCGAGCATGCGCTGCATCTGACCTGCTTCCCGAGGGCTTTACTGTTTTAATTAGATTAATTAATTTGTTAATTTAATTGATCTGTAATATTTAATTAGCTTGCGTAGTTAATTAATTTGTATATTCTTTTGGACCCTCCGAGTGAGGGCAAATCTGTAATAAGCGTGTGTGAGTGGTGTGTATGTCTTCCAATTCCCACTTCTTTCATCCTTTTTATTTACCTGCTTACGATGGTTGATTAGGGCACGTTTATTTTAGCATACCTTATGCAATGCATGCGTGCATCCATGCATTTGTCTTACATGCACCGGGCTCGGTACATCATACAAACCGCATTGTATCTTCAAATCTAACTTGAATACGCAGTAATAATGATTGCATTTCACATGCCATTTTAGGGTTAGCCGAGCCTATCCTAATCACATTCTGTATGCGATGCATTAGCCACTTAACATGAACTAGGATCATGCATATGACTACTAACTAGTTTACTGTTTTGGCACGGAGTACGATGTAAGTATTTATGCTTTAGCATATTGCATGCGTGTGAATGTTAACATAACGGCATAATTATCATGTGGCTAAATGCTTATATGAGATAAACTGTTTGAATGCCTGTGGGTGGAGGTTGGGTTGCTTGAGTTGGAAAAACTCGTTGAAATCCGTGTTTTAGTCTACTTGCGAGTAGCAAATTCCAAAGCACTTTCAAAACAAACGGATATGCAATGCTTATTTCCAAATTAGGTAATCTAGTCTATAATTGCTTGTCATACAAGATAACATAGTAATTCTAGGCTAATAATTGGAACAAGAACCCATAACGTTTTCAAAATCGGATATCACGGTTAGTAGAGGCCGGTCTTCGGATCGGGCGAAAGGGAGTGCTCATAGCTGACCTTCCCCGATCGTACCCAAGCTCCCGAGCCAAGCAAACTTTGGTGATGATTTACACGTATTCTCGCACCAAGTCAGGGTTTCCTAAATTTCCCATTTTAAAAAATATTTAGGTAGCGACTCTGTATCTAGCAAAGCAGTCTATGTTTGGCACTTCTTTTCAAAATTTGTTTTTTCTCAAAACGATTTGCCAGAGTTGGACTCTTTGGTTCAGATTAAGAACCGCAACAAACAAAAAAGGGGAGTCCGAACTGTAGCATCGAGGTCCTTTGCGGGCGCTGCTACACTATGATGTGGAGCCAGTTTAAAGTGATATTTTATGAGAAGTATTTTCCCCAATGTTTCAGAGACCGTAAAGTATCAGAATTCCAAGAACTTAAGCAAAACAAGATGTTCGTAACCAAGTATGAGGCTAAGTTCACTGAGTTAGCCAATTTTGCTCCTCATATGGTCGGCATAGATTACAAAATGGCTCAAAAATTTGAAGGGGGCCTAGATCTGGACGTGTTTGATCGAGTAGGAATTCTGAAGTTGCCTACATATGTGGATGTACTTAACAGAGCGTTGATGGCAGAGGCCAATCTAGCAGCAATGAAACAAGCTAAAACACCAATAACAGAATGGAGAAGCAAAAATCTGGATCCAATTTTTGGAAGGGTCGTTTATCCTTTGCAAACAAAAAGTAAAATACTGGATTTTCAAGCAGTTCAAGTCAAAACAGTGGATCTATGCCAGTTTGTTCTGAATGTAGGAAGAAGCATAAAGGCATGTGTTATCGTAACAACCCCGACCCATGATTAACGTATACACTATGATTAAGTATGCCTAATAAGAAATTAAGATGAAATCTCGAGTTAATTACATGTGCATTGCATTGTTTGTGTTTCTATCCGCTCATCGAGAAATATTTGTTTGCATTGCTTTTCTTCTTAATTGAAGGCCTTATAGCATCCGATCATGAAATTGGCTTGATTTATGTATTATTTAGGATTTTTAGAATTTTATGATAGGTTTAATTAAAATTCGATTTAGAGTGATTAAATTAAATTAATTAATGTTCTTTTGCTTAGCTATAATTAGCCACCACTAATGAAGCCTATATAAGGCTCCTTATGTGCCCCCACTCATTCCTTTCCTCATTTTAACACATCTTTGAGCTTATACACACACCAAACGTGAGAGAGGGGGTGAGTAAGCAGTGGTTGTGCTCAAGCTTTAGTTGGGAGAAGGTTGAAGAGAAATTAAAGGGATTGAACTCCTACTTGAAGGATTTGAGTTTTAGGTAAGAATTCAACTTATTTATGTAACTTTGAACTCATTTTCTTGAAAAATCAAAGAGAATTAAGTTATGTCAATCAAGAATTGAACTAGAAGTGTAGAAATTGAGCCTTACCATGCATGCATGCACTTCCATTACATTTTTGAGTTTGAATTTTAAACAAATTTCACATGCATGTGTCTATCATGACTTGATTTTGAAAATTCATCACATTTCTTACCATTTGACCTTAATTGATCATGTTTTGGAAAGTCTAAGTTCATAGCAATTCATGCATGTCATGTTCATGGCATATTCATAAGTTTCAAGTTAACTTTTGAACAATTGGCAAGCTTTTGGGCCTTGATTTTGTGAAATGATTTTGAATTCACTATGTTCTATCCATTTACAAGTGTTACCTCAAGTTTTTGGCCCAAAAGACCATGATTTGCAGCTTTCAATTTGAGTTTTACACTTAGAGAGCAATTTGGAAATTCTAGATTCTATCTCTTCGCTCGAACGACAGATCTTGCACTCGAGCAACCACTTTGGGATTTTGCACTTCCGCTCGAGTGACCAAAATTTGGCTTGAGCGTAAAATGCAAGCTCTTTAAGTTTACACATTTTGCATCATCGTTTGACAAGAGTTGGGCTCGAACGAGGATTTCAATCTCAGGCTCAAGCGACCGTCGAGTGGTCATCGAGCAAAGAATTTACACAACCAAAACTTTTTCAGAGTTTACAAATCGCTTGAGCAAAGGAAGTTGAGTTTGAGCTGCCCCTCATATGTTTGTATGTCTGCTTGAGTGAGGGAAGTTGCGCTCGAGCGGGACCCCTGTTTTTAGCAAGTTTTGTTAAGAGTTCCAAAGAACATTTTGGCATCTACATTACATCCTAGGCATTCCTAGGCCATGTTTAAGACACAATAAGAGGTTAAGACTTAGAAACACATTAAGAACAATACGAAAGAAGTTACATACCCACCGAGTGTGTGTTTCATTGTGTGTCTCTGTTATGTATGTATAGGTCACGCGCCACAAGTTATCTGATTTGTCTGTTCTACAAGTGGAGCCATCTGTGAGTAATAACTTTGTAAAGTTATGTTTACATTTAAGTAATTTCTATATGCTATGCTATGA
This sequence comes from Camellia lanceoleosa, assembly GCA_025200525.1. Lineage (NCBI taxonomy): Eukaryota > Viridiplantae > Streptophyta > Magnoliopsida > Ericales > Theaceae > Camellia > Camellia lanceoleosa. The sequence goes on from CM045767.1 coordinate 23,959,717, forward strand.
CAAGAAATGCTCTGTTTTCTGATATGCTAAGTTCTGAATCAATGAATGATTGTCCAAATTTCTGAAAAGTAATTGTGGCATCCTTAGCACAAGGCCCTTGCCCAAGGGTAACAATACCGCGGTCTATAAGCACAAGGCTCTTGCCCGAGGTAACAATACCGTGGTAAATAACATGGTTTCAAGACCCTCGCTCGGGGGTAATAATATTATGGCTCAAGCATGTTACAAGTTCCCGGTATCGGAGGTTCCTTATAGAACTGACAAGTATAATTCTTAATGCTGTGTATCTGTCAATGCTATTGGATGTACCACATATGATCAAGCATGAAGTCTGATTCTGTATATGATTTGAACTAGAATATGAACATGAATCTATTTTTATTTTTCTGAATCTGATTTGGGACAACATTCATTTAACGCTTTTACTCTGTTATTATTCACTGGGTTTCCGCTCACTATTGATATTATGTATGTCGATGAGCAGGCACATGACCAGGCCTAAGCTGCTGCCTAGAGAGTTTTTGTCGGCCAACCCTTATGCCTCCCGAAGAGGTTCCAAAAGTCATGTCATCATATTTTGTGATTGTATAAAACTAGTTTTCTTTTGGCATGTGAACCAGTTTTCTGTTTATCTGTATATTAGGCTACGTCCCTTTTTGACTTTACTGACTTTATTTTTGTAATTGAGTGGTATAAGACTACCGTAATTATGACGTCGTATATTTATGTAAGCTTTTGAAATTTCTGTCCCATGTACGTCAGCATAGCTCAATGGACTACGTATGTTTTCTCTATTTGCTTCCGCAGCCCCTAATTATTAGTTATTCTATTCAGAGGCCTTTGGTAATCCAAGGATTATTGGCCGGTTACGATGCTAAACCTATAGGGGTAAGTTTGGGTCGTGACAGTTATCATGCATCTGGTGCTGGTTTTCGGTGTGGCAAGATTGGCCACATGATCAGAGATTGTCCAATGAGATCCAATGATGCTAACCGTCCTGCGGTAAGTTCAGCTGGATCCGCTTCTGCACCAAGAACAAATGTGAGAACCAATACCGGGAGGAAAACTCTAAGGCAAGGTCGAGTTTTTGCATTAGTACCTGGTGATGTGCAGAACACCGAGTCAGTGGTGTCAAGTATGATCTCTGTTTGTACTCAATATGCTTATGTGTTGATAGATTCTGGTTCTACGCACTCTTTGTGTCGCATGCCTTTTCCTGAAAATTAACTAGACCCTTAAAACCCTTGAATTATTTGCTATCTGCATCTACACTATCTAGAGGCTCTATGTTATGTACTTACGTGTATCATATGTGTGACGTCATGGTTGGGGATATGTTATTATATGTTAATTTGTTACTATTGGATATTACTCATTTTGATTGTATTCTGGGTATGGATTGGTTGACTAAATACTATGCCACCATTGATTATATGATTAAATCTATTGTGTTTCGGCCACCTGGTGTGCTGGAGTTTGCCTTTATTGGGAATGGGGTAGTTTCTCTGCCGTACTTGATTTCGTTCATGAAAGCCAGGAAGTTGTTGAGAAAAGGTTGTCGGGGCTACTTGTGTTGTGTATTGACTGGAACTTTTGATAGTCCTAATGTGGATACTATTCCTGTTGTTTGTGAATTTTCTGATGTGTTTCTAAATGATTTTCCTAGGACTTAATTGATAGGGAGATTGAATTCATTATTGATGTAATACCTGGAACACAACCAATTTCCAAAACTCCATATAGAATGTCAACCTCGGAATTGAAAGAATTGAAAAATCAACTTCAAGAATTATTAGATAAGAAGTTTATTTGCCCAAGCACTTCATCTTGGAGTGCTCCAGTTTTGTGTGTCAAAAAGAAAAATAGATCATTGAGACTGTGTATAGACTATCGGGAATTGAACAGAGTAAACAAATACCCACTACCCCGAATAGATGATCTAGACCAACTCTAGGGAGCACAAGTGTTTTCTAAGATAGACCTTAGATCCTGGTATCACCAGCTAAAAGTTAAGGCAAAAGACATAGAGAAAACTGCATTCAAAACTAGATATGGGCACTACGAGTTTTTGATAATGCCATTCGGGATAACTAATGCACCCGCAACATTTATGAATCTAATGAATAAGGTTTCCAAACAATTTCTTGATGAATTCATAGTTGTATTTATTGATGATATACTAATTTACTTCAAAAGTAGGGAAGAACATGAAAATCATCTAAGAACTGCCTTACAGATCCTAAGAGAAAAGAAGTTGTATGCAAAACTTTCAAAATGTGAATTTTGGCTTGACAATGTAGCATTTTTGGGACATGTAATCACCAAAAATGGTGTATCAGTTGACCTACAAAAAATTGAGGTCATAGAATCGCCAAGACCAACTAACGTATCTGAAGTTAGAAGCTTTTTGGGACTTGCTGGCTACTACCACAGATTTGTAAGAGACTTTCTCTACACTTGCCGTGCCATTGATACAGTTGACTCAAAAAAATATACCATTTGATTGGACTGATCAATGGGAATTAGCCTTTCAAGAATTGAAGATTAGATTGGTAACTGCACCTATTTTGACATTGCCCAATGAAACCGATGGGTTTCAGATTTACAGTGATGCTTCCTATAAAGGCTTGGGGTATGTGTTGATGCAAAATGAGAAGGTGATTACGTATGCTTCTTGGCAACTCCGACCACATGAAAAGAAATACCCAACTTATGATCTTGAACTAGCAGCGGTGGTGTTTGCTTTAAAAATTTGGCGACACTATTTGTATGGTGTGACTTGTCAGGTGTATACTGACCATAAAAGCTTGAAATATTTTTTTACTAAAAAAGAATTGAACATGAAATTGAAATTGTGTTGCGTGAACAATATGGAGTCTTAGCCGCCATTTTCTGCACAACCTGCTATACTTGAAGAAATTAAAGAAAAACAATTGCATGATGAATTTTTGAAGAAGATTGTGGATGAAATTGACTCAAAATCGAGGTTGGGATTTGTGTTTGACAATAATGTGTTGAAATTTCAGAATCAACTTTGTGTACCGGATTGTTCTGATTTGAGGAAACGTGTTATGACCGAAGCCCATAACTCCAAATTTACTATGCATTCGGAAAATACAAAAATGTACAAAGATTTAAAACAAAAATTTTGGCTACCTAGAATGAAGAAGAGTGTTATTGATTTTGTGGTTAGATATTTACATTGCCAGCAAGTAAAAATCGAACATCAACGACCCGCTAGACTACTTCAACTGCTTCTAATACTGGAATAGAAATGGGAGCACATTACGATGGATTTTATTATTGAACTACCTCACTTCTCTCGAGGGATGGACTCTATCTCGGTAATTGTTGATCGTTTGACTAAATCCGCACATTTGTCAAAACTTTTTATAATGCGGATAAATTGGCTTACATATATGTGAATGAGATTGTGAGATTACACGATGTGCCAATATCTATTGTATTTGACAGAGATTCAATGTTCACTTCAAGATTTTGGCAGAGCTTACAGCAAGCTTTGGGAACTGAGTGGAGACTAAACAGTGCTTATCATCCACAGACAGATGGCCAATTTGAATGAACCATTCAAACCTTGGAAGATATGCTTAGAATGTATGTTAGATTTTCAAGGAAATTGGGAGACCTACTTACCATTAGTTGAGTTTGTGTATAACAACAGTTATCATTCGAGTATCGATATGGCTTCTTATGAAGCTTTGTATGGTATGAAATGTCGTTCTCCGATCTGTTAGGCTGAGGTGGGTGATAGACCTTTGTTAGGACCGGAACTGGTGCAAGAAACAACTGAAAACGTGAACTTGATTCAACAGAGATTGAAAACTGCATAAAGCCGCCAAGAGAGTTATGCAGGTATCCGAAGAAAAGATCGAGAATATGAAGTCGAGGATCATGTGTTTATTAAAGTGACTCCTATGAAAGGGAAAATGCAGTTTGGAGTGAAAGGCAAATTGGCACCGAGATATGTTAGGCCATATGAAATCCTTGAGAAAATCAATCCAATGATGTATCGGGTAGCCTTACCGCCAATCTTGGAACAAATGCATAATGTTTTTCATATATCCATGCTTCGGGACTACCTACGAGATCCGTTACATGTTATTGAGCCAACACATGTGTTTTTAAAGGATGACTATACGTATGAAGAGAGGCTAATTCAAATTATGAATCATCGAATTAAAAGATTGAGGAATAAGGAAATTCCTTTGGTGAAAGTGGATTGGAAAAATCATGGAGGGACGTATGCAACATGGGAAACGGAAGAAGATATGATGAAGAGATACCCTGATTTGTTCCATTTGGATCCAATGTTCTTCCAAAATGAAGGTAATTCGAGTTTGGAGGACGAAACTCATTCAGAGGGGAAAACTGTAATAACCCTGACCTGTGATTAACTGCTAAACTATGATTAGGAATGCCTAATAAGTAATTAGGAGGAAGTTTTGCGTTAATTGCATGTGTTACACGTTATTTGCATCTATATCTGTCTGTCGTAGAAATATCTGTTTGTGTTTCTGTCTTGTTCTGTGAATTGTAAGGCCTTATCAGCATCTGGTTACGAAATTGACTTGATTTATGTGTTATTTGAAATTTTTAGAATTTTACGGTAGGTTTAATTGAATTTTGATTCGGAATCAAATAGTTAGAATAAATTAGTCATAATTGATTAATTCTTAACTCAACTTAATTAAGTCTTATTAATCAAGCTTATATAAGGCACAAGTGACTTCTAGAATACATTTTACACTCTCATTTCATCATTCTTGAAGCTACAACATAAGAGAGAGAGAGAGAGAGAGAGAGAGAGAGAGAGAGAGAGAGATTGGGATCAAAACTTGAGGTTTGGAAGAAAATTGCTAGGAGATTGGAGAATTGCTGAAGAGCATCACTAAACCTTAATGAATTGAAGACTCTAGGTGAGAATCTTGTCCCTAAGCTTTGTATTCAAGACATTAGTGAAAGAGTTCAAGAGATTAAGGTGGTTTAACATAAGAATTAAGCTTAGATTAAGGAATTTGGGAATAATCCTTGCATGCATGCATAATTCATGAAGTTTTGACTTTGATTTCAAAGAATTCCCACATGCATGTGTTCATCTTGCCTTTGTTTTGAGAATTCATGAAGTTTCATATTAAAAGCTTTGAAGTCAAGAAATTACATGCATGTTATGTTTTCAACATTTCAAGTTTGATTTTGAACAATTGGCATGCTTTTGGGCCTTGATTTCATGAAATGATCTTTAATTCTCAATGTTTTCCAAGTTTAGAAATGTTTTCTTAAGTTTTGGGCCCAAAAGGACGTGTTTTGTTGGATTAAATTTGAGTTTTGAAGCTGGTAGAGCAATGAGTTTTGAAGCTGGTAGAGCAATCTGAAAATTTCAGAATTCTACATCATCGCTCGAGCAACAGAAGATGTGCTCGAGCAACCACTCTTTGTTTTGCACTTTCGCTCGAGTGACCAAAATTTGGCTCGAGCGTAAAATTAATACTCCTAAAAGTTTTGCAAATTTTGCATACCACTCGAGTGACAAGAGTTACGCTCGAACGAGGACCCTGTTTGTTTAGTCTTCTGCTCATGCGACCGTCGAGCGTCCATCGAGCGGAAAATTCACATAACCAATATTTTTGTAGACCTAGGGGCTCGCTCAAGTGTAGGAAGTGGCGCTCGGGCAAGGTGCCTTGTTTTTGAAAATTTTATTAAGTGTTTCATATTGTATTTTGGTATCCTTATTGCATCATAGGCATTCCTAGGATATAATTAAGATACAATAATGAGGATAAGACTTAGAACCACACCAAGAACGAATGAAATGAGTTATGTACCTTCCGAGCATGAGTTTCAATATATATCTAATATGTGTTTGAATTTAGGTCACGCACCGTAAGCTATCTGGTATGTCTGTTTTATTGTCTGCTTTTGGAACCAACTGTGAGTAATAACTTTGTAAAGCTATGTTCACGTTTAAATATTTTCCTATATGATATGACAAGAAATGATATGTTTTTTTGAAATGCTATGTTCTGTATCAATGAATAATTGTCCATATATTGAAAAGTATTCGTGGCATCCTTAGCACATGGCCCTTACCCGGGGGTAACAATACCGTGGTTTATGAACACAAGGCCCTTGCCCAAGGGTCATAATACCGTGGTCTCATGGTCCTTGCCCGAGGGTAACAATACTGTGGTCTCGTAGCCCTTACCCAGGGGTAACAATACGATGGCTTAAGTATGTTATCTATTTCTGGTACCGGAGGTTCCTTTATGGAAATGGTCAAGTACGACCCTTAACACTCTGTATTTAATCTGTTAGCGTTAATGGGTGTACCACATATGATCATCTGTGAAATTGAATAAGTACATACTTCTGAACTTTGAATAAGAATATGAATCTGTTTCTAATCCGAACTTTGCTTTCCGAATCTGATTTGGGACATCATTCATTAAACCTTTTACTCTGTTATTATTCACTAGGTTTTCTCTCACTATTTATATTATGTATGTAGGTGATCGGGAGCGTGACCAGGCTCTATGGTGGCTACCTGGAAGTCTGTTGTCAGCCAATCTTTACGCCTCCCAGAGAGGTTCTCGTCTGAAAAAGCCAAGTTTTTGTGGATCATGTTAAGGATTTGTTTTGTTTTTGTTTATCTGTACACTGGGCTAAGTCCCTTTTGATAATATTTGCATGGTGATGCATGACTTTTGTAATTTTGACGTCATATGTATATATATAAGTTTTAAATTATCTGTCTCATGTATGTCTGCACAACTCAATGGACTATGTATGTTTTATATATTTGCTTTCACAGCCCCATATTATATGATGATTCGTTCAGTGGCCTTTGGTAATCCCTAGATTACTAGCCAGTTACAATGCTAAACCTATAGGGGTGGGTTTGGGTCGTGACATCAAGGATAAAACTCACTAGCCTTTGGGCAACAAAAACCAATAAGTAAGAACATGATTTGGTCCTAAAATTTCCAAATTAGGATTCTAGATTTGAGTATGTAGTCATGCATTTATCAATGTATAATCTTTGTTTACTATTCATTGATAAATTTTGATATACAGCGATAAAATGTGCTACATAGTGATAAATTTACTTAATTTGTTTAGTTGAGTGATATATTTTGCTAATCTTCATGATGTCTCATCTATGGTATGAAATTATTTGGGCATTTCTATTTATGTTGTATACTTGAGTTTATTGTTGAGATTTGATACATCAAGTAAAATTTGATGCTCAATTTCTTCTCCTAACCTTTCTTTGATTAATTGAGCAATAAGTTTTGCTATATAGTGATAAATTTTATTTTGAAATTTGCAGTGATCCAATCTTATAAGGAAAGGAAATGGGCAACTATTTTTACTTGGATGATATTGACAAAATAATCAAATGTGAAGAACTTTCTGGAAATGTAAAATCAAATCCCTATTTGTACATATATCAATTGTAATATGCAATAATAATTCTCTCATTAACCTTGTTTGCTTTTGCTTTTAAAACATGCAATAAATGCCTACAAAAAAATCTTAATGAGAGAAGAGCAACCGAAACCAAAGTTCAGTATGAGCTCGCAAGTAGGAACAACATATATATATTTACTACATTATGCCATGTAAGTAAAATATATATATATATCATTACGATGTCATCCATGCCCCTTCTCTATATCAAGTGCATAAGTTCTCATTCATCCAGTGTTATACTAATAAAATTACCATTACTAAATTGCATTGTAAACAAAACTGATATATTCACAAAAAGCAGTATTTGTTCACCACAAAAGATAAGGAAAAAACAAATCAATTGTTGAACAAAATGATGTTAGAAGTTGTCAAGGAAAGATATCTTCTTTTCCCAATTTTCAACGAAAAGCATTGGACGTTGTTGGTACTCGATACTAAAAATGGCTTATGGAAGTTTTACAATTCAATGAGACTAAGCACAGAAACAGATAACCACTTAAATGAGGCAAACAAAATGGTAAGAAATTTTTAAGTAACAAATTTAATTATGCATTTATTTGTCAAACACCAATTAATTATGCATTTCTTTTTGCAAGGAAAGGTTGTTGAGAAATACCTTCAACATCACAAACCCAAACTCATTGAAGGTAACAAGTTTCATAAAGAAACAAAAATTGCAATGAATTGTCCCCAACAAGTTGATCTTTCGTAAGTGTCTGAAAACCAAAACACATTACAGTGATAAAATTATCATTAATGACTACTAACTTTGTTTTTCCAATGTTATTGCAGACTTGATTATGGTGTCATAGTTTGTTACCTCATGAGAGAATATGTCTGTAACAAAGACATCTTCCCCAATCCAACAAAAGAGTAGTGCCAGCAAATCAAAGCAAATATCATAGATGCTCTATTGACTGACCAACAGACAGACACACAGCAAATTATGGATGAGGCAATAGAAGCAGTGCTTGAAGACAAAGATTTTTGGAACACAATACACAATGACAACAATGAAGTAGAATAATTTAATAGTTGACAATACTTTAGTAAACACCAACTCCTTTTCAAGTATATGGTTGGAAGTAGAAGCAAATAACAATATAGTATTTCATGGTTTTGGGGATACATTTATCACTGTTGGAACAAAATGGAATTATAATGATCTGATAATTGACAATTCTTTCATGAATTATGAACTCCTTTTTGAAGTAGATGATTGCAAATACATTAGCTGGTATTAATAGTATTTCATGATTTCATAGTTTTTTAATTTTTGAATGATATATTCATGATTGATTACACGTTGGATGCTTGAATGAAACATTCGAATATTTTGCTTAAAATCCCTTGATTGTTAAGAGAACCTTTTTACTTTTTGTTATTTTTTCACTGATAAATATATGACTATTAAGCATAATGGAGTTATAATTTTTTCCTAATTGAGAAATTTACGGTTTCATTGCCTTGTTAAACCTATCTGTCTCTTTTCCTTTCTTTGTTTCCAACATGTTTGAGGGAAGCCTTCTCTTCGCTACTGGTTACATGGCCCTTGTTGTTATAAATACCAAGTGTAGTACTATCTATATAATAAGACAAGAAAGTTTTTAAAAATGTCTTAACACACATTTGTCTTACTAGGACATTTGTACTGCTTAGATTCGTTCAAATTACAAAACAATGGCCGTATGTATTATGATATTAATCTACAATTTAGACAACATATATATTATGATATTAATTTCTTTATTATATATTTTTATGCTTACTTATCTAAATTGTACACGCTTCATGTCTGTCACCCACTAATTTAAAATAATAAAAGAGACTGAAAAATTTATTACTGAATAAAAATTAATTGATAATAATCACTGACAAAATTATCACTGATACAAAAAAAATTATTATTCCAGCAAAATATTTTCCACACACGCAAAACAAAAGTGTGAGTCACACGTGATTCAAACCCTTCCACTCTCACTCCCACTCCTATTGCCATTGATTCAATCGAACCACTATCACATTGCCTATCGATTTCAAATCCTTACATTCTCAGGCGCTATTCCGATTAAATTTCTACCGATTTGAAACCACATTCTGAAGAAATCTTAGCCGACATTCTCCATCGTCGGCTAAAACCCTTTCATTCTCAGGCAATTTGAAAAACAAACTTGATAACTCAAATGATTCGAACAACGAATCCGATAATTCAGGCGATTCGAACAAAAATTCCGACCAAACATGTTTGTAAAACGTAAGGAACTCAAACCCTAACTTCTCTCCCTAGTTAAACACATTTTCGAAACCCCTAGAAGTTGATATTCATTTTTAATGTTAGAAAGGTAAATATATAATCCTTGAGTTTGCAAATATGTAGATATGGTTCAATTACCACTTGCAAATTTCAACTATATTAAGGCTTTATCTTATTTATGTAGACTTATTTACTTAAAAATTTTGACTAATAAATTTATCACCGTTATTATTCAAAGACGTAAGCAAAATTTGAACCCAAGATGTTAGGTCCCAAAAATAGACTGATAAATTTATTATTGAATAAAAATTAACTTATAATAATCACTGACAACATTATCACTGATATTATTCTAGCAAAATATTTGCCGCACGCGCCAAACAAAAGCGTGAGTCACACGTGATCTAAACCCTTCCACTCCCACTCTGACTCTCACTGCCATCGATTGAACCGAACCACTTCCACACTGCCTATCAATTTCAAATCCCTACATTCTCAGGCCATATTTCGATTATATCTCCACCGGTTTGAAACCACATTCTTAGGCGTCATTCTTCACCATCGACTGAAACCCTTCCATTCTTAGGCGATTCGAACAACGAACCCGTCAACTCAGGCGATTTGAACAAAAATTCCAACCAAACATGCCTGTAAAACGTAAGGAATTCAAACCCTAACTTCTCTCCCTAGTCAAACACATTTTCAAAACCCTAGATGTTTATATTCATTTTTAATGTTAGAAAGGTAAATCTATAGTCCTTGAGTTTGCAAATATGTAGATATGGTTCAATTACCACTTGCAAATTTCAACTATATTAGGGCATTTTTGAAAAATAAAATGTGACATCCACACTTACATAACTATATATGTAATTATACATTGCTTTATATAATAGATATATAGTGAAATATATGTAATGTTTGTTCTTTAAGTGATAAGGGTGTTGGTTTTCAAGTTCAAGATTAGGTTTAAATCTTGTACACTTCACTTTATAAATATATTTTTTTTATTTTTAATATAAAAAAATTCACTTCACAAAAGAAGAGAGTAGGTTTCAAGAGGCTAAAATAAATTGTTCACATACATAATACTAACCATAGAAATATGTATATCTATATAGAGATATAGTTAAATGTATCTCTACGATCAATATATGGTCTTGTACACACTAAACCAACTGATAAGTTTATCAGTTACACATTCATCTCTATGGTGAAAGTTTTTCTATGCAGTGATACATTTGCAACATTTTCATAATTCTTCTTCTTCTTCTTGTATTGATTGAATTATTCTGTTTGATTACTAAGAAAATGAATCCAAAGAAAGGAAACTTCAATGTGATGTTGTTTTGCTTTTGGGATTTTGAATGCAAATAAAAGGATCAACAAGAATGCAATCAAAATCAAAAAATTAACTTGCTTCCTAAACTTTACATTTAAATAGATCATTTCCTGACTACGCATTTGCAGTTGATTCAATTCCCTAGAAATTATTATCTTTGCTTTAGACATAAGTTCATTTTTATGGTATTCTGTTGGATTGGTCTTTTATTGCTATTGCTATTCGATACAAAATTTATACAGTGATAAATTTGAATACATATTCTGTTGGAAAAATGGTTTAATATAGGCATATTTTTTAACCCATGTTTGAATGGGCCCCAAACATCTTTTGGGGTGGGTCCGAAGAGGTGAAGTGTTTGGAGGTGGGTTCGAAGAAGTGAAGTGTTCCTTGTCGCGTGGCAAGTCATACAGTGAAGACGGAACGTCAAAACCATTTTTGAGTGAATGTGAAGTTGACGTCGTTTTCGGGTCTAACATTAATTTTTTAGATAAAATTCATTTGAATTTTTTCAATAAAAATTATTGTGGGATTTTAATTTAAATCTAAATTCAATTTTTGGGTTCCTTAGTAGTTTCCTAAAGTTTATACTTCTTCCTTTATTAATTAAACTATTCAAATAGTTTAATATATAAATTCCAAACAGTTTTATAATACTTTTCCACCGTTAGCATTTTTGATTAAACTATTCAATTAGTTTATTAATAAAATCCCTACAGGTTTAAACTGTTCAACCAACGGTACCTTTTTTCAAACAATTTGAAAAAAGTGTTCTGAGCAGCGAACAAATCACTATTCAAACAATTATCTGTTTGAATAGTGCGTGCACCTGTTCATATTAATTGTGCACCATTTCACTTCTATTTGGTACCTATTCGGGTTAAATATTTGGCTATATAAATTCAGACCAATTTCCAACAGTCCGGATGATCCAAAAAATCAGTCTGCATAATTCCTTTTGCTGTCCAATTATCATATTTGGTGCATTATTCTCCATATTAATTTTAGAATAAATATTCAGAGAGTTAGAACACAGGTTTGGTTCGCCGAACAATTTGTTTTAGAGTGCTACTACAAATTGGTTAAGATCATTGTATCCTGGGAGATAGACGCCACTCAACCGTAAGCACCGTAGCAGGGCAAATCTGTCTTAAGGACAGAGTGTCACACACTCGACTTGGTTTTTAAATTTTTTATTTGGTTCAACAAAATAAATTCGGTACGTTTATAGCGACCCCGGTCTTTTCCCATTTGATTATTGTATCTGGACTTCAGCTCCGTAGATCTTGTCTTTGTATAATTATTGTTGTTGTCCGTTAATTCTTATTTTTGAGTTATAAGATATGTTGGGCAGGTTTTGTTACAGGTTGGTTGGGTTCGGAAACCAAGTGTTGCTGTCCAGTTTTTGGGCTGGTCGCTCGAGCGAGGGTTTGGTCGCTCGAGCGAGGGTTGTGGTTTGTGTCTGGTGGTTCGAGCTAGTAGTTCTTCGATCGAGCGAGCGATTGCGTCTAGTTTAGACCTGAGAGCAGTGTTTCTTCGCTCGAGCGAGCTTTTCTTCGCTCGAGCGAGCGAGGTGTATGTTTTCAAGTTCTTCGCTCGAGCGAGCATTCTGTCGCTCGAGCATGCTTCTGGGTTGCAGACCTGAAGCGTTGCATTCTTGGCTCGAGTTTTTTCTTCGCCGGCGAAATTTCTGGTTCACAGTCCTCGGCGACCATGTCTTCGCCGGCGAGCCTGTTCAGTTTAAATACGCAGCAGCGGGTTTTAATCAGTTTTGTTCACCCTCTTTTGATTCCAAACCCTAATTTCTGAGTTCTCTCTCTCCCTACTCACCTTCTACCCTAGGTTTCATCTAGTTTTAGGGCGTTTCTACCCTAGTTCCTTTATTAAAAAGATAGAGTGGGTCAAGATCTTCCTTTTAATCTGAACAATCTTGGGTTAGGAGCACTTTGGATTTTGGGCCTTCATCTCCGTCTTCTCCTTTTGAGTTATTCTTCGAGGTAGGGATTTCCTACTCCAATGTATACATTTTGTTCTAAGCTTTGGCATTTTAATATGTTGGGGGGTATTTTAGTAATTTTGGGAAAACCCTAGTTGTTTAAATAAATTGAATTGTATATTTAATTTAAGGAACATTTGGGAAATTAGTTAAATTCATGAGATTGAGGAATTTATTGATTAAATGGGGTAGTTGATTGATTTAAATCACTCGTCTATTTAATTGTTGATTTATTTATTTCCAGTCTAGAAATAACTGTTTTGGGCTATCGGTGGAGGATAGTCGTGATTGTTGTAGACATTGCATGTGGAATAGGGATAATTGAAACTAATCACATTGGTTAAGTCATAATTTTTGACTATTGAATTAATACAGAAATTACATATATTGATTGAGCATTGCATATGCATATTGTTTGGGAGGAGATAGGGGATGTACTCCACGGTTTAGGGGAAGATAGGGGATGGACCTCTAAACCGGATTTTGTTTGGGAGGAGATAGGGGATGGACTCCATTAGCATCACTATTATGTGTGCTTATTATATTGAAGTGTTTTTACATGTTATTGATATAGCACTAAAATGTGTATCAAACTGGAAGTATGAAGTGTTTTGATATGAGCCTGAGTCTCATTTGTGTTGTTGATATTGGAAGTAATGTGAATATGATATATAGTTCATTGTTGTAAGTTTGGCCGGGTTCTGAGCCATATTGTTAATAATGGGAATTGAAATAGGTCATAGACATTAGTGTCATGAGACTGTATAAAAAGATTATAATTGATTATCTTGAATAACCATCTATTGAATGCTACAGCTTTATTCAATGCTTATATTTGGTTTAGTATTTTTCTACTGGGCTGTGGCTCACCCTATATGGGAACATCATTTTCAGGTTCAGGTGATGGGCAACCTCCAAGGAATTAGCTTGGATGGATTTAGAGTTGAAGTCTCATTTCGATTAGTTGTTATTTGCTTTATTTGGTTTTACATGTAAGGACTCAAGCCAAGGGCTTAACTTGTAAATGAGTTAGTACTCATATTTTTGCATCCAAGTGTTGGCTTAGAAAGATGTAAGCCCTTAGGGCATTTACTTTCTTTATTACGTGTAATGTCTTTCAATACGTTTACTCTGATGAATGGAATACTATTCTTCTTTTTCTTATAATGATGCATGTTAATATTATATACAATGGGTTTAATTTTGAGGGCGTTACAACGTTAATTGTTTATTTTTTTTTGATTTAGTTTCTATTTATTTTATTTACAGAGAAGATTGTTCCAACAATCTTAAGACATATTTGAATTATTCTGTTTACAGAATTTTTCATTTATTTCCTTTTCTCTTTCTTCTTTTAAAGAAAATTATTTTCTGTGGATTTACAAAATAATATTCTGGTTGGAAAAACATATAGTGATTATATGCTATTTGACAGATAGTAATAATATACTATCTATTTTCTTTGACAACTAGTAGTACGATACTGGTGTCATTAACAATTCAGAATATATTTTTGTGGAATTTTTTCAGAAATTATTTTCTGAGTTTTCATTACTTAAAATTCTATTTTAGTATTTTAATTTTTGAAGTGTTACAGAAATTAATTTTCTGTGTGGAATTAATTTGGTTAAATAAAATTTTATTTTATTTCCAAATTAATTGAGAAAAATAAAAGTTATTTTCTTATTTCTTTTATTTTACAGAATTTAATTTCCTGTGTGGAATTAATTTGGTTAAATAAAATTTTACATTCTTGTTTCTTTTATTTTTACAGAATTTAATTCTGTGAATTTGGATTAGTTTTCTGTGTGGAATTAATTTGGTTAAATAAAATTTTATTTTATTTTATTTCCAAATTAATTGAAAATAAAAGTTACATTTTGTTTTGTTTCTTTTATTTTAACATAATTTATTTCTGTAGTTTTGGTTTAATTTGTTTAAATAAAATTTTATTTTATTTTCAAATTAATTGGAAATAAAAGTTACAATTCTTGTTTCTTTTATTTTTACAGAATTTAAAATTCTGTGGTTTTTGGTTTTAATTTTCTGTGTAGTGTAAATTCTAATTATAATTTTGTTTTATAAATTAGAATTGATGGCTACTGAAACAAATGCCCAAATAAGTACTACTGTGGTGGCTACAATTGCACCAACCCCCTCTCCTGTGGTGACAATACTAATAAATCATGGAGAGAAGCTAGAGAAGTTCTCAGGAACTGACTTTAAAATATGGCAACAGAAAATGTTATTCTATCTTACAACTCTGAACCTGGCTCGTTTCCTCTGTGAAGATGCTTTTATCTTGAAAGAGGATGAAACCGACCGGCAAGTGGTTGCTGCAGTTGATGCCTGGAAACATGCCGATTTCCTTTGCTGGAACTACATCTTGAACGGACTTGACAACACATTATACAACGTCTACAGTCCGATCAAGACAGCAAAGAAACTTTGGGAGTCTTTGGAGAAAAAATACAAAACGGAAAATGCCGGCTCAAAGAAATTTGTGGTTGGCAGATTCCTGGATTTTGTAATGGTTGATTCAAAAACTGTGATCAGTCAAGTTCAAGATTTCTAACTCATTCTGCATGACATTCACACAGAAGGCATGTCTCTCAGTGAATCCTTCCAAGTTGCATCCTTAATTGAAAAATTACCAAAAGGCTGGAAGGAATTCAAGAACTACCTCAAACACAAGTGCAAAGAAATTTCTATGGAAGAATTAATTGTGCGTTTGAGGATTGAGGAGGACAACCGCAATTCTGAAAAGCGGGCTGGTAAGCATCCTATGGAGTCTAAGGCAAATGTGGTGGAACATGCTTCAAAAACCAAGAAACGAAAGTCTTCTGGAGAAAGTTCATCACAAGGCTCTAAAGGGGGGGGGGGGAATAAAAAATACAAGTTTAATGGCAAATGTTACAGCTGTGACAAAGAGGGACATCGGGCGAAACATTCCCGTAGTAAAGGCAAAAGCAAAAGAAGAACAAGCAAGAAGCCTGCTTAACCCCATATGACCAAAGTGGACAATCTTTCCAACGGTATAGATGATATCAATCTTTCTGCAGTTGTTTCCGAGGCAAATCTTGTCGGAAATCCTAAAAAATGGTGGGTGGACACTGGTGCTACTCGCCATATTTGTGCCGACAAAAAGATGTTCACATCTTAGTCTACAGTGGACAACGGTGAACAACTTTTTATGGGCAACTCCTCAACTTCCAAAGTTGAAGGACAATGAAAGATTGTACTCAAGATGACATCTGGAAAGGAACTCACTCTCAACAATGTGCTGCATGTACCGGACATTCGCAAGAATCTTATTTCCGGATCTTTGTTAAGTAAGAATGCGTTTAGGCTAGTTTTTTAGAGTGATAAATTTGTACTTACTAAGAATGGGATGTATGTAGGAAAATGTTACATGTCTGATGGCCTTTTCAAGTTAAATGTAATGACTGTTGTACCCTCAGTTATTAATAATAATACATTTTCTTCTTACTTGCTTGAGTCTTCAAATTTATGGCATGGTAGACTAGGACATGTTAATTATGGATCTTTGCGTAGATTAATTAATATGGAATGTTTACACTACAAGAAAATGCATTTTTGCCGACCACTTTTAGCTACCAAAACTAATTTAGTCGCCAAAAGTGTGGGAATTGGCTACCAAAAATAATTTTAGTCGCCAAAAGTCAACTTTTTAGCTACTAATTTTTTTTAGTAGGGGAATGTTGATTATTGGCTACTAAAAAAAATTTAGTAGCTAAAGATATTACAATTGGCGACTAAAAAATTATTTAGTAGCTAAACATATCACAATTGGCGACTAAAAAAAACTTTAGTAGCTAAAGACCCACTTTCGGGTACTTAATGTTTGGTAGCGAATGTAAATAAAAAAATTAATTTTAATCTTCCCCGACCAAAGATTTGGTCGCAAATGTCAACTTTCATGACCAAAGTTCTTTTAGTCGCTAAAGACCCACTTTCGGCTACTAAATGTTTGGTAGCCGAATGTAAATAAAAAAAATTAATTTTTAATTTTCCCCGACCAAAGTTTTGGTCCCCAAATGTCTACTTTTGGCGGCCAAAGTTCTTTTAGTCGCTAAAGACCCACTCGGCTACTAAATGTTTGGTAGCGAATGTAAATAAAAAAAATAAATTTTTAATTTCCCCCGACGAAAGTTTTGGACGCCAAATGTCTACTTTTGGCGACCAGAGTTCTTTTAGTCGCTAAAGACCCACTTTCGGCTACTAAATGTTTGGTAGCCGAATGTAAATAAAAAAAATTAATTTTATTTTTCCCCGACCAAAGTTTTGGTCGCCAAATGTCTACTTTGGCGACCAAAGTTCTTTAGTCGCTAAAGACCCACTTTCGGCTACTAAATGTTTGGTAGCGAATGTAAATAAAAAAATTAATTTTATTTTTCCCCGACCAAAGTTTTGGTCGCCAAATATCTACTTTCATGACCAAAGTTCTTTTAGTCGCTAAAGACCCACTTTCGCTACTAAATGTTTGGTAGCGAATGTAAATAAAAAATTAATTATTTACATTTTTATTTTATTTATATTTATATTTATATTTATATTTATATTTATATTTTTATTAAGGGTTGTACACCCACCATCCAAAAATATTAATTTTTTAAAAATTAATTATTAAAATAATATGAATTTCTTATTTTGTCCTTTTTTAAATCCATTAATAATAAAAATTTACAATTATGACAATTGATATTTCTAAAAAATATACTATCAAAAGGTAATTTTGATAAATTAATATTTTAAAATGTAATAATTGTATTATAAAAAGAAATTAAATTATCAACATAGACTATTATTTTGAGATGAATCTTTTGATTAAACTATTTATACTTTTTACATCATCATATGTCAATAACACTAATAAACTAAGAATAAATCAAAATTCACAAATAAAAGTCAAAATATCCCAATTATTTATCATTTCAATAAATTTTTCAATATTATTACTAAAGATTAATAAAAGACAAAACATCCGAAGAAGAATGACATATATATTTTTTTATCTTGTGAGCCATTTTATGTATAAAATGATATATATATTCAAAATTCAATGGCAAAAATAATATTTAGAGAAATAGGGGCCATGGCCCCCCATAGTCTTCTCCTAGTTCCGTCCCTGATACCCAAGACAAGAAGATTTTTTTCTTTTTTTGGAAAACACAAGACTTAATATATTGCACATCCGATAATAAGTTGTCAATTAAAGTACATCAGAGTATAAAATAGATCTCAAAAAGGATAAAGAGAATCTCCACGTAGGGATGATACGAGTTTCCACATAAAGAGAAAAATAAACCTCCATGTAGGGAGGAGAAAACCTCTATATAAAGAGATATTATTGAGAGAAAAAAATAAACACAAAACAAACATTACCAAACACTTTCACGATCCGTTCATCGTCACAATTGGTAACTATGATATCTTAATTCTTATCTCTAAATTACAAAATAAAACATTATAGATCTAAGATGGTCGTCTAGTAAATAAAAGCAAGTTTAACAGCATTGGATCTCGATCAAGAATCAAAATATGAGTAAAGATCTGAAAGTTTTATGGTGACAAACCGATGATGTAGATGAGAGTAGTGGTAATGGATTGCTTTAACTTGAACTACCTGAC
This sequence comes from Camellia lanceoleosa, assembly GCA_025200525.1. Classification (NCBI taxonomy): domain Eukaryota; kingdom Viridiplantae; phylum Streptophyta; class Magnoliopsida; order Ericales; family Theaceae; genus Camellia; species Camellia lanceoleosa. The sequence goes on from CM045767.1 coordinate 23,978,452, forward strand.
ATATTATTTCTTTCCTTTCAATTGCACCTGTGTTACATGGACCATTATCCCACCTACCTCAGGTTTAGTAGTTCATATTCAAACTATGGGTTTTCATTCAATAGTAGATATCCGAATCCGCAATGGTGTGGAAGTGTGAACTGAGCAAAAATGACCAATGGTGTGGAAGCTTCTCATATTTGATAGCGAGTGGTTTTCGCTTCTCATATCAAGGGAGATCCAATGATGGGTGGTGTTTGATGAAATGCCTCAAAGAAGAATTCATCTTAATTGCAAATCAACTTTACATAGTGTCTGCATCTCTTTGTCTCTCTTTGTCTATCTCTTACTCATATCTTGTTTCTCTATGTCTCTATCTCTTTTCTACTTTTCTCTGTCTTTATCTCTGTCTCTCTATTTCTAAATTTTGTAATTTTTTTTTCATAAACTGAGTCATAAAACTCCAATAAAGTAAAAAGCATAAACAATAAATAAAATTAAAAAATATTAATTTAACAAGCCTGATCTATTTTTCACATCTCTTTCTCTCTCTGTCTGTCTCTCTCTCTATATCTCTTTCTCTCTTTATCTCTCTCTCTCACTTATCAGTCTTCTCTCTTTCTTTCTCTCTCTGTGTCTGTTTGTCTGTCTCTCACTCTTCTCTATCTCTCTCTCTCTCTTTCTTTCTATGTGTCTATCTGTCTGTTTATCTCTCTCCCCCATTGTGTTCACATTGCTTACTCTCTCCCCTCTTTATCTCTCTTCTCTCTATCTTTCTCTATGTCTCTCTCGTTCATCTCTCTTCTCTTTATGTCTTTCTTGCTCATCTCTCTTCTCGCTATCTCTCTCGCTCATTTCTCTTCTCGCTATCTCTCTCTGTCTCTCTCGTCCAGCTCTCTTCTCTCTACCATTACTACTACTACAATTTGAGGGATCTATAAAAGTAATTGGCGATTTAATGCTAATTGAACTGAATGCCTAAGCTGGGGCTGTGCGTATATATTTTTTAGTTATGCGTTAATGATTTTGACTGCTAAGATATGCGTTAATAATTTCCTTTTTTTTCATCTCTCTTCTCTTTATCTCTCTCGCTCATCTCTCTTCTCTCTATCTTTCTGTCTATCTATTTTTCACTACTACTGCTACTACTACTACCATTACCTCTCTTTCACCCCTGCCACTCCATTTACACTACCACTATCACAACTTCACCACTAATCTCTTTCGCCTTCACCATTAATCTCTTTCGCCACCACCACCACCACCACCACCATCATCTCTTATCCACCACCTTCATTGACTACAGAAAATTAACTTTTATTTTAGTGAAAAATATTTTTCATTAAAATATATATTACCCCTACTTCTACAAAATATTTTTCATTAAAATATTTTTTAGTATTAATTTTTTCCTTCTTTTTTTTTTAATTTTCTTTCTTTCTTTTCTTTCTTATTTTATATATATATATATATATATATATAATATAACAATATAAGAAAATAAGAAAATAAATTTTAAAATATATTGTTAAGATTTTAACAATATAAGATTTTAAAAAATTAATTTTGGTCTTTGGCGACCAAACTTTTAGTCGCCAAAGGATGATTTTCAGCCCCCAAATCTTCAACACATTCTAAAATAATTGGAGGGAAACCGACTAAATTTAGGAGGGATTTACAAAGCCCCCAAATCTTCAACACATTTCATTCTCTCTCTCTCTCACTCAAGAAGACGAAGATCTGGAGCGCCATGGGTTACCACTATCGTGCGCTCGAGAAGCTCTATCTCAAGCGCATGTCTGTCAAGGACGAAGATCTGGAGCGCCATGGGTTACCACTATCGTCCGCTCGAGGAGGTCTGTCTCAAGCGCATGTCTGTCAAGGACGCAGCTCTGGAGCCTCTGGCTGATTCGGTTCCCTATTTCAAAGAGCTCGTGCTTATGCATTGCGATGGCCGGTACCGATGGTCTCATTGTGATTGCCAACAACTGCAGGTTAGTGTAAATATTTAGGGGTTTTTGTTCTCTATATTAATTGCTCTAATTCTAGATCTGTTTTGGTAATTTGTAATTAGATGTTCTTGATTTGATATATATATATATATATATTGACAGAGATCTTTGAACGATTTGAAAAGGGTTTGGGTCAATTTTGCCTTTTGATCTGTTATTGTTTTGTATGAAGTTCAATGACGTTATCTGAACCCTGAACTATACATTGTGGGTTTGCTTGGGTTTGCTTGTTTGGTAAAATTGGGTTTGCTTGCTTGGGTTGGGTTTGGGTCAAGTTTGCTTGCTTGTTTGCTTGGGTTTGCTTGCTTGGGTTTGAAGTTCACCCTAATCTTTTCTTCTTCTTAGGGCATCTACAATGGAATGGGTAAAATTGTTTGTTAAAGTGTATATTATATAACAAAAAATGATAAAAGTGGGACTTAAAAATGTGTGTTAAGATGTATTATACTTGCACCCAATTTCTGTCTCCACTAAATATACATTCAATTTTTTCATTTCCCTTTTGTTATATTTCTGAATTTTCGGCAGTGGGAGCTCACCCAAAATTTTGGGAATTGAAAACTTTGTGAGAGTTGAATTTGGTTATGAATAATATTAGTAATAGAAAATGGAATAGAAAATTTTGGGAATTGATAACTTGATGAATGAATATCGTGTGCCAGAGCTTAATGTTCAGAATGGTGTTCTGAAGTCCCTCTCGTTTCTATTCGAGTACATTGGTGAAATGGGAAAGGATTACATTTATCGATGGCTCCATTGCTAGAGGATGCTCTCGTGAATGAGATTTGGTTTGTAGGCGCATCGCTTCTGTGTAGTGTAGCACATGGCTTTAGTAGTTCTTTGGGTTGGGATGTGAGGATGCTTTGGTTCACTTACTAAACTATGTTTGGCCAAACATCTTTGAGACATCCCCACATGTTATAAATCTTGTTATGGAAGCCATTGAAGGAATGAGGGTGGCAATCGGTCTGTGGTGCTTAACTAGTGTCTTGAGGACTTTTTCCACCCACAAGGAAGGTTAGGGAAGTGTATTGGAAGATCTATAACTTCATGTATATTGGAGCTCAAGATGCACTTGTGGTACTTATCTGTGTTGGAGGATGAGGAACATAACGTATTTAGTAGGCTGAGTTGACCATGTTCATCGAGTTGGAGATTTTGTGATGTCGGTTGAGCTCTTGAAGGTTACATCGAATGAATATCTGAAAGGATCTTGACCCAGTTCTTTGTGGTTCTTCTGCATTTTCAAATCTAAAGGCTTTTAGTGTAGTTTGATATTCTCTAATATTTCTTGATATATTTGCTGCTTATGTAAAAACTCTTATGAAATTTAAACTGCTTTCTAGTACTATTTCTTTTTTAATATTATATTTCTGTTGTGATGAACTGTTTTCGTCTTGCTTTATTGAATTTTTTCTGTGGATTTCTCTTCTAGACTAAGCATGAAGAACAGGTGATGACCTGTAGGAGGCTTTTCAGCGAGTGAGCTTCAAGCAATGGTATATTGTGCTTTCCAGCTTAAGTAAGTATTGTTTCAAGTTGTGTTGTTGTGAAGTACTACGCATATATAATATGTTTTAGGTGGTATGTTTGCTCACACATTGCTTGGTTAGTTGGTTATAAAATCTCTCTCCTGGTTATAAAATCTCTCTCCTGTCATTGGTTGCTTCAACATTATTTATGATCTCAATGAGCAGTTTATTGAAATAAGGATGCTAATTTTGTTTCCCTATTAATTATTAACTTTGTTTTATCATTGTTATAATTTCTGGGGATGAATTGCATTGTAGACGTTTAAGTGGAAAGACCTCAATTCGCATTACTGGAAAGTTCTTTGGGAGAGGATGGTGGATGATGACACTTAAATATTCATTTCCTCTTGGAGCTAGTATTTGTAGATTATGCTATAGATACAGATGGTAAATATTAACAGAAATGGAAGCGAGTAATGTAGTTTACAAACATAAAATAAGAGGAATAGTTGATGATTTATTCATTTTCTGGTTGATTTAATTTTCCTTGGGCTTTCATTTCTTCATGCTAACTTAGTGTAATTGTCTTCTATTTCAATTCCATGAATGTGTGATCATTTATTTGGTACTATAAAGACTTCGCCCATTTGATCTATAATATAACCAGTACACCATATACTGCAGACTTGTATTCCTTACTAAGTTTCATGTCTTAATTTGCCATTGTAATACCTGGTTTTAGTTGCTTGATTTATTTTTCTAACTCTATCTCATCATGTCTATTTACTCGTGGATGATGTTGTGATGAAGCGCCAATGGGGTCCTTGGAGATCTAGCAGATACTTTGGGAAGTAATCTTTGGTTCTTTGATTCAAATCTCTGTCAAGCAAAAACTTTTTAAATGAATGTTTGTCCTCAAAGGATCATTTGATTAAGGAATCTGAATGAATCTGAAGTTGTAGGTGTACAATTAATTTGGTTATTCATGTATTATGTATGGAATTAAAATAGTGACGTTGGATTAGACTTGGTTGTTATGGAATTTGTAATATATATATATATATATATATATGTGTAATTGGACGTTCAATATTAATTATGTGGATGGTTGGAATTGAAATGTGTGCACGTGGTTGAATGTTTCATAACTTATTTTGTGTTGATGGATTATATTGTCCATACAGGGTACAGGTTGTATTAATAATGGATAAAGGTTGTTTAGAAAAAAAAAAAAAAAAAAACACGTTAAAGCATTTGGCTACCAAATGTTTTGGTAGCCAAATAGGTAATCAAGAGTTTTGGCTACTAATAATTTAGTAGCTAAAAAATTTGAGAATGAAAGAAATAAACTATTGGCTACTAATATTTTAGTGGCCAAAACAGACCTTTTGGCAACTAAATTAAGATTAGTAGCCAAATGTGTACTTTTCGACTACTAATTTTTAGTAACTAAAAAATCGGATAAGGAGAGATATAAATTATTGGCTACTAATTTTTTAGTGTCCAAAACAGACTTTTTGGCGACTAAATTAAGATTAGTAGCCAATTGTGTACATTCGGCTACCAATTTTTTAGTAGCGAAAAGTGACCTTTTGCCGACTAAACCAACATTAGTAGCCAAATGTGTACACTTTCGCGACCAAAAATTTTAGTCGCCAATACTATCGCCGACAGAGTAAGGGCGACGAGATTAGCGACGAAAAATTTTGGTCGCTAAAACTTTTGGCGACTAAATAAGTGACTTTTGGCTACCAATATTTTGGTAGCTAAAAGTGACATTTCTTGTAGTGTTACCTAAATTTGACATTGATTCAAATCATAAATGTGAAATTTGCGTTGAGGCAAAATTATCTAAAACTCCTTTTCATTCAATTGAAAGAAGTACAGAATCACTTGAATTAATTCATAGTGACATTTGTGATTTTAAATTAATTCAAACTAGAGGTGGGAAAAAATATTTTATCATTTTTATAGATGACTATACTAGATATAGTTATGTTTATTTAATTCGAACCAAGGATGAAGCTTTGAAAACTTTCATTCAATATAAGAATGAAGTTGAAAATCAACTTGGTAAGAAAATCAAGAAACTTAGAAGTGATAGAGGTGGTGAATATGAATCACCTTTTGGTGAGTTTTGTAAAGAACATGGAATCATTCATCAAACTACCGCTCCTTACTCACCTCAGCAAAATGGAATTGCTGAAAGGAAAAATAGAACTTTTAAAGAAATGATGAATGCCATGTTAATAAGTTCTGGATTACCTCAAAACTTGTGGGGGGAAGCAATACTTTCTGCTAATTATATTTTAAATAAAGTACCCTGAAAGAAAGTAAATCAAACACCTTATGAAATGTGACATGGTAGAGTACCATCCTACAAATACTTAAAAGTGTGAGGGTGTTTGGCTAAAATGGCTAAGATAGGTCCTAAGACCATTGATTGCATTTTCATGGGTTATGTTAAGAATAGTAGTGCATATCGGTTTTTGATTCATAAATCAGAACATACCGAAATGCATATAAATACTATTATTGAGTCTCGGAGTGCATCATTCTTTGAACATGTATTTCCAAATAAGAATAGACAAGAGACTAGTAACAATAAGAGATCTCATGATGCTATTACTAGTCAGGATCAAGAACATGATCAAGAACAAGAGTTAGATCAAAATGAGGAAAAGGAACCTAGGCGTAGTAAACGTGCTAGAACCTCAAAATCTTTTGGTCCAAATTTTCTAACTTTTTTGTTAGAAAATGAGCCTTTAACTTTTAAAGAGGCTACGTCCAGTCCTGAAGCTCCTTTATGGAAAGAAGCTATCAATAGTGAAGTTGAATCCATCTTGCAAAATCACACTTGGGAATTGGTAGATTTGCCACCAGGTTGTAAACCTCTTTGGTACAAGTGGATTTTCAAAAGAAAATTGAAAGCAGATGGATCAATTGACAAATACAAGACAAGACTTGTGGTCAAAGGATTTAGACAAAAAGAAGGTCTTGATTACTTTGACACATACTCACCGGTTATTAGAATAACATCCATTAGAATGCTAATTGCCATTGCATCTCTATACAATCTAGAAATTCATCAAATGGATGTGACAACCGCTTTCTTAAATGGTGAGTTAAATGAAGAAATTTACATGGAACAACCAGAAGGTTTTTACATTCAGGAAAATAAAAGAAAGTGTGTAAATTGGTTAAATCTTTATATGGTTTAAAACAAGCGCCAAAGCAATGGTATGAGAAATTTGACAAAGCAATGATGTCAAATGAATTTAAAATTAATGAGTGTGACAAATGTGTTTATATTAAAAACACAAACAAAGGTTATGTCATTGTATGTCTTTATGTAGATGATATGCTCATCATAGGTAGTAATAATGATATGATTAAAACTACCAAGAAAATGTTGAATAAACATTTTAACATGAAGGACATGGGCATTGCTAATGTAATTCTTAGTATGAAAATTACCAAAACATCAGAAGGATATGCTTTGTCACAATCTCATTACATTGAGAAAATACTTGACAAATTCAGCAAAGATGATGATCATCTTGCTAGAACACCTATAGATGTTAATTTGTATCTTTCTAAGAATGTACAGAAAAGTATTTCTCAATTAGAGTATGCCCAAATTATTGGAAGCTTAATGTACTTGATGAGCGCACTTTCATGGGATATAGCTTATGCAGTAAGTAAATTAAGTAGATATACGAGTAATCCAGGAGTAGAACACTGGAAAGCTATTATAAGGGTTCTAAGGTATCTCCAATTTACTCATAATATTTGGCTGAATTATACTAGATATCTAGTAGTACTTGAAGGATACTGTGATGCAAATTGGATATCGGATAAAAGAGACTCAATGTCCACCAGTGGATATGTCTTTACTCTTGGTGGGGCGGCTGTATCTTGGAAATCTTCCAAACAGACTTGCATTGCTAGGTCTACTATGGAATTAGAATTCATAGCTTTAGACAAAGCAGGGGAAGGGGCAGAATGGCTTCACCACTTCCTTGAAGATATTCCAATATGGCCAAAACCGGTGCCTGCTATATGCATACATTGCGATAGTCAATCCGCAATAGGTAGAGCACAGAGTCATATGTATAACGGTAACTCACGACACATTCGTCGTCGACATAACACCGTGAGACAACTACTCTCCAATGGAATTATTTCCATAGAATATGTTAAGTCTAAAGACAACATAGCGGATCCACTAACCAAAGGGTTAGCAAGAGAGCTAGTTGAGAATTCATCGAGGGGAATGGAACTTAAGCCTATTAAATAAGAGTTACCACAACGGCAACCCAACCTAGTTGACTGGAGATCCCAAGATCTAGGTTCAAAGGGACAACCGAGTTGTGAATGACTCAGAAGGATCACTGGGGAGTCTAATTCCTACCCATTTCTTTGATGAAATAGTGATGTCTGTAGCATGTTAGGTTAAGTAATACTTTTAATGATTCTTATATCTAGGTATACCTAGTAGAGTATGGCAGGATACTCTTCATACGAATCACCTATATGAGTGTGAACTGGGCCGGTTCTATGAGAATTGTGAAGGGCTACAATTCTCTAGAGCACTCATGGAAGACCAGGTTGTTCAGGGCCAAAATGAACACAATAGTGAGAACTAAACTGTGTCTGGGGATATACTGTGTGAGTTTTATTGTCTTGGTTTACACAAGCTTTGAGCAGTTCAAGACATCATGTTCCTTTGGTTAGCTAGTAAATCCGATAGTGTCTCACAAGGGAAAGTTCAAAGCCAAAAGCTACCTATCATTTGCAGAATATTTCCAATTTCTATACTCTCTGTAATTAGATCATGTTGTTGCATTTTCTCTCCGTCAAATTCCATTCATGTAGGGGATTGTTGGAAAAATGGTTTAATATAGGCATATTTTTGAGCCCATGTTTGAGTGGGCCCCAAACATCTTTTGGGATGGGTCCGAAGAGGTGAAGTGTTTAAGGGTGGGTCCGAAGAAATGAAGTGTTCCTTGCCGCGTGGCAAGTCACACGGTGAAGACGGAACATCAAAACCATTTTTGAGTGAATGTGAAGTTGATGTCGTTTTCGGGTCTAACATTAATTTTTTAAATAAAATTCATTTGAATTTTTTCAATAAAAATTATTGTGGGATTTTAATTTAAATCTAAATTCAATTTTTGGGTTCCTTAATGGTTTCCTAAAGTTTATACTTCTTCCTTTATTAATTAAACTATTCAAATAGTTTAATATATAAATTCCAAACAGTTTTATAATACTTTTCCACCATTAGCATTTTTTTATTAAACTATTCAAATAGTTTATTAATAAAATCCCTATAGGTTTAAACTGTTCAACCAACGGTACCTTTTTTCAAACAATTTGAAAAAAGTGTTCTGGGCAATGGACAGATCACTATTCAAACAGTTATCTATTTGAATAGTGCGTGCACCTATTCATATTAATTGTGCACCATTTCATTTCTATTTGGTACCTGTTCGGGTCAAATATTTGCTATATAAATTCAGACCAATTTTCAGCAGTCCGAATTATCCAAAAAATCAGTCTGCATAATTCCTTTTGCTGTCCAATTATCATCTTTGGTGCATTATTCTCCATATTAATTTTACAATAAATATTCAGAGAGTTCGAACACAAGTTTGGTTCGCCGAATAATTTGTTTTGGAGTGCTACTACAAATTGGTTAAGATCATTGTATCCTGTGAGAAAGACGCCACTCAACCGTAAGCACCGTAGCGGGACGAATCTGTCTTAAGGACAGAGTGTCACACACTCGACTTGGTCTTTGAATTTTTTATTTGGTTCAACAAAATAAATTTGGTACGTTAATTGTTTATTTTGTTTGGTACATTAATTGTTTATTTTGTTTGATTTAGTTTCCATTTATTTTATTTACACAGAAGGTTGTTCCAACATATTCAAGTTTTATCAGTGTATAAGCTTTGTTTGCTTAATTGGGTGATAAATTTTGTCATACATCCATAACTTTTTCTATGCAGTGATAAATTTGCTTAATTTTCATAATTCTTCTTATTCTTCTTTGATTGTTTGAATTACTCTGTTTGGTAGCTAACAAAATGAATCCATAGAAATTATGGATATATTCAAGTTTTATCAGTGTATAACATTTCTTTGCTTAATTGACTGATAAATTTTGTCATATATCCATAAATTTTGCATGATTTGCCTAATTCATTGGTATTCGTGTTTCATATAGATGTTACGAGTTCTCGTAAAAGATTATGTAGGCTAGAAACAAGATATTTAATTTCAAAATGAGAAAAGGAACAAAAGGTTGAACTTATTACTACCGGAACAATATATAAGGAACAAAAGGAAGACAACAAAGACACAAAAAAGCAACAAGAGAACAAAAACAAATAGCAACAAGAGAAACAACAAGCAAACAACAACAAAGCAAGAAAAGACTGAGACAACAGAAGGATCAACCTGCGAATGAAACTGAAAAACAAGGAGAAATGAAAGAAAGAATAAGTAAACACCAACAAGAGAAACAAGAGAAAGAAGAAGCAAATACCAACAACAGAAAAAAGAAAAAACAAGAAAAACAATAAGCAAACACCAACAAAAGAAACAAGATGCAAAGCAGCACAAACTAAGAGGAAAGAAGAAAATAGAGGGAAGAAAAACAAGAACCAAACAAATTCATGACAATGAAGCGAAGTATGTGTACTGCTCCAACATGCAATCTCTCATCAAATTCTTCAATGCAACAAAACTTGGAAAGGAGCACTTCCAAATATTGAAAAAGACTCCATCCTTCCTTCTAGTTGACATTTTGTTAAAGAATAAGGTGCAAAAAAGAGATTCAATGAAATATGATGATGTCGTTGCAAAGATTTTACAAACTTACCAAACCGATGGAAACACATTTGAAATTGGTGGGAAGAACATGAACTTGAAGAGAAATGATTTCAAGCTGATTTTTGGGATTGCATGCAAATGGGAAAAGATGAACATCTCATATGGAAGAAAAAGTGAGGTTAAAACGGTGAAAATGAGGAAAATAATAGAGAGTAGAATAACAAGTGCATCAATCCAACAGTTGATATCCAAACTTTTGAGAAGCAACAAGAACAAGGATAGAGAAGATGTTGTTAGACTTCTCTGCCTTTTGATCTATTTGGTTTTGTTATTTCTTGGCACTAGGACTACAATCGATTGGGGATTCATGAAATATATTAAGGATATTGACAGAATGAAGCTTTATGATTGGTGCAACGCAACCAAAGAACAGCTCACAAACTCAATTTCAAGGAACATAAATCAAATCGATAAAGTCTCCGGATATGTGATGGTTTTATTGGTAAGTAAATAGCTCATCTACAAGTTATAAGATATAATAATTAAGTTTCCTAAATGCTTAGTTATAACAATTTTTATGTCCTCAACAGTATTGGATATGCGAGCATACAAGCATCATCAAACCAAATGACAAGAATTCAATCCCAAGATTTGCAAAATGGAACATCACACATCTAGGACAACAATTGGAAAATTCATCCTTGCACAATCTGGAAAATATTTTGGTATGCACTGATAACCTTTGCTTTGCTTAGTCAACTGATAAATTTTGTTATATAGTGATAATTTTTTGTTCATACTGGTAAATTTACTTAATTTATCTAATTCAATGATAAATTTCCCTTAGTTTACCTAATTGAGTGATAAATTCTTCTTAATCTTCTTGGTGTCACATTTGTGGTAGGAAATTGTTTACACATTTTTGTTTACATTATGTGGTTGAGTTCAATGTTGTGATTTCATAATACTTTGTTTGTTTAATTGAGAGATAAATTAAGAGTGGTAAATTTATCACAGAACAAGTATTGTGGAGGATCTAAAAATATTGTGGTATGCTACATTTAATTCAAAAAAGCTTCCAAACCTTTTGTTTGAATGTTTTTCTACTTGTCTACTTTGCATGAGTTTTGTTTCATATTTACTTTATTTGTGTTACTTTATATTATACTATAATTGATTGGGTTTTTATATTGATAAATTTATCCTTAAAAATAAATTGTATTAGACATTTTTAGCTCAATCCAACATATTAACCCAACTAATGATAAATTTATACTGAAATTTGTATCATATCATTCATTTTTATAATTTTCATCCATGTAGGAGAAAAATTTGAACCAAACAGATGAAAAGAAAAAAATATATCGAATGTTGCTAGCAGAAATTGAGGATAAAGATGAAGATGAAGATGCTGATTTTCAGTAACAAAATCTCACTGAAAATTCTGAAAAAGAAGAAGAAACATTGATTGAAGAGAAATCCAAAGATGAAACATGGCAACCACATCCCCGTGAAACATGGCCTGAAAAGAAGAGGAAATCAGTACCCTTCGAATCACAAAAGAATGAAACAAGGAAAGTTGATAATGAGTCCGAAGTGGATGAAGATCTAGTAGAAGTAATTGTTTTTGAGAAGATAGAAGATGATATGCTCAAAATGCAAAAGTTAGAAATAGAAAAAGCCATCAGTCAAATTGCAAATGATGACCTATAGAAGCAAATCAAGAAGCTGAAAAAAGAGATGTAAGATCAACAGAAATCAACAAAAAATCAAATACAAAGGAAAGATGAAGAAATGAGGGTACTCAATGAGAGAATTGCAATCTTAGCTGAGGCAAACAAGTACTGGGAAGAACAACACATAGAAGAATAGCCTACAATGAAGAAATTGAATACTTCATACGAAGTTTTCAACATCCTACCAAAAAAAATCAAGAGAAAATCTCAATGCACGTTGGGTGAATACAAAGAAAAAGTAACAATCTTCTCTCTTGAATCCTATATTTCACTTTTGGCAACTATCTATCATTAGTTCATATTGAATTTATAAGTATCAAATATTCCAAAAATAATAATAAATTTACTATTCGAACACTAATAACTCTTTTTTCAGTAATGAGGCAGTGTGGCAAGGAGCTGACCATACAACCTATGTCTGTTTAAATGACATTGACAAATTACTGAAGGGTGAAGATTTGGCAGGCATTGTAAGTTCAATTTGTAATTCATTGAAATAACATTTCAGTGTTTGATTTATATTAATTTCTTTTCTTTTCTTTTCTTTTCTTCTTCTTCTTCTTCTTCTTCTTCTTCTTCTTCTTCTTCTTCTTTTTTTTTTTTTTTCAACATAGGTAATGGACACATATGCAGAACACTTGCTTGCACAAAAACAAGGAACAACATCATTCATATTCATTTCAAGTTGTTATGTATTTGTTATTTTTTCAGATATTTGTGCATTGTTTAATAAAAAAATTCTTCGTAATCTTCACGGCATCTCAAGTAATGAATTTTACGAAGTAGTGATAAATTTGATATGGACTGATAAAATTTTGATCACAGTGATAAATTTACTTAATTTGCCTAATTGAATAATAAATTGTTCTTAATCTTCATGCTGTGACATTTGTGGTAGCAAATTATTTAAGCTTTTCTGTTTATGTTGTGTTGTTGAGTTCATTGTTGTGTGATTTTATAATACTTTGTTTGGTTAATTAAGTTTTAAACAAAGTATTATAATTGGTATTGTAATATAAGTGCTTCAATTTATTACTATAAATTGCATTAACACTTATCAAAAAGTTTCATACTCGCCACCTATTTAATTTGAAAAAGTTTAAACTTAAATTAACATTATTTTTTTATTTATATTTGTTAGCACTTGTTGACAACAAAAGATGAGGAAGCAACAAGCAGAATGCTAAACAAATTAATGCCTTAGCTATGAAAGAAAGATACATTCTTTTCCCAATCCACCAAAATTTTCACTGGACAATACTTGCCCTTGACATTAAAGAAAGTTCATGGAAATTCTACAATTCTATGAGACCAAGGAGAGCAACGCGTAAAAATCCACACTTCAATGCATAAATGAAGTGGTAAAAATGTTTTCACAATCAAACTTACAATTAATCAAATATGTCAATCCTGATGTATGCTCAATTATATATCAAAAGTTTATACAATAATATATTTATCATTCTTTAACTCCATGGGTTCTCGATTGCACATAAAAGCCTTGACATTGGTAAAATTATCATTAATTGTTTCAAATGACTTTTTAATAGAACAATTATACAAATTTATATGTTGTAGAGAAAGAATATTGACAACTTGACAAGTACATAAAGGATGAAAAGCCAAGTCTCATCGCCCCTAATAAATTTCAACAAGAGATAGAGAGAGTCATCAATAGCCTACAACAAGAAGACACTTCATAAGTTTATCAATAACAAAACACTCTTATAAAAAAAAAATGCAACAAAACCAAATTCTAATATTTTTTTCTCAAAATGTTTTTGTAGGCTTGATTGTGGAATCATTGTTTGCTATATCACGAGGCAATATGTTTTCAACAACAACATAATGCCTACTTTTCCAGAGAAGAAAGCAATCAATTGAGAGCCGATATATTAACTATCTTCTTGACTGACCAACAAACTGCTCAACAACAAATAGTTGATGAAAACTGTGATAACCCTGGTCCATGTTATGCTAATTAATCCTGATTATGATTGTGATTATGTGTTTGATATGATTTTAAGTGCCATTTATATGAATATATGTGGTTTTGAATTTCTATTTGTTCACCGTAGGAAAATTTGTTTGATTATCTGCTTAGAAATTAAATTGAAGGCCCTATCGGCCACAGAACCTGAAATTGATTATGCCATTGTGATTAGCGTAATTTTTAGAGCCTACGGTGAAATTTAATTGAAAATTGATTCGAATCAAAATAATTAGATTCAGAACGATTAATTAAGTGCTATTAATTAGCTATAATCAAATTGGATTAAGAAAGGGACTATATAAAGGCCTTATTACACTTAACTCTTCATTTTTTGTGAACTCAAAATCCGATTATACACTCTAGAGAGAGAGAGGCCGGTTCTAGAGAGAGGAAGAGGGAAAATTGTGTATCTTGGCTCAAAGTTGTGAATTTGGAAGCTTAACTCCAAGAATTAACTAGAAATTGGAAGCTTGGAACTCCAAGGTGAGTATTTGAGCATTGATTCACAAATTGTGATTGTAATTTTGAGAATTTGAAGCTAGATGGTAAACAAAAGTGTGAATTAAGTTATATATGAAGTTAGATTGAGCATGCATGCATAGAATTGCCATGACTTGCCATAAAGTTGCATATTTGAAGGTAAAGCATGCCAATCATGATGAAATTGAGATCAATGTGTGCATGTATGTAGCAATCTGTTATGAGTCCTCATGTTTGTGTATAAGACATGTTGATTGGGCTGAATTGGAAGTCATTTAAGGCATGCATCCATGAAAATGAGACTATGGACTCAACTACATGTTTTGGAGATGAATTTGGCAAGAATGGTATGAGTATGAAATTGATCCATGGGAATTGAGCTTCAAAATGTTGTAATTTAGCATTTGCATCATGTTAGAAGGTTTGCATGTGAAGTATGAGTCATAATATGCAAGAAACATAAGTTTGAATGCAAGTTTTAGGCTCAGTCAGCTTGCTGGAAAACCCAGAATCCGACATGTCCACTTGAGCGGGGATTATTTGCCGGCGTAAATCTTGGTTCCAAAGACTTTTGCAGATATGGATGTCCGCTCGAGCGGAGAGCCATGTAGTGTGACTTTCAGCTCGAGCGCCCGAAGTCACGCTCGAGCGTAAAAATAAAGTAACCAGTACTTTGCAGACCAAAGGGGTCCGCTTGAACGGCCAAAGCCACGCTCGAGCGGGGAACCTTGTTTCTGAAATTTTGTAAAGATGTTTCATGTTTCATTTTCCGTTCTCTTTTATTTCTAAGTACTCTTAGGCATGCATTAAGCATTGTAAATCAGTTAAAAAGGATAAGAGCGAAACCTAAGAGGAATGTATGAATTAAGAACGGATTGAATCGTTTGTGACCCATATGTGTTATGTAATGTGTAGGGTCGAGCTCAAAAGCAAATCCACCGGCAGAACACTGTGAGTAATATCTTAGTAAAGATATTTTCAAGTATGTTACTTTCCAAATGCTACTTTTGTATAAGCTCCATGGATTTGCTAATTTGAAATATGAATGAATAATCTATATGCCTAATTTGTCTAAGACCGTTTGATACATTTGATATATTTGAATTGGGCCTAAGGCCGTTTGTCGTTTGCCGTTTTCCATTTGCCATTTGCCGTTTGCCATTGATATGTTTGATGTATCTGAATTGGGCCAAAGGTCGTCGGACATGAATGATTAGGCCAAAGGCCATTAGACATGAATGCAAAGATGGGCCAAAGGCCGTTTGAATATATCATTGGGTATGTTTGAATACCGTGATGGGCCAAAGGCCATTTGAATGAAAGGGATCATGACCATGAATATGAAATACGCATGGATATAAATATACAGATAATGGGCCCGAGGCCGTTTGATACGCCTGATATGTTCGAATTGGGCCCGAGGCCATTTGATATGTTTGAATTGAACCAAAGGTTGTTTTGAGTAAAGAGTTGGCTGGACCAAAGGTCATTTCGTATAGATAGATCCGAGGTCGTATTGTTTTATATAAGAATTGGACCTGAGGTCGTTTGCATAGGGATATGATGTGTTGGACCCGAGGTCGTTTTGCGTTGTTGAGATTTGTAAGTCTGATGTGAATGAGAATAGTGGTTCAAATGTGTACATTATAAGTATGATTCATTTATGAACGAATCTTATTCATTAACTTCTTTATTTTGATATTATTCACTGGGCGTTAGCTCACTCTCATTTATATGTATGTAGGTGAGCAAAAGGACGTTTAACCCCAGCCTTAGTGGAATTTAAGAAGGAACCCAAGTTTTGTGAAGTCAGCCCAGGTGCCTCACGCAAGAGGCTTTGTTATGATCTTTTGCTATTTCTATTGGTCATGATAGACTGTTTATGTGTATAAGTTTTTGGGTTAGCTGACTATGTGTTTGAATGATCCTGGGTATACAAGATGTTAACTACTGATGTGTGGTGTGAGTTATTATTAAGTATATGTGAAATGTTTTGATATGCCATGTGAGCATAGCTCATTAGACAAAATTTTTAAGCTTACTTCCGTTCGGCCCCTTAACTCTGATGGAATATCTTTTGTTTTGGTTTGAGGCCGTAGGTAATCCCTTGATTACTGGCTGGTTATAACCTTAATCCATAGGGGCGAGTTCGGGTCATGACAAAAACATTGATGACTTGCCTCCGCAATAATCAACAAACCTGAAAGAGAAGAAAACAAAAAGAAACATTGATTAATTTGGTTGTTACAATGTAAATACTTCATACATTTTTCTTATTTGGTTGTTACAGTGTTACCTATATTTTGACCATTTTAGTTCTTACTTTGCTTCAATGAATATTACAATGATTGATTGTTATAATGTCAAATTTATAGACAATACACTAAATGAAATATCCAGTTTTTTTTTTAGCTATATTGTTACCAGATCTGGCTTTTGATATTAGTCTTGTTTTATGTAAATTTCATTCAAAATATTGATTATAATCTGATTATTTGTGTCAAATTTAAAGGTTAATAACATGTTTGGACCCCTTCATTATTAACGTGACATTTTTTTTACACTGATAAATTTATCACAGTTCAAACTAAAAAAACTAGCAACTCTCTCTCTCTCTCTCTCTCTCTCTCTCTCTCTCTCTTTCTTCCCAACTTAAGTAAACAAAACACCATAAAAAATAATAAAAAATTTACCTAAATTGAAAATTAAAACACAAACACTTCTGCATTGTCCAAATTGAAAATTAAAATACTATTACAGTTTGTAGATATTTCCAAGTTTGGGAATGAATGTAAGAACATGTCATTCTGGGTATATGGAGTGGAGATAAAGTTTTAACAAAAAACCCAAAAAAACAAACCCTACATACATTTTAACATTTAACTTTAAGAACCAATTATTTATGAAGAAATATGATCTTATTCAAGACCTGATGATAAACTGTTGCATCTGAACATGAGAACGCTGAAGCATTTCCTAGACTAAAATTTGAACAATTTAAACTAAAAATGAATTACAAACTCGAAATATCTTTCTTCAAGGATCCCACTAATAGTTAATCACATAGTGGTAGTGATGTAGGACAGATTGGGAAACTTAGTCCCAAGCAACCTACAATTGATTTTTGTTGAGTTTAAGCTAGTGATAACTTTATCACTGTACAAAAGAACTTTGGGTTGGATATGATAGTGATAAATTTATCAACCACTGACATAAATGTAATAAACCATCAACTCTTCCCATACAATCAGTGATAAATTTATCATTCTTGAAAATAACAAAATTCAGGAACCCCATTAATGCTTGATTGCTTCCTTTAGACAATGGTAAATTTATCACTCTTACAAAAAATAATCCACCAACTCATCCAAACCAACCAGTGATAAATTTACCACTGTATAAAACATCAAAAACAGCAATTACATTTAACTAAAATCAAAAAATATAAATATGTGAAACTTAATCCTGTAAAAATATCAGCAAAAAATATAATTTCCGTTTAAAAAATTCCTCAATCATCCAATGCAACTACCAAAATGATATATCTTTCAAACAATACTCAATCATTGCAAGTAACACCTCTCAACTCTCAATAAAGTAATTCAATTTAAATCAATACAACTAAAGCAAAGCTTCTTTACATGTCTTCTAATTATGAGTTTCCATCTTTCCACACCTACTGAACCTAATTCTCTTGATTTCGCCCTTAGAAGGTATTCTCTTTGTTCTTAGATGTCCAATTGGTCTCTTACAAAGAGAAGGTAAAACAACGTCATCATCAACAACCATTACTACAAAATTAGTTAAAGATCACACTTTGATAAAATATATATATATATATATATCTCACTTTTATTGGAAGTGTGATAAAAAAAATTAGATTGATATTTTAATCCCACTTAATTTGATTGAGTGTGATAATATATATTTTTTATGTCACTTTTCAATTAAGTATGATTATATATATATATATATATATTTTAATCACACCTTCTAATTAAAATGTGATTATATATACACTACTACTTTTTAATCACATTTTTTAAATAAGTGTGATTATATATATATTTTTTAATCACACATTCTAATTAAAGTGTGATTATTTATATATTTTTTAATCACATTTTTAATTATAGTGTGATTATATATACACTACTACTTTTTAATTACACTTTTTAAATAAGCGTGATTATATATATATATTTTTTAATCACACATTCTAATTAAAGTGTGATTAATTATATATTTTTTAATTACACCTTCTAATTAAAGTGTGATTATATATACATTACTATTTTTTAATCACACTTTTTAAATAAGTGTAATTATATTTATATATATATATATATTTAATCATACTCCCTAAATAGGTGTGATTGTATAAAATATTTTAATTTGATTTTTATATAAAATATACAGGGATTTTTTGGGAAGTTTCCAAAAAAGTCAGCTTTTTTGGCTTTTTAACTTTTTAAGCCAAAAAAGTCAACTTTTTTTTTACCCAAAATAACCCAACTTTTTGCCCAAAAAGCCACTAAAAAAACTAAAAAGCCAAAAAACCAACTTATTACCAACTTTCCAAAACACCACACAATTCCCAAATTCTATTACAACAAAATTTGCCTATTACCACGTTTTTTACTAAAGTGAAATTTGCCTATTCTCTCTATCGTTTTTCCTCTCTGTCCTAGATCTAGGGTTTTCTCTCTGTCTCCTCATGCTCCTTGCGAGATTCACCAGGGTTGATTCCAATAACTTGTTCAGATCTAATTCTGAATCCATCAATTCTTGCATCAATTTGGTGGAAATTTCTTGATTTTTTTTTTTTTTCTTGATTCTAATTCTGGTGATTTTGTAGAGGAAGATGGTTCGGTTAAGTTGCACAAATCGGCGGGGTTACGAGACTGAGGAGTGAAGAAAGATCAAGATCATCGGGATTGAGACAGGGACTAGAACCGAGACCGAGACCGATCGAGTCAAAGCAAGAGAAAACCAACTGATGAAATGATAGGCTTTTATGTTCCAAGAAAAGCTCGAGTGCGATGGCACTGGATGCGCTCTACCTGTTGAAGCTCCTCCTCAGGTCTGGTTCTCCCGTCGCTACCACCCCCTAGGTCCTCTCTCGCTCTCTCTCTCTCTCTCTCTCCATCAGATCTTCGATATGGCCTCTCTTCAGTTGAAAAAAAAAAACTCTTTTTAATCTTTTCACTTCCTATTTTTGGTTTGCTCTCTTTTCAATAGAATCTCATTCACTTTGATCTTTTTGCTTTTATAACTTCCAATTATTATCATCTAAAGAACATCTCTGGTATCAATGATTTACTAACATTTACAACTTTACTGTATTGATCTATCATAAACCCGTGTTCAATTAAATGGAACAAAGACATTGATGGTTGATCGGGATTTAAGTGTCAAATTTTGGTTATATTTGAGAATTTCCTGTAATTTTTTTTCATGTTAATGTATTTAGATTCAAAATCAGCTAAGAATCTATTTTCATAATTTTCATTTGGTCTCTAATATTTACATAAAATTGACTCTAATTGCAAGCTTAAATATCAGATTTGTTAATAGTATAAATCAAATTGGGATGTGTAATACTTCTTTGCTGTAATTATGAAGGATGCTTGTTTTTGTTTGAGGGGAATTCAGATCCATCTAGTAATGCCAGTAGTATTTATGAATTGAGACGTGTAATATACTTCCAATTGAATCTTAAGTTTACCTACAAAATGATTCAATTCTTTTAGGGTTCTGATATTAGTTAACAACTGAGAGTCTGATGTTGCCTCATTAAATGGCTAATTGATGTTATGTTTTGTATGCCCTATGTGAAAATGGAACTTTGCTTCTCTTTGGAAAGATTGTGCTCTCTTCATTCAAGAAAATAAACAAAAAAAATTCTGTTGTGGTATGTGCACTATGTAAATGGAATCTATTCTTGGCTTCCATTTCATTAAATTTCTTTACTGTCTGCTTCATTACTCAAGATATACATTAGATACTGAGTATTGAAAAAATTCATTTAAATGTCAAAAATAGTGAGTATTTTACATTAGATACTGAGTATTTTGGTGTTATGTTTCTCGTTTATCTCTTTTTTAAATGTCAAGAATTCATTTTGTTTATTCTTCTTCTAAATACAGGAACATGAGTTGATTATGGGTTTCAAAAATAGGACTTGGTAATGAATTTCCTCATCTAATCATTGCAGTCTTTATCTGTAAAATAAGTTCTTGTGATGCTTATACAGGTTAATTTTGAAAACTTTCAAGCACTTTTGTGGATCAAAAACACAGATTTTGGTTTTCTTTAGTGTTCATAGAGTTAATACACATGCACAATATGAAGATTGATGTTTTCTTAAGGTTAGATAGGTTGTTTAGGAAATTCTAGTTTTAGATATTAAAAAATATGAATTGTTGGCTCTTTGTTGTCAGACTCTTAAATCTTTTGTTTTTTGTCTAGGGGATTACAGGTTGCTATTCACTGTCTCATTCACATGATTAGTACATTTATATCATGTACCTAGCCTACATCTGTTTATTATCTCCATCTCATTTTTATATAAGTTCATCTTCATCTCATTATACATGTTCATGTTAGATAACTTGATACATGTTCATGTTTAACTCTTGTTACATGGTGCTTCTATTACAAAATGTGATCGCTCATCCATTGTCTGCATTTCTTTTTAGATTGGTGACCTTGGCTTATCAAAGGTAAAACAACACACTTCAGTGTTAGGGGGTGTTCGTGGAACCTTACCTTGGATGGCACCTGAACTTCTTAGTGGAAAGAGTAACATTGTTACGGAAAAGGTAAGATTATTTTGAGCATAAACTTTAGAAATATTAAGTTTACATAATTGTACTTCATTATCTCTCTAAGAGGTTTTTAATTTCTTCTTTTAGTTTCTTTTGTGTATATTATTATTATTTCTTTTTTTCTGCATTGTAGATTGATGCTTACTCATTTGGGATTGTCACGTGGGAATTGCTCACGAGAGACGAATCTTATGCGGACATGCATTGTGCTTCTATATTAGGTATGCACTGATATATCTATCTAGTTTTGTAACAAAAAGTATAAGAATTATACTCTGCTTTAACACAACTAATGACGTGAAAGACCGCAGTAGCCAACATACCATACGGTGGCGCTAAAGAAGGGATAAGATGCAATCCAGGGGAATTAAGCATATCTAAGCTAGAACGACTCACTAGAATTTTCACCCAGAAGATACACGATCTTATTGGAGTGCACATTGATGTTCCAGCACCTGATATGGGAACAAATCCATAGGTTTACAAAAGATCTACATTATCACAGAATTTTAATGGTTGTTTAAGTTAATAACTAATGTTGTTGAGTAGTTTTCATGAACATGCTTTCTAATGTTTGTTGAAATTTTAAACTGATTTTTGATTGTTGTGTGTTTAAACAGATGATTGATTTGATAATGATGTGGTGCTAATTCGTTTGAAACCTAACAGATCAGTATACATTCATCAATTCCAAAACTAAAATTTTGGTTTTAATG
This sequence comes from Camellia lanceoleosa, assembly GCA_025200525.1. Lineage (NCBI taxonomy): Eukaryota > Viridiplantae > Streptophyta > Magnoliopsida > Ericales > Theaceae > Camellia > Camellia lanceoleosa. The sequence continues at coordinate 24,000,513 of CM045767.1, forward strand.
TTATCTGTAACATTTCTATGCAAATACATGTCTCTAAATTCCAAGTCACATTCTCATTTCAGTAGAACTCATATAACATATGGATTTCAAGTTTTTTCAATGAAAAATCACATATGAGAATGTCTTGATTTGTATGATCTCTTTCGAGTTATATTTCATAGCAAGTTTATACATGTGTGTACATAATCAATATCAGAAATGCATCGGATGATTCTTGTATGTGCAGTTATATCTCCATGTTCCTAGTTGATTATGTTTATGTTTGATTGGAAGTTTTGGACACTTAATTTAGAGCAAGGATTACAAAATAGTAGATTACAAGGACTTTCAATGTTAATTTTTTCCGATAATAACGTTAACCATTTATTTGTGAAGGAAGAGAAGATGTCGCACAGGAAGTTTGAGCATCCCCTATATGGGTCCCTTGGATTTATCCCACAGAAGCGTGCTGCTCGTCACAGGGGAAAAGATATACTTACTTGGTTTCTTAAATACATACAAAGAGATGTTCTCCCCACAAGTACATCTCTGTTCGAGGAGCCTTGTCCATGACTGATTTGCATCTGATTAAATGTAATATTTTGGTGTTTTAGTCTTACTATATGTATATTAAATACATACAAAGAGATTTAACAAATCTAGTCCCTACATTTTGCTTTTTAAATTCGATATAAGTTTGAATCAAGGGTTGTAGATGTCCTTTGACTACTTGAATAAAATTATGTTTTCACACTTAGGCACATATACAATTTTCTAATTACGTTTAGCATGCAGTGAGGGAGAGCTTGCGAGCTTCCAAGAAAGAGTTCAATAAGATAGAAGACAATTTGAAGTCGCTTCAGAGCATTGAGCAGATAATCGGAGAAATTCTCAAGCCTCTTAACAATGAGCGATGTAATTACTCATTTCTTTTGTTCTTTATTTCCATTTTTTTTTGGAGGGGAGGGGGTTTGGAAATTGTTTGTGAAATCATTTTAGCTCAGTTTAGAATCTGGAGTCTTGACACATGTCATGCAAAAAAAATACGAGCTCTAGTCTATTATGGGCTGCCTGTAAATGGAATAATTCATAATGTGCTCTTAGTTATGAAACTGGTCGATTAATTTATTGTAATGAACTTAAACTTACTTTTTCTTAGTAAACTCTTCTATGATGGTTTGAATTTAAATGTGGTATTGATTGATTGCTTGTGGGTAATTTAGTGATTGTTAAAGCAAGCAGTGGACCCAGATATATAGTTGGCTGCTCCCAGTAAAGTAGATATTAATCACACTTAAAATCTGTGATCTAAATGTTTATTATCACATGTTTTATTAGTTATTAATCACATTAAAAAATGTGATCTAAATGTTATTAATCACACTTATAAGGTGTGATCTAAATGTTGTTAATTACACTTAAAAGATGTGATCTAAATATTTTTAATCACATTTAAAAGATGTGATCTAAATATCATTAATCACACTTAAAAGATGTGATCTAAATGTTTTTAATCACACTTAAAATGTGTGATCTAAATGTTATTAAGCACACTTAAAAGGTGTGATTAAAAATGATCACTTTTAATCACACTCTCAAAGATCACACTTTAATAAAACTTAAAAGGTGTGATTAAATAATATACATCACACAAAAAAAAGTGTGATCTTTATCTGTTTTTGTAGTAGTGAACTACATTTGACTTCCACATCCTAGGAACTAGATAGATAGAATGCGAATAAGAATCACAATAACTACAAACACGGTAGTAATCATCAAGAAAACAATTCAAATCCTTCCCACTCCTCTTTATAACACAAAAACCTATGAAGCACGAGTACTCCAAAAATAGTGCCGTACAAGTACCAGGTACTTACCGGGTGCGGGTATACGTACCGATATAGCTGTATGCGTACCGGGTACGGCAAAAAGGGGTCCGGTACATTTGGTTCAATCGAGTACGGCATGGGTACGCCTTTGGTACGTTTTGGGTACAGCAGGGCAAAAAATCAAATTTATAAGAGAATTAGGGATACAGAAGCAATTTATTTATGTTCTTTATTAAAAAAAACAAAAACTATAGGGGTCATTTTGTAATATTAAGAATATAATATATACACCTAGGTTTTTGTTTTGTCCCTTCTTGCATCTATTCACTTCAGCAGCAGCAACAAAGAGACGAAGCCCTAGCACAAGCTTCTTCGTCTTCTTCTTCAACAACAGTAGCATCTCTTCACTTCAAAGCCGACGGCGACCCAACGAGACGAAGCCCTCCGGTGAGTGTTCTTCTTCTTCATCTTCTTCTTCGTCTTTGTCTCCTTCGTCTTCTTCTTTTTCGTCTCCTCGTTTTCATCTTTGTTTCTTCATTTTCTCTGCAGATTAGCAACTGGCGAGTGTTCTTTATCAATTTCGTCTCTTTGTTTTCCCTCCGGTGAGTGTTCTTCATCTTTTTCTCTCTCTCTCTCTCTCCATTTTTTTTTTGTTCCCCTGTAGATCAGCAATTTTTGTGCCCCTGTTATTTCTTTGGTCTCACCCTATAAACACCTCATCTAGAACCTCTTCATCCTGTAGAAAAATTTGAATTAATGTCTAACCCAGATTAAAAAGCAATAAGCATTTACAACTAATAAATAAAAATTGCAAACTCTGTTAGATTTCATTTATTGTGGAGTTTATAAAGTTGGGGATCTACTTTACCTTCCATTACGTAAAATACCAAGTCCCTGAATTCATGTAGATATGTCTAAATATAATTGATGAGCAAGAAAAAAGATTTTAAAAATAAATTATGATCACAGACATAGATTTTTAAAATAAATTATGATCACAGACAGGACACAGATTTTAAAAATAAATTAAGATTTTAAAAAAGATTTTCACAAATATTATTTTTAATGCTTAAAGGTTTTAATGTTGGCATTGTTGAATTGAAATATAATTTGTCTTTTAGTTTTGTAGTTCTTTTTTTAGTTTTCATATTTAATTTTAATTTGGAGGTTGGATCCTTTAACTATAACTATAATTATAAAAAATAAAAAAATATCGGCGTACTGCAATCGTACCCGTATCATACTTTTTTTGAGTTTTGTCGTATCGGTGTACCCGCACCCATACCCGTACTGTACTCGTACCTGCACGCGTTCATAGACAAAAACCATGTTTGCAAGGAAAGAAAAATCAATTTCCCACAATTGACAAGAGCAAGAATGTTTCCCAATATCAACCATAACTGAATAATCCAATTGGATTTCATAATTGTCATCGCTACATTTCTTAACTATCCATGCCTTTGCATCATTAAAAGCTTCTTCCAACTTTTTCTCTGCAAAAGGACAAACAATACGATTCCACTTATTCCCAACTTCTCTCTTTTTTGAAAATTGCTCCATTAGTTTCACCTATATAGCATCAACAAGACTAGTTGAAAACAAATGGCGCTCATCCCTAATCCATGAATTAAAAGATTCCACAGCATTTGTGCATATTTCACCATACCTCTTGCCTTGAAAATAAGTGTTAGACCAACACTCGTTAGGCAAATCCTCAAGAAACTTTTGAACACTACGACCACAATTACCCTTAAATTCTTCAAATAGCGCATTAAACAACTCAATAGTAGGAGCATATGCACATCTACTAAAAAGAGTAAGCAAATACTCTTTAGATTCACGACTATTCACTGATAAATAAGTCTTCAAGTTTGTCTTCAAATGCATCAGGCAAAAAGAATAAGAAGAAAACGGAAAGACATTAATAGCATTTTCCAATAAAATGCTATAAAAAAGTTTCAGACCATAAAACATTTTATTTTTCATAGCTATTTTGTCAATGTTTAATACAGTAGCAATTTAAAAACGTTATAATAAGTCATTAATCTGAAGAATAATCATAGTTATTATTGCATTAGAGGAACGACGCTATATAAGGCTAAAAAAATTTCCATCCCAAAATCTGGCTCTATTTTTTTGGGGTTAGTTTCTTGCTTTCCCACGATTTGATAACCTCTCCTCTCCATCCATTCTCTTTCTATCTCCTATTTCTTGTGTAGTTTCCCTCCCAAAATTCGGCTCTATTTTTTTGGGGTCAGTTTCCTACTTTCCCACGATTTGATAACCTCTCATCTCTATCCATTCTCTTTCTATCTCCTATTTCTTGAGTAGTTTTCAAGATTACTGAGGGCTTGAGAGCATATTTGTGTGGGACAGTTCATCTACCAAGGTATTTCTGTTCTCTCAATTTCTTTTGTGCTGGACGAATTTGTATCAGCTAAGTTCTAACCTTGTTATTGTGAATTTCAATCTTACTGGGAAATTCTTGTTGGAAACTTGTATATGGAAATTAAGATTTGTGTTATTCTACAGAAATTCACTCTTTTTTTATTTTATTTTTTTTAAAATAGTGCACTGGGCTTTATTAACCTAAAGATTTTTCTCTCTTTAACTATGCTCAGTCTCACCAAGTTGTCTCTCTGTTAGAATCTATGTTGGTCCTTCTTGTATGTGTTTTTATTCTTATCAGAAAGTGTTTCTTCTTATATGCTACATTTTTCGTATGATGTAATTATTTAATCCTCAACGAAGCTTGTGTGAAATGAATTGAATTTTCATACTTGTTATTTACTTCTTTATATATTTGGATAAAAATAGCATTTAGACTAATTTTTCTATTATATATAATTTTTGTTTTATTTTTTAAAAAGAGTAACATGAGAGCTTTTAGAAAATGCTATCAAAGAAATTTTATAGCACTCTCAAACTATTGTGCTAAAGTTTTTTTTTTTTTTTTGGTAAAGTCCAACAATATAATAGCATTCCTAGAGCACTATAACATATTATTCTATAGCGTTCTTCCATTGCATTTAATAAATGCTAATAAAAAATATAAATTTTTAATAACATGGGTTAACACAGCATGCCAACAAATGCTATTATATACTTTTGATAGCATTCATTGCATGCTATAAAAAAAATGATATTTGTTGTAGTGCCACTCCTCTTTATAGCACAAAAACCATGTTTGCAAGAAAAAAAAATCAATTTCCCATAATTGACAAGAACAAGAACATTTCCCAATATCAACCATAACTGGATGATCCAACTGGAATTCATAAATGTCATCGCTACATTTCTTAACTATCCATGCATTTGTATCATTAAAAGCTTCTTCCAACTTTTTCTCTGCAAAAAGACAAATAATACGATTCCACTTATTTCCAATTTCTCCCCTTTTTGAAAATTGCTCCATTATTTCACCCGTATAGCATCAACAAGACTAGTTGAAAACAAATGGAGCTCCACGTATTTGTGCACATTTCACCATACCTCTTGCCTTGAAAATAAGCATTACACCAACACTCATTAGGCAAATTCTCAAGAAACTTCTGAACACTACGACCACAACGACCCTTAAATTCTTCAAATAGCTCATTAAACAACTCAATAGTAGGAGCATATGCACATCTACTAACAAGAGTAAGTAAATACTCTTTAGATTCACGACTCTTCACTGACAAATAAGTCTTCAAGTTTGTCTTCAAATGCATTAGACAAAAAGAATAAAAAGAAAATAGAAAGACTTCAGTTAAAGCTTTCAGCAAACCTCTATATTGATTAATAACAAATGCAATATCCCTCCCCAGAATCAAAATAACAAATAAATTTGACAAGAACCAATGCCAACTGTCATAACTTTCACTATCAACAATGGCAAAAAACAACGGATATAAACGTACAAACAATATATATACACTTTATCAGTAACAAATAAAAAAGATTATAAAACAAAAGCAAAACGCAAAGTATATAAGATATAGCACCAACCATAGATAAATTTATCACTGTATAACTACAAAAATTCAATAGCAGCATACAACATATAGAATCAATGAATAATAAATTTATCAGTGTATAAATATAAAAATTTAACAAAAGTATATAGCATACTCACCCAACCAATGATAAATTTATCACTAATAGATTGACCATACTCAATAATCAACACTCTGTAGTAACAAAAATGATAAAATTATCACTGTTTTAATAATAATAACACATAGACACAGAATATACCTTGGTTACTGTCTTTTGCCATAGCAGCTAATAAACAACCTTTGTGTCTTCTTTTCAAGAAAGTTCTATCAAGTATTAACACAGGCTGACAATACTTGAAACTATGAATGCATGCCTGAAAAGCGAAAAACAAGCATTTGACATGTCTTCCTTTACTATCAACATCAAAAACACTTCCCGGATTAACATCATTAGCGACATCAACATATCAATGAAGATCGTCAAATGATGATGAATAGTCACCAAAAACAACAATCTTTTCTTTTTCAACACCTATCCAGGCTCGTCGATAATAAACTTCTGTTCCATAATAGTCCTTGAAATCACAAACCACCTCACTAACCGATATCAAAGCCTTATTACGAACCTCATTTGAAATTAGTCCACCAATCATACTCAAAGTCATCCTAGCATGTTTGACTGTACGAAAATAAGATCCACACGTATGAACATCATCAAATTGTTTAATAATAAAAGCTTTACTAGAATTTCCACTTTAACATGCATGCTCCATAAACATCCCAAATCAGCCCTTCTCTTACATTGAACAGTGACACGATCCTTATCATTCTTAACAAAATCAAAATCAAAATCGGAATGAATAGAATACTTTGACAACACATCTCAAAATTTAACAACTCCTTGAGCAAACCTTCGTCACACTCCTTTCATACAATTAACCCATCCATCGGAGAGCAAAGGTTTCCGTTGATTTTATAGCGACCCCGGTCTTTTCCCATTTGATTATTATATCCGGACTTATGTTCCGTGGATTCCGTTGTCATATTGTTGTTGTTGTCATCCTTTAATTCTATTTGGTCGAGTTTTAGGATATGTTAGGCGTGTTTCGAACAATTGGGTTGAGCCTTGGTCTAGCTGTTGGTTGCCCAGTTTTTAGCCTTTCCGCTCGAGCGGACATCTCTACGCTCGAGCGGGGTTTACACTCTTCCAGCAAATTTTTGGTCCCTGCAAAACTTCTGCAGATGAGAGATCTACGCTCGAGCGGTTATCATTGCGCTCGAGCGGACCTTATTTTGTTCTTTACGCTCGAGCGGTGTATTGTGAAGGACCGCCGAGCGAGTTTAAATACGCAGCAGTTTAATGTTTTAAAATTTTTTTTTTTTTTCGTTATAAAACCCTAGGTTACGAGTTTTCTCTCTCCCAACTCATCTTTTCTCTTAGGATTGATCTATTTAGAGTGTGAATCTACCCTTGTTCCTTCATTAAAAAGGTAGAGGAGAGTGAGGGCTACATTTTAATCTGAGAAATTGTGGATTTGGAGCACTTTGGAGTTTTGGGCATTATCTTCATCTTCTTCTTTTGAGTTATTTCTTCGAGGTAGGGATTTCCTACTCCATTTATATGTTTTAATCCTAAGTGGTGGTATTTTGGTACGTGGGGGTAGTTTGGTAATTTTGGGAGAAATCTTAGGGTTTGTCATAGATTAATTTATATAATTAATTTAAAGGGAGATTGTGATATTGGGTTTAATTCATGAAATTGGGGAATTATGAGGTAAATTGATGTAGTTGGATATTTAATCACTCATCTATGAAATTGAGATTAATTATGTTGTTATATTTATTTCTTGTTTAGAAATAATTGTTTTGGGCTATCGGTGGAGGATAGCCATTGATTGTTGTAGACCTTGCATGCGGCTTAGGTATAACTGAAATTGAGTCATTTATTCGACTGTTGAGTTAATACAGAACATTTGTGTATTGATTATGTGTTGTATATGGCAAATATTGATTATGTTACATATGCATTTGGTTTTGGAGGAGATAGGGGATGAACTCCACGGTTTAGGGGAAGATAGGATTTTGTTGGGAGGAGATAGGGGATGGACTCCAGTAGCATCACATATGTGTGTGCTTATTGATAATAGAAATATTTCTATTTGTTGTTAATATGATACATCACCACCATGTGTGTCAGTTGAGAAGTATGGGAGTGGATTTGATTGAGATGGTTATAACACCAAAGACGCGTGTGTTTATTTTGTTATAAGAAAGGTTTAACTGATTTGTTATCCTTGTTGAGTTGTTTGGCGAGTTCGAGCCATGTCGTATAAATGAAAAGTGTATTGTGTCATAGACCATGTGTCATAGACAACGTAGACATTCGTGTCATAATATTGCAAATTGAATATTTTGTGTTAACCATGTATCGGGTACTACTGCTTTAGTTAATTCTTATGCTTGGTTTAGTATTTTTCTACTGGGCTGTGGCTCACCCTATATGGGAACTTCATTTTCAGGTTCAGGTGGTTCACTACCTCCAAAGACTTAGCTTGTGAGGATTTGGACTTGAAGATTTGCTTTATTTGTTTTATTTGTTTCATTTGAACTATGTAAACTTTCAAGCCTAGGGCTTTATTTGTTTTTGAGTTAGAACTCATGAAATCGTGTCCAAGGGTTGGCTTGGCAAGATGTAAGCCCTTAGGGCATTTATTATGATGTTTTTATTTTGTAGTACTCTGATGAATGGAATAAGATACTTTATTTCCGTATAATTCCGCATGTTAATATTACGTATTATGGGTTTATTTTGAGGGCGCTACAGATTTGAATAAAATGAAGGCAAAAAATCAGTTTTACAAACAACACTACTAATACTACTACTACTACCACTACTACTACTACTACTACTACTACTAGCTTCACCATCACAAATTATATAACATTCACCCAAAAAACAACACTTAACAAAAACATCAATACGATGAATATCATAATAAAGTGCGAGTCCAACCATAACCTCCAAATCCTCTTCACTTTGTAGACCACAACAAGAATGTTCAAGGATTGAATACAATATATTCAAAGAATTACCAACTAACTCACTCCACTTTGCACACAATTTATATACTAAATCCTTGAAATTAAATCTATTATTATACTTGATAACCAATGTCACACCTTTAAACTTGTATATAAGAAACGAAGAATTCTCCATCACTATAAATCCTAACAAACAACAATTATATTTTAGTAAATAGCCCAAACAACCTAAAACAAAATTTAATACAGTGATAAAATTATCAACTAACTCAAACACATCCAAAAACCAATAGTGATAAATTTAACAGTTAACATTACCAAAAGACCAAGAGAATGGAACAGTGAATAAGGCTTACACTTTTTTTTTTTTTTTTTTTTGAACGGCAAATAAGGCTTACACTTATTAGGCATGGTAACTCGATTTGAATCTTACCATTACATTATGCAACTTTTTCATCTCCTATTCCCATACTCACTGATAAATTTACCATTGTTGAAAAAAGTTAAACCAATAACACTCCCAAAATACTCAGTGATAAAATTATCACTGTAGAAAATAACAAACCAGCACTCGTGTTCAACCAAAACAATTTTGTAATAGAAAAAAAAAATCTAATATTCATTACATATACATATCTCAAAGCTTTCAATATCATGATCAAAATACAAATTCAATCGCAGAAACAACAGAATAACAACAATATCACAAACATAATCAAAATCACCAACTCAAACTAAAAAACACCAAAACATCGAAATTGAAATCAAAATCAAATATACCAGTTCAGTTCCCTCCACAAAATTGCAAATCACAAAATCTAACTATACACCAAATGCGAAATCGCAAAACACGAAGATTCACAAAATTTACAAAGGCAAATCACAAATCGAGCTCCCTTCACGAGATCGCAAATTGCAAAATTTAAATATATACCAAACGCGAAATCACAAATCACGAAGCTCCACAATAATGCATTAATAAATTGCGAAGTTCCACATAAAAACAAATCATAAATCCAAATCTAAACCCAAACCCAAACCCAAACTCACATCACAGTATTTTGATGGCAAAAATCAAAGCTAAAATGTCGGAAAGAATTTTGAAAATTGAAAATTTGTTTAGTTATGAGTTTTGAAAATAGTTTTGGAATGATTTGTTTTTTTTTTTTATTTTAATTGAATAGATGGTGTGGGAAAAAATTTGATTAATTGATGTATAGAATGTGAGATAATACGAAAGGAGAGAAGAGAGAGGAGACAAAGAAAAAAAAAAAAGAGTAATTGATTGATTTATAAATTCTCTAACATTGCAGCCCAACAAAAGTGTATTTTTTTAAAAAAAAAAATAAAAAGAAATTACTAAAGATGAAAAAAAAAAGCTTAACAAAATATTGTCTCAAAATTTGTCACTAATATTTGGGGGGGGGGGGGGGGGGGGGTTGGTTTAAATGATAAATACCCATTCTAATATGTGCTTAAAATACGGATTATTTTTTATAGTTCTGAGAATTACAAATACCTTATTATCAAAAAAAAAAATATTTAACAGAAATGAAAAGAAAAAAAATTCTTAACTATTCTCCTATCATATCATATCATATATATATATATATATATTATTAAAAGTAGTGTTTTTTCCCATCCTTAAGTGACACATTATAAGAGTTTACTTTTTTCTGAAGAGCCACGTCAGCATGCATTTTTTTAATTATAGAGTTCTACACAAACATAAATCTAATTTAAATTATACTAACTTTACCTATTGTATATGAACTCTATTTTATAAATATTTATTTTTCATATATTTTTCATGATAAATTGAGATAATCCACAAATTTAATACAAATTTTACGTTTCACGTTTTTCTTCTTAATTTTTTATGGATATTAAGATTTTTTTCTTAATACTAGATTGCCATCTTTTTTTATTTTTTTTTATTTTTCCGTACATTATTCTATACCAAATACCAATTATATATTATGGATTTGTCGTTTATATTTTATGTTGATTATATATATGAAATTATACTTCATTTTCTACATTATTTTATATAATTACAACTCATAGTAAAAAAAACCTGCATAACAATGATACTCTTGAAGAACCTTTAAAGTTTGGATTTACTGCTTGAGTTATTTTTTCAATTATTTAACAGTAAGCTATTTTATGTTTGAACATCATATTACAGATGATTAATTATTTCATACACTAAGATGTACCTATCATTTCAATATTTTCATTATTTTTTCTTTTTTAGGTTTAGATGTTGTTATGTGATTCTTTTTTTATTAGTCGTTGTTGAATTTTTTTATATAATTGATATTTTAATTTAATTAAAAGTGTTTATTTTAAATTTTATAATTTAATATATATATATATATATATCATATAAAAATTTTATATGATAATTCAACTACAACATATTTATACTTAATTTTTTAAATAAATTTTATATAATTTCTATTTCTACATATTTTTATTTGTCAAATAAATATAAAGTCAAATTAAATACTTAGAATTACTTTTAATTTTATATTATTAATTCTTCTTCTAATTTAACTATTATTTTTAATATTAAAATGAATATTTATTTTATTATTTTATAATTTAATATATATCATACAAAATTATTACATGATAATTACACTTTTATAATATGACAGAACGAAAATTATCAAAATACACAAATAATTTAACTAAAATTAATATATATAAGTATTCAAAATAAACAATTATTATTTTATAACACACGTGTACCATCAAGTTTTTTTTTTAAAAAAACACGTACATTGCACAGGTCAACTATTAGTGTAACAATAAAATTATTAACTTTGTTAATTAAAATATATTTCTAACATTATTAAAAATTATTCCTTAACTTAATGATTTATTAATAAAAATAGTCATTTATTATGCAATTAGAAAATTTAAAAAGGTATAACATAATTTTCAAAATCATGATCCAATTCATATTTTAAACAAATTTTACAAGTTGAACCCACTCAAATAATTTTTCTTTTTTTTTTTGGTTTGATAATTTTGGTTCTATTATTTTTTGATATGTATTTGGGAACATGGTTAAAAATCAATTTTTAACTTTTAATCTATTTTAAATTATATTACCTCTCTATTTTTTTTATATATTTTTTAAAAAAAAAATTAAAAAACTAACTTTTAAACAACTTCCGAAAAAACCCGTAATCTCCCTCGTAGAGATATATATAGGTCATGTTTGATTTCACAAGACTAATAGTGAGGTATTAATAATCCTATTAAATTAGTGTGGTATTCACAATCCCATCCCTACCCCATTACTAATAATCCTACAAATTTGTTGGATTAATTATCCATTGGATTAATAATCCTAAAACAAAATGAAAAAACAAACATAGGATAATTGGGCCCACGGATTAATAATCCCAATCACATACTCTAATCCTTTCAATCAAACATGCCAATAAGGAATAGCTGTTGTTCATTGTTTTTATTTTTATTGGTCCTTTAGAATTAAAATAAAGTTTTGCATAAACAAGAGGGGCTATATCCTTTCCTACACGAGTGATTATTTGATAATTCAAGAACAATATTTCACACCATTCAACGCAAAGACACTTGTCATGCTGTCTCCCATAAACCAAATAAAAAGTATTGGGTCCTACTATCTTGACCAATAAGAATCAAATTAACACACTAGCGCCTATTTTGAGAAGTAGATTAAAAATTAATTTTTTGATTATTTTTTGACTTTTTTTATAAAAAAATGTAAAAAAATATAGAGGTCATGTGACAAAAAAAAAAAACAAAAAAAATTGATTTTTAACCATGTTGTCAAAATAAGCCTACATCAAATTATCCCAAGATCACCAAATAACAGCTCCATTTGATTTAGTTTTTGAAACGAGTTTTAAGTTTTGAGTTGTATTTTAAAAGATAAATTGTTGAAAAGAGTTTTGAAAATTAAAAATTTATTTAGTTATAAGTTTTGAAAATAATTTTGAGGTGGTTTGTAATTTTTTTATTTATTTAGTTAATAGACGAGTAGGGTAAGAGAAAATTTAATTGATTAATGTGCAGAATGTAAAAGAATGAGATATGAGATGAGAGAATAGAGAGAAAAATTGATTAATTGATTTATTAATATAAAAAAAGAGAGAGAAAATGGGAGGAGAGAAAAAATAATTTTGAAAAGAGTTTTAAAAATTGATAAATTAAACATATTTTTTTTATTTTATTTCTTTATCTTAATGTTAAATTAAATATTAGATCAAATAGTAACAATTTTTTTTCCAATACACAGTTCCACCCGTATCTGCTGCAGGAAGTGGCCTAACTGTTATTTGTCAATGGAAGTATGGGAGTGACAGAAAGAGGGAGGTTCAGTATTCCAATACGGCACGTCAAGGGACTTTTTTACTTGCAAGAAAGTCATTACATAAAAGCATCATCATCTCACCGTTTTGGGGCCTGTGTATGTGACATGGGACATTTTACGTTTTTTCCTTATTACTTTTAAATTTTTATTTAAATTTATAAAAAAAAGATTTTTCATGTGCAATTCAGATGATTCAGACAGGTGGAGAGATTATTCAGTCTAGGAGTGTTTGTGAGGGGCTAAAAACTAAAACAATAATGTCACAAATCTCAAAAAATTTAATAAATTTTATATCAAATATTTTATATAGGTGCAAGACTCACATAAATTTTTTATTAAATATCTCGTATAGGTGTGGGTCCCATGTTTAAAACTTTTAAAATTTCTAACATTATTCAAATTATAATAAAATAAAACATCTCATCACATCACTCTATTCTTTTTTTTACACGTTTTTTTTGATAAAAAGTTATATAACTAACTAAAATAATTTATTTCTAAATAGAGTCCTAATTGAAGTTGGGTTAAATGTTGTGCCAAATTGTTTTTACAAAATTCAACCGCACTAAGGTCTCGTTTGACAATCCTCAGTTAAAAAGTCAAAAAGTTATTAAAAAAATAAAAAAACCAACAACTCATATTAAAAAGTCAAAGATTCTCTTTTCTCTCTATTTTTTACACTTCTTTTTGTAAAAAGCTAAAAAATTACTAAATTAGTCTGTTTTCAAACGAGACCTAAGATCGTTGTTTTGAATATTTTGATAAGAGCTAAACAATCACAAAATACTAATATTTATATAATTCGGCTAAATTTATATCTGTGGACAAAGAGAATAATTCACCAACAAAGAGAAATTATTTGAAAGAGCTACAATGATAACAAATACAATCTCTCACAACGTCAACTGCCCGAATACAAGTTTTCTTAAAAATCCTCTCCATCTCCAATAGACAAGTTTTCACAAACAAAAACCAATAGATCTAGTTAAAAATAATCATAAACCCAAGCAAAGAGCAAAAAAATAGATAAGAACAAAATGCGAACCCTTCAACTCACCAAAATAAGACTTTGAAGAAGCCGCCAAGAATCTATAGAGGACCACCAAACAATACCTTAAATAGGTTGCCAAAGATGCCAAAACTCTACCAAAATCTAAAATAGATTGCCAAAACGAACCAGATCTACTCCAAACTTATAGATCCATCCTGGAAAGTCAAATCTAATTCCAACTTCTCATAGAAATAGCCAGTATCCACGAAGACTACTAGGCCCCGTTTGTTTGGGCGCCAGTGGACTGTGGTGGATGAATAGTGTAGGTAGTTCATGTTCGTTTTATTTGTAGCCTCCGAATTGGTAGTCCTTTCAGACTAGGATGGGCCTTGAGTGAGCGGATTGATAATCCGGGCGAAGATGTGGTATTACAAAATAATCCGTCGGCTTAGTGAGTTGCCGAACGTCTGGCCGATCAACCTGCCGGCCAACTGATTTTTTTTTAAAATTTACTTGTTGGGCATTTTTTTTAAACATTAATGTTTAATATTTTTACATTTTTTGTTAAGTAAAAATCATAATTTTATTTATTTTATTATTTTATATAAAAATAATTTAACAATCCTCTCACTATTAATCCCTTCACTAACAAAACAAATACAATTTTACTAATCCTCTCATTATGAAAACAAATATAATTTTACTAATCCCCTCACTATTCATACCTTCCATTCTGTGAAAACAAAGGGACCTAAAAAATAAAATCCACAAACTTGAGAAACAATGATGAACCCAACGGTGCATGCACCCCGAATCAATCTGTAACGAGCCAATCAACTAATTTGTTTTGCCAAATTTGTTTCAATTGTCTGAATTACACATAAATTAGAATTTTTTTTAATGCTAGATTGATTAATTTTCTAAAATTAAATGTTATTAACATTTTTTCCAGTAAAATCCTTAATAATATCAAAATAAATAATTTATAAAATATGAGAGAGAGATGGAGAGGGGAGAGATGAGAACTGGTAAATATGATGGACTTTGCAAATTCTGAGTGAAAAAATAATAATAAGGTTTTATATTGTGTTACTTGTGGTAAATATAATCTAATAATTTAAATTATTTTAACAAGAGAAAAATTTATATATTTACATATATAATTTAGGTTTCCAGTTGTTTGGTGTAAGCCCAGCATAATTTAATTTGGATTTTTAAATTTCTAACTAGGTTGTACCAAATTAAAATATATATATATATATATATGATGTCCAAGTCTTAAAAATTTATGGGTTAATTTCATTTTGTACCCTAAACTATTGTCACATTGTCTACTTCGTCCTAAATTATCAATTGAGTCTATGAAATTCTTGAACTATATAATCAAAATCTACTTAATTCCTGAACAATCGATTAAATTTATTAAATCCCTAAAAACACAAGTAGAAATAGGATTATGTATAATATTGCTTTTTCACAATAAAAAATGCTACATATAATTTTATTTTGGATAAATTACAAATACATCCTATGAGGTTTGCTTAAAATATGATTTGCCCTCTATGGTTTTAGAAATTACATCCCATCTCTGAAAATTTTTAATTTCATAACAAATGATCCCTTTTATTAATAAATCATTAAGTCAATTAACAATTTTTAATTATGTCATAAATTTATTTCAATTAATATTTCAAGTAATTTTGTCATTTTATAGGAAAGCAGTTAGAAAATTTTTATTTTTTCAGTTAATTCTGATAAGTAAATTTTTTTTTTAACAAGGGTAATTTTATAATTTTTTGAATTACAGGAAATAATCCGTATTTTTAACAAATTTTGAAGGTTTATTTGTAATTTATCTTTTTATTTTTTTTAATCTTTTTTCTCATTCCAAGACCCAAGTTAGTGACTCCTATATGTATTTATAAATGTAGACCCTTTTGTTTTGTGTCAATGGGACACGAGTTGAAGATACATAACCAGATCTTTGTAATTTATGTTTAGAATATTAATTTGGATAGACATTTAAAAAGAGAGAAAAAAAAGTGTGCATAATATAGATGATATTTTATTTACATTTTATTTATTTTTTATCTCTTTCTTTCTAAATTCACAACCCTAATGAAAATCATGACAGAACGTGGAGGAGAAGTAGAACAAATGAAAATAATTGTGTTTCAGTGAAAAATTATATTTTTTTATGATGATCTAAGTTTTCTGTGTGTATATGTCCAGTTTTATATTTGACATAAATTTTTTTTATATATCATAATTGCATAAAAAAAAAATTCACATCTATAATGTATTTATAACTGTTTCACTTATTTGTAATTGTTCATTTAAAACTGTTTCACTTATTTGTAATTTTTCATTCGATGGTTAGTTTCAATAGTGATGATGAGCCACATGTATTAATCAATTTTGCGTTGGGAAAAATACTATTTAGGGGAGATTTTCAAAAATTATTATAAATTAATGAAAAATTATTCACTTTGCTTATTTTTGGTTTTTCAAAAATACTTTTTCAAAAAATTTTACTTTCTTATTTTTAGTGTTTTTTTTTTTTTGTTTTTACTAAATTTTTTTAACATTTTAAGAAATTTTTTTAATTTTTAGACGCACATAATATAAATGCACATAAAAAAATATAATTTTTGTGAAAAAATCTTTTAAAAATTCACTACTTACCAAAAGTACAAAACAAAACAAAAAAAAAATGATAATTCAGTATATAGTTTGTATTTATTAATTTTAAAAAATATTTTTTTACAAATTTTTTATTTTTTAGATACATCTAAATAAGGTGTATCTAAAAAAATATAAAAAAATGCTTAAAATTTTTAAAATGTTCACTAAAAACAAAAAAACACAAAAAATAAAAAAAAATTAATTTTTAAAAAATTTAATTCAAAAAATTCAAACCAAACACACACAATAATTTTAATTATTAATATTAATATTGTATTTTATTTTTTTCAAACCTTCTCATGTATAATTCCCCCTTTTACATTTGCAGAAAAAAGGATTGCAAAGACAGTGGAGAGAATTAAAGCTTCGTTTGGCATTGGTTATGGTAGTCAATTTTTTTATGTTGAGACTTTTTTAGTTTAGCTTTTTTAGCCTCGTTTGGTTTTTATTTTTGGACTTTTTGACTTTTGTAAAAGTAAATGTGTAATGATTATGGTTTTGATGTGACATTTCATTTTATTGATTTATATAACCTATTTTATTTATTTATTTATTTTTATTTTTTGTACTTTTTTAGCTCAAAATATTTACTAAACAAGGATTAATGTTGTCTTACAAAATGTCAAATTGAGAGAGATACAAGAAGATCTTATGCTATGTATCTCAAATATTTTACCAAATATTTTATCAAAATTTTCATATGAGATGAGACTCACACAAATCTACATGTATGTAAATCTCACACTTATATAAAAAAATTGGTAAAATATTTAAAGTCCTTTAACATTATTCTTAAAAGTATTACTTCACATCATTAGACACTTGATACATATCAAGTTGTCTTTTTAGGTCAAGTTTGGCTAAACTAAAAAAGTACACTTATTTTATCTTTTTATCTTTTTTGAGTCACATTAATCAACATCTTTTTTCTATTTTTTCTACACATAATACAAAAAAAATTAAAAAATGAGTAATGATCTATACACCCAGTGGGGGTCTCACCCCCAGTGAGGTGGCGAGCCCCCACTGGTCCAGACTTTTTAAAAAAAAAAAAAAAAAAAAACTGTTTTCCGGACCAATCCCCCAGTAACACCTCACTGGGGGTCACCCCAGGTGAGGGTAGGAATCATTTTGGTAATTTTAACTACAGCAATTCTGGGGACTCCCAGTAAGGTGACTCTTAGCACCCCACCTCCGCGTGGGGGCTCTCACAGCAAGACTAAAAAAATAAATAAATAAAATTAATGAAAAAATAGTAGAGGTAGTGGAGTCACAGGAGATTTTCATTTCAATTGATGAGTTGGGACAACATGTGTCAATGCCGAAGACCATTACATAATTATTCAATATAAAGAGGGAAGGTTTGGCAACATTGATTGATTGACAGATTGATGCATATGTATATATTCGCAATCCCCAGTAAACTGCAGTCCAGACTGGTTGTTGTTCATTCCTTCACTCTTCCATTTTCAGTGAGAGTGTTTGCTAGAATTTTTTTTGATAAATAAAATGAGTAGGAGTTTTAATTAGAGTTATCACTAATGATGTGATAGTAAATTTCACTCACTATCACAGTATGTATTGTGTTTTTTTTTTTTTTTTTTTTTTTTGCTTTGCACCTCATTAGTGGTGGGTTTAAAGCCACTAAATTAGTGATCTCTAGCACCACTATTTTGATAAATGTCTCACTGAAGTAAAAAATATTGGGCTAGTTTGATTTGTATTTCAACATATATTTTTTTTAAAAAAATTTAAAATTTTATGTAGTTTAAATTTTTTGAATTTTTTTTTTCAAAATCATTCTCTCTCCTATATATATCAATCAATTATTTTTTTTCTTAATATATCTACTCAATTACAATAAAATATCAAATCATCTCAAACTCCTAAACTCTAAAACTATTTTCAAAATATACAACAAAATAAATCAAAATATTTCTAAACTCTCTCTCCAATTTTTTTAAAATTTATCTCAAAACACAAACCAAGTACACACATTATATTTTTATAATAATATAAATTTTCCGTAGGTATAATACAAATTTTTTCACGTTTGACGCAAGTTCTTTATATATATCAAAATTATACTTAGAAAAAAATTCACCTATAATTTAATTATTTTTTTTTATTATCCTACTGATTTGTGATTTCTCTATTTTCTTTTCTTAGCCCTCGTTTGGTTTTCTTAGTGGAGCTGAAAAAGCACAGAAAGACAAAATATGCTATATAAGTCAATAAAACAAAATATTACTTTTTATTCATAATCATTACATTTTTTCTCTCACAAAAGTCAAATAATTTACAAAACAAAAATAAAAACCAAACAAGGCTAAAAAAAATCAAGCTAAAAAAGTTTCAACACAAAAAAATTAACTATATTAATCAATGCCAAACGACTTCTTAGATACATTCATCCACTTTTTCCTTCTCTCCTCCTCCACACAATACTTTGGATTTTGCTAATCACGAGCTTAAGGGATGTCAATAAAAATTGTACAGAACTAAAATATTTATAATTTAATACACATTTTACATAACATTTTTATAAGTTTTTTCATTTATCTTTTTTATATATTTCAATACATCTTATACACATTTTCTAACACGACCAACAACCCTTATGCTGTGTTTGGTTAAGGGATTTGGAGAGGGATTTGGAAAGGGAAAGGGAAAAGGTGTGTGAAACTAGGTGAAATGTAAGTATATTTTATTCACATTTCACCTAACTTTTCCCTTTCCCTTTCCAAATCCCTCTTCAAATCCTCCAACCAAACACAACGTTAGGCTATTTTTAGCGTTTTTCATAATATCAACTCTAATTCTATTTTTACAAAAATTAATTACAAAATTAGACAAATTTTAATTTGTATATGAAAACTTGGTTGTTTGTTTGGAAACTTTCAGATAAACCACATTTTTTAAATCTTTTTTTATTTTTAATGATATTTTTTCAAAATTATGTCTAAATTCTTAATTTTTTTCCCCAATTTGTACAGATGAATTAAAAAATATTCTTTTTTTAAAATTTCAAAAAAAAATATAAAATAAAAAAGTCAAAATAAGTCGAAAGGTCCACTATTTTTTGCCTTTTCTAGATTTTGTTTGCAATTTTTTATTTTTGATTTTTGATTTTTGGTTAGCCTCGTGAAGTAAAATTTAGAAATATAAAACTTTTTAAAATTTAAAAAATAAAAATCACTAAAATTGAAAATGAGTCAATAAAAAAATTACCAAAAAGGCAAGTCTAAACATCCATTAAGGGGATGTTTGGAATTGATTTTTTTAAAATAATTTTTTGACTTTTAAAAATATATATGTAAAAAAAATAAAAAAATGATTCCTTAATTTACTATTTAACTTTTAGATAATTGATAAATATAATTTTTTTTGATAACTTTAGGCCCCGCGAAGTTGATGGATAATTATTTAATAATTTTAAAATATAAATGAGTGATATTTCATTTGTGATTGTTAAAAAAGATAAGAAAATAAAATATTATATTAGATAATTAAAGAATATAAAAAAATAAAATAAATTATGATCGATTAAAGGTAGAAACACGTAACCTATAATTTTCCCACACGTCTATCTTGCTCCAAAAAGCCAAACCACTGCCGGTATGTTCCTCTCTCTCCTTCCGTCTCTCAATCATATACACCCTTTGCCAAGCTCTTTGTGATCTTTTACTTCCAATCTTTCCTTAAACCTACAAACTACAAAGGCTATACTGACCAATTTGGCACAACCTTTGATTTGATCTCCTCGAACTCGAAAAACTCAAACACCTATTAAAAGCTCACAAAACACTCTCTCTCTCTCTCTCTCTCTCTCTCTCTCTCCCTCTCCCTTACCCTTAAATAGCACCACCCTTGATAACCCATCTTCCAAGATTCATCAATCTCCAAATTCTGAGCTCCTCCCAATTCATATACACGAATAATACAACTCTCAAGCTAGAGAAGAAGCCATGAAAGAGAAGGGCAAGGCTGTGGAGACATATAACAACTACTCATCATCATCAGACCTTCCATGCCCAAAACACCCATTTTCATCATCCATCGGGATTTGTGCTCACTGCCTTAAAGACAGGCTAATAAACCTGGTTTGCTCAGACTGTGGAGAGCAAAGACTCTCTTCATGTTCTTGCTCTGATGTCTCTTCATACCCAAATTCTTACTTTGCTGAGGTGGGTAGTGTTGGAAGAATCTCATTCCTTATAGAGAATGAAACAAAGCTATCCCATTCAAACCCCACCATCAAGAGGAGTAATAGTAGCTGTGTTGGTATTGTTAAGAAAAGAAGTGGATTTTGGAGGATTGGGAGGCTTTTAGGAAGAAAAGAGAAAAGGGTTGTGATGAGAGGAGTGAAATGTGGATGTTTGATCCCATGAGTATTTCTAGGTCTAGGTCTCTCTGTGGTTTCAGGGGTGGAAGTTTTTATAATGACCCAGAAGAAGAAGATCAAAGTAATGATCATCAATTTGCATTTTCAAGTGCTAAAATCTCTGATTCTGAGAGGATGAGTGGTTTTAGTGAAACAGAGAACAGAAAAATTGGATTGAATGGTGTGTCGGATGGTAAAACTGGTTTGAATGGTACCAATACAAACAAAAGTGTTTTTCCAGTTAAAGAAAGTGATTTGAGTCTCATGGAGGAGTCAGGATTTATTGACTTAAAGATTGATTTATCATCATCATCAGAGTCAAAACCAGAGTTCTCTGTTGTGAAGAAGAGTGAAGTCTCATCAGTTTCAGATTTGGGTAGTTTGAGAGGTGGGGTTTTTTTGGGACACCATGAATGTTGTGAAGGTTCTTTTGGGATTTCAGTGAATGGCGATGACATTGGAATCAAGAAAGACAAGAAAGGCTATAAGGTTTGGAGATGGATCTTGAAGCACCATCTCAATTGGAAAAGCAGTGCAACCAAGTAAGAAAGGATGAAAATCATGTATAGAATGAAGGGATCTTTTGTTTTTCTTTGGGTTAATTTCAGTTTATCCCTTAAATTATTATTATTATTATTTTTATTTTATTTTTACACTATTGATTTGGTCTATTTAATCTTTAATATATATATATATATATTTTGGTTTCTGTCCATGTGATCCAATTAAAAATGATTGTACAAATTAATCAACGTTAACTCTTAGGGATGATTTGGAATGATCTAAATAAGTATATTTTTTTTTGTTGTGAAATATAGATTGAGTTTGAAGTGATGTAACTTAAATAATATGATATAATTTAATTAGAATAGTGATTTTTAACTTTTTAACTTTTTTAGGTTATGACAAATAAGACTTTAATTTGATGGATAAAAAGGTAATTTTATGTCTCGTTTGACATGCAATTATATTTTAGTCTTAAAAGTCAAAAAGTTAATAAAAAAATCAAAAAAGTCTATAATCTATAATAAAAAAGTCAAAGATTTTTGCTGTGTTTGGTAAGACTTTTCAAAACTAATTCTACCATTGCATTCTAATCTTATGTTTGGTAAAAGTTTTCAAATTATAATTCTAAATCAATTTTAAAACACATTTAGAAAATATATTTGGTAAACCAGACATTTTTTGAATTTTTTGTCTACTAATGTTTGGCCGGTTGATCGAAACAGTACAATTTTTTATTTTTTATTTTCAATTGCCAATCGCCACCTATTATTTGGAAAAAAAAAATTTATATTTATTTTTGATATTTTTAAATATATAAATTATTTTTTTGAATTGAATTTTAAAAAGAATTTGGTTATAAGTTTTGAATGGAATTTTCAATAGAGTTTTGAATTGCGTGTTTGATTGTAAGTTATAAGTTTTGAAAACTCTTTTCAAAACTCATAATCAAACAACTTTTCTCATTTCATGTGTAACATCAAAAATTCAAAACTCAATTTAAAACTTATAACCAAACACATTTTTTCTTTTCAAATCATAATTTCAAAATTCATAAACCTAAATACAATTCTATTCTCAAATCATAATTCTAAAATTTTATCAAACACTATATTCATTCTCTCTAGTTTTTGCATATTTTTAAAAATCAAAAAATTATTCTAATCATACTAATTTTTTTATCTCATATTTTAGCTGAAAATTCAAAAAGTTACTAAAATAGTATATTTCCAAACGAGGCCTAAGACTTATTTTAGGAAGATGGTTAAAAATTGATGTTTTTTTGACCTTTTTTTAAAAAAAATATGTAAAAAATGTGAAAAATAATATAATTCAAAATGAATTAAAAGCTAAAATAATACAAACAAACATCAGTTAAATTGGTTGTAAGGTGTATAATTTATTCAAAATAATTAGAAAAACAAGTATGTTGTACACTCCTTCCGTCCCAAAATAATAGTTTTTTTTTGGAGAATTTAATTTTTTTGATAGTATAATTATTGTATTTTTAAAAAATTATTTTTTTAAAAATACCCTTTAATAGTACTTTTTTGGAAAATATTAATCATAATTGTACTTTTTGTGTTGTTTTTTAATTTAAAAGAATGGCAAAATAAGACATTCATATTATTTTAGTCCTTGATTTTTTAAAAAAGACTAATATTTTGAGATAGAATGAGTAATTTAAATTGTTCAAATTAAGAAATAATTTTTTTCTCATTAAATTAAGATTTCAACTGTTATTGATTTGTATATTTGTTTTCAATTGGATCACATGAACATAAATTAAAAATTTTACGAAAAAAATAGATAAAATTAATAATTTAGAGATGAAATTAAAAAATTGAAAATAGTTTAAAGGAAAAAAATGAAACTAATCTTTTTTGTTTGGGTAAATTATACTAACGGTTCCTATACTTTAGGACATGTGATATGTTTGATTTTGAATTTTGAATCTTGTTTCAAATAAAGATAATTGAAGATATCATTTTCTTTGCAAATGAAAAATGCTCTATTTTAAGGAAATAGTCGTCAATTTAATAAAATATAAACTAATTTAACAAAAATAAATATTAAAAAGTTATTTTTGAATTTTTAAAATTTATTTCTACTCACCAAATATAGAATTATATAAAAAATAATAATTTTTTTCATTTTTATTATTATTTTTTTTTACCAAATTAATTTTTAGTATGTTTTTGGATGATGATCATGTAATGATTGATAATTTTTGTTGATATTTTTGGATAATTATCATGCAATAGATAGTTGTTTTTATTGTTTATAGATATTTTTTGATATATGTAAGGGTGAAGCACTAATAAATTTTAAAATGCGATATTAAAAACTATTTAGTCCTTTTTTTTTTTTTTTCTTATGAACCCAAAAGCTTCAATAAAATATAAATTACATAAAATGATAGTCACTTACATGTTTGGATTTAATTTTTTAGAGATAAAAGTGGATTTATCTAAATGTGAAATTATACATTTGGATAATTCGCACTATAGAGCTTTTGGATTTTTCCTTATTCTGGAACAAATCCCACATTACAAATAAGAACGTAACATTCCAATGCAACATACTAAAAAACTCATTAATATACTTTTTTTCCAAACGTAATAATATAATATTCTTCTCAAACGTAACACTCCAATGTAACATACAAAAAAACTTCATGGTATACTTTTTCCAAACGTAATACTCAAATTAATATAATTTCAAACGTAATACTCCAATGTAACACATATAAAAAAACTAAAATATTATTTAATGTATTTTTTCCAAACGTAATATTCACAATTTGAAATTATATGTTTACTCAAAACTTACTAAAGATTTTTTGTACTTCTTTTAGAATGGTTTGAAGAATCCCACACTTTTTTAAAATGATTTGAAGAATCCCACATCCTTTTGTTGGAGTGTTACATCAAAATATTATGTTTAAAAAAAGTATACTAATTTAAAAAATGTATAATAAGAAGTTTTTTTTGAAGTATTACATTACAGTGTTACATTTGAGTGTTACATTGGAGTATTACAAATTGAAATTATACATTTGCTTAAAGCTTAGTAAGGAGTTTTTGTACTCATTTTAAAATATTTAAAAAATCTCACATTCTTTTGGAATGTTTTTGTACTCCTTTCGAAATGTTTTAAAAATTTTGTATTTCAAGTCATTCTAAATAAAAAAGATTTTTATATAAAAATTATCCCAAATTTGATTTCATAGATTGTGTTTCTTACCTTTCTAGCAAAAAAAAAAAAAAAAAAAGAATAAGAAAATATAATAGAAATAAGGGGATAACCCTAAACCTATTTTTTAAATAATATATTATCTATCTTTCTAAAATCAATAAGAATAGTTAGTCTATAGGAAAACTCTCGGGACTAATTGGATTTCCATTCCTTGATATGAGATTTATAGGTAAATTTTCCTATATGTAATGGATGGTTATTAAACTTTTAATATGTAATTGATATGTTTAACGTATGAAATATTTTGATTTTTAGATTTTTTGATTTAATATAGATTGGTTTAATAATGACATCAAAGTTATTGCTATATTTGACTTTTGAAAAAATAAATATCAAAAAAATAATAATTTAAAAAAGTTATTTCTATCCTTTCAAAAGATAAAATTATATAAAAATGATATGTTTTAAACTTTTTTTTTACTAATTTAATTTTTAGTTTCTTAGAAAAAATTTCTGAAAACCAAACCAAATAGAATTTTATAACCAAGAAAGTGCTAGCATTATTCATTAAAAAAGAGTACTGCTATGAGCATCCCATAAATTATTTTGGACCCTCCAATTTTTAGTTTTTTTTATTACAATAATAATCTCAAATAAAATTACTACAAAGGACATTATTAATTTTGGGACACCTCACTCATAATTAAAGCTACACACCCACTACATGATGAATTAGGGTTTATGAGAGTACCTACCTTCATCACCACCCATCCATCTTCCCCAAATCCCATCTTCAAAACTTGTCCATCCTCAAAACTTTGAAAACTCTTCGGCGGTAATATTCTGGCGGTAACGGTGGCAACCATTTGATTACCTAAACTTCTCCGACAATGACAATGCATGGAAGTTTTTCTGACAACCATAACTCCATAAAACAAGAGAAGTACAACAATAAAAGTTTGGAGAAGGTTCATAACTTTGATGTTGTTATTAGCTCAAAGGAGATTGATATTGTAAGGGTAAGTTTCTTGAAAAAAATGATAGAAATATTAAAATCTGTTCGTCATTTTTTCGGGACTAAACTCTCGAACATATGATCAAAATTCAATAACACAAGCCCGAACATTATTTATTTGTTCGGGAACCAGTAACCGAACATTTATTATTCGGACCTCCCAGAAGTTTTCATTTTTCCAAGTTTGGAAATACAGGCCTGAACATTACTGATTTGTTCGGGAACACATTCCCAAACATAGCTTATTTGTTCAGAAATGCAGGTCCGAACATGGGAATTTATTAACAATTTGAATGGTTAAAATTCTTAAAACTTCCTAAGTACCAACCACAAAATAACAACAGTAGACATGAGAGAGAGAAAGGAAGATGTAGCTAAACACGCCGGAGATTTATCTTTCTGACCATAATTGGATGAAAGAGAGAGAGAGAGAGCATACTAGAGTCATAGTGTTATACACCATCTTGTTCTTCTTGTTCGTGGGTTTGAAAAGGATGAGGTTTTGTTAGGATTTTTTTGGAACAAAGGTTTTTTTTTTTTGTTTGGGCGTGGGGGTGTGCATTCAATTGGGTGGAATGTTTAAGGATAATTTTGGTATTATTTGGGGGGTTTAAATAAATTTTTGGGGATTCAAAAATTATAAATAGGAGTCCAAAGAAATAGGGGGTCCAAATTAATTATTGGGGTGCTAATAGCATCACTCTTAAAAAAAGGTAATTATATTTCAAATAACATACAAATTAACCAATACAAAATAAGTTATATGACGACTTTATATTTGAAATTGACCATTTGCATTATCCTTATTTAGAATAAGATTCAAAATTCAAAGTCAAATGTATACTAAACTAAAACTATTAGTGTAACTAGCCTTTTTTGTTATTTTGCATGATCTGATTCTGAGGACTTTGAATGAGTCGCAGAAAATTTAATGGTAAGTTGAAATTCATTTTGAATGTGGATCATTTTATAATTAAATTTAATCTGGGCATTTCATTGTAGGAAAATGGGGAAGACCCTAGCACCCCAGTGGGTGCTGATTGGCCCAAAAATATTGATTTTTTTTTTTCTCTTCTCTTTGACCCCCACATGTATGTGGGGGTGACCCGCTCCTAGGGGTCTGCAACAGTGCTCTTCATTGTATTTTTAGTAAGTGCATTCTATTTTCTTAATATTATTTTCTAAATTTATCTTTTCACAACTAATTTTCGAGTACATATAATTCCCATTAGGTAATTACTGAAGGAGTTTGTTTTTTTTTTTTTTGCCAATAGTTTAAAGAAATAACTTAAAATGAAATTATTGTCTCTGCTTAGTGATATGCAGTAACTGCAATCGTCATCATCAAGAATAAGCTAGAAACACTAGTAATTCAGTAATTTAAATATCATACTCGGTGTTAGTACATCAAGTTTTTGGATATAGATTCAGAATGCAAAATAGAAGTTAAGGAATAACTCCATTTGGGAAGAGAGGCTTGAAGCTTTTTTTTTTTTTTTTTTTTTTTGACTAAAATAGCCACAAAAAACAAAGTAGATTTTTTAGCCTAATAAGACAAAATATCACATCTAATCTATAATCATTACATTCTTTCTCTTACAAAAAAATCAAAAAAAAACCAAAAGTCTTTTCCAAACTAGACTTTTTAAAATAACCAAAAAGGTCAAAAAACCAAAAAGTTAACCCACTTCCCAAACGAATCTGTAATTAATTTGCATAAATCTTTTGTTACTCGTCCTAGGGAAATAATATCCAAAGAAAAAAATTATCAAGAGTGTGTGATAATTTGAAAGAACCTTATTCACCAAGTTTGACATCTCGTTTTCGTAACCTAAAGGCCCCGTTTATTTGGAGAGTTAGAGGAAGATTGAGATTGGTAATGAAGTGGGACCCATTAATATTGTGTTTGTTTTAAGAGATAGGGAGAATATTGATAGTGAGCTCCAGATTAGAATGGGCTTCCCCAGAGGATTCGGATGGGTCTCCAGGACTTGGTATTAGAAAAATAGTCCGGCAGACTAAAAAAATTTTTTTATTTTATTTTTTACATGTTAGACATTTTTTTTGGAACATTAATGTTTAATTTTTTATTTTTTTTGTTTAGTAAAAATCATTATTTTATTTGTTTTATTTTTTTATGGAAATTTTTTATTTTTATTTTTATTTTTAAATTTTTTTTTACATGTTGGACTTTTTTTTAAAACATTAATGTTTAATGTTTTTGTATTTTTTTTATTTGTTTTATTATTTTATATTTATTTTATATAAAAATAATTTAACAATCCCTACATTAATAACTATCATCAAAACAAACACAATTTTACTTAATCCACTTACTAACAATCCTCTCACTATTAATTCCTTCACTATCAATCTCCTTCATTCTACCTCTAAAAACAAACGGAGCAAAAGGGATGATAGAGGTGACCAACTAGTTACCGAACGCCTCAAAGCAAATCATGTGGCATGGGCAAAACATATCTTATGAACAATATACAATTTCAATAGAAGCTAATAAAGTCATAGTTCTATAAATGAAAGAGGAGGAAATATCATTTTGTCTCCTAAATTATTATGTATTTTTCAATTCGATCTCCATACTTCGATTTATTTCAATTTAGTACCTGAACTTTTAACAAATTGATCAATTTAACCCCTGCCCTCACATTCCACCTACAATTGGACGGAATGTGCTGACATGGCGCCAAAGTTCATTTAGAGTCATTTTACTCTCCAAACTACACCTTAAAAATCAATTTGCTCCCCAAATGTAAAAAAATTAAATTTAAATGAAAAAATTAAATTTTAAATAATATATATACTTTGAAAAAAAAATAAAAAAATATAAAAGTCCTCATTCAAAATTATCTTAAGACTATGAAGTATGGATACTTCGACAAACATGTTGTATCCGTACCGGTTACATACTGAATTTTGAAAAAAATTTCCCACTCAATTTTGAAATTACTATTAGTTGATCAATTCTATTGAAATTAATTTGAGTAATAAACTAGTTACAATTGCGTGTGCACACATATATAGAGTAGTCAATAAATTTTCGGCTCAATAAGTTTTTTTAGGATCAACTCGAGATAATTTGAGACCTATGAAGCACAAATATGGGTATGAGTACTGGTATTGGTACGATATGAGTACATCGACATGGTAAAATCTTTAAAAAGTAGGATACAAGTACAAGTATGGTTTAATACGTTTGTAAAAAAATATTTATTTTAAATTTGAAATAATACAAAAATTAATTAAATGGTTTAACTTGTTAAATACAACACACAATTGACATTTAATGCCAAAAGCATAGGTATAAAATAAAATTAAATATTATTATATTAAATAACTTATAAACCATAACTTAATTTTAAAACCATGCTAAGAACAAAAATAAAAATGAAAAAGAAGTTTAGTAAAAATAATTTTATCTTTATAGTAGAAGAAAAATATTATTTTCGACTGAGGTACAACACGGTTTGGATATATATTAGATATGTCTGTGTAGGCCAAAAATTAAGAAAGAAAAATTTAAGTACATATTTTGATCCCTGGTACGTATACAAAAATATCATACGTCGGTTACGAGTACTACATGTTTGTCGAATTATCCATGCTTCATAATCTCAAAATAATTCAAAATGAGAATTTTTATATTTTTTATTATTTTTTCACAAAGTATATATTATTAAAGTATATATTATTTAAATTTTGTTTTTTTCATTATTGAGATAAAAAATTATTTATTAAATATTTTAAATTAAATTTTTTTTTTTTTATATTTGGGAGGCAAATTGATTTTTAAGATATAATTTGAGGGGTAAAATAAAATTCCAAATGAATTTTGGTGTCACGTCAACACATTCCGTCTAATTGTAGACGAAATGTGATAGCAGTGGTTAAATTGATTAATTTGTTAAAAGTTTAGGCACTAAATTGAAATAAATCAAAGTGTGAGAGTCAAATTGAAAAATGCGTGATAATTTAAGAGACAAAATAATATTTTTTCAAGAAAGAAATATAAAGTCATTAGAAGCTATATACATAAAAAGCCCATGGCACATGAAGCTGAAAGCCCTTAGAGGGAAACACGGAGACACAACAAATTGGTGAAGAGGCAATGCGAAAGTCCTAGCCTATTAAAGAAGAAGAATCCATCAAAGTACAAGACACTAGGCCGCACAAACGAACTCTAACAACCCCTTGTCTCTAGCATTTTCTCACTGAGATATGGAACATTAAGTTCAAAATGTGAGGAGCTCATGGTAGATAACACCAACAAGCCCATTTGATATTACTTTCTACTCTTATATATATATATATATATTTATTTATTTATTTATTTTAGCAATTATACTCTAATGTTACGCAAGAAGTGCCATGCCTAAATTTCACTGTAAG
Source organism: Camellia lanceoleosa (assembly GCA_025200525.1). Lineage (NCBI taxonomy): Eukaryota > Viridiplantae > Streptophyta > Magnoliopsida > Ericales > Theaceae > Camellia > Camellia lanceoleosa. The sequence continues at coordinate 24,030,899 of CM045767.1, forward strand.
TTGGGTCAATTATGTAACGTGTTTTATTTATTTATTTATTTTTTTAAATTGAAAAAGGCCCGAAGTCTACAGAGCAATATCAGAGGCCAAAAGGGCCTTAACAACAGAAGGGAGGTTCCTGTCCCAGTCTAAAGGGAGGTGGTCATTGAGGTGAGCATTGGCCAGCCAGTGGGCCACACGATTTGCTGTCCTGAGAACCCAAGAAAAGGCGAAGAGATAATCGGGTGCTCATAGCTCAAATGTCATGGAAACACACTCTACTTTCCAAAGGAGGGACCAGTTCTGAAGCACTTAACTCAATTACAGATTTGTTATCACTTTCCACTTGGACATGAGACAGACCAAGAGTCTGAATGAGTAAGCATGCTAACTTCATTGCCCTTGCTTCACCTTGGAAAATAGAAGACGTCCTTACAATCCCATCAACCAGTTTACCAGTCCAATCCCTGAGAATCACGGGAATAGTGGACTTTTTTCCATCAGGAGAAAGACTAGCATCGCAATTGGCTTTCATCAATCCTTGAGGGGGTGAAATCCAAGTAGAGCCAACAGTCCTGGAAGATATGTCAGAAGATACAGCACCCTGAGAGGGCACAAAACTGATCTCTCTCCAAAGAGAGGAAGCTTGATTGATAACGTGCAAAGGATTCATTGGGGTTTGGTTGAACATCTACTCATTGCACGCTTTCCAGATAAACCATCCCACCGTGGCTGCCTTATCGATCATGGCTTTCTTGTCCTTGTGATGCAAACTGTGTTCAATTATGGACTGGGTCCAAGTCCACGCTGAACAGATAAAGCCTTGCCCTGTGAGGAGGCCCAAATCACACCCAAACCAAATTGCTCTAGTCCAATCACAAAGAGAGAGAAGATGTTCAACAGATTCTACGGCAGCACCACAGATAGAACAACACCGAGATGGGGCACACCTACGGCGGACCAGGTTTTCTTTGGTGGCGAGCTTATTGCAGCACACTCTCCACCAAAAGTTATGAATCTTGGGTGGAATAGGCAGTCCCCAAATAATTTTCTTGAAGTCCTTGTGAACGATGGCTGAAGAAGAGGCAGCATGGTTTGAGTTAGAATGTTGTTCCCTAACCACAATCTGATAACCACTCCGAACTTCGTACGCCCCAAATTTAGTGTAGTGCCACACAAGAGAATCGTCTAGGTCTTCTGAAGAAATAGGTATCGTTTCAATGGCATGCATGTCATCCTTTCGCAATAGGTTTCGAAGAGCATGGTAATTGTACAGGAAAGAAATACACCTTCTCGTATAATCCTGTTGATCAAGTTTATGCTTCCTCTCTGACGACGTCGCTTTATCACCTGAAAACACAAATGTGAGCTAGCCGGCGGGTGTGTGCTGGAAACCTCTCCGATGCCTAAGTCAGAAAGCTTGACAAATAGACAAAAGCTCTGTGTATTCAGAAAACAAAGTTGTGTTACCTCTCCAAAGGTGACGGAGGTGAGCTTTTTATAGGTTTCGTGTGGCACAATCCTAGTAGGACTCTTATTCCTCCATGTAGAGTCCTTCTAGAACTCATACTCCTGAGAGATAATGCTTCTCTCAACACCCCCCTCACTGCTTGAACCAAGTGAAATGGTTTTACCATGGCCAAACTCCAATATGACCGAAGTAAACGTTAGTTCGGCCCATACTTTCCATTCTCTTACCTCGGCTTTCCCATGCTAAGACCGAGCTAACTATAAGAGAGTTGAGCCGAACTAACTTCAGAGCCAAGTCCTCTTAAGGACTTAGCACACCTCGGTTTCCATACGCTACGACCGGACAAATTACTGAAGACCGAACAACGCATCCCTCAACCGAAGTAGAAATAAGCCTTATGTGACCGAACTAATTACCACGGTTGTGACCGGTCTAACACCAAGGCTACTTCTTCAGACCGGAGTAACTTAGACGGCCTTTTTACTCAGCCCTTCGTGGTGCGGCCCAAACTGGCCCATCACTTTAGCTTGGCCCAATTTAACCAGCTCGGCCCAATTTACATATAAATTACCCTCTCAATTGCCCCTTAATTCCATCTGCAAAGCATGATAGGGATTACCTGTCTATAAGCCGAGCTATAGTTTTAACCTCTCCAGCCGAGCTAAAAAAAAACCATTAGCCACTCCAGCCGAGCTAAAACACTTGTTTTCCAGCCGAGCTACACTCAAGCCGAGCTGCGCACGTCCGGTCAAAACGTCTTTTCAATTGCCGCAACTGAAACGCTTCCCTTTCCAGTGACACGTGGCAGCCTTTTATTGGTCAATCCTAGCTGTCGCGCCGCCCTCGTACTTCGTAAGTTTTGAATAGTTCCCGCCTTTTTCCTTTCTACCAAAACAAAAACCTTTCACTTCACTTTGAATCATACACTACTATTCACTCTCTGCTCTCTCTCTTGCTCCACTGCTTTTCAACGTTGCAACTGTGAAACTGGTGTGTTGCTTCCATTTGCTTCAATCTTGTTCTTCTTTCTCTCTACCAGGTAAACATCATAAATTTGTTTCTGTTTTTCCTTTTTCTGCTTTCGTTTAATCTGTTGTAGTGTGTTTCAGGTGTTTTTCGCAAAACACTTTTTATGCTTGGCTCTGTTTTCTAGAAAGAAGTTCATAAGAACCTCTTGAATTTCAAGAAATAGCTATAGAACACTTGTTTGATCTTTAAACATGCCTCAACCGAACTAGGACACTGTTTTTGCTGTATGTAAATTTTAGGCAAACTAAAACCGAACTACAATTTGTACATGTAACAGTAGTTTCAATAGGTCACCATCTGATTCACAATAGCCGAAATAAAAACTCACCGAACTAGAAATCTTGGCCACGACCGAGCTGAGCCTACGCCAGCTTTCTCAATTTCTAAACCGAACTCAGAAAGCTGCCCCTTGATGCAAAACCGGAGTAACAAACTCATAGGTAGAACCGAGTTACCCAAAACATCCCACAGAACCGAGATAGATCCTGTAGTGCCCTGTGTAGCCGAAATAAGACTTCTCTTTTCTTGCTTTGTTTTTGTAGCACGGTCAACGATCTGTGCTTAACACCTTGTTTTTCCACTTTGCAGACTTAGGTTGCCCAGGCACTCCTCAGGCGCTCAACCGAGCTTCTGAGCACAACTTCTCAGCCGAATTAATTTATTTTATAAGTTATACAATAAATGGGGAAGTACAGATTTTTAGTAGAAACCCCAGGAGGCCTTGCCGAATTCCGAAAGGATTACAGGATACCAGACGACGTACACCTTACCCTAGCCAAACCAAATACCATTCCCTGGGGGAATGACGGCTTTGTTCCTTTTACCCTTCTTTCAATAATTGAGACCGGACTAAGATTTCCAGTCCAACCATTAATTTGCGAGTTCCTTAGGCAAACCAAGCTATGCCCAACCCAACTCTCCACCAACTCTTACCGTATAATAATGGGCATCGCCGAACTAAACCGCCAAACCGGCCTGAAGCTCGGTCTAGCCGAAATATTCCATCAATATTCTTTAGGATCCAAAGAGGATGGGTGGGTATATTACCTTAGGATACGCCGACGTAGAGAAAAAATAATAAAAGATACGCCGGAAAAAGACTTGAATGATGACAACTTCTTCTGGGTATCTGGGAATTTTGAAGATCATCAAGCCCAGATTCCTGCCCGACGTATAAATTGGAATAAAGGGATACCTGGTATAGTTACTTCGGTTTTCCATGCATCCTTATTTTTTTACTTCGGTTTCCAATTTCTGACCGGACTAACAATTGTCTTCTTCATACAGACTCAGCCCATATACACTCACTGTACAGCCACCCTAACCTCGGTATTCTCCGCGCCGCACTACGTATTCAAGAAAGAAGTTAGGCTAAACTTCTCAGCTTCGAGCCGACATACAGATACACCGGTCGCCGAAAAGCAAGAGTTACTGACTTCTTTCTTGAAGAAGCACCTGAACCAGACCCATCCTTGCTCCAGATAAACCTAATCCCACTCACAGCCGAACAAGAAATGGCAAAAAAGCAGTCAAGGCCCTTCGATCAAGAACAACTTCACCGATGTCTGACCAACCGGTCAAACCACTGAGACCGTGGTGGCCCTTCCATCCTAGCAGCCATCTTCTTCTCGCCAAAACAAGCGTGCCCGGACTAGCCAAACCGAGCCACGCCTTGTTGATGAGGACGAGACCATTCCGCCACCAAGTCCTCCCCTAAGCCTTCAACATAGCCCTCAACCGGAGCAGTCCGACCGAACTTCCTCCTCCTCTAAATGGGCAACCAATCTCACCTTCAACAACCGAGACATACTGGCTTCGGATTCGGTGGTGTCCGAGAAGGACCACTCAATGGCTTTCAATTTAGCCAAGAGTGTGTGCCTTCCCAAGGACATGGAGCACCACTATAAACAACTCAACACCGAATTGAAGTCCATTCGGTCTTCAACCAAGTCCATGATCCTGGTAAATAGCTTTCTTCTTTCTTTGTAATTTTTCCTAACTTTCAGTCCGGCTAACGTTACTTCTCCTTTGCAGGCCATCCAGAAAAATCAAGTTACACACAGGAGGGTCATGGAACTTAGGCGAAATACAAGGGAGGCCATGGCGGAGGCCGAAGCAAAGTCGGCCGAGCTAGAGGAAGCCAAAAATAATCGCCGAACTCTTAGCCGAGAATGGTTTGGCCGACCGAGCTTGCTAATTCGATTTAAAAGCAAAAAGTTGCTAACGAGGCGAAAGACAAATACTTGCGCATCTTGGCAAAGATTGAGAAGAAAAAAGATGCCGAGATAAACCAACTGAAGGCCGGAATGAAGAAAGCCGAAAGACGAGGCTTTAAGAAGGCCGAAGACGCATACACCTTCCAGTGCGATGCAGCCAAGGATCTTTTCTTTAAGTGCGGCTGGAGGAGTGCGGTGGAGCATCTCGGTTGTTCGCCAGACACCGATGTCTACAATGCTCCACCGTACTCTATTCCGGTTTCACTGTCACAATACACTGCTGATCTTCAAAGGCAATTTCTGGAAGGGTCTGACGATGATGAGGATGATGATGATGATGAGGATGAGGTGCCCACCAATATTCCGGTCGTTAATGAGCAGGCCAACAATCAATCACTTCGGTTAGAGCCGATTGTGGAAGACCTAACTGATGGGCTGCCGTCTGACACCGTGCTGCCAGTTGATACCGAGATCCAAGTTGAGACCAAACTCCCATCTCAAACCGGACTTCGAACAACTGCTGATGGTGACTTTGATGCAGAAATTGATGAACTTTTCCGTTGATTTTGTTTCCTTTCTTTTCTTTTGTATTTGATCTTTGTAACCGGGCTGCGGCCCCTCAATTGTACTTGCTTTGCACTTTTCAATGAAAAAATCTTCTTCAACTCTTATTCCGGTTTTGTGTATGTATGCTTGCACCTGTAATGAATTTTCCATGTACTCATTTGCTCAACTGTGATCTCGGTTTTAGCTATCTAACTTACTAGCTAACCACTCTTCAGCCGATATAGATACTTTGGCTGAAGAGTATCCAGTGTTGGTTTAATCCAGCCAACCACTCTTCAGCCATACACTCACTTCGGCTGAAGAGTACAAAGAGTTGGTTTAATCCAGCCAACCACTCTTCAGCCATACACTTACTTCGGCTGAAAAGTACAAAGAGTTGGTTTAATCAGCTAACCACTCTTCAGCCATACACTTACTTCGGCTGAAGAGTACAAAGAGTTGGTTTAATCCAGCCAACCACTCTTCAGCCATACACTTACTTCGGCTGAAAAGTACAAAGAGTTGGTTTAATCCAGCCAACCTCTAGGTCGGTTTTTCCAGCCAACTTAGAATAAAGTGTTTGGTTATACCGACCAAACGTCCTGCAGCCTAGATCCTAATCCTGGGCTTAGGAAGGGTGTTGGTTTAATCCAGCCAACCTCTAAGTTGGTTTTTCCAGCCAACTTAGAATAAAGTGTTTGGTTATACCGACCAAACGTCCTGCAGCCTGGATCCTAATCCTGGGCTTAGGAAGGGTCATAGTTGGTTTATTCTGGCCAACTATGTTTACAATGCTACTAACTTACTAGAGCTAATTTCTACTGAAGACAATTATGCTAAAAAAGAATCGATTTGTTTTATTGAGAATGTAGAAAATTACACATACTTAAAAAGAAAAAAAAAACTAGAAATAAAACAACTTGAGATTTGCAGTGTTCCATGGCCTGGGAATTGCTTTGCCGTCCTCATCTTCCAAGTGGTATGCCCCTTTGCCTGCTAATCCGACCACTTTGTAAGGTCCTTCCCAATTAGGTCCCAACTTGCCATCTCCTGGAACTAAGGTGTTTCCCATTACTTTGCGTAGTACCCAATCTCCGATCTTGAATTGTCTTGAATGCACTGTTTTGTTATACTTTCTGGACAACTCTTGTTGGTAGGAGACGATGTGGACCAATGCTCTGTCTCTTCTTTCTTCCGCAAGGTCAAGCTCCAATGCTATGGCTTCGCCATTTAAGTCTGGATCAAAGTTTTCGCTTCGAATTGTGGGGAGGCCAACTTCTAATGGGATGACTTCTTCCATGCCATAGGCTAAGGAGAATGGTGTTTCTCCTGTTGATCGTCGAGGCGTGGTGTGGTAAGCCCATAAAACATGGGGGAGCTCTTTTGCCCATTTTCCTTTTGCCTGCTCTAACCTCTTCTTTAATCCATCCAAGACTACCTTGTTTGATGCCTCTGCCTGGCCATTTGCTTGGGGATATGCCGGCGTAGAGTTGTAGAACTCTATCTTGTATTCTTCACAAAAGCCTCTGAGAATTCTGCCGTTGAACTGAGTGCCGTTGTCTGAGATTAATGCCTTTGGTATACCGAATCGAGTGATGATATTCTGCCAGACGAACTTCTTTACATCTTTCTCCTTGATTGATGCCAAGGCTTCTGCTTCCACCCACTTTGTGAAGTAGTCAGTTGCGGCAAGAAAGAACTTCCTGTTGCCTGGTGCTGTTGGAAGTGGGCCTACTATGTCCAATCCCCACATTGCGAAGGGCCATGGGCTAGTTCGAGATATAAGTTCTCTGGCAGGTTGGTGTATTTGGTGTGCGAACTTTTGACACTTTTCACACTTTTTAACATACTTCTCCGAATCCGCTTGCATGTATGGCCACCAATATCCTTGCGAGATCGTTCTGTATGCCAATGATCTTCCTCCTTGATGGTTGCCACAAACACCCTCATGTATTTCGAATCGGAATGCTTCCACTTTGCTGGGGTGAACACACTTCAAGTAAGGTCCTGAAAATGACTTCTTGTACAATGCCAAGGATGGGGAAAGCCAAAATCGCTGTGACTTTGCTCTTATTCTGTTGGCTTCTTTCTTCTCTTCTGGTAAGGTGCCGTCTTTCAGGAACAGTATGATGGGATCCATCCAAGAGGGGCCTAACTCTGCACAGCATACCTCTTCTACTTCTGGGTCTTCAATGCTTGGTTTAGGCAGGTAGTCGATTAGTAGTGGGTGAGGGATGGAGGTATCTGCCATTGAGGCGAAGCCTGCGAGTTCATCTGCTCTGCTGTTTTCCTCCCTGCCAATCTGTTCTATTCTTACCACTTCAAACTTCTTTATCTCTGTTCTGACCAGTTCTTGGTACTTGGTCATTCTATCATCTTTTGCCTCGTAGTAGCCAGATATTTGGTTTACCACCAGTTGTGAGTCGCTGTAGACCATTAGCTCGGTGGCCTTCATGTAGAATGCTGACTTGAGACCTGCTAGAAGCGCTTCATACTTCGCTTCGTTGTTTGACGCTGGGAAGCCAAGGTTGATTGCCTGCTCCACTACTAGGCCGTCTGGAGAGATGAGGACTATGCCAAGTCCTGCTCCATGCCGGTTGGATGCTCCATCCACGAAGAGCTTCCACATCTCTTCGACGAACAATTTCCAGCAGGTGGAGGGATCAGATAATGCCTTGAGATCTTCCGTGTCGCTGGTGTTTTCTTTAGAGTCCATGTTCACTATCTGCCCCTTGCTTTTTGTTTGCATCAAGTCTTTATTTGTCGGTGAGTCCTGACTTGGTGTAGCACGGTTTGTTTCTTTCTTCCTTTCGTTACTCTGGTCTGCCTCGGGGCCTGACTGAGTAACCATCACCAGGGGTTGCGTTATTCCGACGTCAACTTCCATCCCTAGTTTGGTTGTTTCAGTTAGGTCGACTGGGCAGATGTGATGACTTCCTGGTGTGAATTCTGCGACGAAGTCTGCCAATGCTTGTGCTTTTATTGCGGTCCTAGGTTGGAACTTGATGTCGTATTGTCCCAATTCCACTGCCCACTTCAGAATTCGCCTAGAGAAGTTTGCTCTTTCAAATAAAGCCTTTAATGGGAAGGCTGTGAGAACAACTATGGTGCGAGCGTGAAAGTAATGCGACAACTTCCTTGAGGCCATCATCAAGGCCAATGCCAGTTTTTCCAGTGGCAAGTACCTTGTTTCGGCGCCCAGTAATGTCTTACTAACATAGTAGATAGGAAGATGTTGGATTCCTTCTGTACGGACCAACACTGTGCTAATTGCATGCTGCGAGACTGCCAGGTATAAGAAGAGTTCTTCTCCAGGGATTGGGATTACAAGTAGTGGTGGAGAAGACATGTATTCTTTTAGGCTTTCCAGTGCGTGGTCGCATTCTTCGTCCCACTCAAACTTAGCCTTCAGTGCATGGAAGAATGGTCGCTTCGTCCGACGGCAAGCTTATGAACCGATTGAGCGGGCCCGCCATGCTGGTGAGATGCTGCACTTCCTTCACTGAGTTTGGCCTCTCCAGATCCTGTATTGCTTTGATCTGAGAGGGGTCTGCTTCTATACCTCGGTTGGTCACCAAGAAGCCTAGGAATTTGCCAGATCCTACTCCGAACGCACACTTCGACGCGTTGAGGCGTAACTTATGCTTCTTTAAGATCTCGAACATCTCACTTAGGTCCATGAGATGGTCATTTTCATGCTTTCTTTTGACCACCATGTTGTCGATGTAAGCTTCCATTGTTCTGCCTAACAATGGTTCAAATATCTTGGTGACCATTCTCTGGAACGTCGCCCCTGTGTTCTTTAGGCCAAGGGGCATGACTTTGTAGCAGTAGAGTCCCCTTGGAGTGGTGAAGGATGTGACTTCCTGGTCTGGTTCATGCATGGCGATTTGGTGGTAGCCTCTATATGCGTCCAGAAAACTAAGTCGGTTGTGCCCTGCCGTTGAGTCTACCAGTTGATCTATCCTTGGTAGAGGAAAGCTATCTTTTGGGCACGCCTTGTTGACCGTTTTGTAGCCAACGCAAACACACCACTTGCCATTCTTCTTTGGCACTACGACGGTATTGAAGATCCATCTTGGGTAGTGCACTTCTCTGATTGCCCCTGCCTCCAGCAGGTTTCCTACTTCTTCCGCCACTATTTCGGCGTGGTGGAGTGCCGATCTGCGGGTGCGCTGAATGATTGGTCTGGCAGAGGGGTGGACATTGAATTGGTGACAGATGAAGTTGGGATCAATGCCTGGCATGTCGTATGGGGTCCAGGCAAACACTTCGATGTTGGCGGTCAGAAATTCCAAGACCTCCAATCTCTCAGTGCTGGACAACGACGAGCCAAGCAAAAAGAACTTATCCGGATTCTTTTCATCTATTTTGACCTCCACCAAGTCCTCCACCGCTTTCTGACTAGCTGCTTTGCCGACATCTGCGAATAGTTCATTATTCTCAGATTCTTCCACCGAATGAACATATCCTTTGGCAACGCGGCTTCCGTTCACTGTGACAAAGCACTGCTTCGACATGATTTGATCTCCATAAACTTCTTCTATTACTTCGGTGTCGTTGGGAAACTGCATCACTTGGTGGTAGGAGGATGCCACCGAGCGCATGGCGTGCAGCCATGTCCTACCCAAGATAATGTTGTAAGTGGAGGGGACCTTCAACACCCAAAACTCCACTTGTTTTGTCACACTCCCTGCTCTGACTGGGAGGATAATTTTGCCAACGGGCCATTCTGGCATGGAGTTGAATCCGATAAGGAGAGATATGGCAGGCGCCAAGTCTTTATCTTGCAATTTTAGTTGTTTGAAGGTTTCATAGTACATGATTTCACATGAACTACCTTGGTCAATCAGAATCCGCTTGACGTCAAAATCCTTGACTCGGAGAGTGACGACCAAGGCATCGTTGTGAGGGCAATAAATCCTTGCCAAGTCTTTATCCGAAAAAGACATGACATTTGTGGTCTCTGTCTTCCCTTTTTTGACGATTGGTTGGGCACTTAGCACCTCTCTTAAGTGCTCAACCTTTTTAATTGAACCTCTGAGCTCGCATACACGCTCAGGTTCAAAGACTCCATGTATTACGTTGATGATGCCTTGAGGCAGGGCGTCGATCGGCATCCCGTTGCGGTTGTTATGGTCCTGGGGGGCTGGCTGTGCCCCTCCCTCAATGTATTTGTCCAGGTGGCCTGCTACCACCAACTCTTCCAGATGCTGCCTCAATGATGTGCATTTCTTAGTACGATGTCCCTTTTCTTTGTGGAAGGTGCACCGTGACCTGTCGTCGTAGTCCTTCTAGGCCTCGCCTAGCTTGGCTGGCCACTTGACGAAAGGCTCGTCTCGAATCTCACTGAGTATTCGGTAGATCGGTTTCTTGAATACCGTTGTTATGGCAGTGCGGACTCTCAACCATCTCTTGTCCTGGTCCTCGCCGTTGTCTCGCCTGCCCCGTCCGTTTCGGTTCTGGCGATCTATCGTATTGACCTTTGCTGAGGTCTTCTTCTCTGGTGCTGTAGTCGCGCCAGATTTTGCTTTAGCACGAGCGCCATCCTCTTCTACCCTGATGTGCTGATGCACTCTCTCCATCAGGGCCTCCATGGTGAGAGGCGGTGTCATGGTGATAGAGTCCCTCAGTCTGTTCCCGACTGGAAGGCCTCTTTTGTATTGCGCAATGGCGAGATTGGTTGGGCAATCCCCAATCTGGTTGAATGTCTCCCAGTAGCGACTGTTGTATGATCTTAGGGTCTCTTTGTCGCCCATGTCGATGGAGAGTAGCTGGTCGATCTCCATCGGAGTTTTAGTGTTTGTTCGGAACCTTGTCACGAACGCCTGCTAATTGCGCCCAGGAGGCTATCTTGCCTTCGAAGTTTCTCAAACCAAGTGGCCTAGGTTGCCGGGCTTGAAGGGAATAGGATGCACATCAAGGCCTCATTCCGCGATATCTGACCATGACCTAGCGAAAGTGGCGAAAGTGTGAGTAGGGGTCCGTCTTCCCCTCATATGTTGTGAATTTGGGTCGAGAAGCTCGACCAGAGGCGTGTTCTCTATTGCTGGGACGAATAGTAAGGTCTGCAGCCTCGCCAATGCCTTGTCCGTTGGTTCGTAGGCCGGGCGCGGTATGGGCATTCCAACCTCGACACTTCCATGCGTCCGAGGAGCCAACCACTGCAAGGCAGGAATTCTATGTGGATCATGTGTCCTGGCGTCCTCCCTCCATCGTGCCTTCTCTTTTAGCACGGATCGTAGGTCGGACGATCTGGGTAACTCCGTCTGTCTAGACCTTGTCTGGTGTGTATGCGAGGGCCAATATATGCTTCCCTCAGTGTATGACCTCACGGATCTCGTCCTCTCAGACCTGGAGTGACGAGTTCTGGAAGATCTGGACTGTGTATCGCCTGTCCTGAGGCTTCTGTTCTCTGCTTGGGAGGGTGTAGAATTCCTACTACGACCCTCTGAGTGGCGAGAGGGCGTCTTGTTATTGTGCCCCTCTCCTGTCGCCACTTCTTTTCCTTTCACCTGGCACTTTAGAGATTCCATGTCTGCCGCCATCCTACGAATCAATTCGTCTTGTTCCCGGACGCGATCCTCCAGAGTTTGAGGATCAATCCTGCGCCTTTGTCTTTCTGGGCTTTACGAACGAGAAGGATGAAGGCTGTTATTCCGCCTTCGACCCCTCGCATCCCTTCTGGAATTATGTCTTTGTGGTTCCAGGTTCGCCATGGGAGTGACCAGGGGTAGGCCTTCGCGCCTTGCACCTCCTTCTGGAGTTTGTCCGTCAATGGCGGATTGAGGTAACTCTTCGTTGTTCGCCATTGATGTTTGAGAGAAAATGCTTGATCAAGAGGTTTCGTTCTTGTCTGAGTTCCCACAGACGGCGCCAATTGTACGGTAAAGAAATACACCTTCTCGTATAATCCTGTTGATCAAGTTTGCGTTCCTCCGTACGACGTCGCTTTATCACCTAAAAACACAAACGTGAGCTAGCCGGCGGGTGTGTGCCGGAAACCTCTCCGATGCCTAAGTCAGAAAGCTTGACAAATAGACAAAAGCTCTGTGTATTCAGAAAACAAAGTTGTGTTACCTCTCCAAAGGTGACGTAGGTGAGCTTTTTATAGGTTTCGTGTGGCACAATCCTAGTAGGACTCTTATTCCTCCATGTAGAGTCCTCCTAGAACTCATACTCCTGAGAGACAATGCTTCTCTCAACACCCCCCTCACTGCTTGAACCAAGTGAAATGGTTTTACCATGGCCAAACTCCAATATGACCGAAGTAAACGTTAGTTCGGCCCATACTTTCCATTCTCTTACCTTGGCTTTCCCATGCTAAGACCGAGCTAACTATAAGAGAGTTGAGCCGAACTAACTTCAGAGCCAAGTCCTCTTAAGGACTTAGCACACCTCGGTTTCCATACACTACGACCGAACTAATTACTGAAGACCGAACAACGCATCCCTCAACCGAAGTAGAAATAAGCCTTATGTGACCGAACTAATTACCACGGTTGTGACCGGTCTAACACCAAGGCTACTTCTTCAGACCGGAGTAACTTAGACGGCCTTTTTACTCAAATTTTGCAGTGCCTAAATCGCCCATCACTTTAGCTTGGCCCAATTTAACCAGCTGGGCAATCTTCACTGTATTTAAATAAATTAAATTATGTTGTGTACTAAACAACAATCAGAATATAAAGAGATAAAAGGAAAAAGGAGAGAATATGTTTGATTACAAAAATCAAACTCGAAATAAAAATAAATAAATAAATAATAGATTTTATTTTGTTACAAAAACAAAATTAAAATCTGATTAAATAAACAAATTAAAAATGTAATAAAATTAAACAACTTACTTGGTTAATTTCTTTGAATTACTTTTTCGATCAAGTCCAAGTGTTTAACATCTTGTGTCCTTAAGACAGATTCGTCCTCTCCGCGGTGCTTTCAGAATTTGGACGTCTATCTCCCAGGATGAAATGATCTTACCACAAACAATAGCAGCACTACAAATTGTTTGCCTTACGAACACACTAAGTGTTTACACTCTTTCTTTCAAAAATAAAATGCAGCAAGATGAAGAATAGAATTAGCAGAGGTGAAATACGAAATTTCTGAAAAAAAATGAAATATATCAAATGAGGGTGGTCCTATTTATAGATGTTGAAGGTGACTCTTGGTTTTGAATTGAACAGGTATGATACCTGTTGGTTTTGAATTTGAATCTGTTTATAATTCAAACAGATAGCAAAAAAGGGGAAGGGCCCTGTTTGGGTGTCTTGAGCCTCAAGACCGGACAGATGTGTGGCAGATTTTGGGTCCAATGGGTCTAGCCCATTTTGCCCATAACCTCTCCTCTAAAACACTTGGTACCCTTGGGCACACCCCAAGTACCAAACCCATGCCTTATAAACCCTTTCAAAACCTCCCACCAAATCAATGTGGGACAAGCTATATTCAAACCTTTAAGGAATTTTCACCAAAACTCCATTTCCATGGAGCATACTTTGGCTTCAATTTCCCATTCACTCGGTAATGGTTTTGAGCAACCAAATATACCACGTGAATCACAACGCGGCATAGAACGCGTTACCACTTTGACCCGTGTAAATCGATGCACGGGGCCCACCTAAAAATTAGACCAAACTTAGAAAAAAATTCTGGTTTTACCTAGAATTTTATAACCATTTCCAACACAATTTACCCAGCTCGGCCCAATTTTCATATAAATTACCCTCTCAGTAATCCCATTCTTTTCGGTGTGGGTTGATCGTATCTTTCACTAACTAAACGTGACATCCAAATGGCTTTGGAGTTGCAACTTTAAAGCTGTGAGATTTGGGCACCCACTCGTCATCTCAAAAGTGTATTGATTTGCCATTCCCAACTTGCCAACGCAACCCCTTGTCAAGAAGATCACGACCTTTGAGTATACTGGCCCAAGCCCAGGAAGGCCTTCGTCCCCTAGACGCAGCTAGAAAATCGGAGTGAGGATGATAAACCCCTTTCAAAATTTGAGCACAAAGGGAGTGAGGATTCTTTAGAAGTCGCCAAGCTTGTTTTGCAAGCAGGGCTTGGTTGAAACCTTTGAAATCTCAGAAGCCCTTCCCTCCCTTAGATTCAGCTAAAGCCAAGGTGTCCCAACTTGTCCTATGCAATCCTCTATCCATGGGGTCACCACCCCACTAAAAGTTACTAATATAAGAGTATAAACGCTCACAGAACTTTTGTGGGAAAGCGAAGCAAGCCATTGCATAAGCAGGAATTGCTTGCACCACAGACTTCACAAGAATCTCCTTACCAGCCTGTGATAACAAATTTTGTTTCCAGTCTTGCGTCTTACTTGCAGCTCATTCCATAGGAAAGCCCAAGCCTAATATAAGAGTTTAACACCTCAATTTTGATCTCAAAATTAAAAGAAAATATTTTTAAAAACTGGCTCTTCAAATCAATGATTTTAGTGATGAAAACTTGCAGATCATCCCTTGTATATGTATATATATTGACCAAGGGAAAATTTAAAAAAAAAAAAAAAAAAAAAAACAAATACAAATTTACAAAAACATAAAGCAAACAGAGTGGAATTTCCATTTTATTAAAGCATAGTATTGAAAGTTGACAAACAAAATTGCAAAATCTACATTGTATACTGTTGGTGCAAATTGAATATTTTAATATTAAAAATTATATTTTGTAAATATAATATTATTATTTTGATTTAGATAAATATAGAAAAGAAGATAAGATTTTAGATTCATATGGAAACAAAAAGAAAGACATAGAAGATTGGAGAATAATTGAGAGACTTGAGAATGAGGATGAACTTGTGTAGAATTGTAAATATAAAATAATCTTATGTCCATCTCCACCGACTTGGTGAAGTCGGTTACTCCTCCTATATAATTGTGATCTTTGTTGAGCATTTGAGTGTATTGGAGGGTGTTGTGTGATCAAGTGTCTCTCCTCCTATGGTTTTATATTTATTTGTTATTATTTAGTGTTATGTTTTTATACAGATTTTCAGGTAATGGGTGGAGTTTTGGATTTCACGTCTTGTGCATAGATAGTTTAACCAAAACGACGTATAGTTGGGTTATTGTATAGTGGGGAGACAATGCATTGGATTGTTTTGAAGGATTTATCAACCGCAGGGGTTTAAATCTTCTTAAATCTAGTGAAATTACTTGCTACTGTAGACCACTTAGGGGTGTTTGGGAACTCAAATACAAAAAAAAAGCCAAATGGCCTCAAATACTACCCTAAACTAATAATTTACATTTATAAAAAAAAACGAAAAAAAAAAAACAAAAACCAAAGTAGCCGGCAGTGGGTAGGGCCAGCCTAGTCCCACATGTTGAAATGACAATTTTGCCCCTATAGACCAATTTTGGAAAAAGTGAAATTAGGGACAAATTTGTCATTTCAACCTCAAACATCATTTTAAACTCATTTTTCAATACAACTATTCAAATAAAAATCCATCCTATCTTCTTAAACATAAAAACCAAAATAACTTACTAAAATAACTAAAAAGTCAAAAATCTTCTAAAATAACCACTTCTCAAACACTCACAATATGTGTAATCACTATTATTTTAGTCATAGTGTATGAGTTGTAATCACATTATTTAATATAGTGTGGACGTAGACTACGTTGGCCAAACCACATTTAATTGGGTGTTTTCTCATGGTAATGATTTTCTAACTTAATATTTTATTTTTTGTCATTGATTTATTTTCTTTTAATAAATACTCTAAAATATCATATATAGTTTTTAGTGTTCCGAAGGTTCCAAATTACAAGAGTTCATTGGGTTAAAAAAAAACAAAAGCTATCAGAAGAAGAAATTATGAATAAGAGGAAAAATATTGAAGCAGAGCAATAGAGAATTTAAAGAGATAAAACAAAAACAAAAACTGATGATACAGTTCGTTCTGGTGGATGGACTGGACTGATCCAAGCTCCTCAAGCCCACGTCCGAGCGACGAAGCCCACTGGAAGACCTGCAAACAAGTTCAACGGGGAACAGGGTAGTCTCCCGGCGAACCCTCCGGTGTGTGAATTAGAAGTGAAAGTAGGAAATGTAGAAAGAGAGAGAGAGAGGGAGAGAGATAGGAAAAACTTAACCTTCTTCTTGTCTTCAAACCTTGCTTATATCCTTTGGTAATCATTTCACTGTCCCTGCCGTCCTGCCCTCATCGCCGAAAGCTTGTGTTGTTGCTTACCTTGTTCAGGGTAAGGGGGTGCTATTCCGGCTGAGGGGTGTTGTCGCAATAAATCTTTGTGATAAATTTGCATTAATGGTGATGTGCTGTGGCAATAACTTTGCAGATCTTTGTCTGCTGACCTGGCCTGTGTTTAACCTGCCACATGTCCGAATGCCATTGGCCCTCCATGCCCTGTTGGTCTCCGGTTGTCCTGGGCCTTTCTAGCCGGGTTATGTTGTGGGTCCTAAGTAATGGGTTTGGGGTTGTTCACTGTGGGCTGTAGTCTTTATGGGCCTATACATGTCAGTAGTCCCCCATTCTCGAGTGCAGCTTCAGTCCAACGAAGGGAATAGTAGTGAGAAAGGTGAGCCCGGCCGGCAGGAGTGACCGAGTTGGCGGACCCGGCGAAGCGGCAGATTGGTAGCGCCGACAAGGGTGGCAGCGGGAGAGCGATCGCGCGCGTGCAATGGTGGCCGCGGGAAGACCGACGCGCGCGTGCGATCGCGAGGGTGGTTGAGCGGAAGAGGACGACCGTGAGAAGTGCCGACCGCGAGGGTGATCGAGCGGGAAGATCGATCGCGAGGCGTGCCGACCGCGAGGGTAGCTGAGTGGAAGAGGCCGACTGTAAGGAGTGCCGACCGCGAGGGTGGCCGAACGGGAAGACTGATCGCGAGGCGTGCCGACCGCGAGGGTGGCTAAGAGGAAGAGGCCGACCGTGAGGAGTGCCGACCGCGAGGGTGGCCGAGCGGGAAGACCGATCGCGAGGCGTGCCGACCGCGAGGGTGGCTAAGCGGAAGAGGCCGACCGTGAGCAATGCCGACCGTGAGGGTGGCTGAGCGGGAAAACTGATCGCGAGGCGTGCTGACCGCAAGGGTGGCTGAGCGGAAGAGGCTGACCGTGAGGAGTGCCGACCGCGAGGGAAGACCAATCGCAGGCGCATCGACCGTGAGGTGGTCGGAAGAAGAGGCCAATGTGAGCAAAGGCCGACCGCGAGGGTGGCCGAGCGGAAAAAGCCGACTGTGAGTAGTGTCGACCGTGAGGGTGGCCGAGCGGAAGGGCGCAGGGCTCAAAAGGCGGCGTGTCACATGATGATTTGAAGTGGAAAAGACAGCGTAAGGGCAGAAGTTAGTGCATCGTGACCATACACGTGGCAGGATCGTGGGGGGGGGGAATGAGGCGTTGGAGTAAAAAATGAAACGATAGGTCATTATGGGGTTGAAAAGACAATTTTGGCAGATGATTTGAAAAGTTTTCAAACTGGCGAAAATTAATTGGGATCCTTGGAATATAGGCAAACCGTGGGCTTTTGGTATCATACGATTTACCTACTTCTTTACAAAAACTCAAAATATCCCTAGTGTTAATTCCTTCGTTGCTCACGATACACCTTTGCAACACTTCTTCAATTTCCTAGCACCTGCATTAGAAGCGATTCGCAGACACAGCTTGGAAATGGCCCAAGAGGAAACTACGATTGTGATGGTAGATCCACTTGGGAGGATGATGCTGAGGAGTTGGCGCATCAGTATAGAATGGAGAGGGCAGGGGAAACGGTTGCACGATTCTGTTGTTCCACCGTGATAGCGCTTGAGCCAATCACCAGTGTAACCCGAGCATCGGCATACAAAGGCGATAAATCAACTGCATCGCGGCTGATTTGGAGGCCATTCGTGAAAAATATCAGATTCCGATGGAGGTGGTGTTATCGCTGCCAACATCAACAGAGAGGCCGTCCGACGCCAGGCCAGGAGAGTTTTTCCTTTACAAAGAGGCGCTAAAAGGTAGACTGAGGTTGCCACTGCCCCAAGTGGTAGTGGACGTACTTAACCGTCTGGAGGTGGCATCGGACCAGCTGATGCCTAATGCATAGAAGATCTTGCTGGCGTGTGCAAGCTCGTGGCCGAAGGTGAATGGAGGGGAGGCCATGACAGTTGATGAATTTTTCGCCTGCTATAAAGCCTCGGGGCAACAAGAAACGTGGGTCACCTTGCAGGCAGTGATGGGGAAGGGGTTGGTGGCTGGACTGCCGACATCGATCAAGGGTTGGCGACCACGGTGGTTTTACATGTCTGCCAATGGGGGGCTTAGGGTGTGCACCATCTGGAAGGTGCCCACCAAGTCGATGGAGGCAAGACTAGGGGCGGGGGCAGAGAAGAGGGTGAAAGAGTAGAGGGAGAGAGAGAAGGCCAAATGGGATGAGCTCGTGCAGCCGTCCACGTTGTTTGAGGCAGGGTTGGGTCCGCGACCGATCGGTGGGGACCTCGACCGGACGGAGTTAGAAGCAAGGAGAGAAGCTCAAGAGGCAGAGGATCAGGCTATCCTTGCCAGAGCTACAAAGTTGAAAAAGGCGCAGGAAGGCCGATCGGCTCAACCGATCGCGCGGGAGAGGATCCGACCGCGCCCAAGGCCGTTGGGGGGGAAGGACTTAAGCAGTTTTGAGCCACGGCTGCCCCCAGTGGACCCTGTGAAAGAACAGGCTAGAAAGGAGGGGGAGGCTCTGAAAATGAAAAAGGAGAAGAAGAGGAGTGCCCCAGAGGGGGCTGCAGATGAAGCTGGGCCCAAAAAGGCTAAGGTTGCCCCAGCTGGGGTGGAGGCCCCTGTGGCCAAAGATACCCTAGAGGTGGTGGTAGTCAGCCCAACAGTGGAGGTTGTAGAGAGGGCCCCCGCGGTGCAAATAGGAGTTGGGTTGACTGGGACTGAGCCAAGTAGGAGGGAGTAGATCCAAAAGGGCCCTGCACCCCAGGAAAGAGGAGTTGGTGCAGGTGCAAAGAATTTATCACGCTGCGTCTTTGTGGCCGTGGAAGGCTGGAGGGAGAAGAAGGCCCAGCTAGGGCAAGGCATCGCCTAGTGAAGATTGTAGAGACGACCTCGCGCCGCATCCGGATTCAATGAGGCCAACCTGCTGAGGGGGTTATACTCCGCTCAAATGGAGGTAACCACCTTAGCAGGGGCCCTTCTGAGGAAAGCGGAGGCTGCCAAACTCAAAGCTGAAGAAGCCAAGTCTCAATTGGCCAAGTTGATGAAGGAGAGTGCCGATTGGAAGACTGCCCACACTAAGCTGCAAGCAGTCAAGTTGGAGCTGGAGGACGCACGCTGCCAGGTTGTGTCGCTCGAGTTCCAACTTACTGGCGTGCAGCAGAAGTTGGAGGAGGCCCAAAAAGCTTACGCTGTTGCTGTCGAGCGACATAAGGAGGCCATGAGCAATAATGAAGAGCTCGTCAAGCAAAAAGATGAGGCGGATGCTAAGGTTGATACTCTGCAAAAGGAGCTGGAGGGCGAACGTGCCAGGGCGGTGAAGCAGAGGGAGAGCCTACATAAGGAGTTGCAGGCAGAGAGGGGTAAAGTGACCATAGAAAGAGAGGCTCTGCAGAAGGAGTTCGAAATAGAGAGGGCGAGGGTAGCCGCTGAAATGGAGGTGCTGCGTAAAGAGCTGGAGGCAGAAAAATCCAAGGCAGCCTCTGAGAAGGAGATCCTACAAAAAGAGCTGGACGAAGAAAAGGCGAAGGCGGCCTCGGAAAGGGCGGCCTATCCTGATCTTTACGTTGCGGCAGTTACTCAATTCAAAGGGTCTCCTGAATTTCAGATGGCAGTGGATGCCGCAGTCGCAAGTAGCCTAGCTGGAGTGGAATCTGGGGGGGCTAGCCCATCAAGGACGACTGCTGGGGGGAGAAATGAGTCTGAAGTCATTGCGAGCTTCCAGTAGTCAGACTTCTATAAGCACGAAATGGCTGAGTACTGGGACAGCGGGTGGAAGATGTTCAGACGTAGAGCTGAGGAGCTGTTCCCAGAACTTGACTTTAGTAGTGTGACGATTGGGGAGGATGATGTGGCACAGACCCCCCTAGATGAAGGAATTGAAGAAGCAGATCTTGTCTCCAGTGAGGAAGAGGAGTGAATTGGAGATGTGTGTTTTTAAGAGTTTTTGTTTTGTTTTTGTGTACACATTGTACTTTTTTTTTTTTTTTTGGTGTAATGGACTTGTCTATATATTTGTGAATGAATAAAACTTCATTGATGTTTCTATCAGTCGATTGTGTTTGGCTGTGTACAAGTCAGTGTGAACTCAATTTGGCAATGCCTCCATACAGAGGTGCCGTAAAAATTCAATATTGAGTAAGGTTAAAAACTCCTTTATGCATAGTGATGCTGGACCTGTATAAAAACTTAAGGTGGAGTGGAATTGGATTAAGTAAAAACTCAATGCAGAGCAAAATTGGAGTGGTATGAAAATTCAGTGAAATTCAAAGTGGTGTTGAAATTGGACTTGGATAAATCTTCAATGCATAAATGAGACTTGTATAAAATTTTAATGGATGAGAGTGGTTGAGGGGAGTTATGCTAGGTGGTGGAAGAACTAATCTAAGTAGTGAATGAAACTTGTGAGAACGTCTGTGGAATTTGACTAAGTGAAGAGTGGTGTAGAAAATTTTAACCTGGAATTGTGACTGTCAAATCGTGACTTGTGTAATTATGGAGTTTCACTGATGATGGAATGATCTTATTTTGGGTTGCAAGTAACTCATGCTGGACCTGCATTGGTAGCACTCGGTCTGGTCGAGACTTGTGATGTTTATTATAGCTGAGGCTTTGAGTGCTAAGTCTGGCTGGGGCCTTTGGGTGCTCGGTCTAGACAAGGCTTCGAGTGCTCAGTCTAGTTGAGGCTTTTAGATGCTCAGTCTGGACGGGGCTTTGAGGTGCTCAGTCTGGCTGAGGCTTTTAGTGCTCATTCTGGACGAGGCTTTTAGTTGCTCAGTCTGGCTGAGGCTTTAGAAGTGCTCAGTCTGGCCGAGGCTTTGAGTGCTCGGTCTGGACGAGGCTTTTAGGTGCTCAGTCTGGCTGAGGCTTTAGAAGTGCTCAGTCTGGTTGAGGCTTTTGAAGTGCTCGGTCTGGCCGGGGCTTTGAGTGCTCGGTCTGGACGAGGCTTTTGGTGCTTAGTCTGGCTGAGGCTTTTGAAGTGCTCGGTCTGGCCGAGGCTTTTGAGTGCTCAGTCTGGCTGAGGCTTTTGAAGTGCTCGATCTGGCCGAGGCTTTTGAAGTGCTCAGTCTGGCCGAGGCTTGTGGTGCTCAGTCTGGTTGAGGCTTCGAGTAAGTGCTGCAAGTGAAAATGTTATTGAGGTGACAGGGGTAGCTGGGAGACAAAATTGTTGTCATGAGAAATGTAGTCCAATGATCAAAATTTATATTGCGTCAAAAAGAAAGTACAACAATTGAGCGATACAAAAGTGATAGCTTATTGAAAGTAGCGTTTCAAGTGTTCAACGTTCCATGGGTGGGGAAGGTCGCGACCCTCCATGTCTTGAAGTCGGTAAGTGCCTGGATGCGGTCTGGCTTTCACAATATAAGGTCCCTCCCATTTGGCTGCCAATTTGCCCTCAGTCGGATTCTTGGTGGCAAGGGTTGCTTCTCTCAACACTAGGTCCCCACAAAGAAATTCCTTGGTCGGACCTTGCGGTTTGTAATGTGTTCTCATTTTTGTTGGTATGAGGCGGTCGACCGCAGTGGTCTCCGAAGTTCTTCAATCAGTCTAGGTCCGCCGACGGAGCTCTTGATCGATGTTGATCCGGATGTAAAACCCTGGGGGTTGGCAAACCGACTTCTACTGGGATAACCGCCTCAGCACCGTATGTTAGGCGGAAGGGGGTTTCCGCGGTAGGAGTCCGAGTCGTAGTTCGGTAGGCCCAGAGTACATTTGGTAGTTCCTCAGCCCAGAGTTCCTTAGCAGCCTCCAGCTTAGCCTTGATGATCTTCAGAAGAGACCGATTGGTGACCTCAACCTGGCCATTAGCTTGGGGATGACCGGGGAAGGAGAAATATGGTTAGATCTGGAGGTCTGCACAGAACTTTCTGTATCTGGCGTTGTCGAATTGTTTGCCGTTGTCTGACACGATGGCCTGAGGGATGCCGAACCTGCAGACAATTGACTGCCAGATGAATTTGGTTGTGTTTCGTTCGGTGATGGTAGCAAGGGGTTCTGTCTCGACCCACTTGGTGAAGTAATCAATGGCAACAACCGCGAATTTGGTCTGGCCTCGGCCAGTGGGAAGTGGACCAATCAGGTCAATCCCCCATTTGGTGAACGGGTACGGGCTGCAGAGAGTAATCAGTTCAGTGAGAGGAGCATGGGGGATGTTGGCAAAGCGCTGGCACTTATCGCATTTGAGGACAAAATTAGTGGCATCTTGATTGAGAGTTAGCCAGAAATAGCCAGTACGGAGTATTTTGTGGGCCAAAGACCTGCCGCCCAAATGATTGCCACAAATTCCCTCATGGATTTCTTGCATTACATATGTTGC
The DNA here is from genome assembly GCA_025200525.1 of Camellia lanceoleosa. Taxonomy (NCBI): domain Eukaryota; kingdom Viridiplantae; phylum Streptophyta; class Magnoliopsida; order Ericales; family Theaceae; genus Camellia; species Camellia lanceoleosa. The sequence continues at coordinate 24,053,631 of CM045767.1, forward strand.
TTGGGTTGAGTTGAGGCATCGCAGATATGGTTGTGAAAAACCACGTTTGTACAAGATGCCATCGACCAGGACGTAGTTAGACGGCTGAGCCCTAACTTTGGCGGCCTGTTGTTGGTCATTTGGGAGTTCTCCTATTGTCAGAAATAAGGTGATGTCGGATGCCCAGGAGATGGGTTCATTTTGGAGGAACTGCACCTCGTGCTGGTCAGGTGAGACGGCCGGATGAGTTAGGTATTCGAGGTGGACTCCATGGTTGAGGTCGGACTGATCTGCAGAGGCCAACTGAGCCATCTCATCAGCTTTGGAGTTTTTCGCCCGAGGTATGTGTTTGATCTGGAAAGTGTTGAAGAGGCGGACAAGGGGGAGCGCCATGTTCCTGTAAGCCCGCATCGTGCCATCCTTAGCATCGAACTCCCCCGTGATCTGACCGACGATGAGCTGGGAGTCAGTGAACACGCGGATGTGGCTAACACCAATGTCTTTGGCCAGGCGAAGTTCTGCTATCAACGCTTCATATTCGGCCTCATTGTTGCTGGCCTCAAACAAGAGACGGAGAGCACACTTGATACAACCACCTTCAGGGGAGGTGAGAATGAGACCAGCCCCGCTGCCTTCCCTCCGGGATGACCCGTCGACGTTGAGAGTCTAAGAATGGGGGTCTTCTGGTTTAGCAGGAGTTAGTGGTGGTGGAGAGGTAGTGGCTGGGGTAGGGTTGGTGAATTCTAGGATGAAGTTGGCGATGGCCTATCCCTTGATTACTGTGCGGGGGCGGTAGGAGATGTCAAACTGGCTGAGTTCCACTGACCACTGCATAAGTCGGCCAGAAAGCTCTGGTTGCTGCATGACCTTCTTCAGGGGTTGGTCGGTGAGGACCACTATGGAATGGGCCTGGAAGTAAGGACGAAGTCGTCTGGAGGCGGTGACCAGGGCCAGGGACAACTTTTCTAGCGATGGTAATCGCTCGCTTCCCTAAGAGCTCGACTGACGTAATAGACCGACCGTTGGACTGAGTCGTCTTCCCTAATGAGAGCTGCACTGACGGCGGTGTTCGATACTGCTAAATAGAGGAAGAGGGGCTCGCCTGCGATTGCCTGTAAAAGAAGGGGGGGTTGGCCATGCATTGCTTTAACTGCTGGAAAGCCTTTTCGGATTCAGTTGTCCATTCGAAAGTCTGCCGAAGGACTTTGAAGAATGGTAGGCACTTATCTGTTGCGCGGGAAATGAACCGGTTGAGGGCCGCCACTTTGCCAGTGAGTCTTTGAACTTCCTTAATAGTTTTGGGTGACTGCATCTCAATCAAGGCCTTGATCTTCTCCGGGTTGGCCTCAATGCCGCGCTGACTGACCATAAAACCCAAGAACTTTCCAGATCCTACGCTAAAGGCGCACTTCTCTGGGTTGAGCTTCATCTGGTACATGCGAAGGGTGGCAAAGGTCTCCCGTAGGTCGGTCAGATGGTCAGTGGAGAGTTTGCTCTTGACTAGCATGTCGTCCACATACACCTCCATGTTCCGACCGATCTGATGTTGGAAAACTGCATTGACTAACTGTTGGTAGGTGGCCCCCGCATTCTTCAGTCCGAACGGTATGACACGGTAGTGGTAGGTACCCCGGTCAGTGATGAAGGATGTGTGTTCCCGATCGGATGAGTGCATCATGATTTGGTTGTACCCGGAGAAAGCATCCATGAAGCTGAGCATTTGGTGATCGGCTGTGGCGTCGACCAGCAGATCAATGCGGGGGAGTGGATAGCTATCTTTGGGGCAAGCTCGGTTCAGGTCAGAGTAATCGACGCAGAGACGCCACTTGCCATTGTTCTTGCGGACTAGAACCACATTGGACAGCCACTTAGGATAATCTACATTTTGGATGAATTGAGCCTCGAGGAGTTTGTCAACCTCTGCAGCTATGAGATTATTACGCTCTGGGTGGAAAATACGCTGTTTTTGGCGGTAAGGTCGGAAATGGGGTTCGATGCTGAGGCGGTGAGTTATGAAGGAGGGGTCGATGCCTGGCATGTCTGAGTGGGTCCAGGCAAATACGTCATTGTGCTCGGTCAGGAGGGCAGTAAGGTCGGCTCTGGCTTGGGGGGATAGCTGACTGCCGATCTTGGCGATTTTCGTTGGATTAGTGGGGTCAATGGGAACCTCAATAAGCTCCTCAACAGGTTCTCCCCTGATCAGCTCATCTTCGTCTCGGACATCAAGTCCTTCAATAATCATGGCCTCCTTCAGTTTAATTTCCTTGAGAGAGGCGACATAGCATTCTCTGGCCATGGTTTGTTCTCCCCTCACTGTTCCGACCCCGAGATCAGTAGGAAACTTGATGGTCAGGTGGTAGGTGGAGATAATTGCTTGGAAGGCGTTGAGGGCAGTACGACCAAGAATGATGTTGTAGGCAGAGGGGCAGTCGACAACAAGGAAGGTAACCAACTTCGTGGTCTGCCGTGGGTATTCTCCAATGGTGATGGAGAGATCAATGGAGCCGATGGAGGTCACCCAGTCGCCAGTGAAACCAACCAAAGGAGTTTGCAGCGGAGACAGACTTTCTTCTCCGATCTTGAGCTGGCGGAAACAGTTGAAGAATATGATATCTGAGGAGCTTCCATTGTCGACGAGAACTCGTCTGACCCTATAGTTGGAGAGGATGGCGGAAATGACAAGAGGATCATCATGAGGATAACGGATGCATGTATAGTCGGCGTCCGTGAAGGTGCTGGGCTCTGTCCACTGCTTGGGCTGTTTGGGGGGTCGGTCTACCGTGATGACTGCCTTATCTGAGCCTTGCCGTATTTTTCTAAGTTCTGCCTTCTGAGCTGATCGTGACGGTCCCCCACAAGCAAGACCACCGAAGATAACTCTAATTTCACCAACAGGCGAGGGTGGATTACCTTGTGGACGAGGTTGTTGGGGAGGTCGATCGTGGCCTTGATTTGGTCGAGCCGGCTGCCGTGGTGGGGTGTGTCGGCGATCGTCTCTGTGGGGTTCGGTTCTTTGCCTCTGCTGAGGGCGGGTGTTTGTGAATCGGCTTAGACGCCCCTGGCGAATGAGGGTCTCCACCTGATCCTTGAGGTTGATGCAATCGTCAGTGTTATGGCCATGGTCCTGGTGGAAACGACAATATTTGGACTGGTCTTTCCGGTTGGAAGGGTTCCGTGGAGGGGGAGGCCATTTGAGGGGGTAGTCCCGTTGGATCTGGTTGAGGACATGTTCCATGGGAGAATTGAGAGGTGTATACCGATCGAATCGACCGGGAGGTCGGACTGGTGCTGACCGGTCGGCACGAATGGGTCGGTCGGTATAGTGGGGTGTCTGGCTATGATACTGTGCGTTGCCGGGCTCTTGGTCTTTTCTCTGGGGGTCGGGTTTTTGGCTGTTGGATCCTGCCGAGCGGCTAGTGAATCCTCGGCATTCATGTATTTTTGGGCTTTGGAGAGTAGGACTGCCATGGAGGTCGGGGGGTTCTTAGAGAGGGAGAAAAGGAAATCAGATGACCGCAGACCGGCCATGAAAGCTGTGAGGATGACCTTGTCGTCATTTTGCAACTTCTTGAGGCCGGTGTTGAAGCGAAAACGGCTTCTGTGATGATTCCCCTCGGTCGGCAAATATTAAGGAGTTGGGTCGCCGGGTGTCGCTGGCGCTGGGCGCCGATGAGTGGCTCAAGAAAGAGTCACTGAGATGCTGAAAAGTGGAGACCGAGTCTGGTGGTAACTGGCTAAACCATAGCCGAGCTAACCCCTTCAGTGTCACGGGAAAAGCTCGGCACATGATTTCGTCAAGGAAGGCATGGAGGATCATGAGGGTGTGGTAGGTCTCCAGATGGTCGACCGGGTCGGTCGTTCCGTCAAAGGAGTCGATGGTGGGCATTTTGAATTTGGCGGGCAGGGGTTTGTCTCGGATGGAGGCGACAAATGGGGAGTTTACCGTGGTGGAGGGCTAATGCTGGATATTCTGCATAACCCCTTGGAGCTGGAGCTTCATGGCTCGGAGTTCAGCGTCCCACAGGGGAATGTTGTCGCCACCAGAGGGAGACAGGTGTTGGACACTGCTGGCTTCTCCCTCGGGGGCTGGTGTTACGACCGATGGACGTGGGGGTGGAGGTGGTGGATGTATATGTGGGTGAAAAGGTTGCAAACCTCCCAAGTTGAGAGGGTTGGGTTGTGGGACAATATGGCCCGGAGTTTGTTCTGGATAGGGTGGAATATCTGGAGGTGGCGGTGGAGGAATAGGGAGGTTTCTTTGGAGCAGAGCATTGATTAAGGCCTGGTTTTGTTCGGCCATGCGGATGATGCTGTTGGTAAGCTCTATGAAGTACTGTGGTGGGTTGTTTGGATTGGGAGGGTCGGTTTGGTGATCGGTAGCATTATGGTGGGAAGCCATGGATCTGGTCGTGACCATACACTTGACGGGTGAGATGTAGAGGTTCTCGGAGCAGGTCTCGTGACAATGAACACAACTGGCGCACGGATCAACCAGTTCCCACAGACGGCGCCAACTGATGATACAGTTCGTTCTGGTAGATGGACTGAACTGATCCAAGCTCCTCAAGCCCACGTCCGAGCGACGAAGCCCACTGGAAGACCTGCAAACAAGTTCAACGGGGAATAGGATAGTCCCCCGGCGAACCCTCCGGTGTGTGAATTAGAAGTGGAAGTAGGGAATATAGAAAGAGAGAGAGAGGGAGAAAGATAGGAAAAACTTAACCTTCTTCTTGTCTTCAAACCTTACTTATATCCTTTGGTAATCATTTCACTGTCCCTGCCGTCCTGCCCTCATCACCGAAAGCTTGTGTTGTTGCTTACCTTGTTCAGGGTAAGGGGGTGCTATTCCGGCTGAGGGGTGTTGTCGTAATAAATGCTGTGATGGGCTGCATTAATGGTGATGTGCTGTGGCAATAACTTTGCAGATCTTTGTCTGCTGACCTGGCCTGTGTTTCACCTGCCACATGTCCGAATACCATTGGCCCTCCATGCCCTGTTGGTCTCCAGTTGTCCTGGGCCTTTCCAGCCGGGTTATGTTATGGGTCCTAAGTAATGGGTTTGGGGTTGTTCACTGTGAGCTGTAGTCTTTATGGGCCTATACATGTCAAAAACAAAAACTAAAACAAAAACAAAAAAAATGGGGAGTGTACATTACGGAGGGTGGTGGTACACCACCGCTGAAGGAGTGTACATTACTAGAGAGAGCCATATAGAGAGCCATATAGAGTATTTGAAATTGAAGTTGAAGGAGTGTACAAAAACTATAGAGAGAGAGCCATATAGAGTATTTGAAATTGAAGTTGTCAATCAAGCATCACATGGCATGGAGGGTGGTGGTACACCACCGCTGAAGGAGTGTACATTACGGAGCTACCGAAGGGGGAAGAAAAATGATTTTTCTACAACCCATTCACCCCCAAAAAGGCGATCAAGAAGACAATGTCGATATTGTCGACTGGCTTATTAATGAGGAAGAGAAACAAGTTGGGGCTTTCGATGCCACTAAGCCCATCAAGATACTCAAAGGAAAACCTGATCAAGTCTTGGAGAATCAGACATGTTGAGTGAAATCCTCAATCATGAACATCATATCACCCCTAACAAAATTGAAGAGAAACTGAATTCTGCTAATAGCTTGCTCATTCAAGCCAAAGCAACTATTGAGAAGGCTATGATGATATGTGTGAAATGTTCCATGAGATTGTAGACCAAATTCATCTTCTACACATGAATGTTCAAGAAGCCATGGAACAACTCAATAATATCTGACCGCTACATCCCTAGTCCTCTCTCTCTCTCTCTCTCTCTCTCTCTTCCTTTGATTGTATCATTTTTTTCCTCTTTCCCTTTTTTTTTTTTTTTTTTTGGTTAGTATATATATGTTTCCCTATATGAAAATCCTGCGTGTCTTAATTATGAGGATATACCCATGTGGATTGGTTCGATAGCACATAGCCCGTTTTGTTAATTGTATTAGACTCTAGGTGTGTAGTATTTTTTTATTTTTTTTTTAAAAATTTTTAAACATACAATCTACAATACAACCATACTAAGATTCAAACAAAAACACAGATACAAAAAATTTTAAAACTTCTATAAAATAGGGGCATTGATTTAGACCCCCTTAAAACACCCACTTCCACAACCCCCTCACACACATGGAGGTTGAGGATTGGGTAAGAAGAAAAATAAAAAAATAAAAAAAGGAAAAAGTTGACCAATCAAAACTAAAGGGGTGAAGGGGGTCTCAACCTTTATTCATAAAATAAAAGGTAAATTAGAAATACACTTTCTGAGATTTGCTTAAAATACAAATTGTCCCATGTAGTTCTAGAAATTACATATTGCCTTTGAAGTTTTTAATTTCATGACAAACTACCTTAATAGTTTTTAATTATGTCATAAATTTATTTTAATAATTCAATCAATCTTATTATTTTATAGGATAGCAGTTTAAAATTTTATTTTTTCAGTTAATTATGTTAAATAAAAAATTATGATAAAGGATATTTGTAAATTTTTAAACCATATGAGACAATTTATATATTAAGTAAATCTCAATATTTTGCAATTTACCCTAAAATAAAATAGAAATGTCAGCTATGCGTATCACAGTAAGTTAAGGGCTAGTTTGGCATGTACTAAATAAGCCAAAAAGTCAAAAAGTCAGTATCTTATTTAAGTCACATCATCTTATTTAAATCACATCACTTTGTCAACATAAATTTCAGAACATAAACCTTACACTTTGGATCATTTACCATTTGTATTATCAAGAAATCAAGACAAAATGACAAACCTGAATCCATTGATGAACGGTTAAACGGAAGCGTGATTATCAATAAACTCTTTGTTATTGATTATGTTATTGCCTTCTAATCTTTTCCCCTTTGGTGCCTTATGTTTCTCCTTGAGAGGATTTAGAAAAATGGCAGTGTTCTTTTTTTCCACTTGGGAAGGAATAGGGACCATAACCTTTTAAAGGTTGTAATTGGTTTTCAAAACTGAAAGGTTGTGGAAGTTCAAAAGGAATGAAAACCAACTTTAACCATTATTGGTTTTAATTTCTATTTATTGGTTTTCAAAACTGAAAGGTTGTGGAAGTTCAAAAGGAATGAAAACCAACTTTAACTAATATGTTTTAATTTCTATTTACGCCTCATAGAAATAGAAATTATACAACTAGTATCTACACATTAGGTCCATAACACATATACCCTTAAGCCTATTAACTAAATTGAATCACTTAAATTATAGGCTTCTTATAAATGATAACACCACATTTAATTATGTGGTCCCATTGAGACATTATCTAACAATCTCCCACTGGACCACATATGTATCTTGAAAAATGTGTTTAACTTTAGTGAGCTCAGAAATTTGTTATCATAACTTGAGGGTATCCAAACAATCTTGTCCATTAACTATATTAATATAGGATCAAAGCGGTCTTCGTTACATCAATCGTAACTCGACCCACCAATGGTCACGTATACTAATACAGCTAAATGACATAGATCAATCATGGATGCGTAGCATGGAAATTACATGTGATGTGATCCATACATGCCTATTTCCAACTGGTCCTACTTAACTTTATTGAGATCAATACTTCACAATACGTAACAGAGCGTAATAAACTGAATATTTCATTTCTGCAGAAATTAATCTAATTACATAGATAAAACTCAAGGCTGACATAAAGCAGTAATATAAATACAAACTCCCACTAAACCAGAATGTTCTCAAATAAAACAACACCCATCTGAGCAGTGTGCTCATGAAAGACCTTGGGTGGTAGTCCCTTCGTAAGTAGATTCTCAATGTGCTCTATGGAAATCTGTCCACTCTACACTCTTTCTTTTACAACTAGGAACTTGATATCAATATGCTTTGATTTTGTCGAGCTCCTGTTGTTATTGGAATATAAAACTACGGACTTATTGTCACAATATAACTTAAGTGGTCTTGCAGTGCCTTCCAAAATACGCAACTCAGTGACAAAATTCCGCAGCCATATCCCTTGGTTTGATGCATCATAACATGCTACAAATTCTGCGGCCATGGTAGATGAAGCTATGAGCGCCTGCTTTGCAGACCTCCAAGAAATTGCTCCGCCAGCTAACAGATAAATATAGCCTGATGTGGATTTCCAACTGTCTTGGCATCCAAAGAAAATCGAGTCGAATATCCAATGACCTCTAACTTATCCGATCTCCTATATGTGAGCATATATTCCTTTGTTCTCTGTAAATATCGCATAACACGCTTGACTGCTTTCCAATGATCCATGCCAGGATTACTTAAATATCTGCCTAACATGCCAACTATAAACGCAATATCCGGACGCCAGACATACTTGAGCATACATTAGACTCCCTACGGTAGGGCATAAGGAATCTTCTGCATTTCTTAAATTTCAAGACTGTTCTTCGGGCATTAGCTGAGACTAAACTTGTCTCCCTTAGCAACCGGGGTTTCACCTGATTTACAATTTTGCATGCCAAATCTATTGAGTACTTTTTCGATATAGCTCCTTTGTGATAATCCTGAATACCGAGAACGATCTCGGAGTATTTCGATTCCTAATACAAAGGAAGCATCACCAAGATCTTTCATTTCAAAATTCTTAGATAGAAATCTCTTGGTGTCATGCAATAAGTTTATATCGTTTGTGGCAAGCAATATGTCGTCAACATATAAAACCAAAAATATGTGTTTACTCCTACTGAACTTGTGATACACACATTCATCAACAACATTAGTTTCAAAACCATACGAAGTGAGAACTTGATGAAATTTGAAGTACCACTGACGAGAAGCTTGTTTGAGTCCATAGATGGATTTAGTCAATTTGCAAACCATATTCTTTGGGTCTCCTGACAAAAGTTTTCTGGCTGCACCATATAAATTGTTTCTTTAATATCACCATTAAGAAAAGCTGTTTTGACATCCATCTGATGCAACTCAAGATCAAAATATGCAACAAGCGCCATAATTGTCCTAAAAGAATCTTTCGAAGAAACTGGAGAGAAAGTTTCTTTAAAGTCAATTCCTTCTTTTTGAGTAAAACCTTTGGCTACAAGACGTGCCTTATACCTCTCCACATTACCATTTGAATCCCTTTTGGTTTTAAATATCCATTTACAACCTATGGGCTTCGCACCAACTGGTAATGAGACAAGTTCCCAAACTTTATTGTCTTGCATAGACTTATATTCTTCATTCATGGCTTCTATCCACTTATGAGGGTTGGAACTTTCCATGGCTTGACGAAAGTTGATTGGATCATCTTTCGACATTCCATTTTCTACCTCATGTTCCTGGAGATATACAATATAATCATCTGAAAGTGCAAATCTCCTTTCTCTGGTGGATCGCCTTAATGGCACAAATTCTTGAGATTGAGGTTGTAGAGTTTGTTCCTCAGGAACAATTACCTCATCTTGAATGGGGGTTTGAACTATATTATCTTGAACAACATTGTCTGGTTGAGGATCCGAAATTATTTCTCGAGCAATGACAGGTATAGGAACCTGTGATTGGTCAAAAGTAGTAGTAGGAAGTGGGATTACTCTTGCTTCCTCCTCAAAGACAATGTCTCTAACTGGATTTCTCCCTCCAAACTCAACATCCTCAAAAAATGTTGCAATTCCCGTCTCAAATATTGACCTATTTGTGGGATCATAAAACTTATAACCCCATGATCGTTCGGCATAGCCAATAAAGTAGCTGCTAATGGTTTTAGAGTCCAATTTTCGTTCATGAGGTTTATAAGGCCTCGCCTCAGCAGGACACCCCCACACATGCAAATGTTTTAGACTAGGCTTTCGCCCAACCCAAAGCTCATAAGGTGTTTTTACAACTGCTTTAGTTGGCACCCGATTTAAGATATAAGTTGCTGTCTTTAGAGCCTCACCCCAAAGGGACGCTGGTAAAGTAGAATGACTGATCATACTTCTTACCATATCCTTAAGAGTCCGGTTTCATCGCTCAGATACACCATTCATGCTAGGTGATCCTGACATGGTGTATTGTGGGACGATTCCACATTCCTCCAGGTATTTTGCAAATGGTCCTGGACGTTGTTCACTTGATCCATCATATCTGCCATAGTATTCACCACCACGGTCAGACCTGACACTTGTAATCCGTTTGTTGAGTTGTAACTCAACTTCGGCCTTAAATTTTTTGAATACGTCCAAAGACTGTGATTTCTCATGGATAAGAAATAGATACCCATATCTAGAATAGTCGTCTATGAATGTGATAAAATATTGTTGACCATTCCAAGACGCCATAGAGAATGGGCCACAAATGTCCATATGAATTAATTCTAAGACATCTGTAGTCCTATGGGCACCATATTTCTTTATTTTGGTCTGTTTTCCCTTGATACACTCAACACAGACATCAAAATCTGAAAAATCAAGAGAGTCCAAAATTCCATCAGACACAAGGCGCTCAACTCTAGATTTAGAGATGTGACCTAGGCGTTTGTGCCATAATGAGGCTGAATTTTTCTTAGTTAATTTACGCTTTGTACCTCGTGATTCCACGTGCAAGGTTGCATTATAAGATGCAATAGTTTCGAGCAAATATAGATTATCAAACACATTAAGTAAACCAGTACCAACAACATTGGAATTAATAGACATACTAAACTTCATATTTCCAAAAGAACAATAATATCCCAATTTGTCCAATATAGAAACAGAAATTAAATTCCGTCTAAAGGACGGTACAACAAAAGTGTCTAATAAATCCAAATAATAACCAGTTTTCAGTAATAATCTAAAGTGCGCTATTGCCTGCACTTCTATTGACTTGCCATGACCCACAAAAATGTATCTTTCAAAGATCGTTGGCTTTTCGGTAGTTCAGGTAACCCTGCATAGAAACACATATGTGAGTAGTAGCACCAGAATCTACCCACCAAGTGTTTCTTGGTACTGAAGCTAAATTTATTTCAGAATAGACGAAAACATGAAATGTACCTTTCTTTATACGCCAGGCGACGCATTTGGCACAATCCTTCTTTTTGTGTCCGGGCTTGCCACAAAAGAAACAACCATCCTGCACTTTCTGTTTCTTTGGTTCCGGACCCTGAGGAATAGCAACTTCCTTCCCTTATGCTTTCTTTTGCCCGTATGCTTGGAGGTGCTTGCCAGATGAGCACTTTCAGTCCTTTCTTGCTTCAATCTCTCTTCCTCTTGCACACAAAATGAAATGAGCTCATTGAGAGTCCATTTCTCCTTCTGGCAGTTATAACTGACCTTAAATTGGTTAAATTGTGCAGGAAGAGAGATGAGAACTAAATGCACGAGCAAATCATCAGATAGGTCGAGCTTTAGTGCCTTAAGTTTTGAAGCAAGATGAGACATTTCCATGATGTACTCGCGAACATTACCCTTGCCTTTATACTTTATTGAAATCAAGCTTGCTAAAAGCGTGCTTATTTCAGCCTTATCGTTTTTAGCAAAACGCTTTTGAATTTCGAAAGAAATTCACCCAAATCGGTAACATTCTCTGTTATTGCACTCGAAAAACTTCGAATCCCACGCTTCATGATCATAAGACTTAGCCCGTTAGAACGATCCCACTTTTCAAAGTACACAATTTCCTCAGAGTACTTTGTGCGGAGAGCATTCGGTTTTGGCATCCTTAATGCCAAGTCTATGTCCATGCAGCCGAGAACAATCAATATGTTCTCTTTCCAGTCCTCAAAGTTTGTTCCATTTAACATTGGAACATTGTTCATGTTGGCAGAGATTGAAGTAGTCGACATTAAAATTTGAATAGAAAAGAAAATAAAAGGAATAAACAATTATGCTCACATTAAGTTACCAAACAGATAATCTCTAAATAAATTAATTTAATGACAACATCTCAAGATACCTAGCACAACATTAATACTAAGCCTTTGGGTAGTGATATTAACTGTAAGTGGTATTCTTGTTGTAATGATCAAACATTGACAATAAGTTATGTCAAATAACAAATCTATCTTTTGATGGATTTATTATTCACATTAGGTTTTCTTGACAATTGGCACATGTTTATCACCACAAAATGTGTGTGTAATTCGCCAAGTCTTAATCATGTCTTTGGACGATAAATACCCGCATGAGATACAGACATGAACATCAAAACATTCCATATAAAACAATCTAGACAAGAGAGAACACTTTTGTGACATCTTGTTTGAATTGACTTATATTGAGAATGTTAGAAAATTAAATGTCTGGAGACTATGTATGAAATTACATTAAATTTAAAGATTTCTAAATTTGTGACCCCGTATATGTTATATAATCTGCAGCAATCCCAATTATATACATACATATATAAATAGAATTGATAGGTCCAAAAACAAATAGTTTTTTTTTTTTTTTATGATGTTCAAAATTAAACCGATCAAATCGCAAGATATATCTATATATATATAAATACATGATGTTCATCCATTTGAGAGGAAAAAAAAAAAACTGCCCACTGAATCATTTTACAATTCCAAAAAACAGATTGCCATTTTCACAGAACAAAACAGGAAAAAACAGAATTTACATCCATAAGAAAATTCAGAATCTGATTCCAGGAAACTAAATAGAATGAATAAAGCATATCAATTCTGATAAGACACATGATATGCATGCTCTGATACTAATTGTCAACATAAATTTCAGAACATAAACCTTACACTTTGGATCATTTACCATGTGTATTATCAAGAAATCAAGACAAAATGACATACCTGAATCCATTGATGAACGGTTAAACGGAAGCGTGATTATCAATAAACCCTTTGTGTTTGATTAAGTTATTGCCTTCTAATCTTATCACTTTTGGTGACTTATGTTCCTCCTTGAGAGGATTTAGAAAAATGGCAGTGTTCTTTTTTCCACTTGGGAAGGAATAGGGACCATAACCTTTTAAAGGTTGTAATTGGTTTTCAAAACTGAAAGGTTGTGGAAGTTCAAAAGGAATGAAAACCAACTTTAACCATTATTGGTTTTAATTTCTATTTATTGGTTTTCAAAACTGAAAGGTTGTGGAAGTTCAAAAGTAATGAAAACCAACTTTAACTAATATGTTTTAATTTCTATTTCTGCCCCTCATAGAAATAGAAATTATACAACTAGTATCTACACATTAGGTCCATAACACATATACCCTTAAGCCTATTAACTAAATTGAATCACTTAAATTGTAGGCTTCTTATAAATGATAATACCACATTTAATTATGTGGTCCCATTGAGACATTATCTAACACACTTCTCTAACATATCACATCAAACCCAATCCAAACCCACCAATAAGTCAAAAAGTGCACTTTTTTAGGACATTCCAAACCAACCCTAAATCTCACAAATGATCTGCAAGTTTTCTTCACGAAAATCGTTGAATTTGTAAACAATGATTTATAATAATACTAAGAGCATCTCCAATGGTTTGCCATTGGAGCTGCCATTGCTATAATATAGCAACTGTGTTAAATTTTAATGCTCCAATGGTAAAATATAGCAGCTGCCATTTGTGCCAACTCAGCCAAAACCAACTGTTTCCTTTCCTCCCTCCCTTCCTGTCCCAGCAACTGTTTCACCATTTTTATGTTTTAGAATTCACCAAAAAAAAATTTGAATAAAATTTTTTTTTAATTTACCCGAAATCAACAAATTCAAACAAATGCAACAAATATTTTTTTAATTTGGTCGAATTCAAACAAATTCAAAAAAATTCAACACATTCAAACAAATTCAAACAAATTCAAAACTTAAAAAAAAAAAAAAAAAAAAAATAGATTCATCAAATTCATAATGAGCTCAACAAGCAATTTCATAGCTGAAAATATGAACAAAACTGAAAATAAGAAATACCTGGTTTTGGTAGTTCAATATAGATCTAGTCACCGATCGTTTATTCGATCTTGTACCGCCGTCGATCGTCTTTTTTTCAGAGAGGAGTGAGAGAGAAAGGGGAGTGTGGGGTAGACGGTGGCCGATCGTCTTTTTGAGCATACACCGTCGCCGATCGAAGACAGAGAGATGAGAGATAGAGTGACAGTGAGAGAGAGGTAGATCTGGATAGCTGATCGAAGAGACAGAAGACATATAGAGACAGAGTGAGAATGAAAGGGAGAGGGAGACAGAGTGAGAGAGAAGAGAGTGAGAAGATTCAATGTTCTTCATCACCGATCGAAGAGAGAGAGAAGAGAGTGAGAGTGAGAGACGAATCTAAGAGTGAGAAGATTCAATGTTCTTTATCACCGATCGAGGAGAGAGAGATAGAAAAGAGTGAGAGTGAGAGTGAGAGACGAATCTGAGAGTGAGAGGGACATAGAGGAGGAATAAGAGAGACAATGAGAGGGAGAGGAAGAAAATATTGGATGATTCTACGCAAATCATCTCAACTATTCAAGACCAACACGTAAACGGTAGTGATGACAATTGATAGAGCCGTTGTGCTTTGTTTGGCTTTAAAAAAAAAAAATAGTTAAAATAAACACCACCTTGTGTCAAACGGTCATGTCTTCAAACTCAAACGGCTATTATATTGAAACAGTAATATTTTGAATTTTTATAAATAGAAACTTTTTATCTGAATTTTTTTTCACAGCAACCTTGTACATTTCATTTTTCTTTTCTTCTCTCTTCATCTCAATTTGATTTCATAATAAACTTGTGAAATTATAAAATTTTTAGTTTTTTCACACAATCACTATGGAAGGTTCATCAAAAACAAAGAGAGGAAAATCTTTTACTATTGAAGAAGATGTGGCAATTTGTAGAGCTTGGTGTAATCATGAAATGTTGCAACAAATTTCGTGGGTGTTTGGCACTAGTCGAAAATCTACACCCAAGTGGAATGTCTCAAGTTGACATAGTAAGATTTCATATTTATTTATTTATGTTAGTTTATTTATTTAGTCTTATTTAAAATGAACTAATCAATTAATGTAATAATTTATTGATACAGATGCTTCAACCAAAACTGTTTATACGCAAGATGAAAACAAACATTTTACTTTTGAACATTGTTGGCCAATTTTACAAAATAATATCAGGTGGCAAGATGTAACTACTACAAACACAGTGAAGTCAAGGATACATACTCCGTTTTCCCCTAATTCAGCCCCCCGATTCTCCTATGGATAACTGCATTTCTCTTTAAGATGACACCAATCCAAGTGTTAGTAACAAGCCAACTGTTGGTGAGGGCAATATCTCTGCAAGGGGTAAAAGGCCTATGGGTAGGAAAACTTCAAAAGAATTATTTTGGAGAAATCAAGTCGTTGAAGCTGAAGTCCAAAAAATGAGCATACAATTGGAGACATTTAACTAACACCTTGCTGAGAATGAAAAAAAAAAAAAAAGATGAAAGAGAAGAAAAAATGATTCAAGCACTGCAGGAGATGAAAGAACTTGAGATTAGAAAACAAGAACATGAAATAATGACTATGGACATTTCTCATTTGGACTCTCAGGCAAAAATATATTACACAATGCGAAAAAATGAGATTTTCGCCAAGTGGTCTCCAAATGTCAGCAGCCCAAATCACTATTTTCCCATGCCTCCTGATAAATAATTACGGGATAATGTATTTTTTTGCAATGTCATTTATTTTTTAATGTAATTGTTAGTCTTTATTTGCAATTTTATTATAATAAATGAAGATAATTTTATTAACTACCATTAAATGAAGATAATTTTATTATAATAAAAAGACATTAAATATATTTTTTCCCATTTTTTAGTTTTTTATATTTGTCTAGTCGGGAATAATATAAATATATAATTTTTTTTACAAACAGTTAAAAAAATGTCACAAAAGACAAAAAATAAACAAAAATAAAATCACAAAAAACCCTATATCCAAACAATATCTACAAACTTGGTGGAAAGTTGGTTGAGATTTACTAACATCGCAAATGACCATTGGAGCATCATTGCTATAATGTGACAAAATAGCACTATTTATTGTCAAATTATAACAATAACAATGGAAATATAGCAACAACCATTGGAGATGTTCTAAGTATTTAATATGGGCGAACTCAATCAAACAACTCCAGTCTAGCATGAATATTTTAAGATTGGGCGGACTCAATCAAAATATTTTATCTAAATCTTAAAAAAAATTCTTGAATTTGAAACAAATTTAGGCAAAAATTTAAAAGTATGAATTAAATTTTAGTGGGATTAAGTAAAAATACCAAACAATCCAAGTAACTCAAAATCTGAATTATATATATATATATAAATATAAAAAAAATATTAAATATGCATATAAATTATCAACTACTGGATATTTTTAAAATAATTTAAATCGTTTGATCATATATATTATATATACGAGTAACACAACATAAAATTTTATATATATTTTTGTCACTATGAAATTGTAAAGAATGTTGTAGCAGCACATTGGTTCTTCAATTATTATCTCTCTCAAATTATATATATTATTTATTTTTATGCTATTAATGATTTTATAAAAAAAATTATATAAATTATTTATTTTTATGCTATTAATGATTTTATAAAAAAAAAATGTAAATAGAGTTGAATTTTAACAAATTAATAGCTGCCAAAAAAGAAACTAAATTTTATGTGCAATTTGGGCAATTCAAGTCTAACTTGGGTTGGACTTTGATAGACAATATCATATTATAATTCAGACTTGGGCGAGACTAGGCAACTCTCCACATAACTCGGATTGAGTTTGGACAATTGTAACCCACTTGGACCAGTCCGAATTACACTCCTAATAAATGTCAAATAAGAAAGTACTTTGTCCACCGCACAAACTTTTTTATTTTTTATTTTTTTTTATAACTAGACAAACAGAATTTCATGTAACAAAATAATTTTTAATTTTTTTAAATTAAAATTTTAATATTTAATTTATTTTCAATTTAAACCGTTAATAAAATTAACATAGAATATATTTTAGATCTTCTACCATGCACGAATTATCCATCCTGCTATAGTCATTTTATAGCATTTTGAACAAAACCATAGCTCCAATACAACTGTTATTGTAGCTGACTAATATTTGACTTTGTTATACATTGTGTTAAATTCGACGCAATGTTTGACACACAGAAATTTGTCATCTCAGCAAAATCAACCGTTTTTTTCTGTCTTTTCTTATTGGGTTTTCAAAAAAAAAAAAAAAAAAAAAAAAAACAAACAAACAAACAAACGAACAAACAGACACTAAATGCACTGAATGCAAATATATATATGTATATATATATATATTCATACATATGAAGATTTACAAAATCATATAATATATATAATGAGGAAAAAATATTCAAAAAAATACAAATTAATTAGTAAGAAAATATGAACAAAAGTATAAAAATTATAATTTTTATATGATTTTATCTTTTTGTGGAATTGGAAATAATTTTGTTAAAATTTAAAAATATTTTTAAAATTTTTATTTTTGTCAACATTGTGTAACAACTCAATTTCAATAGAGACAATGTCACCTGATGGATACTTTTTTACAAAAAAAATAAATATTAAAACTAAGTAAAAACTATTATTCCTTAGAATAGCGGTTAAGATCAAATATCATTTCAACAGAGAGAAAGAGACTAAGTGTACATTATTTTCAGGGAAAAATTGGTCTAAGGTCCCTACCCAACTTTTAATATGAGGAGAGATCAACAATATTATTTTTTGATGCCTAAGGTCCATCAATGTTATTTTAGTTTATGAAATACCTATTTTACCCTTCTTTATAATATACGATTTTCAAGTTTGGAAATTGAAGATTACGTTGCTATTTTTGTAGGAGATTACTTGGGGATAAACTTGGCGACGGAGATTTTGATGATGCAGATATTCGTGGAGATTTTATAGGGATTTTATAGTTGTGTAGAAGTTTATTTTTGTTGATCGTGTAGAAGTTGTTTTTTGTTGCTCGTGTAGAAGTTGAAGTCGTGTTGAAGCTTGGAATTCCAGTGGAGTTGAATCAAGTAAGTTTAATAATCAATGTAAATTTTTCATTTTTCATTTGATTTGTATGTAAGGACTCTGATTTCAGATAAGTTTTTGTAATGTATTTTGAATTAGGTTTTTGTTTTCAGTTTGATCAATGTGAGAGAAAAGCCAGCTTAGTGTAGTTTTGTTTGATTTTTGAAGTTGATTTTTTTGTTCTTTTAGAGACCAGCTCTGTTTTTCTGCTCTTTCTTAAGTTTTGTACTCTGTTTTTTTTTTTTTTTTTTTTTTGCACTTTTCATTTATTCTGCAGGTTTTTTTTTTTCTTTTTCTGCACTTTTGTTTGTATTCTAGAGAAAATTGTATTTTTGTTATTGTAATCCAACGAAAATCATAGATAAAATTGTAATCTTCTAGTCGAGTGAAAATCACAGAGAAGATTATAATTTCATAACAGATCTTCTATGTGATTTTTGTCAGTGATTGTGTTTAATAGTTAGCATTAATTTTGTCTGTAATTTTCTCTGGACTCATTAAATTTTCTTTGTGATTTTGTTTTTGTTATCTTGAAGGTGAATATAAGTTAATAAATTTCTTTGGATTTTTTTTTTTTTGGTGAATATCTTTGGATTTTGATTTGAGTGCAATATTGCACAATCACATAGAGAAAATTGTAAGCTTGTAGTCTAGTGAAAATCACAGAGAAGCTTATAATTTCATAATACATATTCTACATGATTTTTGTCTATGATTGTGTTTAATAGTTAGTATTAAATTTCTCTGCGATTTTCTCTAGATTCATTAATTTTTCTGTGATTTTGTTTTTATTATCTTGAAGGTGAATATAAGTTTATAAATTTCTTTGGACTTTTATTTGAGTCCAGAGAAAATTATAAACTTATTATTATAATCCAGAGAAAATTAGAATTATTAGAAATTTCTTTGGACTTTTATGTTGTTCTTGTGAAGTGTTTTTATATTGAACAAGTTATTTTTCGTGTTTTTTCTTTCAGTTTAGATGGACAGTGCAGTATTGTTGCTGTGCAAATATAGGAATGATACTATTGTCATTAATGTTTCATTCGAATTGAATTTTAAGGAATTGGTTGGCATTTTGTATAAAACATGGGAGAATTTGAAACCTGAGATGACATGTATTTCATATTCTATTACCAGCCATCCGAATTGTATGGTTTGAAATAATATTGATTTTTTGAATATGTTGAGGGTTGTTTGTGCACGTAGTGTTGATATAGTTGATATTTCAGTTATTAGGTGTAGTACTTTTGATGAAGAGGGGTCTAATTGGGTAGATATTGCGCATAGTGAATATGATAGGCTCGTGGATATTGAAAGGAATTCACTCTCTAAGTTTTGTTCTCACCAAGAAAATGTGTTATTGTCAGTTGGTTGGCGAAATAATATTACGAGTGTTAGACAAAAGTTTAAGGTGGTGTGATTGAGTTCCGTACTATTTTGTGCAAGTATGCTATTGAGGTTGGTTTTCAGTTTACGTATGTTAAAAATGACAAGCTGAAGGTTATGGCAGAATGTGCATATAAGGAATCAAAGGGATGTATATGGTGTGTTCATGCTTCAGTTGAAAAAACAAATGGGTTCTTTTACATAAGAACTTTGAACAATGAACATATGTATGGTGTGGCGGTTCGTACTAGTAAACATGGTAGGATGACTTCCAGCTTAGTTTCTGAGCTGATACTTGAAGAGGCAAGTGCAAAACCTTTAACTAGTATAATGGATGTTGTCAAATAAATGAAAGACAAGTATGGAGTCTCGATTAGTTATAACTGTGGTTGGTTGGGGATTGAAAAAGCAAAATGTAGTACATATGGGGATTCTTGTTTGTCATTCGATCAATTACGGTGGTATTTTGATGAAGCATTGAGGAACAATCTAGCTAGTCGTTTTGAGTTAGATTTTGAAGATAACAAGCGTTTCAAAAGAGTGTTTGTGGCTTTTCATGCATGCATTGCTGGTTTCAAATATTGTTAATCATTATTGTTTCTTGATGGAACATTTTTGAAAAGACGATACAAAGGAGTTATGCTTACCACGATGGGGAAAGATGGGAATGAAGGTAATTGTAAATATATCTAATTTTCTCTAAGTATGTGAATTTTCTATACTTGTGAAAATTGAGTGAATTTTCTATTTTTGTGGTTATGTTTTGTGATTTTTCTCTGACACTTTGAATTTTCTTTGGAGGTGGGCAATGTGTGAATTTTCTCTGGAGGTGGGCACTGTGTGAATTTTCTCTGGATGTGCCATTGTGTGAATTTTCTCTGTATTTGGTCACTAAGTTAATTTTCTTTGGATGTTGGCATTGTGTGAATTTTCTCTGAACTTGGTGACTGAGTGAATTTTCTCTGGATGTTTCCACTGTATGAATTTTCAGTGAATTTTATCTGGATATTGCCACTTTGTGAATTTTCTCTGGATTTGGCCATTGTATGAAGTTTCTTTGGATTTTGGCAATGTTAAATTTCTTTGGTTGTTTATTGTTCTAATTTTCTCTGCATGTGTATATCTAATATGCTTGTTCCTATTTGTTTTGTAGATTTTTTTTCTATAGCTTTTGCCGTTGTTGATGCTGAAAATAAAGACAATTGGTGTTGGTTCTTGAACATTTATATGAAGTATTGGGATCGAAGAGGGTAATAAGTTTCATATCAGATCGACATTGTGGTATTGTGAAAGGAATTGCTAGGTTTTTCCCTAATTGCTATCATGGATTTTGTCTTGAACATTTAAAGAGAAATTTGAGGGATAGGTTATCATGTGGAAACACAAATTTGGTTAGGGAGACGATTGTATCTAAGTTTTCAGAATGTGCATATGCGCCAACAAAGGCATCATTTCATTTCAAGTTAAATGAATTAAAAAGTGAGGAAGGAGACATTGTGAGTGTTTTCTTGAGAAGTTTACCATATGATAATTGGAATGATGCATATTTTGAGGGAAGCGTTATGATGAAATGTATTCAAATGTTGCTGAGTCATTCAATTCATGGATATGAGAAGCTCAGAACTTGCCAATAACAAATTTGGTGGACATGATACAGTTGCAAATCATGAATATGAGGTCTGATAGAAGGCTGCTTTTTAGTAAATGGAATAAAGTTCTCTGTTCTTGTATGAATAGTGTGTTGAAGAAGGCTTTCATGGATAGGAAGACATGGAATGTGAGTTTATCATCTAATAATGTGTTTGAAGTGCATTGTTTTCCTTCGGTTATGGTTGATCTTGGGTTGAGAACTTGTTCATGTCGAAAATGGGAAATAAATGGGTATCTATGTCAATATGCTATTGCTGGAATTTTTAGGAGTGGAAAGAATTTGAATTCATTCGTTGAACTATTTTTTCATGTTGATATGTATCGTCAAGCATACTCATTTTCGATTGGCCCAGTTCCAACTGTTGAAAAACCTGTGTCTAGCATTGAAGATGCTATGATTTTACCTCCATTTAGTAAGAGACCAGTTGGGAGGCCAAAGAAGAACAGAATTGCTTCTACTGGAGAGTGTAAAAGTGTGATGAAGTGTAGTCGATGTGAGAATATTGGTCGCCATAATAAGAGGACATGCAAGGAACCTTTGTTAAATAGTTGAAAATAATACATTTTATTGATTGAATAATACATTTGAGGATATTAGAGGATCTTATTACAAAAATAACGTGTCTGTTGTGCGTTGTGCTTAGTATTTTCTTTGAATTTTTTTCTGTAATTTTTGGATCAATGCACTTGTGTTTTTGAAACATATTTTAGGCAGTATGTTTATATTACCAGTCAAATTAATCCAGAGAAATTTGCTAGTAGTAGAGAAATTTACTTTGTTCATCTTGTTTTTTGAAATGTACTTTGTGGATAGTATGTATATAACACCAATCAAATTCATCTAGAGAAATTTTCCAATAGCAGAGAAAATTACTTTTTGTATTGTATTCTTAGAAACATACTTTGGGAGTGCTTTTATAATACTAGTCGAATTCATCCAGAGAAATTTGCCAATAGTAGAGAAAATTACTATGTGCATTGTGTTTGTTGAAACATACTATAGGCATTGTGTTTATAATACCAGTGAAATTCATCCAGAGAAATTTGCCATTAGCAGAGAAAATTACTCCGTGCATTGTGTTTTGTGAGGTCAAATTCATCCAGAGAAATTTGCCAATAGCAGAGAAAATTAGTGTGTGCATTGTGTTTTTTGAATTTGATGATTGTTTTGTACCAACACAATGCATTACAAATTACATGATCATATACGCACCCTCTCGGCACGATACGAGTTAAATTTTTCTGTAAAATTCTGGTAACTTCATACCAAAGAAATTTTTTCAGACAATTTTCTCTGTATGGATTGTATAGACAATCACCACTAAGCATGCATTATAAAAAATATATATATTTAACCATTGATAGCTATGAAATTTACATTACTAAAAAAAAAAGATATATACATATATGTCAAACATCATCTTTCCTTCAATGTATGAAAAAAAAAATGATCCTAATTACATTGTGGGCATTGCCTTCCTTTCATTATTATACTTTTGGTTCTTCTTCTGGTGGTATTTGAACTGGTTTTGTCCATGACCGGCCAACTTCGATTGCAAATTTCTCTATGATTTCTACCCTCATTAACCTTACATCTTGTATCGACAATGTCAAGCTAATAGGTTCATGGTTGGTATATTGTCTCATTATGTAGCATACAAAGAGGCCATAATCCGCACTGTATACAAATTATAGGTATAGTTAGTTTTAAGAAACTTTCAAATTAGATTATCTTATTTATAGATGTTGTATGAAACTTACGAATCACTGGCTTGTTGTAGAACATTGTTGACATATTTAAAGTCATAATTTGTGTTTTGTGAGTCTATCAATTTGAAAAAGGGTTGCGATTGTGCTTCTCTTTCAAGACAAGCTTTCAAAAAATTCTCCACATAATCTTGCTGCAAAAAAAATAATTTTTAAATAACAAAGAAATTTACAAACAAATTAATGGGATTATATAAAAATTATTATCACATAAACATTATCATGGATCAGAGAAATTTTTACTTGTACTAATTGTTTTGCATCTTTGATATATTTGTCTTGTGCATCATCCCTCCTTGGCCTTAGTGAGTTGTAGTACCTCCATAAATTGTCTTGTTTGTCTAAGACAAGCAAGGTTCTGTGATTTCTATCTGTTGACTTCTCATTGCCCCCAGTATTTATTGGGAAATGGAGGAACTATGCGGTTTCAATATGCTTGTCAAATAATGAGACTCGGAAAGTTTGATTTTTCGTCATCTTGATGAAGTTTTGCGGTCAAAGAAAATCAAAAAATGGTTATCTGAAAGTTGAAATGATAGGAATTTCAGAAATATACACACAGAGAAATTTGAAATACACACAATTAGCCAAAGAAAATTAGACTAGTGACACAACTGGCTTCAAGAAGTATCTTAACAAGAGAAAGTAGTAAGTAAATTCCAAAGAAAATTAAATAAAAGAGTAGTAACATACCAAGCTCATGCATGTGAAAAAAATAAAGTTGGTTGTTGTCCTTTTCTCCTTTGGTTAGCAAATAAGATCTCTTCATAACCATCAATGACCTAAAAAATATTATTTCTAATTGTAACATTGGTTTATAAAGGCTAATAGAACATTGCAGAGAAATTTTGATGAAAGACTTACATTATTGGCATTTACTTTTTCCTTTATTAAGTTTCTAATATCTTCAAAAGTAATGAGATTCAACTTACTTGTCCAGCTTAAAGCCCTACAAGATGACAAAGAAGGGATTTAATAGTTGTTAATGCAATATAAGTTAGTAAATTGTTGTTTGTTATCATCTATTTTATTTGTTGTACTTACTCGAGTCTAGACACATTTGATATGTGTTGCAAGATATCTTTTACATGTTCTTTTACCAATTTTGCCACTGGTAGAGTTTGTGGAAAAATCCAAGATTTTCTGATGCTTATTGGTTGAGGCAAGACGTACTCATCGGCATCAAGTACTTCTTTGTCTTTAGTGGTTTGCTCCGTTTGCTTTGCAGCTTGCTTTGAACCTCTAGTCACCTTCACAACTTTGGGATATTGAAAGTCTGGATCTTGCTGCTTTTCTTTCCTTTCTTTTGCCTTTAAATTCTTTATCATAGATGTAGGATCTTTTTTCACTGTAAATATTGAAAATATCAGTAAAAGTTAAATTTTTCTGAAGTAACAGATCATATTTCAATGTGTAAATTTATTTGATTCAATATTTTTCAATTACCATAGACTTTTGTCTTTTGCTTTGGTTGTTGTTTCTATACCACTTATTCTTGCTGGGTTGTTGGTTGTTGTTCCACTTCTATTCCAATTATACACAGTGAAAATCAAACAAGCCCCAAAAATCAAATAAGCAAATAGACAGAGAAAATCAATTAAGCAATAGAAATCAAATTGGCCAAACTAATGTGGTCAGAGAAATTTAACTTCTAGAGAAAATTACTATTGATAGAGAAAATTGTAATAAATAGAAATTTCTCTGAGTTATGTGGTTCAAGATTTTCACTAACCTTGGGGTTGAACTTGTGTTGGTGGTTGTAGGCACCCCATTTTTGACCGTCCTCAAGATTTAGACGTCATCGTTTGTGCACTGAATGATTGTCCTTGTTTGTGTTCGTTTTGAGCGCTTGAAGTTCTCGGCAGAACGCTTTGTCTTTGAGCTTCTAAACCTTATCTGTTTTGTGCATGTTTTTGGACCAAGAGCATGTTGCCTCTAGTCTGGAGCAGTAGGTGACCTGTCAGCTTGTCACGACCCAAACCCGGCCCTATGGGTTTAGCACCGTAACTGGCCAGTAATCCGAGATTACCAAAGGCCTGCTAAACAGTAATACAGTTAAACCGAGTTCAGGGCTTGGCGGAAGCCAATACAGTAAATAACTAGTGTCCATTGAGCGGTGAAAATCTGTATACCAAAAACATTTTTCATGCATTCATACAATTCAGAACAGTACAGTCTATATACAGTCTATACAATCATATACAAACATTCAGTACAGGGACCTAATCCCTCGATAACAAGATAAGAAACATGAAGAGATCTATACAAGAGTACAAAAACAAGAAGGAGACCGATGGGGGACACAAAAACACCCCAAGCCATAGCATGGCAACTCGGAACCTCGCAGTGAGGCACATAGGTTGGCTTGACAAAACTAGGGACCAACCCACGCTCCTAGCTCCGGTCTGGCTACTAAGAACCTACATATATATATAAACAGTGAGCTAAAGCCCAGTGAATAACATAAAGCGTAAAGAGGTTATGAATGAATGTCCTTACAGTAATGAAATCAGTTCATTAAGTAGTATTTCAGTCTTTCAGTATTTCAGTCAATCAGTCATATGTGGTACACCCATTAGCCTATAAACAAGAGGGTCCAAAGGACCCAGTCCTAACAGACTAACAAAGAATGATGGCCATCAATCAATAAAGTATGGTTCCACAAGGAACCGACAGAGCTCAGAATAACGAATAAAGAAGTGCTAAGGATGCCACAATACAGCCTGTAATCAGACATACATTCATTCAGTAAACAATATCAGTTCAATAAATAGTTCAGTTCAGTATTCAAAAGATAACCATTTTGAACATATCTTTACACAATCGTTACTCACAGAGATTGGGCTAATAGCAGCTAGAGCGAGTCCCCGATAGCCAACCCTAAACAGTTAACAAATAGAACACACACTAAGTTTCACAGTCGGGAAGGATGGCAATTAAATCCCTAAATTTCCTCGGTGTAGTTCTATGTCTAAATCCTCATTAAGATGCCTTAAACTAGGCCTAAGAATGCCTAGGATGGGATGAGGATGCAAAAATACACTTAGAAAACATTTTGTATAATTTGCTGAAATAAGAGCCTCGCTCGAGCGAGCTTCCAAAATCAAAGGCCTCGCTTGAGCTAACAATCCTTCGCTCGAGCGGTCTGATGAAACAGTAAAAGTACTGGATGCTCGATTTTTACGCTCGAGCCACCAATCCTTCGCTCGAGCGTGGCTCAAAGGAAACGTTGGTCGCTCGAGCGAGGAATCCTTCGCTCGAGCGAAGAAGCCAAATCTGGGATTTCCAGATTTGCCTTCCAAGCTCAAACCAAGCATTCTCAACTCAATTCTCGACCTCTTGGGCCCAAATTCTGGAAAATACATCCCAAAACAATGTATAACAAGTTTCAAAAGCCAATTTATGAATTCAAGCCCCAAAAGTGAGTCAATTAAATCCAAAATTCAAACCCATTTTCAAGAACAATTTCAAACATGCAATGCATGAGTTTTTAACCAAATTCAAGGTTCAAATCTTGCTCTAATGAGCTCAATAGTTGGAAAACAAAATGAAAACATGGACTTTGATAGAAACATGAGCATGCATGTACAATCCATCATGAATTCAACTTCAAAATGCACCAAAATGGCCATGCATGCATGAATTCAAGCATAATTCAACCTCTATGCACTAAATCATGGTTTAATCCTACAATAGAGCATGAACCATGCAAGATGAAGCTTAAGGACAACAAGAAGAAGATGGATTTTCTTACCTAAGTCTCAATTACAAGTCTTGCAAGCTCAATTTAGCAATCTATGTTACAAATCTTCAAGTTCTTCTAGCAATTCACAAGATGAGCTCAAATCTCTCTCCCTTTCTCTCTCTCTAATTTCGGTGGGAGCAAGGATGAAGCTGAGCAAATGTTGTCTCTAAGTGTAAGGCTCAACAATGATAAGAATAAACAAAAGCCACTCAATGGCAATTTGGTAGATAAGCCTAAGTTTGTAATTAGCTCATTTTAATCTAGTTTAATCATTCCTAATCAATTTTCAGATAAATATACCATTAAATCACAAATATTCTACTGATCCCAAAACTCTAAACAGTTCCTAATTCGGCCGTCGATAAGGCTTTCAATTAGCAGTTTAAACATATGAATTCAAACAGATAATCAATCAATCAAACAGATGCAATATGCAATTCAATAGATAAACTTATTCAATTTCAGTTTCGATTTCAATCAGTCCATTCAAGATTTCGCTTAATTCACTTATCGGTCATTATCGATTCGGTTTAGCAAAGAACCAAGAGCTAATTGATGGTTTATCTAATCAGACGAGGGTTGTTACACAGCTAGCCCCATAGGTTGTCGGTCTAGGCTTGTGCTTGTTGGCTACCAATGGTGGCCGACGGCCACCAGTCATGGCTGACAGCCATTGGTCTCTTTTTCCAGATATTTATTGCCAGCTGTGCCAACTGTTGCTCATTGAGCTACATCTTCATACACGTATGGAGAGATTTTCACAAGCTCAAGACTTGTTTTTCCATATATAAGGGGTGTCCTCCCCCATTTTTCAAGGTTAGCATTTTTAGAACAAAAATATATATCTCTCTCTCTTATTATTTTGCACACATTTGCTTAGTTTTTCTTAGCTTTTGCATATCAACCCTTAACCAAATACTCTCACCTTTGAGCTGAGGTTCTTTGGAGCCTTGTTTGAGCTCTAGAAGGAGATTTCAGCTTGGATTGTTGCCTATTTTGTGCCTTAGCTTCAAGAGGTATAACACTTGTTATTTAAGCTTACTTTTAATACTTGTTTTGTCATCATTTCAAACTGTTTTTGGGCTAATTTTGAATTGTCAAAAGCTCTATTTTTGTGACTTAAAAGTGTTGGTTTGAGGTCTCTTTGAATTAGGGGGTGGTTCACCCTTCTTACTCCTTTGTTTGTTAAGCTCTTGTACCATCTTTTTATCACTTTTAAACAAAAAATTTTGGGCCTTTTAACCACTGAATTTTAGATGTTTTTTAGTGGTAAAAACCTTATTTTGAAGTCCAAAATTGGAGGGGTTAGCCTCCTCTCCTTGTGTCTTATTTACATACCTAGATAACTTCATATGTTAGCATGTTTTTTTAGTGTAATTTAGCTTAAGTCTAGCATGTTTTTGCCTCTAAAATAACTTATTTTGGCTTTGTTTTGGGCTGGTTAGTTCAGTTGAGGCTTGTATTGCATAGTTGTAGTGTTAATTCCTTCACTAGCTTGATGTTTTAATACTTTAATCATCATTCTTTTGAGTTAATTGCATGTTTTAGTGTTTTTTTACACTTCATTTCAGCACTTAAAATCTCTACAATCTCCCTCCATTCTTCACTCTTTTATTTTCTTTGAAAGTGGCTTTAAACCTCTTGTTTGCCTAAGTGTGAAATAAAGGTGTTGCACCTAATGGTTTAATCCCTTAGGGGGTTCATCACCAATAGTGTAATGCCTCTTTCATACCCAAAGCAACTTGTTGTTTGTGCCATCATAAAATTAGAGGACACTCACTTTTGGACTTAATCGATTAAAGAATAAATCGATAATGTAAAATCAGTAAACAAAATGAACAAGTAAAAGAGGCAAGATAAGCATCTTTCGTATTGCATTGCATGTGTTCGAATCGGACATTAATTTGAACATAAGGAAAATGGGACATTTCATACTCAAAAGTGATGAAATGTGTCACTTTCCTTGGTCACCGTTACCCTTGATCATGCATGATAGGGTGGTGGTCCTTTTGAGTCTTGTTTTGCACTCATTAATTTGTACAAACTTGGTTCCTTAGCCATCATGCATGACGACCAAGAGTTACACTCCTTTGAACTTGTTTGATGATAAGGAGGGTAACAGTACAAACAACCCTTGAGCATACACTGCTTTGTCTCTGTTTTCTCTCTGGCGTGAAGAGGAAATTCAGGAGGCGATGGGGATCGCCATCAATCAATTGCCAATGGTGGCCGACCGGCCATCAATGAAATTTGCGCAGTATGTTGGTAAGGTGGAGCAGAGGCATTCTGGGAGTTAGCAGCACTGTTGGTGTTCAAATGTGCAAACAGAGGCGTTCAGTGGCAAGGCAGTGGCTTTTTTCGGGTGGAGAAACCGAGCATGCATGCATCCCTCACTTCCCAAGGCCTTTTAGTTTCTTTGCTTAGTTAATTAGTGGTAGCTAATTCATACAAACATTGTAATTATTCAAGTAGATTAGTTAGTTAATTCATGTTGTAATTAATTAGCTTAATCACTTTATAATTAGTTAGTTAAGTGTTTAGCTAATTAATTTGATTTGTAATATTTAATTAGCTTAGAATAGTTAGTTAATTCATATTGTGTTGTAATAATTAACTTAGATTAGTGTAGCCATGCTTATTCATTCGGACCTTCCTACGCGAGGGTATAATGTTATAATAAGTGTGCGTGCGTGCGTGCGTGTATGTCTTCCAACCCCACATATTTCTCCCTTTTATTTAATCGCTTTTGATGGTTAGATTAGGGACATGTTTCAATTAGCATATTGCATGCTTGCATCCATTCATCTTGTCTTGCATGCACCGAGGCTCGGCACATCATTTAAACTGTATTGTCATTTCAATACTTCTTTGAACTTCTTTGAATATGTGTTTAATCGCATGTTGTTCAAATCAATTCATATGCCATATCAGTACCCAAGTGTATTAATTGCATGTTGTATGTATTGCATTAGACATCTTGTATAGTTAGGATAATGCATTTTTCTAACTAGTTTCTATTTTGGCTTGGAGTACTCGGTGAGTTTTATGCTTTAGCATACTTGCATGAGTGTGATTGCCATATTGCCATGATTAGCATGCTTGCCATCAGGCTATGTGCTTAAATGCTAAACTGCATAAATGCCTGTGGATGAAGGCTTGTTGTTTGAATTGGAACGATTCAACAAATGTGCGTTTCAAGCCTACTTTGTTGTGGCAAATCATGTTTTAAGCTCACTATGTTTGGTGGCAAATCTGTATCTTTAAGCCCACTTGAGGGTGGCAAATTCAACCCATTTTCACAAACAAATATGAGTTGAATTGTTCTAAGTCTTGCAAACTAGTCTATACTTCCTTGTGCGCATCACATAGTAAAGCTAGTCTAATAATCGGAATAAGAACACATAATGTTTATAAAATATCATATCATGATTAGTAGAGGCCGATCTTTGATCGAGTGAGCGGGGGTGCTCAATTCATGACCTTCCCCCTTAGTACCTAAGTTCCCGAGCCGAGGCAACTTTGGTGATGATGGACACGTGGCCTTTGGCACGAGTCAGAGTTTCCTAAATTTCTCAAAAATAAAATATTTAGGTGATAACTCTGTATCTGGCAAAACAGTCCAATTTTGGCATTATTTGATTTAAAATCGATTTTCCAAAAAGATTTGCCGGATTTGGACTCTTTGGTGTTTATCAGTTTCACATTGTACTTGTGAGACTAGATTTAGAACCATGGGAGTCCGAACTGTGAGACCTTCTTTTCAAACCCTTTTCGAAAGGCGGGGTGCGAAAAAAGGCAAGCCCACAGTTTCTGGTGACTCTGCTGGGGATTTAGAGAACTTGACTCAAACTCATGATAAGTTATGTGTTTCTTTGCATTGCATTTGCATTGGTGCGCCTAAGTCACAGTGTTTTCCATCTGCTATTCCTGAGCGGTTTGTCGGAGGCTTGCTTGGAAAAGCTTGCCAAAAGGCTGACCGGTTACGGGCTCTGCCACGATGGGAACACAACCCTTGGATCTGGACTATCGTCGTACCGTTTGATCCTCCTTTCACTTCTCGGTGTTAGGTGTGAGAGATATATTAGGTGGTCTTGCTGAGGTACCCTTTTTGACCAATTGACTTAGTTGCATATCGGAAGCCATAGAGACTATTCCAAACTAGGACAGGTTGCTCACCTGAATGCAGGAATTGTTTGAAACCGCTTGGTTGTGTAGTGAACCCCTAACTCTTGACGAAATTAGGACAGGGTAACCCTACCCCATCATAGGGGTGTTTTAGCTCTCACTTGCTTAATACATGCTTTTAGAGTGAAACTCTACAGGAATGTATGCATCAGTTGAAAGTTTGGGTATCAGTTTTGGGGCAGAAATCAGTGTTTGAGTACAGTTGTCCAGCTTATGATTGCAACTGCGTGTTATTTCTATCTAAGCCGAGGTGCTATACAGTTTTTTATTTTTGTTTCTTTTTTTTTGCTTTATTTTCTTTTTGCAAGGTAGTCTTTCACCATTACTTCAGACGATTCTCTTACCCCCTAAGCACTCTAGACCCGAGTTAGAAGGATTTGTAGATTTGCGAATCTAGTTAGAGGATAGCCAGTGTTTGTTTTACTGTCGTCGGTTACTAGATAGAGGAGGATTCGACAGAACTCGCCAATTCAGCAGTCATCGTTTACCTCGCATGTGCCTAGTCAGGCCCAATCATCTACTTCCACTCCAGACAGAGAGTACTCGCCAGTTCCGATAGTTCAAAGTCCTCCAACCAACATGGAAGATATGCTTTGACAACTCCAGCAAACTATTGAGGCTATGCAGCTAGATGCTGCCCACCAAGCGGAAGTCACCGCCCACCAAGTGGAAATTGCAACCCAGCAGGCTGAGTTGATTGCTAGGCTGCAGTAACAACAGCCGCAACAGGCAGCGACCTCTATATCCCATCCACCTCTTGCAAACCTTCCAGTACCCAGAGCTACTGCTCCCACAGCTAATGTCCAGGGAAATGCGGGCATCTCAATGGATCTGATTCCACCCTAGACCTCCAAAGCACCGGTATACCAAACGGAGGCCTCCTTTGAGTTTGAGGTCAACCCTACTGCTCTGAAAGTAAACAAGCTAGAAAAGCTCTTCAAGCGAGTGTAGGATATGAATACAATCCCGGATGTAAAGGATGGCTATATTGATGCAGCAGTGACCTTGTCAGAAAGATTCAAGATGCCGCATATAGACCGGTTTGATGGTTCAGGGGATCCTATGGTCCACTTGCGGCTCTTCTCAGATATATTGTGGCCTATGGGCCTATCCAGACTTTAGAAGGTCTCACTCCTTGGCCGGACCCTGTCGGGTATAGCGGCCATTTGGTACGCTGTAGCACGTCCGCGGGGGACCTCGGCTACAGTTCGGACTCCCTTTGTGTCACGGTTCTTAATCTGAACCAAAGAGTCCAAATCCGGCAAATCGTTTTGAGAAAACAGATTTTTGAAAAGTAGTGCCAAACATGGACCGCTTTGCCAGATTACAGAGTCGCCACCTAAATATTTTAAAATGGGAAATTTAGGAAACCCTGACTCGGTGCCGAAGGCCACATGTCCGTCATCACCAAAGTGGTGTTGGCTCGGGGGGTTGGGTACGATCGGGGAAGGTCACTATGAGCATTCCTTTCGCCTCGTCCAAGGCCTCTACTTACCGTGGTATCCGTTTTTTAAAACTTTATGCGTTCTTATTCCGGTTATTAACCTAGAATTACTATGTGATGCGCACAACACAAAAGTATAGACTAGATTGCCTAATTTGGAAATAAACATTGCATATCCGTTTTGTCTCGAAAAACGTGTTAGATTTTGCTACTCGCAAGTAGGCTAAAATGCGGATTTCAATGAGTTGTTCCAACTCGTGCAATCCAACCTCCACCCACAAGCATTCAAACAGGTTTATCATGTAAGCACTTAGCCGCATGGTAAGCATCTTGTCATGGTAAACATTCACACGCTGCGCGATATGCTAAAGCGCGTAAAATACTTACATCGTACTCGCCAAAGCAAAAACAAGAACTAGTTAGCAAACATGCATGACCTAGTTCATGTTAAGTGGCTAATGCAACACAGGCATAGATGCAATCTAGAGTAGGCTCGGCTAACCATAAACATGGCATGTGAAATGCGATCAAATAGCACGTATTCAATTTTGGAATTTGAAAATACAATGCAGTTTGTATGATGTACCGAGCCCGGTGCATGTAAACAAGGTGCATGAATGCACACATGCATTGCATAAGGTATGCTAAAATAGACGTGCCCTAATCTACCATAAGCAGGTAAATAAAAGGGTTAGAAAGAAATGGGGATTGGAAGACATACACCCACTCACGCACACTTATTACATTTTTGCCCTCGCTCGGAGGGACCAAAATAATAATACAGTCCAACGAATAAATGAATAAATAAATTATTACAAATTTATTAAAATTAAAGCAAATAAATAGATAAATGCAATGGGGCCTCAGCCCTGCCCTGGGGCGCGCGAATGATGCATGCTTGATCCGATTTCGAAAATCAGGTGTCACTAAGATTGTCGCTTTCTTTACCTACCTCTCCAAAAATTTCCAAAATTTCAGGAAACCTCCCAAAGGATCTGAAATACCCCACCGGCTGGGGGAGGAGCTTATCGGCTGCTGAGATTGACCACCGGCTGCATGTGGAGTTTGTCGGCATAAAAACAGTGCCGATCGGCACAATAAACTGCCGGCCGGCAGAAAGTCCCTGCAGCAGACAGATTGACAGCAGCAGCAAGACAGCAATGCATGGCATGGGTTTTGGGCATATGTAAGCATGGTCATGACCTCCTATCATACTTGAGGACTCAAGGAGGCATGACTCTTGGTTCTAGGGCTATCAATTATGCATTTGATGCATGATAGCCTAAGGAACCAAGATTGCTATTTTGATGTGACAATGCATGTAACACAAACATGAGAACTAAATCCCTATCATGTCATAATCAAGGGCCTTAGTGACATGAGGATTGAGACAAGTTTCACCACTTGAAGTGTGAACTCCTCTCAATCTTCATGCTTGGTTTGACAACCCCAAACCAAGCCATGGAATGCAACTCAAGCAAGTATGCATCAACAATGCAACATGGCAAATCAAGATGCTAGCACAATAGGCATGCAAAACGCTAGAATATGCAAGGCATAAAAGTCATGCAAAGAGGGACCAATTAAGCGTAGAACTAGCATGTGCTCAAGGCCTCATTGACCAAACATGCAACAACCATGTAATGAGCATACAATGGTGAACTAACCACAATGAGGCAACCCTCAAACTCCTCTAAAACAGTGGCAAAATATGCCTCAAAACCTGATTAAAATGCTACACAAGCATGCTAGTCAATGGACCTAAGTCTAAGGCACCAAAGAGAGTAACTTGACACCACTTACACAACCACTCATGGCATGCATCTAACAACCAAAAACAGACTTTTAGCATGGAAAATGGCACCCAAACCCTCTTGATGGCAACCCCAAAATGCACTAAACATGGAAGCATGCACAATGCTCTTCTCAAGGCATAAAAGACCAACAATTCAAAGCATGGATAGGATGGTAAATAGAGGTTCTTGAACATGATATGAAGACTGAAATACCACCCATAATGATGCCAAATCATGAGATCAAGATAAGCTAAACATACTAGGGCTCCATACAAGCAAGGCCCACAAGCCAAAATGCAAGACAACTAAAAGAAGCATGCCAAAAGGGTCCAAGACAGTGGCTCACAGCCCTTATACATGGTAAGATGATGCTATTATCTCCATGAAATCAAACTAAAATATGCAAAGAATATGGCTCGAATGCATGGCGCACTTTTAAGCATAAAAGAGCATTTCAAAGCAAGTATGAGAGACATGCTAAGGACCATAAATCCGACCAAAAACAGAGGTATAACATGTCATATTGAGCACAAATATACTCTGAAATGAAGCCAAAACTCACCACACACTCATGCTATTCTTTAAGCCCAAAACAAAGGCAAACAAAGAGTCAAGGGGAGAGGGGTGTCTCTTCCCTATATGAGACTTAAAATCATCTTCCCCACCACTGAAAACCCACTGGTTTTCAGTGGTGAGAAGGCCAAAAACACCAAGCCAACAAGGTCTAAGATAAAGGTCACCAAAATAGGCAAATAAGGCCTAAAAGGGTGAGCCTTTGTTCAAACCACAAAATGACCTTAATGAAGGTTCAAGAACAAGTAAAAACAAGAGTTTTTTATGTTAAACACAAACTCAAAAACACAAAGCAAATAGGGTAGAAAGAGGTTGCAAAAATGGGGAATATAAAGTAAAGTGTTTACCCTTGAAGATCCCTTGAAGAACAAAGGTTCCAGCCACTCTCTAGTGATCAAAACCAGTCCAAGATCACACAAAACAAACCTCCAAGCCTCTCAATCTCGAGCTAAGGTGTAAAGGTGTGTGTAAAGGAGCAAAAGTGAGGTAAAACTACACTTTTTGGCCTAAAATCACACACACAAGAGGAGAGAGATGGAGATATAGATATATGGTAGAGATATATGTATATGAGCTCTGGTTTTTGTCTCTCAAAACCCTAACCTTGAGCCAAGAGGAAGAGCCTTGCTTATATAAGCAAGCAAAGCTTACAAGCTAAGCCAACTAAAGGCTCATCCCTCCATACACGTGTATGGAGGGGAGCAAAAGGTGATAAAGCTGTCTGAAAATATCTCAGAAAGCAGCTGTAAAGTGGTCGGCAGGGCAAAATGGTAATTTTGCCAAAAATGGTGCCGACCGGCACAAAATAGTGCCGGTGGCAACACCAACCAGCCGGTGGCCTCTAGCCCCAGCCGGTGGTGTGTAGGGATGCTTCATAAGGCATTCCCTCCCTTCCCAAGGCAAAACACAAGCGTTTGGTGCAAAACCAAACACAAACGGTCGAGTTCGGAGGTCCTGAGGCAAGGCGCGCGCAGCCGAGAACTCCGGGAACTCCAAACGAACACAAACATGGATAATCACCGAGCGTTCAAGCGGTGACGTCCAAGTCTTGAGGACGGTCAAAAATGGGGTGTCTACATACGCCAAGCTGGAAGACTCTATGAAACAGAGCTGGGATGAGATGGCTGAGGCCTTTGTAGCGCAATACTCCTACAATACCCAAATTGAGGTCACAACTCGTGATCTCGAAGCAACTCGTTAGGAGCCGAATGAGGGCTTCTCAGATTTTGTAACAAGGTAGAGGGCAAAGGCATCAATGATGATGACCCGACCATCTGAAAAGGATCAAATCAGAATGATAGTTCGGAACTTGCAAGGGAAATTACTGCAGAAAATGATTGTCTTGCCCTTATTCACATTCGTTGATCTCCATGAGATAGGAGTTCACATTGAGGATGCAATGAGACAAGGTTTGATAAATGACGAGAAGGAGCATCCCAAGAGGCCTTTCACACGCAGTTCCAATGCAACTACTAGTGGTAATGCAGCTGCAAGTCCTTCCGATGTGGGTATGGTCACCACCACACCTAAAACTGCCAACCCCTTTGCCGGTACATCCAATACAACCTCACAAACCCCGAGCCACCAACCCCGAGGCCAAAGGGTCTTCACTCCACTATACATGTCCTTATCCAAAGCCTTAGGGGTCCTGATCAAAAAGGGGCACCTTAAGCCACTAGAGCCTCGCCTCTTACCCGATCCTCTTCCCCCGAAACACAACCCGGCCAAATACTGCACTTTTTATCAACAACATGGTCACGACACTGATCTATGCTTCAAATTTCGTCATGAGATTCAAGATCTCATTGACAATAAAGTGATAACACCCCCTCAAAAGCCTAACGTCACTACAAATCCCCTCCCACCACATAACCAGGTCCCTCCACCCCCGCATGGGAACCTTATACAAACACTGGTTCTCCCTTACGACCCCAATATATATATCACTCATTCCCATTTATCTAAGCCGATGTTGTTTATCCTAGAAAGCACAGATTTGTGCATGATGAATGCGTCCACATTCCAACCCAAACCCGTGGTGGTGACGATGGTAGAGGAAGGCAGGTTAGTCTTGAAGGATCATGAGAATGTCAGTTCAGTGCCTGAGGGCTCCGTAGACTTATCTGAGGAGAAATACAACCCGTGCCGCTATATTGTGCCAACCAATTAGGCCAAACCAGACGTAGAGTTGCCAATAGGAATGAAGGTTAGTGTAGTCCGGGAGGATGGCCCGAGCCAAGGTCTAGATGATCTAGCAGAATTGGAAGAAGACTTGGACAATCTACAGTTTTACGATGAACAAGATTCGGGGAATGTACAGATTGACTAGTTCGATCTGAACGGGTCGACAGACAATTCGGGGTGGCTTAGTGATGAACCTGATATAGATGAGAAACTTGAACTGAAGCTGGAAAAACAGGAAGCGAGAACCGCTGCAAAGGCTGGAATAGCTGATAGAAAGGGTAAGCTGCCGGAAGACGCCAGTTTGAAACAAGTGGCTCAGGAATTGAGCATTGTTAGTACTGCTGATACAGAGCAAGAAGCCGCACTAAAGTGGTTTGAACAGGAAAGGGATGAGAATGATCAAAAGGCTAGAAAAGCCCAAGGCCCTGCGAGGAATGATTGTGATGTTGACGTGGAAGTAATTAGGACGGAACCAGACAATTGCCTGTCGATTGTCAGAGGAATATAGTAGGGTGATGATGATCTGCATCTTGCCCACACTGATGAGGATTGGGGTCAAGACTTGCCAGATGATACCTGGTACTCTGAGGAGGTGGATCATATGACTAGAAGTGGGCTGTATTTCAAGCCCCCACACCTGGACCAACCCGAAACATCCGGAAACGACAAGGAGACTAAAAAACAGAGGGAAAAACTGTTAGAGGAAGAGGCTGTGTTGAAACAATTAAAGAAGATTCAAGCAGACATATCTATCTGGGGGTTGCTTATGGCTTCGCGCGTGCACCAGCAAGTTGTCCTGTCAGTAATGGACAAGGCTAAGCTGTCTATCGACACAACCCCAGAACAATTAATGGGACTTGTCTTCCCGGGAGGTGCTTTGCCGACTTTAACCTTCTCGGATAAGGAATTGCCGGCCGAGGGCTCTGCACATAACAAACCCTTATACATCTCAGTTGAATGTAAAGAGAAGTGGGTGCCGGTTGTAATGGTTGACACCGGGTCTATAATCAATGTTTGTCCGTCGCGCACAGCCTATGTTATTGGCTTAAAGCCAGCGGACTTTGTACCTACGGCCCAGGTGATCCGGGCATACGACAACACGAGCAGAATAGTGCAAGTTAGAGCACAAGTTGGCCCAGTACAACAGGATATTGAGCTTCACATCCTGGATGTTTCGGCCACTTTCAACTTACTCCTTGGACGGCCGTGGCTACACCAAATGAAAACTGTTTCTTCCACTCTTCATTAGATGTTGAAGTACCCCCATGAGAAGGGGGTGGCCATTGTGTTTGGAAATTCATCTATACATCCTCTGCCTGAGGTTACTACACTAGTACTGGACATTGTACACGGCGATGAGGATGTTTTCCTGTCTGGGTTTACCTTGGCTGAGGCCCAGGTGGTGCAAGATATCTTGGCTATTGATGAGGGATTATACGTTAGTGCTCAATCAGTCTACCTCATGAACAAGCTACAACATATACCAGGGATGGGATTAGGAAAGAGTGACCGGAAGGGCGTTATTGCACTGGTCGAAGTGCCACATAACCCACATGTCTTTGGTCTCGGCTACACGCCAACCAAAGAGGACTGGGTGAGAAAAGGGAAAGAAATGGCAGGAAGAGCCAAAGCAAAGCAAAACAAAACAAAATAAAGCAAAGCTGGAAGCACTAAGAGCTTGAGCATAGGCCAATTCAGGGAACTCTGAACGGCCGCTTTATCTGGGAGGGGGAAGACTTCCCATTTTGCTGCTTTCCTGAGCCATGGTTGAACTCCGAGAAATAGCGTCTACCTGGCTTTGAGATTTTTTTCGATTTACAGCTGCAAGAGGGTGAACCCACAGAGGAACAGACTAAATTAACTGCTAAGGCTGAACAGAGCACAGAAAGTGAGTCCAACAACAGTGAACTTGAGATAGGAGGAGCGCTGGCATGTCTCCTTTTGGATTCTCAGAACAATCTGGAGAGCTTGGAGGATGACCTAACCGTTTCCATGATGGGAGACTAATCAGGTATGGACCCTTCCGATGGTATTCTGGATGCATCTAATGCACCATCCCTCACTTGGCAGCTAGATTAGGGTTTTTCGTCGAAAGGTCTGAATCGGTAATGAGCGAATCGATTCCACAGTCTGTGTCAAATCGATTCAGTTCTTCTGAGTTGGAGTCTGGTATTCCTGGGGTTGATAACCCAGATGCCGATGTTGTGTCTAGGTCGTCTTTTTTCTTTTCTTTTGAGTCGGTTGTAACCGAGGAATTGGATGAGCTGTAACTTTTGAATGTGAATACCACTACAATTTCTAAGTACTTCTCTGTGCCACTTGTATATTGCATTGATCATGACTTTCAAAATTTTGATAAAAATGATGAAGAAGGAATTTCTCTGGTTTTAAAACATTTGATTAATCAAGAGGAGGAGAGGTTTGTAAAACCCCTTGTTGATGAAATCATTGCAATTAATGTGGGTACTGAGAAGGATCTGCGTTTGGGCCAGATCAGGTCTACGTTGTCTTCGAAGGAATGCGAGCGCTTAGTCGCTTTATTAAAAGATTTCAAAGATGTTTTTGCATGGTCCTACGAAGACATGCATGGAATCGATCCTGAGATTGTATAGCACCGGATCTATCTTAACCCCGAGGCCCGACCCGTCAAGCAGAAGCTTTAGAGAATACGCCCAGATTGGGCTTTGAAGATTAAGGAGAAGGTCACCAGGTAGATAGACACAGGGTTTTTGCTAGTATCTGAGTATTCGACTTGGCTGGCCAACATTGTTTCGGTACCGAAGAAAGATGGCAAAATCCAAGTGTGTGTGGATTTCAGGGATCTGAACAGAGCCAGTCTGAAGGACGACTTTTCCTTGTCGTAGATCGATGAATTGGTGGACTTCACCGTAGGTCATGCTCTGCTCTCCTTTATGGATGGATTTTTCAGGTATAACCAGATCTTAATGGCACCCGAGGATAGGGACAAGTCTGCCTTCACCACGCCGTGACGAACCTACTGCTATAAAGTGATGACGTTCGGTCTGAAAAATGTTGGGGCTACTTATTAACAGGCTGCAACCACTATCTTACATGATATGATCCACAAAGAGGTTGATGTGTATGTGGATGACATGATTGTCAAGTTTAAGGAAAGAGAGATCCACTACACTGCCTTGAAGAAATTCTTCCAACAAATCAGAGAATATCAGTTAAGGTTGAATCCACAGAAATGCACTTTTGGAGTAACAGTAGGGAAAATACTGGGTTTCTTGATCACACAGAGGGGCATCAAGGTTGATCCTTCCAAAATCAAGGCCACACTATAAATGCCATCACTAAGGACTGAAAAGGAGATGTGAGGCTTTCTGGGTAAAGTGCAATTCATAAGACGGTTTATTTCAAAATTAACCTTGACTTGTGAACCACTATTTGGTCTCCTGAATAAAGGAAAGAAATTCCAATTAAGATGACCAATGTCAGTTTGCTTTTAAGCAGATCAAGCAGTACCTTCAAAATCCACTTGTGTTGTCGCTGCTAGAGCCGGGGAAACCGTTGATTCTGTACCTGTCAGTCATTGACATGACTATGGGCTGCATGTTTGCACCGAAATCTGGGGATAGAGTGGAGAAAGCCATCTATTACCTAAGCAAGAAGATGCTGGAATATGAGACCCGCTACACGCCGCTGGAAAAGACTTGCTTAGTTTGATATGGGCCACCAGGAAGTTGAGGCACTACCTGTTAGCTCACTCCATAATTCTGGTTTCGAGATTATATCCTATCAAATATCTCTTCAAAAAACCAGCGCTTACAGGTAGGCTAGCCCGTTGGTTGCTTCTTCTCTCCGAATTTGATTTGAAGTATGTCACACCCCAAGTCTATCAAGGGGAGGGCTGTAAAGGAGTTCCTAGTCGATCACCCAGTGGAAGGGGGCGAAGCGGTAGAATACCTATTCCCAGATGAGGCTATTCTGCAAGTTAAGGAAGAGATTTAGACGATGTACTTTGACAGAGCATCTAACCAGTATGGTTATGGGATAGGGATGTTGCTAATAGCACCCGACAATTCCTATATATCCTTAGCCTTCAAACTCCAGTTCAAATTATCCAACAACGAAGCAGAATACGAAGTGTGTATCACTGGTTTGGAAGCCGCCCTGGAACTAAGGGCAAAAAGGTTGGACGTCATTAGGGACTCAAACCTGGTTGTTTCTCAAGCAAATGGTGACTGGAAAGTCAAAGAAGAAAAGATGAAGATCGCACCAAACCTTGGACATTCTGATTCCTTGGTTTGAGAAGCTAACCTTCACTTCCCTACTAAGAGAGAACAACAGGTTCGCTGACGCTTTATCAACTCTATCTTCCATGATAGACATCCCGTTGGGAGTCCGGATACATCCGATCATTATTGAACAGAGGAACACGACGGCCTATGAGTTGACTGCCACAATAGATGAAGTGCAAGATCAAAACCCATGGTATTATGATATCTGGAACTTCTTGGAAAATAAGGCTTATCCACTAGGGGCAAATGCCAAAGATAAAAGGGCAATATGGCGAATGGCTACTTAATTTATCATCTACAGGGGTAAGTTGTACAAACGTGGTCATCTGGGAATGCACAAGCTGTGTGTTGACGCAGAAGAGTCGAAGCGCCTAATGGAGGCCATCCATGGCGGGGAGTGTGAAGCACACATGAGTGGAGTAATGCTAGCCTGGAAGATTCTCAGGCAGGGCTACTATTAGTCAACCATGGAGGAGAATTGTATCGGTTTTGTTCGGCAATGCCACAAATGCCAAATTCATGCAAATCGTATGAACATCCCACACTTGAAACTGTACAACATGACTTCACCATGGCCATTTTCAGTTTGGGGAATTGACGTTATTGGGGCAATTACACCGAAAGGGTCAAATGGGCATAAGTACATTCTGGTGACAATTGATTTATTTCACGAAGTGGGTGGAAGCTTAGTCTTATGCAGTGTTGAAAGCAGCGCATGTGGCTAAGTTTATCCGCAACGACATTATTTGCCATTATGGAGTCCCGAATGAGATCATTTCAGACAATGGCTCAAATTTTAAGAAAGAAGTGATCGACTTGTTGGAGAAATACAACGTGACTTTTCATAAGTCATCCATATATCGGCCGCAAACCAACGGAGCTGTTGAGGCCGCCAACAAAAACATCAAGCACATTTTGCAGAAAATGGTTGAGATTTACAAGGACTGGCCAGACAAATTGCCATTTGCTTTCTAGGGCTATAGGACTTCAATTCGAACATCTATTGGGGCAACTTCGTATTCTCTGGTTTATGGGATGGAGGCTGTTCTGCCGATCGAAATAAAGGTTCCGTCGCTGCAGGTTATGGCTGAGTGCCAGATAGTAGAAGCGGATTGGCAGCTGTAACAACGCCCGCGGGGGACCTCGCTACAGTTCGGACTCGATTTTGTTACGGTTCTAAATCTTGAACCAAAGAGTCCAAATCCGGCAAATCGTTTTGAAGAAAAACAGATTTTTTTGAAAGAAGTGCCAAACATGGATCGCTTTGCGGATAATAGTCGCCACCTAAATATTTTAAAATGGGAAATTTAGGAAACCACGACTCGGCCGAAAAGGCCACGTGTCCGTCATCACCAAAGTTGGCTCGGGAACTTGGGTACGATTGGGAAGGTCACATCGTGAGCACCCCTTCTCGCGATCAAAGAGCCTACTAACCATGATATCTGTTTTTGAAAACTTTGTGCGTTCTTATTCTGGTTATTAGCCTAGATTACTATGTGATGCTCGCAGCAAACAAGTATAGACTGGGCCGTCTGAATTGGAACAAAACATTTTATGTTTGTTTGTTTGAAAATGGTGTGATGGTGCTACCCGCAGGTAGGCTAAAATACGGATTTGCCACCCTCGGGTGGGCTTAGAAAACAGTGATGTTGCCACTATCTAGTGGGCTTAAAACAAACATTTGATGAATTGTCCCAATTCAAATAACTCAACCTCCACCCACAGGCATTCAAGGCAGTTGTATCATATAAGCACATAGCCTCATGGTAAGCATGCTATCATGGCAACACTCACACGCATGCAAAGATGCTAAAGCATAACAACTTACCTAGTACTCCAAGCCAAAACAAAAGCTGATTAGAAATCATGCATGATCCTAAATATGCAGAAATGCCTAATGCAACACATGCAAAAATGCAACTATGGCAGGCTCGGCTATTCTAAAGATGGCATATGAAATGCAACAGCTATCAAGTACTCAACTTGGAATTGAAATACAGATGCAGTTTGTATGATGCGCCGAGCCCGGTGCATGCAAAACAGATGAATGAATGCAAACATGCTATCATACTGTATGCTAATTGAAGTATGCCCTATATCTAACCATTGTAAGCAGATAAATAAAATGGAGAAAGACGTGGGGTTGGAAGACATACATTCACACTCACGCACACTTATTATTACAGTCATGCCCTCGCGCAGAGGGTCCGAATAAATAATACAGTCCGAAATATACAGTCCAAAATATACAGAATCCTAATTAATTGACAAATTAATTAATAAAAGCGTAAATGGCGCGCAAGCCGTGGCGCTTTGCTTCGATAGATGCTTTCAAATTGCTGGCCGCTGAAATCCTTCGATGCCCGATTAGCCTCTGTTGGCAATATTTCTTGAAATGCGCGTCCGACTCCGAAAGTTGCTAAACTCTGAATTTTGCTGCAACAGAGAGCAGGAAAAGGGCACAGCAGTGTATTTCACAAATATATGCATGCTTCGATCCTCGTGCCACCAATCACGCATATCGATGCATGATGGCCGAGGAGCCGAATTGCACAACTCAATATCAGATGAATGCAGATGAATGCTACAAAAAAACCTAACTCCATCATGGGTAATCCGGAGTGTCGGTAACTGGGGAATTGAGACACACTCACCGAGTCTGGAATGTACCTCGTTTCCCGTGCGATATGCATGATATGCATGAAATGCAACTAATATACAACCTAGCATGCTCAATGCTATGAAAATGAGATGAAAATGAGACGCCTCGAAAAGCGTGCACACGGGCACGCAAACCGAGGCGATGATATGAAGTGCAAATCGGGTAAAACCGAAGTGCCTCGAAATGCGTGCACACGGGCACGCAAACCGAGGCGATGATATGAAGTGCAAATCCGATAAACCGAAATGCCTCGAGATCGTGCACGCAGACGCA
The DNA here is from genome assembly GCA_025200525.1 of Camellia lanceoleosa. Lineage (NCBI taxonomy): Eukaryota > Viridiplantae > Streptophyta > Magnoliopsida > Ericales > Theaceae > Camellia > Camellia lanceoleosa. The sequence continues at coordinate 24,097,536 of CM045767.1, forward strand.
AACCGATGATATGAAGTGCAAATCGGGTAAAACCGAAGTGACTCGCAATGTGTGCACACGGGCACGCAAACCGAGCGATGATATGAAGTGCAAATCGGATAAAACCGTAGTGCCTCGCGCGCGCCACGGCACGCAAACCCGAGGCGATGATGAAATGAGATAGTCGGATAAAATGGCAGTGCCTCGAAATGCGCGCCACGTGCACGCACACCGAGGCGATGATGAAATGGAATGAAATGGCATACGGAATGCCACGATGGGCTTACACCAACATGGGAGAGCCTCAGCTCACTCACATAGGAGGCCGTCGGATAAAAAGAGCTGCCTCGAAATGCGTGCACACGGACACACAAACCGAGGAATATGAAATGGCATATGGAATGCAATGATGGGCTTACGCCAACATGAGAGGGCCTCAGCCGCACTCACATAGGCTGCCAATGAATGAAAACGGAGCGCCGCGAAGTGTGTGCCCGCGGGCACGCAAACCGAGGCAATGACAAAAAGGCACAAAATGGCATGGAAATGATATGCAAGCATGCAAACTAAATTCCAGCAACTAAATGAAGGGAAAACAGCCTCAAAATGATGATAAAAATGCACCCGATGCCCAGAATGTTCCCGAAATGTGATATTTAGCCCCCGAAATGGCCTACAGCTATGCTATACATGCAAAATTGACACATGAAAGCAAAAACAGTAGCAAGGCAGCCCCAAAAATAGCATCTTTCCAGTACAAAACATGGCCAAATAATGCTCACAAGTATGGAAACAAAAGCTTGCAAAAATGCGGTAAAAGAGGGGAATTACAAAGCAAGTGATATGTACAATGCTCAAACCCAAAAAATCAGTTCTACAACATTGAAGATGGAACAAAAATATGCACAAATTCAAGAGATGACAACCTCTAAATCAGTATGTATATATGCTAAACATAGCATGCAAAAAGGGGCAAAAAGAGGGTTATAAAGAGAGGTATCAAATGGATGCACCAAACCACTTAAGACCCTTAATAAAACTTTAAGAATAGGCCAAAAAAAGACACTTCCTAAGCCTGATGAAGGCCAGAAACAGAAGCTAGAATGGCCTAAACAAACATGCAAATTTACGGAAAATTTGATGGATTTCAAAGGAAGTACCAAAAATATACACCAAATGTCTTAAGACCCTAAACAAAACATGACAAGGATACAAAAATAAGGCTATTTCTAAGCCTGATGAAGGCTGAAATCCGGAGCCAAATAAGTCTAACAAAGCATGCAAAATATGGCCACCAAGAGGGCTACAATGAAAAGTATGTAAAGAATTCACCAAATAGCTAAACATTCTTGATGAAACATGTAAAGGGGGTCAAAATAAGACCCCTCTTAGCTCTGACCAAGAGCCAAAACCATAAGCACAAAAGGCTACAAAATGAGCAAGATTTAGGGCCTAAAGTGAATTTCCAAGAGAGGTGGTATATAGAATGGCCAAATGAGGTTGAGCCCTTCTACAATGTTGTAGAGGGGCTCAAAATAGGCCCAAAACCAGTAGGGGTCGGAGCCCCAAAAACAAATGCAAAGAGGCTAAAAATTTGATTCAAGATTATGCAAGAAAAAGGGATTTGAATGCTTACCCTTGAAGATCTTTCTTTCTTTGCTTCTTGACTTGAATTTGTTGACTCTTAACCTCTGAAAAACACTTCCTTGCTGCTGGAATGGTAGTGGAGATGGTGAGGCTTGGTGTTGGTGAAGAAATAATGCAAGACTTGAAGAAATTTGGAGCTTTTTTGCTATGAAAATGGAGGTTTAAGCTTAAGTGTTCTTGAAGGATTTTTTTCTCCTCCCAAAATGAGGTTCGGCCAGCTGCTGGAATGGACAAGAGAGAGGGCTTAAAAGGAGGGCCAAAAGGGTTGAAATATCTTGCCTCAAATATCTAGATATTTTGAGGGCAAAATATCTAGATATTTTGAGGGCAAAAAGAAAAAGATTTTGTTCGGCCACCTAAGTGGCATCTCGAGACCGCAGATGTTCCTCGGAATGATGAAACAGAGGTACTGCCAAAATTGAACAAAAACTAATGCAAAAGCAGCTCGGGGACCAAAACCGCGGGGTCGAAAATGGGTCACGGCACCTAAGTGGTGTTCGTCTGCGAAGTGGGTATCGAGACCCCTGTCCCTCGGAAGGACCAAACAGAGGTCTCGCCAAAACCGGAGAAAACGGATGCGAAATGAATGCTCGGGACCAAAACCGCGGTTTGGGGTCGAAAATGGGCCGCCGCACCTAGTGGTGTTCGTCTGCGAAGTGGGTCTCAGAGACCCAGTGTCCCTGGCGACCAAACAGAGGTGTCTTCCAAAAATGAGCAGACATCGATGCAAAATGAATGCTCGGGGCCAAAACCGTTCGGGATCCGAAAATGGGTCCGGCACCTAAGCGGTGTTCGGCTGGTGGGTCTCGAAGACCCGGTGTCCTTGAAGGACCAAGCAGAGGTGTCGCCAAAATGAACAGACATCGATGCAAAATGAATGCTCGGGGCCAAAACCGCGTGGTTCGGGATCCGAAAATGGGTCACGCACGAAGTGGTGTTCGTCTGGTGGGTTTCGAGCCCCGGTGTCCCGGAAGGACCAAGCAGAGGTGTCGCCAAAAATGAACAGACATCGATGCAAAATGAATGCTCGGGCCAAAACCGCGTGGTTCGGATCTCGAAAATGGGCCGCACCTAAGTGGTGTTCGGCTGCGAAGTGGGTTTCTGAGCCCCCAGTGTCCCTTAAATGGGAGTAAATGAGATGCATGCCAAAAACCGGAGAAAACGGAGATGATTGGGCGGTCCCGAACCGAGGCACACGGCCTAACGGCTCCGAAAACCGGGAACCGGGATCCGAAATGGGAAAAATGGCCTACGGTCACGAAAAGTAGCCCACGGCCACTGAGAGATAGTCTACGGACCACTCTCCCCTGAAAGAAAATGAGAAAACCGAAGTCCGGTTCGGAAAGCGAGACAAGGCACGTAAGAGAGTTCGAAGCGGAGGCAGGCGCGCGACTCGAGACTTCGAAAGCACAAGATGCAACATCACCGCGCCAATCGGTGACGTCGAAGTCTTAAGGTCGGTCAAAAATGGGGTGTCTCTGATTGCCCTCTTTGTGAAACTTCGAAAGTCACAACAATGACGGGAGTGAATGTCAAAGCCCAGAGACGACCCATTTTTGACAAGGCCGAAGACTTAGACAATCATACAAGATAAGCAAAGAATGTGTGCCCGCCGGCAAAATGGGGCAAAATGCAAAAGATATGCACAGAGCCAGGTGATCATGCAAGTGCAGCAAGCTGTAATGAAGCAAGTATTGACAAATAGATGCAACAGTTTTAAGCAAGAATGCAAAGCAAACAACTACATTTCATGCAGTTAGGAATGCGGAGAATTATTCAATTCTCGTCGCGTCTCACACGGAGAAGGCTTAAAGTGACTAACGAGAGTACCCGGAGTCTCACACAAGACATCTCTCTACGTATCACACACAGGAGGAAAAGATAGAAACCGGGTAAACAAAGGTATAACCAACAGAGCGTATCTCAACGTATTTCATACGGAGAGAGGGAAGGTTTTAACCTGGGGAACAATGGTGTAACCAACAAGCATATCTCAACGTATTTCATACGGAGAGAGGGAAGGTTTTAACCGGGGAAACAATGGTGTAACCAACAAGCATATCTCAACGTATTTCATACTCATACGGAGAGAGGGAAGGTTTTAACCGGGGAAACAATGGTGTAACCAACAAGCATATCTCAACGTATTTCATACGGAGAGAGGGAAGGTTTTAACCGGGGAAACAATGGTGTAACCAACAAGCATATCTCAACGTATTTCATACGGAGAGAGGGAAGGTTTTAACCGGGGAAACAATGGTGTAACCAACAAGCATATCTCAACGTATTTCATACGGAGAGAGGAAAGGTTTTAACCGGGGAAACAATGGTGTAACCAACAAGCATATCTCAACGTATTTCATACGGAGAGAGGGAAGGTTTTAACCGGGGAAACAATGGTGTAACCAACAAGCATATCTCAACGTATTTCATACGGAGAGAGGGAAGGTTTTAACCGGGGAACAATGGTGTAACCAACAAGCATATCTCAACGTATTTCATACGGAGAGAGGAAGGTTTTAAGGGAAACAATGGTGTAACCAACAAGCATATCTCAACGTATTTCATACGGAGAGAGGGAAGGTTTTAAGGGTAAACAATGGTGTAACCAACAAGCATATCTCAACGTATTTCATACGGAGAGAGGAAGGTTTTCTTAGGTGAACAATGGTGTAACCAACAAGCATATCTCAACGTATTTCATACGGAGAGAGGAAGGTTTTAACCGGGAAACAATGGTGTAACCAACAAGCGTATCTCAACGTATTTCATACGGAGAGAGGAAGGTTTTAACCGGGGAAACAATGGTGTAACCAACAAGCATATCTCAACGTATTTCATACGGAGAGAGGAAGGTTTTAACCGGGAAACAATGGTGTAACCAACAAGCGTATCTCAACGTATTTCATACGGAGAGAGGGAAGGTTTTAACCGGGAAACAATGGTGTAACCAACAAGCATATCTCAACGTATTTCATACGGAGAGAGGAAGGTTTTAACGGATGAACAATGGTGTAACCAACAAGCATATCTCAACGATTTCATACGGAGAGAGGAAGGTTTTAACCGTGAACAATGGTGTAACCAACAAGCGTATCTCAACGATTTCATACGGAGAGAGGGAAGGTTTTAACCGGAAACAATGGTGTAACCAACAAGCATATCTCAACGTATTTCATACGGAGAGAGGAAGGTTTTAACCGGGAAACAATGATGTGAGTGTGTGTGATCGATACACAAAGTAGGCAAAGCGAGTGTGTGATAGATGCACTTAAATGAGAATGTGTGTGATACACAAAATGAATGAAGTGTGATTGATACACTAAAGCAAATGAAGGTGATAGATACACAAAAGCAAATGAAGTGTGTTAGATACACTGAGTGAAGCAAATAAAGTGTGATTGATATACTAAGTGAATGAAGTGTGATTGATACACTAAGTGAATGATCTCAAACGGAACTTTTTTGAATGAACCGTACATACAATATCGTGCATGACTGAGAAAGAAACTTAACAGGTATAATGCATTACAATGCATGATGCTTAAGGAAAGCAATAAATGGACAAAGCGGCACTTTAGAAAGCGCCTCATGAGGTGAGTGGCGGTGAACCGCTCTACTCTGATGGGGATCTCCCCTCGTGCTCTTCGAACACTTTACCTTGAACTCACAGTACAAAGGCTTCGGAATGCTGGCAAGGGTTCTACACGTAGAACACTTCGGATGCTGCCTTTCTTCCCGATCATATTCACAACTTTCCCTATTCTCCAACGGGGTGACAGACTAGGTTGGTTCGAGATCGAATGAGGTGCATACATGCTATCTCAACCTATGGGGCTTCCATACAGATTTCAAGCCGAGGGCGCGCCTCTGGGTATTTAAACCAGACTTTAGTCTCGGAAATCCCGAACCTTTGCGTTCTAGGCCACGGCCATTCGAACTCTAATTTCCACCGTCGCAGTTGGTCTCCTAGGAACTCATCGCAAACACGGCCAAGATGCATCTGGCAGAGGCTGGTATTCAGAGAGAGCATTTCTGATCGCCATTCTGGCTTGAAGTAGACTTGATCTTGAGCTTGAGGTAGAGGTACACTCATACTTCAGAACATTGGCAAGACCTGAAGAGGTACACACGGGATGCAATCTCGGAACTTACTGAAGTTGGAACAAAACTCAAATGCCCGACATTTTCCTCTTTTGCTTTTGCTTTGCAGCCCGAAACTTATAGCTTCAGATAGGTCCTGGTTTCACTGTTCTCATATGACCTGGGTTAAACCCTGCGGTTTTCTGAAAGAACAAATTCTGTTTTGCACAAAAGTGGAGAACGGCACGGCACTCGGAGCACAAAACGATTTTTATTTTTGAAAATGAGAGATGAGTTTTTGACCAGGTATTGAGCCTACGACTGAACACAGCAAAAAAGACTCAACAACAAAAAAACAAAAGGTAAACAACCTAAACACATCCGTTGACACTCAAAACGACTCAAAACCAAAAAAACGAGACAAACAAAAAGACACGACATGCACAGGGAGCCTGTTTCACCGGGTAGTGTTTCCCACCCTTTCTCATTTGTGATTCTCACATCACTCGGCCCTCAAGCTCTGTTTTTCTGAAAGAAGCCCTTTTCTCACTTTTTCTCTCATCGCACATCTCTCTATTCTTTAATCTCTCATTTTCAATCCCTCCCCGGTGGTTGATGGATAAACAACAAGTTGTGGGCTCGGCCTAGCATTCTGCTAGATTCTCTTTCTTGTTCACAACAGTGAGTTTCTCCCACAGAGGGACTGCGCTACAATTGGGTGTGTAGCGGATCTGCGGCTGACATCGATCGATGATGCCCTGCTGGGGAGTTTGGACATGGTTAGGTTTGCCCAGATGAGGGAATGGGAATATGTTGATCCATTCCAGTTTGTGCTTCGCACTTGGCTTGATACTTCGTTGGTCGGAGGATGAGAGAGCTTTCTGCCCTCTTGCTGTGCCCTTCAGTTGTGCCTTTGCTGGCAGGTAGAGTGCCCTTCTTGGCAAGTATGTTGATAACGGGGAAAAAGACAGAGAAGCCTGACTCAACTGTGCCCCTAGTTCATCATTTCGACCATTTTTATTTTTGCCTTTCTACTAAAACAGTTTTGACCAAAATGAGAGTTAGATTAACATGCTTGTTCAGTTTTTGATTTGAAATCATGCAAGTCAGGCTATAAGCACTGAAAATTTTCCTTTTTTTGGGTCCAAGAAAATGGTCCAGTTTTGAAAAAAAAATGGAATGATTTTTGAGAGAATAGTCAACCTCAATAAAAATTCTCAAAACTAAACGGCCACCGCTCAACAAGCAGGAACCAACTCTTTGAGATGCACAACCTCGGATCCAAAGGAAAAGCGCCAGACTTGAAGAGGGTTGCATGGCGGAAAGGTGCCCTTGTTTGAACGGCACCATGGCGCATTGAATGGCAACGGAAAGTTGCCTTGTTTGAATGGCGCCAAGGCTTAATGAATGGCAACGGAAAGTTGCCTTGTTTGATAGCATGGCGCATTGAATGCGATCCTCGAGTGACGAGCACAACCAAATCCTCGAGATCTGAAGACAAGGATGACCGAACCATCGCATGGACACAATCAAATTGAAGTGTTTCTGGTGGACTTCAGAATGAAGTTGCCTACGTATCCCAAACATGGGAATCAAGCCTTACGTAGTTCGGGGTTAAGGTACACTCGGGTATTTAACCTCTCCTTTTATGCTCTAACTTTTGCCAAGGCGCCTGTTGCAGGTTTTCGACCTTGCGAGCTTTGTTCTTCTTTCTTTTTCTTTTTTTCTATTCTTTTCATTCCTTTTTCTTCTTCTTTTTTGCATTTTTCTTTTCTCTTTTTTTTTTGTATCTTTGCATTTTTTCTTTTTGCATTTTTGTATATATATTTTTCTTGTCTCGCTCTAACTTTTGCCTGGGTCGCCCTTTCGGGTTTTCGGCCCAGCGAGCCTCTCAAAGGGTAAAAATGTAACCAGTCCATGCCAAATGGTTCTGAGATTGAAGCCCTCTATATCCGGAGAGTGGTCATTGTATTGACTTGAAAGATCCACCTATGGCTCTTCGAGCACATCGCATCTTTTTTGCCCCTAGTCCGAGGGGTGCTTCTGCTCTAGCCTTGTCAGCTTCTTCTGATGAGGTCTGACCTTCTTGATCGACTTTGGTGCCTCTTGTTCGAGGGTCGCTTCAAATCGCCACAGGTCTTACATTGTGGTCAACCGTTGAACCTTCTGAATTCAAGCTCAAGGTTCGGAAGCAAAGGGGTTGAGTCTCGAGGCTGAGAGTGATCCTAAGCTGCACAATCTCAAGAGCGATTCCACACATGTCTTCGCAGGACCGCGCAAAACATTTTTTGAAAGTTTTTAAGAAAGTGACAAATCGCTCGCGCTGAAGACAGTGTAGGATCAATCTGGATCAAAGCCAGGGTCCTTCTCAGTACTCACACTAACAAGCATGATTTCATTCATTAAGGGCTTAGTATGCCTCTCTTTCTCTCATTTTGATCAAAGTTTTGCAAATCTCGAGGAATTCCTCCCTCTTTGTTTTCACCGCAGTGTTCAAAAAGGTTTTGAAAAACTTAGGTCAATACAATGACTTCAAGGCACAAGAGAGCAGGTGGAGTGCACTGCCATTTCATTCAAATCCCGGCACAACTAGCACACGGCAGAAGCAAATACGAGAGCGTGGAAATCACTGCTGTTTCATTCAAAATCTGTTGGCATAACTGGCTCCCTGGCAGAAACAGACTCAAAATAAAACAAAAGGACAAACGCAAAACAAAATGGTGACGCCCGAGGTAACACCCCCGGAATCACCCGACTCCTATACAACAGGACCGACTCGATACAACAAGACAGACCCACAACAAAAGAGACTTGGCTTAAAACAAAAAGACAGACTCAAGACAAAACAACAAAACTGACCCAATACCCAAGTCAGAAAGCAAAAACTGGTATTTGCACATTGCTCAGAACAGTGCGTGCCATTCCCACGTCTGGAGTTGATCGAGCACTGCCGGCAGGTGGTTCATCCCCCGTTCATATAACATTATCCTCCACAAGTTCACTGATCAAGTGCCGATAGACTTTGTAGGACCCGGTGGGAGGACAACTTCGTTGTCAAACAGATCCTGTACTTCATGGCGAAGACGGGAGCAATTGTTGGTAGCATGGCCAGTTTGCTGATGGTACGCGCAGTACTGGGTAGCATCATGTGTAGCCGGAAGAGGGTTCAGGAGAGGCCGAGGCTCAAGGGGTTTGAGATGGCCTTGCCCTACAAGGATTTGGAAAGCTGTGGACAAAGGCATGTGGAGGGCATGGAAGACCCTCCGACCTCAGGGTTGGTACTTCTGGGTTTGTGGATTTTTGCTGGACGCACCAATAGAGAGATTGGCAGTCTTTGGCAGCTTGCTGATTTCTTCTGAGTGGAGGATTGTTTCTGATACAACGACCCTTCTCCCAGTTTTCCCTTTGATTCAAACTGCCCCCAACTTGAGCGGCAAAAGTGTCATCCACAGTTTTTGCAACAACTGCGAGGACTTGCTCTTTGTTCAGTCCCTCGGCTTTCAAAGCCTCAATAGCAAACATAAGATGTTCATGGGGGTCCATGCTCGCCCCTGCCTTGTTCTTTCCACTCGCCTCCACTTTGCCAAGGGATTGGCCTTCCTCGGATGCAGCTTGCCCCAAGACTGAGGAGCCTTTTGACATGAAATTCCCAACATGTGGTGTGGTCGATGATGGAGCCAATGTCCCGGAGGCCAGATCGGTCACAGTTCTTTGAAGATCTTCGATCATTCTCTTTAGCTCAGAAGTAATGGGTTCACAGGTTTGGGATGAGTGGGGTTCAGATGCACCCATCATGCATAAGTCCATGCTTTCCGGGATAAACAACTCAGGCTTGGGTAGATGGGCCGGGGTGATGTATATGCTGGGGTCATAGGTGGACGGCAGTATATGGATGAGGTTGAGATGTGGGGGTGACAGGTTTGTGGTGGCCTGAGGTCCCTTTGGTGGAGCTATAATCTCTTCGTCAATAAGATCCTGAATCTTATGACGGAGGCGGATGCAACGGTTCGTATCATGACCGTGCTGTTGATGGTAGGTACAGTGTTTAGCTGGGTCATATCTGGATGGAAGAGGGCTTGAAAGGGCTTGGGGTTCTAGGAGTTCTAGGTGCCCTTTTTCCGTAACATTTGCAAAGCTTGAGAAAGACTCATGTCTGAGAGGATGGAAATTTCGGCTTGGTGCCGAGTAGAAATGGTAGGTCTTTGGCAAATGAGGGAAGTGCTGATAGGGTCTACTTGAGCATTCCACAATGTGCTACCATCGGTGGTAGCATTGAACTGTGAACAACATCCTTCTTTGACTCATTATCTTCCACAAAGATCCCTTGTCGGATGGCCTCCTTGATTTGAACCCCGATGTCACGGAGGTCCTTAAATTTGAATATCATATTCTGCAATGTTTCGGCTTGCCTAACCTTGTCTTGTTGCAGCGAATCCACTGATTGCTGGAAATGGATCAGCAAATCCTCCAAATTTGCCGAGGGCTGCGCCATGATAGAGGTAAATGCTAGTGCTCCGATCGAGGTAATGTGACTGGTGACTGGCGGATCAGATGAACCGGTGAGCCCTAACTGGCCTTTCTTTGCCTTGCCTCAGCGGAAGAACACTGGTTTCCCTTGAATCAAATTTCTGACCTCACAAAGTCTATCAGCACTAGTTCAATGTACCTGGGGGATAGTGGAGCCTTCTGAAGCTATGGTTCCCAAGACTACCTAGCAAAAGAGAAAACAGACAACATCTCAGCCTGATTTCACCTGAACAGATACGAGCATAGTTGAATGAGTGTGCCCTCTACTGAATTCTGCCCAAAATTCCGCAGAAGCCGATACCCTCGTGTAAACTGATTCCACCAAATCGATGCCCACAGGCTGATACCCAAAATACTGAATTGGTGCCCGCAGGGCTCATGCTCAAACTTGTAAACTGATACATGCATTCCTCAGAGACGACTCTAACAAGCACATAACAGATAAGTGAGAGCCAAAACACCCCTGTGTTGGGGTAGGGTTTTCCCTGTCCTATTTTGTCAGGAGCTAGGGTTTCACTACGCACGCAGCGGCTTCAAACAACCTATAAACGGGTAAGCAACCTGTCCTAGTTTGGAATGGTCACTATGGATCCGAATATGCACTAGGTCGAATGGTCGAAAAGGGTGGCCCGGTAAAACCGGGTTTGTGTTCCCATCTCGTCGAGCCGAGCCGATCAGCCTTATGGACATGACTTGACAAGACAAGCCTCCGGCAAATCGTTCGGGAATGGCATATGGCAAACACGGTGTCCTAGGCGCACCAATGCAAATGCAATGCAAAGAAACACACAAGCGTAGTCAAAACCAGATATCATGAGTTCAAGTCAAGTTCTCTAAATCCCCAGCGGAGTCGCCAGAAACTGTAACAATGCCCGCGGGGGACCTCGCTACAGTTCGGACTCGATTTTGTTACGGTTCTAAATCTTGAACCAAAGAGTCCAAATCCGGCAAATCGTTTTGAAGAAAAACAGATTTTTTTGAAAGAAGTGCCAAACATGGACTTTGCGGATATGAGTCGCAACCTAAATATTTTAAAATGGGAAATTTAGGCAACCCTGACTCGGTGCCGAAAGGCCACGTGTCCGCCATCACCAAAGTTGGCTCGGGAACTGGGGTAGGTTTAGGGAAAGGTCACATCGTGAGCACTTCGCCGCCTTTCAAAGACCGGCCTCTACTAACCATGATATCTGTTTTTGAAAACTTTGTGCGTTCTTATTCCGGTTATTAGCCTAGATTACTATGTGATGCTCGCAGCAAACAAGTATAGACTGGGCCGTCTGAATTGGAACAAAACATTTTATGTTTGTTTGTTTGAAAATGGTGTGATGGTGCTACCCGCAGGTAGGCTAAAATACGGATTTGCCACCCTCGGGTGGGCTTAGAAAACAGTGATGTTGCCACTATCTAGTGGGCTTAAAACAAACATTTGATGAATTGTCCCAATTCAAATAACTCAACCTCCACCCACAGGCATTCAAGGCAGTTGTATCATATAAGCACATAGCCTCATGGTAAGCATGCTATCATGGCAACACTCACACGCATGCAAAGATGCTAAAGCATAACAACTTACCTAGTACTCCAAGCCAAAACAAAAGCTGATTAGAAATCATGCATGATCCTAAATATGCAGAAATGCCTAATGCAACACATGCAAAAATGCAACTATGGCAGGCTCGGCTATTCTAAAGATGGCATATGAAATGCAACAGCTATCAAGTACTCAACTTGGAATTGAAATACAGATGCAGTTTGTATGATGCGCCGAGCCCGGTGCATGCAAAACAGATGAATGAATGCAAACATGCTATCATACTGTATGCTAATTGAAGTATGCCCTATATCTAGCCATTGTAGCAGATAAATAAAATGGAGAAAGACGTGGGGTTGGAAGACATACATTCACACTCACGCACACTTATTATTACAGTCATGCCCTCGCGCAGAGGGTCCGAATAAATAATACAACCAAATATACATTCAAAATATATGTAATCCTAATTAATTGACAAATTAATTAATAAAAGCGTAAAATCGGCGTGCAAGCCGAGGACCGCCTTTGCTTCGATAGATGCCGCTTTGTTGAAATCCGAAATCGGGATGCCCCGATTAGCCTCTGTTGGCAATATTTCTTGAAATGCGTCCGACTCGAAAGTTGCTAAACTCGAATTTTGGCCGCAACAGAGAGCAGGAAAAGGGCACAGCAGTGTATTTCACAAATATATGCATGCTTCGATCCTCGTGCCACCAATCACGCATATCGATGCATGATGGCCGAGGAGCCGAATTGCACAACTCAATATCAGATGAATGCCAGATGAATGCTACAATAAAAACCTAACTCCATCATGGGTAATCCGGAGTGTCGGTAACTGGGGAATTGAGACACACTCCGTCACTCGGAGTACGGAATGTACCTCGTTTCCCGTGCGATATGCATGATATGCATGAAATGCAACTAATATACAACCTAGCATGCTCAATGCTATGAAAATGAGATGAAAATGAGACGCCTCGAAAAGCGTGCACACGGGCATGCAAACCGAGGCGATGATATGAAGTGCAAATCGGGTAAAACCGAAGTGCCTCGAAATGCGTGCACACGGGCACGCAAACCGAGGCGATGATATGAAGTGCAAATCGGATAAAACCGAAGTGCCTCGAAATGCGTGCACACGGGCATGCAAACCGAGACGATGATATGAAGTGCAAATCGGGTAAAACCGAAGTGTCTCGAAATGCGTGCACACGGGCACGTAAACCGAGACGATGATATGAAGTGCAAATCGGATAAAACCGAAGTGCCTCGAAATGCGTGCATACGGGCACGCAAACCGAGGCGATGATATGAAGTGCAAATCGGATAAAACCGAAGTGCCTCGCGCGCCATTGCACGCAACCCGAGGCGATGATGAAATGAGATAGTCGGATAAACCGGCAGCCAAATGCGCGCCCACAGGCACGCAAACTGAGGCGATGATGAAATGGAATGAAATGGCATACGGAATGCCACGATGGGCTTACACCAAAATGGGAGAGCCTCAGCTCACTCACATAGGAGGCCGTCGGATAAAAAGAGCTGCCTCGAAATGCGTGCACACGGACACACAAACCGAGGAATATGAAATGGCATACGGAATGCAATGATGGGCTTACGCCAACATGAGAGGGCCTCAGCCGCACTCACATAGGCTGCCAATGAATGAAAACGGAGCGCCTCGAAGTGCGTGCCCGCGGGCACGCAAACCGAGGCAATGACAAAAAGGCACAAAATGGCATGGAAATGATATGCAAGCATGCAAACTAAATTCCAGCAACTAAATGAAGGGAAAACAGCCTCAAAATGATGATAAAAATGCACCCGATGCCCAGAATGTTCCCGAAATGTGATATTTAGCCCCCGAAATGGCCTACAGCTATGCTATACATGCAAAATTGACACATGAAAGCAAAAACAGTAGCAAGGCAGCCCCAAAAATAGCATCTTTCCAGTACAAAACATGGCCAAATAATGCTCACAAGTATGGAAACAAAAGCTTGCAAAAATGCGGTAAAAGAGGGGAATTACAAAGCAAGTGATATGTACAATGCTCAAACCCAAAAAATCAGTTCTACAACATTGAAGATGGAACAAAAATATGCACAAATACAAGAGATGACAACCTCTAAATCAGTATGTATATATGCTAAACATAGCATGCAAAAAGGGGCAAAAAGAGGGTTATAAAGAGAGGTATCAAATGGATGCACCAAACCACTTAAGACCCTTAATAAAACTTGAAGAATAGGCCAAAAAAAGACACTTCCTAAGCCTGATGAAGGCCAGAAACAGAATCTAGAATGGCCTAAACAAACATGCAAATTTACGGAAAATTTGATGGATTTCAAAGGAAGTACCAAAAATATACACCAAATGTCTTAAGACCCTAAACAAAACATGACAAGGATAAAAAAATAAGGCTATTTCTAAGCCTGATGAAGGCGGAAATCCGGAGCCAAATAAGTCTAACAAAGCATGCAAAATATGGCCACCAAGAGGGCTACAATGAAAAGTATGTAAAGAATTCACCAAATAGCTAAACATTCTTGATGAAACATGTAAAGGGGGTCAAAATAAGACCCCTCTTAGCTCTGACCAAGAGCCAAAACCATAAGCACAAAAGGCTACAAAATGAGCAAGATTTAGGGCCTAAAGTGAATTTCCAAGAGAGGTGGTATATAGAATGGCCAAATGAGGTTAAGCCCTTCTACAATGTTGTAGAGGGGCTCAAAATAGGCCCAAAACCAGTAGGGGTCGGAGCCCCAAAAACAAATGCAAAGAGGCTAAAAATTTGATTCAAGATTATGCAAGAAAAAGGGATTTGAATGCTTACCCTTGAAGATCTTTCTTTCTTTGCTTCTTGACTTGAATTTGTTGACTCTTAACCTCTGAAAAACACTTCCTTGCTGCTGGAATGGTAGTGGAGATGGTGAGGCTTGGTGTTGGTGAAGAAATAATGCAAGACTTGAAGAAATTTGGAGCTTTTTTGCTATGAAAATGGAGGTTTAAGCTTAAGTGTTCTTGAAGGATTTTTTTCTCCTCCCAAAATGAGGTTCGGCCAGCTGCTGGAATGGACAAGAGAGAGGGCTTAAAAGGAGGGCCAAAAGGGTTGAAATATCTTGCCTCAAATATCTAGATATTTTGAGGGCAAAATATCTAGATATTTTGAGGGCAGAAAAAAAAGATTTTGTTCGGCCACGAAGTGGGCATCTGAGACTGCAGTGTTCCTCGGAATGATGAAACAGAGGTACCTGCCAAAATTGAACAAAAACTAATGCAAAACGAGCGCTCAGGGACCAAAACCGCATGGTCTGAAAATGGGTCACGGCACCTAAGTGGTGTTCGTTGCGAAGTGGTATCGAGACCCAGTGTCCCTCGGAAGGACCAAACAGAGGTCTCGCCAAAACCAAAGAAAACGGATGCGAAATGAATGCTCGGGACCAAAACCGCAGCTTTGGGGTCCCGAATGGGTCGCCGGCACCTAAGTGGTGTTCGTCTGCAGTGGGTCTCAGAGACCAGTGTCCTTGAAGGACCAAACAGAGGTGTCTTCCAAAATGAACAGACATCGATGCAAAATGAATGCTCGGGCCAAAACCGCGCGGTTCGATCCCGAAAATGGGCCGCCGGCACCTAGTGGCGTTCGATCGCAAGTGGGTCTCAGAGACCCAAGTGTCCTTGGCGGAAGGACCAAGCAGGTGTTCGCCAAAAATGAACAGACATCGATGCAAAATGAATGCTCGGGGCCAAAACCGCGGTTCGGGATCCCGAAAATGGGTCACGGCACCTAAGTGGTGTTCGGTCAAGTGGGTTTCGAGCCCCAAAGGTCCCTTAAATGGGAGTAAATGAGATGCATGCCAAAAACCGGAGAAAACGGAGATGATTGGGCGGTCCCAACCGAGGCACACGGCTAACGGCTCAAAACCGGAACCGGATCCGAATGGGAAAAATGGCCTCACGGTCACGAAAAAGTAGCCCACGGCCACCGAGAGATAGTCTACGGACCACTCCCTCGAAAGAAAACAGAGAAAACCGAGTCTGGTTCGCAAACCGAGACAAGGCACGAAAGAGAGTTCGGAAGCCCGGAGGCAGGGCGCGCGGCCACGACTCTGAGACTTCTGAACGAGCACAGTATGCAACATCACCGAGCGCTCAATCGGTGACGTCTGAGTCTTAAGGTCGGTCAAAAATGAGGTGTCTACAGCAGCAGAGCAGGTTCGAAAAACTGATGTTGTGCGATGAGAGGAAGCTGAAAACACTGTACCATGTCCAAGGATATCAGCGCAGAATCGCCAGGGCTTTCAACAAGAAAGTTAAGTCCAAGAGTCTGAAAGAAGGAGATTTGGTGCTGAAAGACAATTGAGCTCTCATCCATGACCCTAGGGGCAAGTTCAGACTCAATTGGACTGGTTCTTACATCATCAAATCTATCTGGTCGGGTAGAGTTGTTATTCTTATGGACCTCGATGGCCTAGAATTTTCCCAACCGATCAACATAAACAAGTTGAGGAAATACTATCCTTGAGTGGCTCGCTAGGCTGAAAACCCAGAAGGGTGACCTAGGAAAAAGTTAGAGCACAAAAAATTGAAAAAAAAGAAAAACTGAGCTCGCAAGGTTGAAAACCCAGAAAGGGCGGCCTTGGCAAAAGTTAGAGCGTAAAAGGAGAGTGTTAATACCTGAGTGAACTCGAACCGAACTACGTAAGGCTTGATTCCCATCTTCGGGATACATAGGCAACTTCATTCTGAAGTTCAACCGCAAACACTTCCAACTCAACGGTCCTATCTATGAGATTGTTCAGGTCATCTTTGTCTTTTCTGTATCCAAGAGTTCGGCTGTGATCTTCACTATGAGAGCCGGTTACAGTACAGTGCAGTGTTATTCAGACTAGAGGCAATTTTCCATTTTTTGGATTCTGGGTTGTACATCTTGAGGATAGATTCCAGGTATGTCAAGTTGTGATCCTTATCGAAAATGGTTTTGAAAATTTTTAATAAAAGTTGATTTTGTTCAAATTAATCTTTTTACAACTTAGACTATTTTTTGACCAAAAGGAAAACTTTCAGTGCCCACAACTTTAATTTCATTGATTTCAATACAAAGTTCTCAATCTCTTGATGCAAATCAAAGTTGCTTTTTATTACGTTCAAAAGGAAAACTTGAAAGTACAGATCAAAACAATAAACTTGGGGCATAGATAAATCAGGTGTTCCTGTGTCCCCTCTCAGAGCTTGTGGAAGCTTCAGATGCTAAAGTAGGCCCGGTTTGCGTGTCACGACCCGCTCCCCGTACCCAAGGGTTAAGCATCGTAATGGCCAGTTACTGGGGTTACCTCCGGCCAATTCTTAAACAAATAAATAAACGCAAACGGAAATAATATTTAAATAAGGGTACCAAAATAATCATTGGAGCTTCTATTTAATTAAATTGTCAGAACTAGACTATCTCTACAAAGTGCTTCGTGCCTACCCCACGCGCTAGCCCTGACATATCATCTGAAAGTGGTAAACAACTATAAGCATAAGGCAGAGTGAGGCATATTATACTAAGAGTATACAGGCAAAAAATTCACTATGGATAATTATTGGCTAAACAGAACTTGATATTAAAATACAGAATATATAATACAGAGATCAAATACAAAAATCATATATATAATCATAACCACGGTACAGAACGAAATAGAACAGATGTATGGACTCAAGAGATGGCTCATACGAACTCTAGAGGTGACTCCCACCATAGTGTAGCACTTAGTTTCATATTGCACTTTGCTCCACACCAGAAGTCATAACCACGGTACAGAACCGGACAAATGTATGGACTCAAGAGGTGGCTCGTACAAACTTTAGAGGTGGCTCCCACCATAGTGTAGCACTTAGCTCCGTACAGCACTTTGCTCCACACCAAAAATTCAGAGGGTCAATGGATATTTAAGTCCCCCAAGGCATGTGACCTCCGTGGTGGTACTTATAAAACATAATTGTATATAAGATCATAGTCAAATATTCTTAAAATATAAAACAAACATATCTATAGGTTTCTTTTAACAAATAGGGTTCAGAAATAAATCTACGTAACTGAAATAATAATATAGTTTATAATAATTTATAAAAGATAACTTGTATAAAATAGATATGGTAAGTCAAAACATAAGTAAAATACATTTTGGTAACTCAAGGTATAATATAACTCACCTTAACTTTAATACCTCACTCTTTCTTTCCACCACCAAAAACCCTTTCAGCTTCCATTATTTTTTTCTCTTTTTTCTTCCTTTCTTTCTCTCCCTCTTTCTTTCTTTCTTTCTTTCTTTCTCTCCTTTTCTTTCTTTTCTTTTCCTTTCTTGCTTACCTTCTGAGCACATTCTCTCCTTATATATAGAAAGGAGCCGTAGGCACCAAGCCACGGCTGCCACGTGTCTAAGTCTCATTCGCTTATCATTAATTCAATCTTATCCAAAATATTTAACTTTAGAATAATTTTACTGTCGCCCAAATTTTTAATATAACTATATAAATAAATTAATCCCTACTTAAATTACATTTTATCATATATCAACAGAAAATTGATTAATTATTTTACTACTACACTAATTATTATTATTATTATTATTATTATTATTATTATTATTATTATTATTTATAGTTTGACCCCTAAATTTTTAATAATATTATTTAAAAAATTACACATAATAATATATAATAAATTATATATTTTCCCTAACTGTGATTAAATAATATTAGTATAAATTTTACAGAATAATTAAAAATCTGGGTTGTTACATTGTGCCTCATCTTCAAGCCATACCAGGCACTCGCCAGAAAGTGCGCAGTTGAAACTAGGGACAAGAGCCAAAAGCTCCCTTGTCCTCCACGCAGTGGAATATTGAGCCAATTGTGAACCTCGGATTGGGAACGAAGCCGGGTACTTTACTTCTTCTTCTGGGCAAGTCTGGTCATGTCTGAACTGACGCTTGAACTGGAACGGAAAAGTAGAATACACAGTGTGTCAGGCTGATCAGTTGAATGTCGGGTTGCCGAGCCATGTTGTAGCTCATCTCGGGCAGATTAAACCAGGGGCAACGCCAAGCAATGTCAGCAGCAGACTTGTTGCACATCCAATGGCACCACCATTCCTCGTTCGGGAAATCAACTAGCCGTTGGTGAAAGAAATAGCCTCGTGCTGAATATGCAGGGCAAAAGTCCATTACTTTCAACTTGTCCATGAGCCATATCTGGGGAAGGATGAAAAATAAGAGATTAAAGAATAGAGAGGTGTATGTGGAGAGAAAAAGTGAAAAAGGGTTTTAAGAGAAAAACAGAGCATAAGTGCCGAGTGATGTGAGAAACACATATGAGATAGGGTGGGAAACATTACCTGCAGAAGTAATGGACTTCCTGCGAATTTGGTCGTCTCCCGCCGATGGAAGACATCCAAGCCCATCAAAGTCTCGGCCAATGCTAAGCCAATGCAGCTCTTGCCCTTTTTCAAGCCTCGAGCTACTTTGATCAAGCGAATGCTAGACCCTCTGAAACTTGAGGCAAGAAGGAAATATGCTAACATGCATAAACAAAGGGTGTGTTGTAGAAAACTTCGCCAAAGAAGATCGCCTCGGTCACCGGCGTCAGAGAATTGATGAATCAAACTGGGAATATCTAGCTTTCCGTTGTGAACCAATGATTGAGCCTTATGTGAAGTGAGCCCACACATCCTTCCTAAAGCTTGGATATGACCAAAACGGGACTGAGGCAAGATTTCCTTATCACGCCGGGATTTCATCAAAACTTGGAATTCTTCAATTGTAGGGCATATCTCTTGTCCCCCAAAACTGACAACATGTGTGATCGGGTTCCAACACCTAGCTGCGGTGTGGAGGAACGGAAAACACAATAGAGAACAACTTAGCGGGAATAGTGTATTTATCCCGAAACCCCAGAAATTCACTTTTTTCCGAGCCATCCAAAGTTGTAATCCAATTTGAGAGTTTTTTGGCAAAGAATGGCTCCATTTATAGTAAAAACAAAGCTAAAATGAAGAAGCTACGAAGTTCCAACTTTTGTAGAAGATAAGGCATCGAGTGGAAGACAGGTGGCAACAATCTGGAGGTCCCTCACATTGATGGCCGACCGGCCAGTAGTGATGGCCGACAGGCCACATTTGTAGCCGACCGACCACCACTGGTGGCCCACAATCTCCATTTGTGGCAGACGGCCTCTTGGTCTATCTTGTGGTCCACCTGTATGTTGAGAGTGCTGAGAACCTATGCTTGTTCTGCTTTTTACGCATTCCAAGGTCTTGTTTTCAGTCCCTTTGGGCTTGAGCATGTTCATTTGAGTTGTATTCGCCTTGTTTTGCTTATCGAGTTGTATTTGTGTTGTTTATCAAGTTGTTGTGTTGCTTATCGAGTTGCATTTGTTTTGTTTTTGCTTGTCGAGTTGTTGTGTTGTTTATCGAGTTGTTTTTGTTAATGGTTTATCGAGTTGTCTTACTTTGTTTGTTAAGTGTTGGTCGGTTCATTACCTGATTAAGAAAGTGCCAATACAATGTGTAATTTTCAGTCAAGATCAATCTCGTTTTTATGCTATGCGATGATATGCGATGCCCAGAATGCAAAGTACAACATTTTTTCATCGAAAAGCTATTTTTATTCCGATCATGGTCACTTTTTACAAAAAAAGTACAAGTTTTAAAGAAAAAATAAAACCTGTCTAAAGCTATACAAAGTGCTAACACTACTAGCCAAAAAAAAAAAAAAACCAAAATACATAAATCAACGCCAGCTATCTTAGGCTCGAGAGGTCCTCTTCGTCCTCTTCCTGGGCAGGGTCTTAGAGTTGTCTCCGTCGCCGCTTATCCGTGATCTCTCTTGAACCGAGTCAACCGAGTCATCACCACTTTTACCTCGAGGCGACTCAAAGATCATCTCCACTAGCAGAACTCGAGCCAACGTCATCGTCTCCACTATCAAATGACTCAGCGTGCTGACTCGCGGCCTCCTCGGCCTCGCTGGTCTCAACGTCGTCATCGCTCAGAATGGGCTCTGAAGGGCTCATTCGATCTTGACCACGACGTCCCCCTCGGCCGCGTGTCGGAACCTACCTCTCTCTCCTTCCTACTATTGGAGGAAGTGCTACTGGTGCAAGTGCTGCTAGTGCTACTGGTCCCATCGGTACAGGTGGAACGTAAAAAGAGCAATTTATGTCAATTACAACATATGTATCAGATGCGATGCAGAAGTCAGATATAGTGTGTGAGTGCAGTGTGTCAAATGTGATCTATAGATGCAATGTATCAGTGCAAATATGAGAAATTTTCAATTAAAATGTCAGTGTCCGTGTGTCATTGGAAATTTGATGCCTGGAAGGAATACCTGAATACCGTGAAGACTGAGCAGTGCCTCTCTTCTCAATATCATCCCCTCGAATGAAGCGACCAGCTCAAGCAATCCCTTGGTGTACCTTGCGGGTGCCTGCAAATGTATTAGAAATGATCAATGTCCAAAAAGAATGAATATCAGAGAGAATGAAAAATGAAAATTGTAGTACATACCGGAAGTGAGTCAGGAGCTCTGACATATCTATGACCAGCCGCTGGAGGCTCAATCAGAATCCGATAAGCCTCTCCGATGTACCACCAACATGTCAACTTGGTTGGAAGCTCTAGCCAACCGAAGCCCTGTAATAACCCTCACCACTAATTACCGATTACTGCTAAACTGAAACTGATTATGATTGATAACCGAAGTAATTGAAATACTGAACTGACTGACTGAAATCTGAAACTGAATTGATTAAGTATCTCTGTTATATTGCATTTCTATCTGTTGCCTGTTTGATTATCTGTTCATGTTTTTACGTTTAAACTGCAAATTGAAGGCCTTATCGGCGGCCAAATCTGAAATTGATTAGTGATATGTGTAAATCATAATTTATGTGAATTTATGGTGTAATTATTTGAAAAGTGATTTGGTATGATTAAATTAGATTAAAATAAGCTAAATTACATAGTTTGACATATTTACCGAAATGCCACTCTAGTGGCCCACTACTAAAGACATGTTGAGCCTTATTACACTTAGATACAACTTTTTATCAGCCATTTTGTTGCCTACAACCGATCAAGAGAGTGAGAGAGAGAGTTGAGTTGTTCTTGAGAGTTTGGCTAGAGAACTTGAAGAAATTGAAGTGTAGATTGTCAATTGAGCCTCTAGACTTGGAATTTAGGGACCTAGGTATGAATTTCATCCTCTTGATTGTGTCTTTAAGTTGATTCATGCATGGTTTAGAGCAAGGTTGTAGACTAGAGCCAATTTATGGCTCAAATTGTTGAATTGGAGCTTAATTGTTGCATGCATGTATATATATTGAAGTTTTGTGATTGTGGTTCAGAGTTCCTCACATGCATGTTCATAATATTGTTATAGTTCATGTTGTCATCATGTTTTGCAAGATTTGAGCTCATGTGAGCAAGCATTAAAGCTTTGAAATGGTTTAAATTCATGCATGTTTGCATGTTCTTCATGTCCATGAAAATTGGTTTGAAATTTGGATTTAATTGAGCTACCCTTAGGCCTTGATTTTACAAATTGAGCATTGAATCATGTTATTCTATGTATTTACAGGTGTTTTCCAGAAATTAGGCCCAAGAGGTCGAGTTTTGAGTTACAAAAAGTTGAATTTGAGCTTGAGGTTCAAATCTGGGAATTCCATATTTTGAACTCACGCCGGCGGTTTATCGGGCGCCGAGCGTAAATTCGTGCTCAAGATTTTGCATGTTTGAAGTCCGCTCGAGCGGAAGAATTTACGCTCGAGCGGGACCTTGTGTCTTACGCTTGAATGGCTATCGAGCGCCCATCGAGTGTGATTTTCGAGCATCCAGTACTTTTGCCATGTTTTGCAGTACGCTCGAGCGTGGGAAGTGACGCTCGAGCGGAAACCTTTGTCTGCATGTCCGCTTGAGCGGGGAAAGACACGCTCGAGTGGGACTCTGTTTTTCTGAAGGTTCTGAAAATGTTTTCTAAGTACATCTTTGCATCCTCATTTTATTCTAGGCATTCTTAGGCCTAGTTTAAGGCATTTTAATGAGGATATAGATGTAAAACACACCGAGGCAATTAGGGATCAAGTTATTATCTTTCCCAACTGTGTAGCTTAGTGTGTGTTCGTTCTGTAAACTGTGTAGGGTTAGCGACCGGAGACGCGCTCTAGCTTTACTGTAGCCCAGAACTCTGTGAGTAACAATTGTGTAAAGATATGTTCAACTGAGAATGTTTTCTGACTGTTTAACTGAACTGCTTTCTGAATCGATACTGCTAATTGAATGAATGTATGTCCTATATTCTGAACTGTATTGTGGCATCCTTAGCAACTACTGTTTACTGTTACTGTTACAGAGATCTCTGTCGGTTCCCTTGTTGGAACCACTACTGTTTACTGATTGATGGCCATCATTGACTGTTCGGTCTTTCAAGACCTACTGTTTACTGTACTGCTATGCTAATGGATGTACCACATATGACTGAATGACTGATATACTGAATTAATGAACTGTTTTCATTACATCAAGGACATTCATTCTTAACCTCTTTACGCATTATGTTATTCACTGGGCTTTAGCTCACTGTTTATATGTATATATAGGTGTTCAGGCATCAGACCAGAGCTCGGAGCGTGGATTAGACCTCCCTTTTTGTCAAGCCAACCATTGTGCCTCACTGCGAGGTTCCGAGCCTGCCAAGCTATGGCTTAGGGGTTTTTAGTCCCCTGTCTGTCTCTGTATCTATCTGGTTTACTGTGTTTACTGTATAGACTATTACTACTGTTTAACAGGGATTAGGTCCCTGATCTGAATGATTGTATATATGTACATACTGTTTTGCCGCTAACTGTATATATCTATGAAAAGTCTTTTTGCATACAGACTGTCACAGCTCATTAGACATTGTTTATTTACTGTATTGGCTTCCGCTATGCCCTCAGACTGCTTTATCAGACATCGCTCGCCAGCCTTCGTAATCTCAGACTTGGCGATTCTGATGCTGCTAAACCCATAGGGGCGGGTTTGGGTCGTGACAAGCCTTGTCAGCGAGGGGCACCCCTCTGGTCCTATCCATTGATGCTCGAGCCCTGCTCGTCGAAGGGACGTCTGCTGCCCTCCCTGTACGAGCATGAGTACCCGTCAAGGGAGGCATGAGATGTGTCTAGATAAATGTCGCATAGTCCTTCTCTCCGAGAAAGTAGTCGGCGTCCACGCCTCAAGTAAAATCAATCACCTCTTAGGGGGAAAGACTCTCTGTGGCTCGCATAGATGGCAGAGGCGGCATGGGAACTACCTGCTGCGGTAAACCCAACGTCTGGCGTATGAAGCGCTCGCCTAAGAACCAAGCTCGACAGACCGGGCCCTCGAGTACAAGCCGATAATGGGAAACCCCCCGAGCGCGGCAAACTGGTCCCTGACTCCCTCAGACTTCATTGCCCAGGGTTGCCACGAGATCTGCAAACAGAGAATGCACAGATTGTTAGTTGCCATTAGATATGCGATATGAAGCAAAGCTGAAGTAAAGTAGCAATAACCATGAGTTTTGAGTTACCTCTGCCGTGGTTACAGTGTTAAAGTACCGGCAAAGAATGGAAAGGTCTCCATGGTCCTCTTCACGCACCTGCCATTGTACTGATGAGAGTAAGGTACAATAGGAGGCATCTCCACCTCCGGCTCCGGGGCAAGGGTGGGAAAATATGCATATACCCACAGCTGTAAAAAGTAAAAAGGCAACAGTGAGTATACAATAGATAAACACAGGCAATGCAGAAAGCAGAATATGTGTGCAATGTGTAGAGAATGCAGAATAAAGAAAGAATGCAGAAAGCAGAATGTATAGTACAACGTACAGAAAGTACAAGTGCAAAGTAGAGATTAGACTCTGTGTGTACAGCGTGTAGAAAGTACAAGTGTAAAGCAGAGAACAGATTGTGTGTATATAGTATACAGAAAGCGTAGTGCAGAAAACTGTGGGAAATGCAAAGTCGAAAAGTAAAGCATACCTCCCAGGCTCTCCAGTAGTCGTCGACTCTGTTTCGGCTCCTACGGGATGTCAAGTTTATATATCCGTACAAGGTGGCCAGGCCAGCGCCACCCCAGTCGTAAAGCCGAACCTGAGACAAGTCCACCAAGGCACTCAAGAGATCTAGCCCGACAGTGTTCGCTCAGTCGGCGAACAAAGTGGTGCTGAAGAAGAACATCAAGAAGCCTCGAACATAGTGTAATGCTGTGGGTCTATCCCTCTGAAATGCTCTGAGAACCAAGTGTATCGCATAATCCCTGA
This sequence comes from Camellia lanceoleosa, assembly GCA_025200525.1. Classification (NCBI taxonomy): domain Eukaryota; kingdom Viridiplantae; phylum Streptophyta; class Magnoliopsida; order Ericales; family Theaceae; genus Camellia; species Camellia lanceoleosa. The sequence continues at coordinate 24,122,634 of CM045767.1, forward strand.
CCGGAAGATAAGCGGACGAGCCCCCAACAGATAGATCCAAGTAGCCTCCCACTTGTCCATATCTGTATCGTAAGGGATCGGATGACCCCCTACCTCTATGCTAGTGAGCATGGTGAAGTCATGAGAAGTCATCGTCATCTCTCTCGCGGTAGAGAAGTGGAAAGAGTTGGTGGTATCCCACCATCTCTCTACCGGTGCGCCAAGTAAGGGCCTACTCGTTATAAGGCGTGATAGCCCCATGCAGAACAAGCAGAAGCCGGCCTCATCGACAATTTGGCAAATGCTGACGAGGAGCTCCATGTACCACTCCCTCGTGGATGTGGCTCAATATCCTCTGATAGAGTATGAGTCCTCTTGTAATCAGAATGAACAGATGAAAGGTAGTGTAAGAAATACAGTGCAAGAATGTATTTGAGACAAGCAGATGAAAGGCAGTGTAAGAACTACAATGTAAGAGCATGATCTATCCAAGAAATGCAAGGTACATTAAGGAAAATGTAAGAACACAATGTATATCTCAGTGGCGCCGTAGGATAAATGGGACTATGGCTCTCATAGCAAGAGATCCTCTGGTACGCCTCGTACAAACCCTCTGAAATGACGGATGGTGTCGGGCAGTAGTACATCTGTCTCAGGATGATATCTCTCTGGGTCAAAAGGTCGAACCTTGGGCGGTAGTGGTACAGGCTCGGGATCCGTATCCATCCCCGAGGAAGCTTCGTCATATGGTATGTCGTCCGTCATCTGGAAAGAAGATGAAAAAGTGGGCGAAAAGGGGGAAAATTGGTAGAAAATGCCAAAAGTCAACCCTAAAAAAAAGAAAATGAGAGAAAAAGTCAAAGCCCGGGAAAATGCACCAAACCCAAGAGAAACTCGAGGTAAACAAGCCTCAAGTGGTGAAAATGAAGAAAAAAGCATTGAAAACAAATTTCAATCGGTTTAAAACGAAGGAAATCAAGAGGTTTTAGTGAATCAACTTCGCGTGGGGCATTGGAAAACGCGTATAAAGCTCGGGTTTGGAGAAAAGAAAGGTCTAGAGTGAGAGAGGGATGAATTCCGGCTAGGGAAGAGTGAAGAATTGAAGTTTGGGGGTGTAAATATAAAGACCCAAGGAAAAAAGACCAAAATGTCCCCGAATTGCCATCGGTGGCCGACAACCTTCAGGTGTGGCCAACGAGTGGCCGATGACCTCCCCTTGTGGCTGACAGGTTCCTAGTGCTCATACATTGGGTCTTGTTGCTGTTTTCTGTTTTCTGTTTTCACGTAGTGCAAGAAAAGTTCACTTTTGAGTTCAAATTGCCCCTGCGGAAGCTCCAAACCGTGTCTTCAGCGCACAATGGTTCATCGTTGACCCACATCAATAAGGTGTATCATTTTTGAACATATTGCAACTCTTCTGAGAGGTAAATCGGGAGTTGCTGAGTTGGTTTTATCAAGCACGTTTTTGCCACTGCATAGAATATGCATTTCTCTGTTTGCTACATAGAACATGCACTTCTCCATTGTTGCATAGAACATGCTTCTACTTTTTCATGCATAAAACATGCATAGGACATGCTTCCAATTCATCTCGCATAGAACATGCTGTCACTACATTTGCATTGAACATGCTTTGTGTTGTGCATAAAACATGCACTCTTACTATGTTATGCTTGTTGAATTTTTTTCTTATGCAGGCACGATATTGTATGTACGGTTCATTCAGAGGAGTTCTAGGTGAGATTTTTCTTGTCCTTCGATCACCCTGCTTTGGTTAAAAACATTTGGATATGTTCCAATGTTTATCACCACTCTCTGTCTTGGTTAAAAACATTTGGATGCGTTCCGATGTTTATCACCACCCCTGTTTTGGTTAAAAACATTTGGATGTGTTTCGATGTTTATCATCACCCCCTATCTTGGTTAAAAACATTTGGATGCGTTTCTGGTGTTTATCACCTTGTCTTCGTTAAAAACATTTGGATGCGTTCCGGTGTTTATCACCCTGCTTTGGTTAAAAATATTTGGATGTGTTCCGATGTCTATCACCACTCCCTACTTTGGTTAAAAACATTTGGATGTGTTCCGATTTTTATCACCACTCCCTGTCTTGGTTAAAAACATTTGGATGCGTTCCGGTGTTTATCACCCTGCCTTGGTTAAAAACATTTGGATGTGTTCCGATGTTTATCACCACCCCTGTTTTGGTTAAAAACATTTGGATGCGCTTCGATGTTTATCACAACTCTTTGTTTTGGTTACAAACATTTGGATGTGCTCTGATGTTTATCACTGCTCTCTTTGGTTAAGAACAGTCGACTGCGTCCTGGTGTTCACACCATCCCTTCTTTTCTTTTGCGTGCAACGCGTTAGGTTCTTGTTTGACACCTCGGGCGCGCCCGACGATTGTGTTATTCTTTGCATTTCCTGCGTGATGCGTAGTTAAGTTTGCATAATTTTCTTACATTCTTTCTGCATGAAATGTGGTTTGGCTCGTGATTCTCACTCGTGGCGTGTTTAATTATTTCTTTTCTTGTTAGAGGTTGCTATACCGTACTTCGGTTTGTTTGACTGTAGCATTTCTTTGCATAATATTTGCCTCTAGATGTTTCATTACAGCCTCATTGCATGATCATAAGTTATGTTTTTGCGTCGTGTATATCACTTTTATGTTGTCCCAGAACTACGCTGGTTTGATTCCTTGCAAAGGGATACGTAGGCGGCCTACGGGCGCAACCGTCTTTGTCTTGCTTGTCTGTTTGTCCAAGTCTTTGGCCTTGTCAAAAATGGGTCGTCTCTGGGCTTTGACATTCACTTCCATCATTTCATGACTTCCTAGTTCTGTCAAAGAGAGGCAACTATAGACACCCAATTTTTTACCGTCCTCAAGACTTGGACATCATCATTTGTGCACTCGATGATTGTTCTTGTTTGTGTTCGTTTTGAGCGTCCGAAGTCCTCGGTGGAACGCCTTATCTTTGAGCCTCTAAACCTTATCTATTTTGTGCATGTTTTTGGACCAAGAGCTTGTTGCCTCTAGTCTGGAGGAATGGGTTACCTGTCGGCCAGCCCCCTAGGCTATCGGCCAGGGCTTGTGCTTGTAGGCTACCAGTGGTAGCCGATGGCCACCAGTCGTGGCCGACGGCCATTGGTCTCTTTTTCTAGATATTTATTGCCAGCTGTGCCAGTTGTTGCTCACTGAGCTGCATCTTCATACACGTGTATGGAGAGATTTTCACAAGATCAAGATTTTTTTTTCTATATATAGAGGGTGTCCTCCCCCATTTTTCAGGGTTAGCATTTTTAGAACAAAAATATCTTTATCTCTAGAATTCTCTCTCTCTCTCTTGTTATTTTGCACACATTTGCGTAGTTTCTCTTAGCTTTTGCATATCAACCCTTAACCAAATACTCTCACCTTTGAGCTAGGTCCCTTGGAGCCTTGTTTGAGCTTTAAAAAGAGGTTTGAGCTTGGATTATTGCTTATTTTGTGCCTTAACTTCAAGAGGTATAACACTTGTCATTTAAGCTTGCTTTCAATACTTGTTTTGTCATATTTTCAAACTATTTTTGGGCTAATTTTGAACTGTCAAAAGCTCTATTTTTGTGACTTGAAAGTGTTGGTTTGAGGTCTTTTTGAGTTAGGGGGTGGTCCACCATTCTTGCTCATTTGTTTGTTAAGCTCTTGTACCATCTTTTCATCACTTTCAAACCAACTTTTTTGGGCCTTTTAACCACTGAATTTCAAAAGTTTTTTAGTGGTAAAAACCTTGTTTTGAAGTTTGAAATTGGAGGGGTTAACCTCCCCTTCTTGTGTCTTGTTTGCTTGCCTAGATAGCTTCACATGTCAGCATTTTTTCTAGCTTAATTTAGCTTAAGTCCAGCATGTTTTTGCCTCTGAAGTAGCCTGTTTTGGCTTTGTTTTGGGTTGGTTAGTTCAGTTGAGGCTTGTATTGCATATTTTTAGTGTTAATTCCTTCACTAGCTTGATGTTTTAATGCTTTAATCATCATTCTTTTGAGTTAATAGTATGTTTTAGTGTTATTTTACACTTCATTTCAACACTTAAAATCTTTGAAATCTCCTTCCATTCTTCACTCTTTTATTGCTTTGAAAGTGGCTTTAGACCTCTTGTTTGCCTAAGTGTGAAATGAAGATGTTGCACCTAATGGTTTAATCCCTTAGGGGGTTCATCACAAACAATGTAATGCCTCTTTCATGCCCAAAGCAACTTGTTGTTTGAGCCATCTTTCCATTAGAGGACACTCACTTTTGGACTTAATCAATTAAAGAATAAATCGGTAATGTAAAATCAGTAAACAAAATGAACAAGTAAAAAAGGCAAGATAAGCATCTTTCGTGTTGCATTGCATGCATTTGAATCGGACGTTAATTCGAACATAAGGAAAATAGGACATTTCATACTCAAAAGTGATGAAATGTGTCACTTTCCTTGGTCACCATTACCCTTGATCATGCATGATAGGGTGATGGTCCTTTTGAGTCTTATTTTGCACTCATTAATTTGTACAAACTTGGTTCCTTAGCCATCATGCATGGAAATTGCTTGATTGATGGTTTGAGGGCCAAGAGTTACACTCCTTTGAACTTGTTTGATAATAGGGAGGGTGACAGTACAAATAACCCTTGAGAATATACTGCTTTGCCTCTATTTGCTCTCTATTGTAGCAAGAGGAAGTTCAGGGCAGCAGTGGCCAACGGCCACCAGAAATAGCCGATCAAGTGCCAATGGTACCCAACGGCCACCATTGGTAGCCAACCAGCCATCAATGAAATTTGCACAGTATGTTGCTAAGGTGGAACAGAGGCATTCTAGGAGTTAGTAGCACTGTTGGTGTTCAAATGTGTAAACAAAGGCGTTCAGTGGCAAGGCGGTGGCTTTTTTCGGGTGGAGAAACTGAGCATGCATGCATCCCTCACTTCCCGAGGCCTTTTAGTTGCTTTGCTTAGTTAATTATTGGTAGTTAATTCATGCAAACGTTGTAATTATTCAAGTAGATTAGTCAGTTAATTCATGTTGTAATTAATTAGCTTAATCACTTTATAATTAGTTAGTTAAGTGTTTAGCTAATTAATTTGATTTGTAATATTTAATTAACTTAGAATAGCTAGTTAATTCATATTGTGTTGTAATAATTAGCTTAGCTTAGTGTAGCTATGCTTATTCATTCGCACCCTCCTTCACGATGGCATAATGTTGTAAGAAGTGTGCATACGTGCGTGTATGTCTTCCAACTCCACGTCTTTCTCCCTTTTATTTAATCGCTTTTGATAGTTAGATTAGAGACATGTTTCAATTAACATATCGCATGCTGCCATCCATTCATCCTGTCTTGCATGCACCGAGGCTCGGCACATCATTCAAACTGCATTGCCATTTCAATACTTCTTTGAACTTCTTTAAATACGTGTTTAATCGCATGTTGTTCAAATCGACTCATATGCCATATTAATAGCCGAGCCTATTAATTGCATGTTTTATGTGTTGCATTAGACATCTTATACAGTTAGGATCATGCATTTTTTTTAACTAGTTTCTGTTTTGGCTTGGAGTACTCGGTGAGTTTTATGATTTAGCATACTTGCATGAGTGTGATTACCATATTGCCATGATTAGCATGCTTGCCACGAGGCTATGTGTTTAAATGCTAAACTACATAAATGCCTGTGGATGAAGGCTTGTTGTTTGAATTGGAACGATTCAACAAATGTGTGTTTTAAGCTCACTTTGTTGTGGCAAATCATGTTTTAAGTCCACTATGTTTTGTGGCAAATTCGCATCTTTAAACCCACTTAATTCAACCCATTTTCGCAAACAAACATGAGTTGAATTGTTCCAAGTCTTGCAAACTAGTCTATACTTGCTTGTGCGCATCACATAGTAAAACTAGTCCAATAATCAGAATAAGAACACATAATGTTTATAAAACTTCATATCATGATTAGTAGAGACCGATCTTTGATTAGGCGAGCGTGGGTGCTCAATTCATGACCTTCCCCCTTTGTACCTAAGTTCCCGAGCCGAAGCAACTTTGGTGATGATAGACACGTGGTCTTTGGCACGAGTCAGGGTTTCCTAAATTTCCAAAAATAAAATATTTAGATGGCGACTCTGTATCTAGCAAAGCAGTCCAATTTTGACATTATTTGATTTAAAATCGATTTTCCAAAAAGATTTGCCAGATTTGGACATTAGTTTCACATTGCACTTGTGAGACTAGATTTAGAACCGCGGGAGTTCGAACTGTGAGGCCTTCTTTTCAAACCTTTTCCGAAAGGCGGGACACGAAAAAAGGCTAGCCCACAGTGGTCGATAAGGTTGTGTTGCTAGTTGGACGGATAGTTTTTGAATTTGTTCATGCAATCTAGCATTTTCAGTTTCAAACTTTGAAATTGAACATCTCAACTGTTGAATTGTTTTTTTATCATCTTCTTTTTGAATTTCCAACATCCTTAGTTTCATTTGGTTTGTGCTGTCTATTTCTTGAAGTTCAGAGTTAATTGATGTTAAGGTTCTTATTGCAATGTCCTTTTCTTGAAGTAATTCATTCCAATTTTTCTCTTATTCTATTTTGGATTTAGAAAGTGTCTTTAGTCTTTGATGTAGATTAGCAATTTGAGCATCCTTAGATTCCTCAGATTCTTAAGGTTAATGCATTGTTGAGCCACAATACGAACAGCTGCATTGGAAGTGGAATATCTTCCTGCGTTGGGCTTTCGTCTTGGCATTATGATGCCTCTTCTTGATTGGTTCTGGCGAACAGGGGCTCATCGACTGTATAGAATTCTGCATTTCTGATCGTCTACGCTTTGAGCCCGGCGTGTTCATGTTTTTCCAAAAACTCTCTGTAACTAGAACCCTCCCCGGGATTGCATAATATAATACTTGGGATCCCGCCCTTTATTTTCTTTGGGCGGGCATATTTACAATTTGAAAAAAATTCCCGTTGGGTGCCAATAAACTCCCGCCAATATTTCAAAAATTGTGGGGCCACATCATCGATTATGTTGTAGAAAGCATCATCCTTGTGGTCCCTCAGATCGATGTGCCCAGAATAATAATTATGGGGCCCCAAAGACCGGGCCCAACATGTTTTTCCAATTCTAGATGGGCCTTCAATTATAATGCTCTTGGGCCTATGCGCTCTTTGGGCCTCGTCCTTTATGTTGTCATCAACCCATTGCTGTATATTTGCTGGGATGGCCCATACTGTGTCTGTAAATGGATGAACATACGGCAATGGCGGATTAAATGAAATCCGATCATAATTGGATGACAACTTGTCATAATTGAGCCAGAAACATTTGGGATCGCCATTTCTTACGATGCGATTGCCGTCCTTGGTGGTGGCGACAAGTGCGTCACGATATATATTTTCTTTGTTATTACGTTGTTAGCGGTGGCCCCCTCCTGAGTCGCCCCATTAGTGTGTAGTCTCCGTGTTTGGAGATATATTCCAGCACATTCTGATGGTTGAAAGCCCCTTGAACATTGGGATGGAAATGGCGATTAGTTCGATCGTGAGTCACGTCGAAGAACCGTTCATTCTGCGTCTGAAAACGGTATAGAAATTGGACAAGAGCATGGAGATGTGGTTGCGATCCTCATGTAATTCATGTGCAACCCTCACATAATTTGGTGGCTTTGGTGTGAACAACTCCTAATTTTCTCTAATAATCTCTCTTTAGGTATGGAACATTTGGGGATATGTGAGGAAAATGGTATTATTTTTGATTCTAAAAGCGATGATGCCATAACATAACTCACTCGATGATGTCACTAACTCTCTCGGATGGCGCAAGTCACTTAACGGCGTTTTAGAGTCCAAAAAGAATTTTTTTCAAATTGTAAATATGCCCGCCTAAAGAAAATAAAGGGCAGGATTCCAAGTATTATATTATGTAATCCCGGGGAGGGTTCTAGTTACAGAGAGTTTTTGGAAAAACATGAACACGCCGGGCTCAAAGCGTGGACGATCATGATGTTTGTCCATTGGCTCATTATGTTCTTTTTCATTCCTTTCCTCATTGTTTTCTTCTTCCTCTTTAGATTTAGTGCCTTCATCTTCTTCTTCATTGTCTTCTTCTTCTTTCTGTTCATTTTCTTCTTTATCTTTTACTTCTTCATTTTCTTTTGTAGCTTCTTCTTCTGCATTGTTTGCTTGATCTTTTTCTTCTCTGTTGCATTCTCTTTCTTCATTCCCTGCTTCTTTTTCATATGAATCTTCTAATGTCTCCTTAAATTTGGCCAATGCTGTTTTTGCTTCTTTCTTCTTCTTTTTACTAAGACAAAACTCCTTTGATGGGGTTTTAACTAGCTCCTTGTTATCTATTTGTAACAGTACGCTCTTTTATTAGAGAATTATTAAAATTTCACTGAGAGAAAAATTCAAATAAGATCAACCAAATGCCAGTGGTCAGAGAAAACCAAATAAGGAGAAATAATTTTACGGGCCAGAGCATATTATTAAACAAGCAACATAATTTAGATATCAGAGAAAATCAATCAAGGCATATAAGTTAATGTTACTATAATTGTGGTCAAAGAAATTTAGATTTTAGAGAGAATTCATTACAATGGCAGAAATAAACCAGTGGTAATCAAAGCAGCAACATAAATTGAAATTTCAGGAAAAATTAATCTCAATTAGTCAAGACACATAAGTTATTCCATATAAGATATTGCATCGCAGAGAAAATTGATCAAATCAAGCAAGGCACAATGAGGGAAACAAACCAGTGGTCAGAGAAATTTTGGAATTTCACTGAGATTTTAGTGGGGATAGGAATCTAACTTGTCGAGGTGCAAGAGAGTGGACTGGTGTCTTCTATAGCTGTTTGGTCAAGCTTTGCAGGTTCCACTTGGTACATCTTGGGAATTCAGTTGTGTTACTGCATTCCCAATCGATGATATTCGCATGTTCACATAGCCAATACTGTGATGGAAATTGAAATAATTAATTTTTCTAAACACACAAATTTGTAAGTATCATAATTGTAAATTTGAATGAAAATTCTACTTACCAGTAATGCAATGACACTCCCCGTAACTTTTTCTGTAGTTTTGTGCAATGCTGTGATAGAGTCGATCAATGTTGCTGTCATTGCTTCTGGCCAATCATACTTCTTCATTAATTCAAGAGGTTCTACGTACTTGATAAAAACCCGCCCTATTGAATTCCCACTTGTTGCAAAAAATAGGGTGAGACACAAGTACAAGGTAATAATGATATCTACATCTTTAAAGTCAGTTAGTTGCTTGTCTTTCATTACTTTAACCAAGGCATTCTTAAGAACATGACTAGTGAGCCTTGTGTCCTTTGGGAATCTTTGCCTTGAGAATGTAGTGTTTGGCTTTTTTGAGTATTTCAGTGACATGGCTCCTTTACCACCTTGCAAACCAAAAATCAAGATCATGTCATTAGTTGTAAAGGTCAAGTTCTTTTTACCAACTGTGAATGCTTTCATTTTTTCACTGTAACATTGGATTATTGCAACTACATCATCATCAGATTTCCTAGACTTCCTTGAATCCATCCTTCCAGTGGTTAGAGCTTGGATCAAATACCAGAATGGAGTCTTTTGAAGCTCTTCAAGGTGGTTTGAATTGAATTTAAGTGTTTCAAAAAAGGAGACAACATATGAGAGGTTGGATCGGTATTGAATGCTGTAATGAGCTCTCTTTCTTTGAAGTTTAACATGTTTTTTTCCCTTTGAGCTTGAGTCTTTTGAAGTTGGGGTACTCATCTTGACGCTTATTGCTTCATCACCTTAGACTTGTGTTTTTTGGTGAGGAGTTTGTAGTGTTTTACTGCTTTTTGATCTAAGATCATAAGAAGACTTAGAGAGTTTCTGTTTCTTTCTTGGTGTTTCTGGTGTTTTGCTGGTTTTACGTTTCGCCATTTCTAGATAATGAAAACATAAAGATGTCAATATTAAATCCCAGAGAAAATTGAACATGCTAGAGAAAATTAAACATGTCAGAGAAAATTACACATAAAGAGAAAACTAAGGTGGTTAAAGAAAATTAGACACTGAAAATTAAAAACATGGTAGACAGATACAAGGGAGAAAAGTAATGTAGAATACATATAGTCACAGTTCATTTCCATTCCCAAAGAAAATTACACATAAGGGAGAACTAAGGTGGCTAGAGAAAATTAAAAACATGGCAAACAAACACAACGGAGAAAAGTAATGTGGAATACATACAACCACAGTCCATTTCCATTACAAGAGAAAATTACACATAAGGGAGAAAACTAAGGTGGCCAGAGAAAATTATAAATGTCAGGGAAAATTAGACACTAAAAATTAAAAATATGGCAGACAGACATAATGGGAAAAGTAATGTGGAATACATGAAGCCATAGTTCATTGCCATTCCTAGAGAAAATAAACAAAGCAACATAAACATGACAAAGAAATTTTGAATAATTGCTAAAAATTACATATAGATGTAAAATACAGTAAGAGAAAATTCACAAAAGAAACATAAATCTAACAAGCACAGAAAATGAAAATGACAGAGAAAATTAAACATGGCAAGACAGAGAAAATTTCCATTCCATAATATGAAAATGGCAGAGAAATTTACAGGCACAATCAGAGAAAATTAAATATGATAGACACACACAAGGGTGAAAAGTGATGTGGCCAGATAAAATTATAAATGCCATAGAAACATAGACACAGACAAGAGAGTAAAATTACAAATAGATGTAAAATATAGCTAGAGAAAGTTCAAAAAAGAAACATAAATTTAGCAAGCATAGAAAATGAAAATGCCTGAGAAAATTACACATTCTAGAGAAAATTAAAATGCTAGAGAAATTTATAGAACAAAGAAATTTGAATAAATTGAATTTGAAAATTGCACAGAGAAATACAGAGAATTTAATCATGCCAGTGAAAATGAGGGAATAAACAAAAACAAATGGGGAATAAACATACCGGAGAAAATTCAAAGAATAAACATAGATCAAGAAAATGCCAAAGAAATTATGAAGCTAGAGAAATTTACAGACAAAATCACATAACAATGTTCAAGAATAAGTTCAAAACGTCGAGAAATAACAATTTTTAAATTTATGTAGCTTTTATTATGAAATTGAAATCCTAATTAATGGAAGGCTAATATAAAATGCAATTAATTGTGTTTCCAGAGAAAAACTCGTTGGAATGTAGGAAAACTTACCAGAGTGAGTATAAACCTTAATTACGAACTGATATGCCTTGAGATTAAGATACACTATGATGAAGATGAACTGAAATGATGATGAACAGTGAAAACGGGTCAGAGAAATTTGTGAGGAAGGAATGGAAAAGATTTTCGCAGAAGATGATGAAACCTTAACGTGGATAGTGAAAATGATTCGGAAACCTTAATTCTGCTCTTCTCTTGCTCATAAAGATGGTTGGTTGTGAAGTGTGGAACTGATCAGTCGTCGAAATGTAGTTTAAATTCCCCGTTGATTGTGAAGGGTATTTTGGTCCAAGAAGTAAATAAAAAGCGTGTGTTATTAGTTGAGGGACCTAAGACATCATTCTTTTTTTGGTGTCCTTTATCCTCTAAATTACTATTATTAGGGACCTTAAAAAAAATTCTCCTATTTTCAAATCAATTCCTAAATTAATTCAATAAAGATTGTCTATATCAATGTTTTGAAAACCGGACCGGTGAGCAAACTGGAAAAGTAACTAGGTGGATGGGTCACAGGTTCAATCGCGGGTGAATCAGAATTGAACTGTGATGTCATAATTATGTCATAAATATATTAAAATTTATAAGTATAAAAAATATAGATATTAAAATTACAAAAATTAATAAATAATAAACATTTACAAAAAAATTATTTCTTAAAATTTATTTTACTTTTTTTATATTGATTTTTAGTAAAAATAATTAAGATAATATTGAATATATAGTATATATACTTATTACATTGTCAACAATTGTATTAATGGCATAATGGTTTAAGTGCTTGCTTTTTATGCACTTAGTTCCATGTTTTTTTTTTTTTTTGATGCAACGAAAATAAAGCAAAAAGAAGAGTTAAACTCTCTCCCTTCCTATCCCTAGCATGTCTATAACCAGCAGCTCCCTAATCTCAGTAAAGGGGTCATTGACCACTAAGATATCTTTTGGTTGTGTAGCTCCTAGCTTGGCAAGAGCATTCGCGCAGAGGTTGCCTTCATGATAGACATGTTGAACAGTGCATTGGCAGCCATTGAAGATGATCCTCGCATCTTCCACCAGACCTCTGTAAGGGTGTTTCTCACCAAGGCCTTCTACTAGTAGCTTCACAACTTTTTGGGCATCAGTTTCCACAATCACTTTGTTGAAGCCTTTTTGGAGAATAATTGTGAGACCTTTATATACTGTCCATAATTCAGCTTCATGACTGGTACATCTTTCCATCCTTCCATAGTAGCTGCATATCCAATCTTCCCTCTCATCCCGAATGAGACCTCCAAATCCATTTGGTCCCCTATTTCATTTGCTTCCATTTGTATTCAGCTTTAGAGTACTTACAGGAGAAAGAGACCATTTAATAAGTCTAAATGGGGGTCTAGGATTAATAATAGATAAGATAAAAGCAAGATCAATTTCAGTGGAGTAATCAAGAATAAACTTCAAACTCTCAAACTGGGTAGCCAATTTGTTTTCAAAAACTTTAAGGTTCCTGTTTTTCTAGATTTTCCTAAGTGTGACCAAGAAGACAGCGTTCCATGCAGATTTGGAACCAAATTTGGCATTTGTTTTGGAGTTGGAGATCAACCAATTTCTCTAAGTTTCATCAATCATTTGTAAATACCAATGCTAATTGTGCACAACAGTCCATACTGCCTCAGTTCCATGTTTAACCCCTTTTCACAACATATTTTTGGAAGAAACTTCAATTCTTTAAACTCGACCAGTTCTTATGTTGACCAGTGATTGGTTTAACTGAACCGGTGATTCTTCTAGTTTTCAAATTCTATAAGCCGGTTTTAAGCATAGTTCGGGTTTAGAGGGTCATCCGGACCGGAACTAGGTCTGATCACCAGTTCGACCGGCCGGTCTGGTCCGAGTTCGAAAACATTGGTTCATATAATGATAACTAAATTAGTTAAAAACTAAAAGTAAACTGAAGCAATGTAAAATTGAATTGAGATATGAACGTAAGGGTATTAAGGTTATTGAATTCACTACCAATCTCCTAACTGAAGTTTAATAATTCACTTCATGAAAAATTACTATTATGATGACAATGACGTATTGTGGCTACAAACCCTAATAGCATCATCAAGATTATTTATACATTCGAATCACATGCATGAATCATTACCGATTGACACAAAACGTCTACATTAAACTACAATTATAGGCACGTATTGTCTTCCTTAGGTATGAATCATTCGATAATTTCAATATATGCAGAGAAATATCATTGTATAACTATGTATTTAAAATCACATAAATTAAATACATACAAATTTGAATAAAGAAGATGGTTGTACTGAAAATCTATAATATTATATAATCATTATCATAATAAATCAAATCCATGAAGAAAATGCAAAACTCTAATTACTTGATTGAAGTTTCATCAAATCCTAAGATGGAGAATATAGTTTCTCATGATAAAACGATCCAAAATCTTCAATTGAATCTCCATGAAAAACTCGGTAGATCTCCCTCTTTTTTTTTTTTCTTTCTCTCTTTTGCCTCTTATATATCCAAAACAACCCTAAATTTGTTGCTTATCATCATCAACCTGGCTTTATTTGGTTACAATTTCAGAAATTATTTTTAAATAGGTTTTTGTTTGTCTTTACTAACTTATTTTCATATTTTAGTCACACATATATATATATATGCTTTTACTTTTCAAATAGGCAAATGGTTTAAGTTGAAAATATAAAAAAAACTTAGCATTTAAATTGACAAAATTAAAAACTCAAGATTTCTTTTGTTAAAAGGCACAAATCCTTTTTTATTTTTTTTTGTAATTGTCCTATTAAATATAAAATAAAATTAAAGGGTTACTTACATTACTCCTCCTTTAGTTCCTATAGCCCTCGTTTGGCATAAGCTAAACGGGAGCTAAAATAGTATCAAAAAGGTAAAATAGGCTTTTTAACCCAATAAGATAAAATATCATATCCAAACTATAATCATTTCATTTTTTTTTCTTACAAAAGTCAAAAAAATCAAAAAACCTATCACAAACGAGGATTTTTAGTTCTAGGCTAAAATAGCCAAAAAGCCAAAAAACCAACCCACATCTCAAACGAACCCATAGTTTCAATTTGAACAATTTGGTTCTTACACTTTAAGTCTAGTTTTAATTTTGTTATTCTGTTTAAATTGAAGGTAAATTAACAAATTTTGAACACGATTATCACTTTAACTCTAATTTCAATTTGGTCATTTTATTTAAATTGGAGGTTAAAATTAACAATTTTGAGATATTTGTCAATTTTCTAAGGTGTACATGTAAATGGAAGAATCAAATTGAAACTAGACTTAAAGTATATGGACGAAATTGTTCAAATTGAAATTATAGAAACTAAAGTGAAATTTAGATCAAACTATAGAGGTGAAAAATTTAATTAATCAAAAATTAAATGAATAGTCTCTGGGGAGTTACAGGCCAGTCCTTTCCCATGAGGCACTGACCCAAAATAATTTAGCACATCTTCCTATTTTACCCTTGACATTCAACCTGTACGAAGAAATTACTCAACTATTCCACTTTCTCTTTCTCTCGCAACTGTTTGACTTTCCCTCTCTCAATTGGCCACCGAAGACCATTTATGACTGCTGACAACCACCTCTGGTTGTTGTCTCGGACTACCGGTGATCACCACCAACCTTGGATAACTCCTTTGGCCTTTATCTTTGACTATTGATAGCCATTACTAACCTCCAACAACTATCTTTGACCATTGACAATATTTTTTTGGGTGGCTATTTTCCATCTCCACCATGTCAATACCACCACCACCTCCTTAGATATGGTGGCAATAAGGGAAAAAGAATAAGAATGAAGAAAAAGAAGAAGAAGAAAAGGGATGAGGAGTTCTTACCAAAAAATAATTCTACACATTCACAGATTAACACAAAGAATCAAAGACAAATCCAATAAAATAAATTATGATTGACACATTCAGTGATAAATATCACTATCTCTTTGTTAAAAATTACAAAAAAAAAAAAAAAATCTTGTCGTCATCATCATCACAAATCAGCATAAGATTCAAAGACATATTCAGTGATAAATTTATTACTGATAGACACATTCAATGATAAAATTATCACGGACTATTTGTTAAAAAATTATAAAAAGAAAATCTCGTTATCATCGTCACAAATCAACACAAGATTCAACAACGTATATTAGTGACAAATTTATCACTAATATATTAAACCCTTATTTGCAGTAGATTTGGTTTGAGAGAAATAAAGAGGAAGGAATGAAAAGATATGTAAGACTTGGAGAATCAATGTTGCTTGTAGTCGTTTGAAGTTGATTACATTGTAGAAGCAACTAGATTGGTGTAGATCTAGGATGTTGGAGTGTAGATCAGCGATGACAAGTGTGGTTGGTAAATAGTGGTGGTGGATCGGAGATGGTGAAGTGTAGATCGAAGATGTTAGAGATACTTGGTGAGCAATAGTGGTAGCAATGACTAGCGAAGGTGGTGGTGGTGGTGGTGATTGGTGACGAACGGCAGTGGTGGTATTTTCTAGAAAGAGAGAGAGAGATATGAGAAGAGAGAATGAGAGAGATGGATGAGGAAGAAGAAGAGTTTTGGAAAAATGATCAAGAGAAAGAAATTAATAAAAATTGAGAAAATTAATGAGTAATAAATTCAATGAAAGTAGTATAGGCAACTAGGAACTTACGTTGTATTTAGTTGTGAGATTTGGGAAAGAGTTTAAAAAAAGGAAAGAGAAAATGTGTGTGAATTATTCACACATTTTTTAAATTAATTCTCAAATCCTTCAACCAAACAAAGCGTTGATCCTACATAAAAATTTAAATCATAACCTAGTAGGTAATAAGTTTAACGCTGTATTTAATTGAGAAATTTTAAAAAAATAAGTAAAATATATTTATATTTCATATAATTTCGTACATTTTTTTTTTAAATTTCTTTTCAAATCCGTTGACTAAACCCAGCGTAAAAAGGGAGACTGGCTGATAGGTTAGCTGGAGTGACGGTAGGTTATCCAAGTGTAGAGGATCCTGTCCTCGATACTGAGGTTGAACCGCGAGTCCCACGGTTCGAAAGACAAAAGCTCCGATTCAAAACGAACCCGGTCGGACCGCATAAATGTCTTACAAAACCCTAACGCCTATATATATTCCCCAGTTACAAACCTGAGTGAGTCCCTCTCTTTTGCCGTAGAACTCTCTCTCTCTAAGAAGCGGGAAAAGCAAACGGGGTTGTCTCTCTCTCTCTCTCTCTCTCTCTCTCGCAGTAGCCGAATCGGGAATTCCATGGCGAACGTCCTCGATCAAGATCAGCAATGGCTAATCAACTGTTTGAATGCTACTCTCGACACTAATCACCAAGTTCGATCCTTTGCTGAAACCTCTCTCAATCAAGCCTCCCTTCAACCAGGTCTCTCTCTCTCTCTCTCTCTCTCTCTCTCTCTCCACTTCAATTGAGGTTCTTGTTGTTGTGAATGCGAAACTGCTACTTTTTAGCTTAAATGCAGTTTGAATTTTTGTGAATTTGCATTTTTTCCCGTACATTTTGTTTGGAAATTTAAGAGAGAAAAGAAAAGATTGCATTTTCTCTCCTTATTTGGTTAAGCTAGAGAGAAAATAAAAGAAAATGTTGTGATTTCTCTCCAATTTTGTTTGGATAGACTACATGGAAGAAATGAAAAGAAATTCTTATAGGTTATATTATCAAAATAGCCTTTTATGTTTTGTTATTTTAGAAAATTAGTAATCATTACATTTCTTTTTCTTTCCTAGTCTCTTGAATTGGAGAGATTCAAAAAGTGGTTTACAAGAGCATCTCCAACGTTTACTTTTTTTTTTTTTTCCTCCATCAAATTTGAGTAAAGATTTAGGTTAAACACTTCATTTAATACCAAATGTTCCAATGCTAAATTTTCAATTTTCATCAAACAACCAATCGACCGGGAGGATGTCCGGGTGGTCGACTGGCCTAATGTAAATTTTCTTCAAATTTTTTTTTTCAATCCAGTCGTCCACCCGGTTGATTGACCAGTCATCCATCCAGTCATCTACCAACGGTCACCTATGAGATTTGATAAAAGGTTAAATTTTCTCTTGATTTAATAAAAAAATAGGGCTCCTTTTATTTGATATCAATTTGGTGAAACGTTTGGAACACTGTTTTCACCAAATTTTCATTAAATTTAAATTTGATGAAAGATTGGAGTATGGGTTAGAGATGGTCTAAGATAAATTAATTTATCTCCACCTCTTTAATAATCCATACAAGTGATTAGGACCAAGAGAAATCAATTTCTTTTCTTTTCTCTCAAAATCTCTCAATCCAAATGGACTGTTAGTTTTTAACTCTGTCAACTGTTTGGTGACCTAGAAGCTGTGGGAAATAGAAAGAAAGAAAGCATTTTTTTTTTCCTTCTGATTTATTGTCTTGCAATTCATTTTCTGAAGAGATTATTGATGATCCAAATATTCCTTTTCCTTGTAAGTTCATCTGAAATGCATGCCTGCCTCTTAAATTAAAAAGATTTGCAAGGTCTTCGGTTCATAGGCAACTTACTAGTACTACCAATGACATGTTTTAAAGAAAGAGACCTTGTTGCACTTTACTTCCACAGTGGCACGTCATGTGTAGGAGTGAGGAGAGTATTGAGCATTTGTTATGATTGTAGGGCATTGATTGTTTCAATTACTGGAGGTTGATTGTGTGGTTTTAGTTTCATGTGTCTAACTACTACTTATTGGTTATAGATGGTTCTAATAAGAAGGCTTATGGTCTTTGTAATTTTATCATTTTATGTAGTGCTTTGGGTCATTTGGTTGGAGAATACAAGAACATTGGAGTGAAAGTATGATGATTTATGGATTAGATTTGTTATTTATCTTTTTATGTTTTTGGGCTTCAGTGTCATCTTCATTAAGGGGATTCCTTTGTTTATGATATCTAGAGATTAGAAGGTGGTATGGTATGTTATATGTTATTTGTTATTTCGCTTTTCTACTTTTCTTTTTGGTGGTTTTCTGTTTGTTCTACTTGACCTTTCTTGTACTCAATTCTTCTTTTATTTTTCAATAAATTATTTATTTATTTATTTATTTTTTATGTTGATAAATAAGTGTGATATTTGTGCTGCTATGGGTGGAATCAAGTGATATGCGTCAATGTGATAGTGTGCACCTACCATGGGACTACTAAAATTGCTTCAGTTATTGTGCTAATAATCATCGAACTAACACTTATTGTTGATACCATGGTATGTTATGTTTTTCAGAGTGCCAGTTAATGATAAGTGTTATCTATCATAATTGTTCAGCAGTGGTTACATTGTGTGTGACCTTAATTTAATGGTCTTAATAGTGGAAAGGGTTAATTACTTTTTAGTCTCCAAAGCATGCGATTTGTGTCATTTTGGTCCTTAATGTTTAAATTGTATCAATTTAGTCCCCAATGTATAAAAAGTGTTTCAATTTGGTCCAAACCTAACTCCATTTGTAGCTACAGTAAAACTAAGGGGTAAATGCAGAAACTCAATTAAAAAAAAAAATGTTTTAGCCCCAAAATATGTGATCTATATTGGTTTTGGCCCTAATGTTTAAATCGTGTAGTTTTAATTTATAGAAGGGTTTATTACACTTTATACCCCTCAACTATCGCCAATTTGTCTACTTAGTCTCTAAACTATCGATTGAGTCTATTAAGTCCCTAAAGTATTTAAATCAAACCTATTTTGTCCTTGAAAATGTTACAAAAATAAAATATAAGCTCATAAGTATTATAAATTAGTAAAAGATCCTATCCAGTTAAAATTTTATTTCAAAAAAACCTTTAATTTTTATTCCGTCTTTTAAAAGTAGGCTTTAGCTCTTATGGTGAATTTCCTTTATAAGGGTAAAAGTAATTATCTATAGTATTTTCTTGGGCAAATTACACTAATAGTTCTTGTATTTTACCTCTTGTATCATTTTGGTCCCTGTATTTTCATTTTGCTCGATTTGTCTTTCATTTTTAATTTTGTTTCATTTTGGTCCAATCAATAACTTTTGTTAAAAAATTTAACAGAAAATAATCATGTGCACAACATGTGACCAATTTTCAGGGGCAAAATAGACATTTCAATCCTAACCCTTCCCTATTCCATCTCTGCAACACCCACCACCTGTGCCCCCCCTCTTCCTCCTCCTCCTCCTCCTCCTCCTCCATTGTCTATCATCAGCCCCACTCCACCACCGCCATTGCTAAACACCACCACCACCACCGTCTACCACCAAACAACATCACCAATCACAAATCAAAATCAAAGTGAAAATCAAAATAAAAAGAACAAAGATGAGGGTTTTGCAGTTCAACGTCGTTGATTTCGATGTTTTTTCGTTTGCTGTTCTTGGATGATCGCGATCATGATTGCAATTGCAATCTACAGAGCTCACACGGTGTGGGTTTCTTCGTTGCTAGATCTGTGCACCTTCTCTTGCCAATGGGAATAGCACCGAGTTGACCATTTCCAATAGGGATAGCATCAGCCCAGTGCTTGACTGAGCCACCAAACCTAACTTCCAGAGGCCTTGAAGCCTCCTCTTCAACCAAGCTGGATTCCCACAAGTTCTTCATTCTAGGTCTTCCCACCATAACCCAATCATCATCTGCCATTACTGGACCCAAATCAAAAAAACCCAAAAACAGAAAAGAGTAAAGAGAATGGAGAAGAAGAGAGTGAGACAAATGAGGTAGAAGAATGGAGGAGGGAAAGAGTAGGCGATGTGGGTGGGAGATGAAAAGATGACAACGAAGACGTGGCCACCGCCATCAATGGCTATAAATTCATGGAGAGTGAGGGAGGCATGGGCATGGCACAGCAGCAATCAGAAAAGGAGGACCCCATGTGTTCAATTCAATCCGACTCTGTTGCTCACATGGTGTGGGTTTCTTCATTGCTAGATCTGTGCACCTTCCTCCATCCCTAGCAAGCTCTTTGATTCATTCCTCAATAGCAGGATCAGCAACAACAACCCTCCTGTGCCTTTTCCTTCTTTGTCTCTTCCTCTGGTCAAACGGGTGGACTAAGGAGATAGAGAAAAAAATAGGAGCTAAACGAGGACGATCTATTCAACAGATTGGTAATCTGGGTAGCGAACGGTACTGGGTTTGGTGTGGTGGAGGTGGATGGTGCTGATGTTGGGATTGGCTATGGATGATTTTGGTGGTGGAGGAAAGCAACGGTGGTAGGTAATTGTGTTGCAAAGAGTCCAAGAGGAAAAAGATGGTGAACAAGGAAAGGGTAGTGCAATGTCCATATTGCCCTTGAAAAAAGGTCATGTGCATCTCATGTGCTTGTTTTCGATCAATAATTTTAACCGGTGTTAACAATTGGACTAAAATGATACAAAATTAAAAATTAAGGGTCATAATCGAGCAAATTGAAAATATAGGGACCAAAATGACACAAGAGGTAAAATACAAGGACTATTAGTATAATTTGTCCTATTTTCTTACTTATATTTTAAAATGGCTACGTGTGCTTACCTTTATCTAGTATTATATGTCAGAAATAATTTCTAATTGATTGTTTTTAAGTTTTTCGCTAAGTTTTTTTTATATAATTTAATTAATTTATTATTTTTCTATTATTATTTGTAGCAAAATGTTATTGTTTAAACAATCTAATTCTACTTTTTTAGTATGTCTAATACTCACATAATTTTATTGGCAATACTGAGAAATCAGACTCTATTACTAATTTAAACACACAGCGAAATAAAACACTTTTTAAAAACAAAATAAAAATTTTAGATTTTTTTGTAAGAAAATTTTAATTAGTTAGGGTCTTTTATTAATTTATAATACTTACAGACATATATTTTAATTTTATAATTCGTTCAGGGACTAAATAGGTTTGAATTAAATATTTTAGGGATTTAATAGATTCAATTGATAGTTTAGGGACTAAATAGATTTTGATTCATATGCTTTAGGGACTTAGTAGACTCAATCGATAGTTTATAGACTAAATAGACAATTTGACGATAGTTCAGGGGTAGAAAGTGTAATAAACCCTTTTTAAAAAGAGTTTCAATGTGGTCCCCTAACCTAATTCTATCTCACTCTTTCTCTCTCTTTGTGTGTGTGCGCGCGCGTGCATGCATGTGTGTTCAATCTGGGGGTAAAGCATGAAAACTATAAATACACATCCATCAGAAAATGGAAAAAAAAGAGTTAACATCTTTGGAGGAAAATATTCTTGACATTGTAAGAAAATGTAATTTTTGTGACAACTTTTCAAATTGCCCCCCTCCAAAAAAAAAATGTCATCCGAAGCTCCTTTTATGTGATGAAATGAGATCCTCATCGCTAATTTTTTATGTCAATGATTTTTTTGTCAACTATTTATTTCGGAAAAAAAAGGAGCTGGTTCTTGTAGTGTGCCATTCAATATGTTTTGACATATAAGTAACGTATGTATACATGTTGGATGGGGGGCATATTTCCCTCCCAAGATGTTGGCTCTTTTTTTCATTTTTTTGTTGATGTATATTTGCGGTTTCCACGTTTTACTCCTAGTTCAAATGGAAAGAGAGAGAATTAGGTTGGGGGACCAAATAGAAACACTTTTTATACATTGGGGACTAAATTGACACAATTTAAACATTGGAAACCAAAATAGCACAGATTGCATATTTTGGGACTAAAAGTGTAATTTTTTTAATTGGGTTTCCACGTTTACCCCTGGTTTTAGTGGCATCTATAAATGGAGTTGGGTTGGGGAACCAAATTGAAACATTTTTTTATACATTGGGGACTAAGTTGATGCAATTTAAACACTGGGAATCTGACCAAATTGCTTACTTTGGGGACTAAAAGAGTAATTAACCCTAGTGGAAAATTTGTTTTATTGATGTGTATGTCGTATGTGTGCTTATTTTATTTGATTTTATTATTTATGTATATTGAATTATTTGTATTCCACTTACACTATTTAGTATTTACTTCTCATATCTAATGGCATCTCCAGTCAATGATTTACATGCCTCTTTTGGAGCACCTTGCTTGCTTGATGTTTCAAGGAGTTGCATGTATGTTTACATGCTTTTTTCTGGTGTCTTAAAGGATTTGCATAGTGGTGTGCCACAATTACGACTGGCTGATGTTTGTGTACTTTTTTTTGAAGGTTTTGGAAGTGCGTTAGCCAAGGTTGCTGCAAACAGGGAACTTCCATTGGGATTGCGCCAGATATCCTTTTGTCACAATTGACATAACTTGTAGCTATTCCTTCTTTTTTCTCTTTTCACAGAAGAAAATATTAATGTATCCACAGCTGCATTCTTCTAACCTTCCATGAAAGAAATATGTAATGTTTATTTATTTATTTGAATTAAATCATAATTATTACTTTGTAAGATTTAACATGCTTTTACCTAGCAGCTGTCCTTCTAAAGCAGTTCATTAAGAAACACTGGCAGGAGGATGAGGAGACATTTGAACATCCTGTTGTTTCAAGTGAAGAAAAGGTGTTTTTTTTTAATTTTTTGAATTGTATCATTTATTTATTTATTTGGATTATCCGTAAGCTATGAGATTCACTTTAAAATGGTGTCTTCCTTTTTTGTTTGTTTGTTTGTTTTTTTTGGAAGTTTTGGTTTTTGAAATAAGATTTTTATCAGATCACTGTGTTAACAGACATTTGATAATCAAATATACTGAAACTCTTGTCTTTGGATTAGTGGGCAAAAGGAGTGGATCGTTGAGGGCTAAGAATTTCTCTGGTGTGGAGTGCCCAGAAAGAGGCAGCCATGTGCCTATGTGAATATATATATTGTTGGACTCTGAGGCCAATAACAGTATGTTTACTCTTTTGTACTTCTTGAGGCAAAAAAGTTTTCATACTGCAGACAGTTGAAGAATAAAATCATTTATGAAATGCCCTTTTGGTGAGGTAGTTGTGTAGGATCTCAATTTTGTCTCCTTTGCTGATGAGAAGAATTTTTGGCATTTGAGGGATGATGCAGTTGGTTGCTATTGCTATGAATTAATTTATTGTTCTCGAGGAAGGATTGACTTGGGATCCCAAATTGGGTCAGCAAGATTTTAGATGTAGAATTCACCAGAGTTCCTTTAATCCTATGAAGCACTGACACTTCAAAACAAGTGTTGTATCCGCGTAGGAGACACGGACACTTCGGGGACACGCAGACATGGCGGGGACATGTATGGGACAAACCAAATGGCGTTTTCCCTTAATTAATTTATTTTCAGGGGACACGCCAGGAACACACAAGAGACATGCCAAGTTGTCTTTTCTCTCATTTTATGTAGTGCTTTTGATGAACTAAAATTATATTTCATGGCAGACTGACTGCCTTTGGATTATTATTATTTTTTTTGTTGATAAAAGACTGCCTTTGGATTTTATATATGCATGGGAAGGAATTTGGTTAAAGTCTAAAGATATTGCTGTTTTTAGGCAGAACCTAGATCAGTGCCCAATGCACTACTTTAGCAGTTCGAGAATTTTGTTAGGAGTGTCAGTTTTTCTTTTGAAAGAATCCAGAAAACCATTCACTACAATACAAGTTACAACAAGGCAGCTCCTGTTAACTGTACTCCCTTTTGACACTCATGGTTTTATCTCTTAACCTTTTTCTTCCTCTTCTGTTTCATACTTCTCTTTCTTTATTCTCATAATAAAAAATTAACTAAACAAACATGGTTCAATATTCCTCTATTGCTCGATCACTCTCACTTACTTTCCATGTTTAAAAAAAGGATTATGGTCTACTTTATGTTGCCTAGTTGGCAATCAGCTTTTCAATGTTGCTAATATTGGATTTTACTGACGTTTAACTATAGATTTGTGTGTTATTTTGGACTTAATATCCTCATGGGGGTTATCGAGGGTACCTTGATATGTTAATATCAAGTCATATGATGCTGCAGTTTATACCTGTTCCTTCTTAATTGTACTTCATTGATGAATTGTGATCTGGTCAAATTATTTAAGAAAAGGTTTCATGGTGTGTGCTATACATGGATAACATTGTTTTAATTGTTTCAACATTAAGTGAATGTGTAGATCTTTTTGCCTTCTTAATTTATTGCTTGTTTAACATTAAACTCCCCTTGCCCCCAATTCTCTCTTCCTGTTTTTGCCTTCTTTATGCATGGCTCTCTAAGTTTGAGGTCTTGTTATCAGGCAGCCATACGTAGAATTCTATTATTGTTGTTGGATGACTCTCAAAGAAAAATTTGCACGGCAGTTAGTATGGCTGTGGCATCCATTGCGCATTATGATTGGCCCGAGGATTGGCCTGACTTAATGCCACTGCTCCTAAAGTTGATAAGTGATCAAACTAATATTAACGGAGGTAAGTCGTTTGGTGCATTTTTGTTTCACTTAGCCCACTATAAACTTCTTTTATGCATGGATGCTTCATAATCTCTGTTAGCATATACTATATCCTGATCTTTCTTGGGATATTTTTGTTCAGTCTATTCTGCTGTGACTTCTTCTATGTCTTATTAGTTTTAGTTTGTGTATTGTGATCTAAATTTCCTACGATTGCCTATGGTCCTTTCTTTACCCATTCTTTTTGAGTTTCCATGACGGCTGGTTCTTTTAGTTTGTGTTGTCTGGATCCTTTTTGTTTAATTGCATCTATTTATTCTGGAAATGGTTGTGCAATGCTTCTTTAATTTATTTTTATTTTTTATTTTTTTATTTTCAACTAATAAAAAAACCTTGTATTTTTTTCCCTAGGTGGATGCAAGTAGATTTTGACAACATATCAACCAATTTAAATTCTGTGTGCAGTTACACAAGTAAACACACATTTTTAGGTGGAAATCCTCTTAAGAGGGTAAAACACGGGCACCTAGCTGAGCAAGATAAACCACTATTCAATGATATTAATATAACACCCAAGAAGAATTTACAACCAGTACCTTGGTAAAATTTCACCTTATATATGGAAATTCAATGGACGCAGCCACAAGGAATCCTGATTCCCACAGTACAAGTGGTTTCAGCACACATGTCGATCATATCTTGAATATATACTTATCTCCTTGCAAGAAGCAAAATTTCATTTTGTTTCCATCAAAACGGCTAACATGTGCAACATTTGTTTGGTAGCAATAGGGACTGATGTGCTGCTGCACTTTTTGATTACACTATTAGGTATTAGTCCATCAAAATGCTTAATATATCATCAACTCCAACTCTATAACTTTGAAAAATAACTAAACAACGGATAGATTCTATTTGCTCAAGGTATATATTTTAACACATTGTATAATTAAGTCCTTAGGGCCATTGCATCTGTATCTAATTTCCTCCTTGAAGAAGACAAACAATATGTTCATGAAATAAGCTTTTTCCCTAATAATTTGTGCATGTTCGCAATGAATATATTATCTTGTTTGGCTGCTACGAATCGTTTGTCATGAGCCTTTGGTCATTGGAGGGGTGTTTGACAAGTTTTGCTGCAGATCTATAATTTTTGTTCTCAAATTGTGCAGTGCATGGGGCTTTAAGATGCTTGGCTCTTCTCTCAGGGGACTTGGATGATATGGTGGTGCCAACACTAGTGCCTGTTTTATTCCCATGCTTGCATACTATTGTGTCGTCACCTCAGGTTATTTGTTGTATTCTTGCATTCATGTTGTTATTTTCTTTAGTGATATGTTTTGCTTCAGTCTTTTTCTTTCTCTTTCTCCCTGCCCTCCTGCTTCTGTTTTTCTGTTGTTATTAGACCTGTTTTATATAATTGTTGGATTCAAATGCATGCTATATGGGCAAGGTTCTCATAGGTTTATATTTCTGAAGACAGAGGGTGCATGGGAGATGCTGATATTGAATCTCTTTTGTTTTGTTTAGCTTTGTTTTACTTTTTTTCATTTTTTTTAGGAGTGTAATTTAGGAGAATCATGTTAGAACTTTTGTTTTGATGCTGATATTGGTTCATATATTTTATCCTTTTGTTTTGATGCTGATATTGGTTGCTACCCCATTTAGTAGAATCATGTTAGAACCTACATGATTATATTTCCAGCTTTTTTTCATTCCCTTCTCATATTTTATGGTGGGATACATTGCCTATTAGTGTTTGCGATATCATATAATGCTGAAGGAAATTTCTTACCTTCAGATTCCTGAGATATTGAAGTGGTTGTTAGAGAAGTATTAACGCCTATACTGTTTCATGGTCTTTTGTTGGTATTCAAAAAAAAAAAAAAAAAAAAAAAACTAAAAAAAACCCGTTTGTTTTGTGTCTTTTTCTTGGTTTCAAATCCCTGCTGCTTTTTCTATTGACCTAGAAGGGCTTCAAAGTAATTTTCTTTTGTATAGGGTTTAGTTAAGCATTAGTGAGAGATTGGGCTTTGGCAGTGTGGTCCATCAGAATAAAGCCCTTGTTGGTAAGGGTTTGTAGACATCTGGAAAAGGAAAACTTTGTTTTATGTCAGGTGATTAAAAGTAGGTGTGGTTTGCAAGAGAATGGATGGGATGCCAGGGATTGATCATAAGCATAACCTCCTGAGAATTGTTGAGAGTTAAAAGATAATTTCTTCTTAAACGAACCTTCCTGAGGACTCTTGGTTTCTCGTGGCCATTATGTAGATAAGCATCCTTGCAGCTCCATGTGATTGTGGAACTTTTTGTGCAGATCTATGACAAAACTTTGCGAGCAAAGGCTCTTTCAATAGTTTATTCTTGTACTGCTATGCTGGGGGCAATGAGTGGTGTGTATAAGGTATTTTCTTAGTACTGAATTTTACAATGTTTATAGTCAGATGTTGCATAAAATTTGTCTTTGTTATTATGAAATGACTGATCTAGTAATTCTCTATGTTTAGACAGAAACCAGTGCACTAATATCGCCAATGGTTGCAACATGGATGGATCAGTTCTCTATTATCATGGAACCTCCAGTTCAATCTGAAGATCCTGATGACTGGAGCATCAGAATGGAGGTTGGGTTTGTGTTTTGATGTCAAAATCTACCATCATCATGTATGTAAATTAGAATGAACAATTAGTTCATAATATTCTTTTTTACATTGTTCAACATCAGGTTTTGAAGTGCTTGAATCAATTTGTTCAGAATTTCCCGAGCCTCACAGAAATGCAATTCATGGGTATGTTTGTCATTTCATCTTTCTCAGTGGATGAACCATATATTCCAGATGCCTTCGAGTACTGCTTCTTGATTCTTCCTCTGCTTCATTCAATCTGTCTCTCTATGGTGCTTTGTTATTTCAGTTGTTATGGGACCGTTGTGGCAGACATTTGTATCATCTCTTAGAGTATATGAGCGATCAGCAATTGAGGGTACAGAAGATTCCTATGAAGGGAGATATGATTCTGATGGTGCAGAGCAAAGCCTTGAGTCCTTTGTTATCCAGGTAAATGGTCCATTTTTGCAAATTTGATTTAATTTTTTTTTTAGTTGAAAAAACATCTGATTGAAGGTTTGTGATAATAGACGTCCCAAGATTACATTCACATTTTTTTCTACTTAGTGGCTTTTCAGCTTAGTAACTTGACATTTTTAATCAAATACATGTCGCGAATTTATGTAGTTTCAATTTGATGCCTATATTTGCCTTTATCAAACCAAACCAAACCAAACCAAACTAAGCATTGTGTTGTGTCCCAAGCGAGTGTAATCGGCTATATGAATCTTTTTTTCCTATTCTGCTCTATAAAGGGCTATACGCTTAGTTAAATTAAATAAATTCATATGTGAAAAAAAAAAAAAAAATTAATGGCTTGCAATCCTAAAGAGAAGAGGTAATTTTTTTTCGGATAAATAATCCTAAAGGGAAAGAGGTATTATTTTAAGGATTATCTCATTGATCTCCCCCAAAGTTTTGTAATGTGGCAGTGGCACTCAACTATCTTGTGTTTCAATAATAGGTAGGGACCTCCTACGATGCACGGATATGGACATGGGACATGACACGGATACGCGGACACACAAATTTTCAAAAAAAAGGGGACACGCTCACTAGATATAATTATATTTATTTATTATATGTCTAAAATAAAAATAAAAAATCATTAGAAGGTAATTAAAAATACTCAATAATATAAAAGTCAATGCCATATTTAAGAATCAACTATTGGTTCCTATAAAATTACAATAATAATAAAATTAATAAACACAGTACCTAAAAGATTTTTATTGGTGTGAAGTATTTTAATATTAAAATATTATGTGTATATAATATTATAATGGAAGATGTATGAAGGTAATGCATTATTGAGGTTAGTGGGATGGTGGCTTCGTGGGATGGTGACACAAATCTTTAGTGGGCCCGACAAACCTATTTTATATATCTTCTATATACTATTATTAAATGAAGGCTGGACTTGGTGTCCAAGCCTTCACGTCATGTCGGATGGCAGCTTTATCTAGTCTAAAATAAAAAATTATTATTCAAAGGCGTGAGCAAGCTTTGAACCCCAAGACCTTGGGTTTCATTAAGAACACTCTTATCACTTAGGCAACATACATATTATGATATTAATTTCTTTATTGTTTATTTTTATTCTTACTTATCTGAATTGCACACGCATTGCGTGTGTCACCCGCTAGTATTAAAATAATGCACATGCATCGCATGTGCCACATATAGGTATTATGATCTTTTCCGAGGGAGGCTTGGATTGGGACTTCAATGGCCTCTCTAAATTGTTGCTCTAGTTGGATTCTAGACCTTATCTCATAAGGATATGAATTACCAATTAATTGTAATTAACTCCACTTTATAATTGAAATTGCACTCTAGTCTTCAAAGAGTTAATTAAAATAATAATAATAATAATCTATGTGCTTCAATATCATAATGCAACCCCTCCACCATAGCCATGCCCATAATTAGCAATGAAGTAAATATAAATTTTTTATCTAATCAAAATTTACTCATTTACATTGAGTACTAGTTCAACACAACATAGTCACCACTTGCATTCTAATGAACAAATCATAAGAATGACCAGTCTTGGATTCAAATGACTAAACAAGTGGACTAACTCAAATTTACTTTGTTTTTACACCAAGGGTGGATTCCATCTTGAAAAAATTATTCCCACAACTCACCTTAATCATCCAATATAGTGAGGTGTTGGCTAAGAAATAAAACCTCATCATTACTAATCAAAGTGATCTTGACTAGGAACTTGAGTTCATAACATCTCTTAGGATTAAGAGTCTATTGCATTGGGTACTATAAAATTCACATCAAAGTTGACAGTAGGTTTTGCTTGGTGTAACTCTTATTGTATTCCTTCAGTGTATTTCAAATAAACCACATATTCACCCGGAGATTTTCACTTCAATGGTTGAGATACACCATCCTCTTGCACAGGGGTTAATAATGTCGCACTTATCCTAATAGAGTCTCCAAGTGTATTAGCAATTGCGAAATTTTGAAGTTATAAAACTTGTGATTTATATATCTTGTAAGTGAAACTTTTTCGTCTACATAAATCACATCCAATGTCACTAAAGGGTTAAACCATTTTTCTCATAAATCATGTCTTGTCTATTATGTATGAAAACATTTCAGAATAATATTTATTTCACTGGATAAATAAATGCAGAAATCCAATTGGTTTGACAGCGTGAATCCCAACATCATCAAGACACGCAAAGTGCATCTTTGATCCATTAAATAGTGGACTGATTTGACACAGTAAAATTTACAAGATCCCTTTGTGAAAATAAATGTGCAGGGTTTCATTTTTTCATTTGGAAGTGAATAAAAGACCTTTTATCGATTTATTTATGGCTAATGCTAACAAGTGGCCTGGGGCACTAGTTAAGGTGTATTTAATGCTGTATTAACTTGCCTTGATTTTGATAAGTTTATAATTTTAACTAATTAAATTAAGTTTCTATTTTTAGCTACTCATTAATTGACTGCATTTATTATTGAATGTTTCAATGACTTCTGAATTTGTATACAACTACCTTATAGTTAATATTTCACCTTTTAATATATAAAAATAATTATTTAACAATTTCCAAGACTCGTTAAATGCAATAAAAACAATTAATTACTTCTTAACAAGTGCCCTAGAAGCATGGTTTTAAAAAGTGGTCAGAATCAAGTTACGTACGGTTTTGGCGATTGAGCCACCGTTCAGTTGCTTTGCGGTGTGATTGAGATTCGGGCCAGAATGTACCAGAACGGCGTGTTGGTTCCAAACTGTTTCTCTCAAAAAAACATACAAAAAAAGCTGAAAATTGGGGAAAAGGGATAGAGAGAAGATGGAAGATAAAGAGAGAAAATGGAGGAGCAAGAGATAGAGAGAGAGAAGAGGGAAGATGAAGAACATGTTATTGATTTGTTGAAACTGTAAGACCTATGTTATTCTATTCAACTGCTATCACTAAACTATTTTGTTTGTGTGTGTCTATCTATATATTGTTTGGAAAATAATAATAATAATAAGTGTGGTCATCATCTATTTGGCTTGGTTAAAATATGTATATATATATATATATTTAGGCTCTTATTTAATCTTTTACTTTTGTCATTGTTTATCTTATATATAATAGTTAGTGATTAATTTTTTGTATAATATAAAGTCATTAATTATTAAAATAAAATGTAAAAAACTCAGTTTATAATGATTTAAAAATATGAAATATATTGGATCATACTTAAAAATTTATAAAAATTGATCAATATTTATTTTTAACCCAATAAATATGATCATTGAAAAAAAATATGCGTATCGGTAAATTTTTTTCAAATTGTGCGAAAAATAAAAAAATTCACGGTTCAAGTTACAAGAACCGTTACACGGACCTTTACACCCAAGAATCAAGAATCGTCACCGCCACCGTTCTGGCAATGACCGCTTTCGTAACCTTGCCTAGAAGTGTTGTTAGTATCTTCCAATTCATGATACATATTTTATGATTCAATATCTTCAGACGTAAATCGATATGTATAATCAATACTCATTGTAAATTAAATGTATTTTACAAAATGATAGATATACAATAGATAATGCTAAATATGGTACACAATATTAAATTTCTTAAGCAATTTTAAAAAATAATAATTGAACAATTTTTATGTGAATTAATATTGTTAGAAATTGTTATTGAGTTATTAAAAAAAAGAAGAATATTTTTGTGATGAGAAGGGTAATTTTTTCTCTCTACCTTTTTGACAAATATCTACTTGGCTGATACTAAGTATGTTGTGTTATTGATTTATGCCTACATACACCTATTAAAGTTTAAGTTTGCTACCATGGGCAAGCTATTTGAGAACTTAAAAGTTGTAAATTAAATTAAAACCTAAATGGTGAGTGATGACAATATGAAAAACATATTATTCAATTACTAAGAATGAGAAAACTTTTGAGTGCAAATTTGATTTGGGGATATACTAATGTAGTGAAGTGTTTTATCTTTTGTCTGCATTTTATATCCATGAAGTATTGATGCATGCAAATATTTATTTCAAAGACTTTGAAATTTTAAGGATTATACTCGCAAGATATTTGTGTTTTGTATAACCTTATTTAGTTTTCTACCTATTTTTTAAAGACGTTAAAAAATCTTAGGATACATGATACAATACAATATGCAATTAAAAAAAGGAGGGGAAGAAGAAAAACGATACACAATTTGTATCCTAACTTGACAACTATGATTTGATTACAATTTTCCTATCATTTTAAAGCTCTCAAACAATTTTATTGCATGTTTGGACCACATCAACATTTTCGCAATAACTATGACACACATCAATATTTTCACAATAATTACTGCCTTTAGTCCACAATAACTACCACACACATGGACCTACCACTACCACCACCACCTTCTTACTCTTCTCCGTTAGTCACATTACTTTGGGTTTCTAAACCAATCACCACCACCATTTTAGCTCACTACCAATCATCATGTTCTTATATAAGAATTATAGTATTACTACATGTGCCAAAATGAATTAATTTTTTTTCGCGTCATTTTTTATAGTTTATGTTGAATCTTATGATTCACGATTCACAAAATTGGAGTTTCAATTCATGATATGATTTCTCGATTTGATAACTATGCTCCAAACTGATGTGTTGGTTTGTCTACATTGCACATGGAAAAACCATCTCAAACAACTTCCTATTGTTGTTGGTATTATTATTATTGCGAGTATGGACGTGTATGTGATTGCCAGTTAAGTCCTTTCAATTTTGGCATTGTGGTCAATTAATTTCTTAAATAAATCTGAATCTGCAGCTTTTTGAGTTTCTATTGACCATTGTGGGTAGCGCAAAACTTGTAAAGGTGTGTTCCAAAATCCTTAATCTTGAAGTTGCTTTTGGTTTCTTTGTCTCTTTGCATATTGTATGACATGGTGAATTATGTAGGTTGTTGCCAATAATATTAAAGAGTTGGCATATTATACTATTGCTTTTCTGCAGATGACAGAACAACAGGTAATCTTGTAATTAGCTTATCTTAGTTTGGTTCATACTTCATACAAGCCATGCTATGTGATTGATTTTCTACTTCATCAACATTCGAGTTGTTATTTTTAGATGTCTACTTACATAGTTGTGTTTGTTATTTACTTCTGCTAATTTATCAATTTAAATAAATAGTCACTGCGTAGAGCATAACAAAAAATGTACCTGATTTTTCTCTATTTAAGCAATCTGACAGATTTTGAATATTTATCCTTATGTTAAGCGTTGATTGATCATAACCACCTAATTGATCTTGCAGTTGGGACATCTAAGCGATGTAACACTTTTTTGTTTCTTTGATTTGTACTTTTCCTTGAATTTTCAGATTTTTCTCTAGAAATTTACACATTTGGAACACAAGAAATGTGGATAATAAAGAAGGGGCTTTTGAACCCTCTTATAGGGTTCATGTGATGATGGGCATGTGATGGTTTTATGGTGGCTGTAAAGCAAGATGATGCCTAAGAAGCACAAACACTTCTACGAAAGACGCGTGTTGTCTGACACAACACTCTACGGACGCTCTTAAAAGCGTGTCCGACTCTTCTTTAATTTGTCTTAATTACAAATTTAAATTCATAGTATCAAACATTTTGAAGACACTTTTCAGACACTTCCATGACGATTCTTGAACCCTCGACTTATGTGATGAATCTCTTCATAGTAACAGTGCTTTGCATTTTTCAGAATGCAACCTATGCGCTCTAAATATCTTATGAAAAATTTATTAGATGACTATATCATATATATTTCCAAGTTATACGATTGTTTTGTATTTTGTAGAATGCAGTTGTTACATGAACGATATTTTGATGTTTAACTTATGGAATACTTTTTAATTTTAATTAGTGTTGCTTCTTTTCATTACCTTTGAATGAACTATTCATATATTTGACATATAATAAATTTAAAGAAAATAAAATTTTAATGTGTTGTAGGCTTATCATGTCATGCATTTTTGGAAAATTGGTTTGTTGGCTTGTCTGTGTCATGTTGAGTGTCTGTTCTATGCTACTTGGGATGCTGCTGTATATTTGCTTCTGGCCATAATGCCTTGGACCAATTTTGTTGTTATAATGGCTGATAGGCATATACTTAAACATATACTTCTTTTCATTAAAAAAATTAATAGACATGTTTACTTTCATATTTTGCACACTGTTTTGCTACTCATATTTCGTACAGATTTTTTTGTGAGATTAAACAATGGAACATGCAATTAGTAGGATGATTGAGACAATAGTGAAGTAATTCATAAAATAAATGACTGGTGTAAGGTTTTATAACCCTACCATTTGAGAACTAAGCTCCAGCAGAAAATAAATAAAGTGGTTCCATCAGATCTCTTTGTTCATTACAAACAATTGAATTTTTAGAAATCAAAAGAATGGAGAGGAGTTGATGCTTTCCTTTTTGTGAACGGTGACATATTCATGCTTAAAGGCCTGTGCTTTCCCATGTAGCAAATAGATATAGATGACCTATTTGTCCAATTAGAAGGTGCTGGGTTTTATACTTGTGAGTTCAAATGAAAATCATCCAAACATTGATGTTTTTTCCTCTTGATCGTATGGCTTTTAAATTTGTTGTGAAAAATTTACATTAGGTGAAATTTCAATTCTAGGAATATAGTCAAATTCAAGTTAATAAAGAGCTCAGCTGAAAAGCTGTTGAATGGATATTTGGCTAAATTTTGCAAAGTTCAATTTCAGAATCTAGTAATGTAAATGCTGTTTATTTATCTGAATAGAAGTTTGGCTGATTTTTTCAGAAATTTGGTGAATTTGGCTCTCTTGGTGATATCAGGGAAAAAAATTAATACAATATATTTAAATTCTATGATTTTCAAATTCATTGGAAAATTGTAGAATTCAGGAGAAGCAGATTGCAATGCAGTTCTGAGTAGAGTGAAAACTTTTGAATTAAATACCTTTCTCTTGATTTTCTCACTTATCCTATCTTCTTATTTGCTACTGTATACAGTTTTTAGCAATCGCAATAAATGATTAATCTCTTTTTACTTTTCTTTCTTTCTTTTTCTTTTTATTTATTTATTTATTTATTTTTTTGGGTAGATAGTTTTTTCTGGCTTGTATTTGAATCTAAATATTTAAATTTGCTACTATTTTTTTCCTTAATCCCCATTTCTACTATTTACTTCTTCTCATCGTATCTGACTTGTGTCTAGGTTCATACTTGGTCGCTGGATGCCAACCAATATGTGGCTGATGAAGATGACAATACTTATAGTTGTCGTATTTCTGGTAAGTTGTTTCTGAGGTATTTAGATATTTCTTGAGGTATTTTGTCTTCAACCTGTGTTCTGGCTTGGGTGGTTGATTTGGTTAGGTCTGTAGGGATTTATTTCCCTGAAGCTTTCCCTTCTTTTTTTCTGTCCAAACAGACAGGAAAATGTCTCCATGGCTTCCGAGTCCGCCCCTCCCCCCTCTGCAGGTTCCTTCCAGTTTACCCTCCTACCAATGTATTGTTAAGTTAGATACCCCGTGTGTAAGTTATAATGAGGATGATGACCAGGTGGTGTTATCATTAAGATACTGGCTTCAGAGTATGGACTCTGATGTCACTATGGTTCTGAGTTCTTTGTGGCAACTTATTGGCTCCTTTTGATCTAGAAACTCTTTTGATACTTGGGATTTGATGCATGTGAAGTGTTGTGATGCGACAGGAGATGGACAGTGCAAAGAGAAGAAACTTGAAAAGGTTTTCTGATAAACGTAATTCTTTGGCTAGAAACCTTTCTCAGACCCAAGTACAAAACTAGCTTCAGTAAGGATTACATCAGAGCAGGACTTTGGCATTACTATATCAACCAACTTGATACATCTATCATGAAAATGCTTTACTTGCACTGAGATTTTCTTTCTATTTTTTGTGAATTAGTGTTTTTCTGCAAGACTGATTTGAATATTTTATTCTTATCATCTCTTTCATGGCTTTGGGAATTGTTAATTATTTGTAATTTCTCTCTTGTTGAGGCCATCCATTTGTTTCAAGATTTGTACGTGTATTAGTAGCTTGGTTTGCAGAAACAATAATTTGAATCATAGTCTTGTTGAAGTATTGTTTTAAGCTCTTGCAGCCTGGTTGCTGAACTTATATGTAGTTTGTGTTTTATTGTTGTCATCTATACGTTTCCATCATCACAATTATTAGCTTGTTAATGAAGTATATAGTCATTACATTAAATGGTCTTCTCTCTCTGCCTGTGTATGTGTGTAAATTGTGGTATGGTATTTCATTGTTCTGGATTATTATGTTTGGTTAATGTATGAAAACTTTCTGCGAAGAAAATGTGGAATCTCTTCTTTCTATGTTCATTTTGTATTTTGCCTCTATTTCTTTTCATTTTTATTTTAGTTTGAATTTTTCTGACTGTTTCTTGAAATTTATAGCACTCTTGCCTATTTATTGTTTCTTGCAGGTGCTCTTTTACTGGAAGAGGTTATTAACTCTTGTGGTATAGAGGCTATTGATGCTATAATTGATGCTGCAAAAAATCGATTCGCTGAGTCTCAACAAGCAAAAGTTGCTGGTTCTGCTGCCTGGTGGAGAGTGAGTTATTTGGCCGTCTCAATTATATTTGTATTTATGATAATTGAACTTCCTATCTCAATTTCGGATTGTAAATTTTGGCAGATGAGGGAGGCTACACTTTATGGTTTGGCTTCTCTGTCAGATCAGTTGCTTGAAGCAGAGGTCTGTTATAAATTTATTACCCCTTTATAATTGAGCAAAGTACTTGTATAGTGCTAATGTGCAAGATTCTAGGACAATTGTAAGGATAATGAGCAGGATGTCAAACTCAATCATTCACTTTGTCAGAATTATAGTTGCATTTCTCACAGGAAACTCTATTCGGTATATTTAATTAATATAATTTGATTTACAGGTTTCTCAACATACTAGGACCAATTTAGGAAACCTTTTTGAGCAAATAATTGCAGAAGATGTGGGAACAGGTAAGTCGTTTTTCAGAATTGCATTCATATTGTTAGCCATTAATAAAGTTGGTTATACACCTATTGTGCAGGGGTTCATGAATATCCCTTTCTGTTTGCACGTGTGTTTTCATCAGTTGCTAAGTTCTCCTCTGTGGTAACTATCACAAAAAGTCCTTATCGTTATTATGATTATCTCTAGCATAATCTTCTCACACTGAATTTATATTGTTTTGTGCAGATCAGTCGTGGGGTTGTTGAGCATTTTCTCTATGCTGCTATTAAGGCAATTGGCATGGATGTGTAAGTGCTTGTATCTGTATGTTGCTCTTTAATTATCGATAAGATAATGACACTATTGGTGATAATTTGCTGTCTACAGGCCCCCACCAGTGAAAGTTGGTGCCTGTCGAGCACTTTCTCAGCTCTTACCTGATGCAAACAAGGGAATGCTGCAGCCTCTTATAATGGGTTTATTTTCGTCACTTGCAGATCTTCTTAATCAAGTAATGCACCGATACAATAGTTCCTTCTACTGTCGAAGTTATGCATCTAATACTTAAATGTTATCCTGCTTTGTAGGCATCTGATGAAACCATGCATCTGGTACTTGAAACACTACAAGCAGCAATAAAGGCAGGTCAGCATCAATGCAGTTTAAATCTAGAATCAATGGTCTTCCAAATTCATTGGAGATCTAGTGATTTTGGATGTTGGCTTTGGTGTTCATGATCCTTTTGCTGAGTATCATTCTCTTTGTTTTGTGTTTTGCATATTGTAGATGATGAAGCACCAACATCTATAGAGCCTATTATCTCTCCAGTCATTCTTAACTTGTGGGCATCACATGTTTCAGACCCTTTCATTAGCATTGATGCTGTTGAGGTTCTGGAGGTAATCATACCAAGTCTTGTTGGACTTATGTTGGATTGCATGACTGTCCTGTCAACTTGCATTCGCTATATTTTGTTTCGTAAAGAAATTGTGCTTGTTTTGTTATGTGTGATTTTTTTATTTGTTATTATTATTTTTAAGTTAGTGATTAGCAGCAATCCAAATAGGATGGAAAGTTTGATAAAATGAATACTAATAATTCTGTTCGAAAGCTGTTATCTGGTTTTTGAAAGGTAAAGCTTGTTTTCAGGGATTTTTAAAATTTTTATTTTTAAAGTTGATCTAACTGCAAGGACTTGGCAGTGACACGTGTTCCCACAATGAGATGTTTATACTTTACATGCATTGCTAACCGAAGTGGATCGAAGTGGATATTTTATTAAATTAGACTAAGAAGCACAAACACTTCTATAAGATGGTGGCGTGTCCTGTCGTGTCTGTGTCAGAGACTTCCTGCCATGTGTCCGACACTTGTCAAACATATGTCTGATTTTTTTTAAAAAAAAATCTAGTCCTAGACACTTGGAGGACACACTTGCTCGTCACTTAAACACGTGTCTGTCCGACACTTGTCAAACATATGTCTGATTTTTTTTAAAAAAAAAATCTAGTCCTAGACACTTGGAGGACACACTTGCTTGTCACTTAAACACGTGTCTATCGATTAGACACATGAAACTAATTATAAATTTGAACAAAATAACTAAAGATAAAATAATAAAAGAAAAGCAATATAAATTAGTGTTATATATTGTGTTTCTTTATTAACTATATATTTTATGCATGTTCCCCATGTGTTGTGTCGTGCATTTTTTGGAAATTGTTGTTTCAATGTGTCTGTGTCGTGTTGCATGCCATGCCCATGCCTCTTAGTTTAATGATCTTGATTATT
Source organism: Camellia lanceoleosa (assembly GCA_025200525.1). Classification (NCBI taxonomy): domain Eukaryota; kingdom Viridiplantae; phylum Streptophyta; class Magnoliopsida; order Ericales; family Theaceae; genus Camellia; species Camellia lanceoleosa. The sequence goes on from CM045767.1 coordinate 24,161,068, forward strand.
GATTTGCTGGCATTCCTTATATGTGTCTTGTTACTGTACACTTCAAGTATAACACCAATTAGAAGTTTTCAACTTTGCAGTCGCTATATTTTAGTAAGAGTATTACTTTGTACCTTAAACAATGATGTAAATTGTGCTTAACACTTCAGCACCTAAATACCTCCAAGAAAACCTTTTACCTTCCACAAACTCTCACTTCAGTGTACACATTAGGCTGGTTGGTACATAGATGTGATCCTCTACTGTTTTTATGTACAGAAGACCGAAGCATTTTTTGCTGGAAACACCTTTAATGTTGAGGGAACTGTTTGTTGGGTCACTATATGAATATTATTTTAATATTGTTTAAAAGGTTATGTATTGTCACCATGAGTCAATCCACTTGCTCAACTCAACCCAACTAACCTTTGCCGCAATTAGCTACATGGATCTGTTTTCTTCAATTGGTTCTATCTGTATTCATATCTTCATTTAAGTTTAAGATATTCATGTTCTTTCTTATCACCTCAACCCAAGTTCTCCTAGGCCTTCCTCTATAAAAATAGTTGTACTAGAAATTGATTCTTGCATTACTAACTTACTTAGAAAGCCCCAAAAGAAGTAAGAGAACAGGTTTTTAAACAAAAAAAGATATTTTGCTCATTTCTTTTACTATTAATTTGACTATTATTCAGCCCTCATTTGGGATGGGCTTTTTTAGCCTGGTGTTTTTGGCTTATTTTAGCCTGATTAAAAAAGTTGTGTTTGAGATGAATTTTATTTATTTATTTATTTTTATTTTTGTGTAGTTGATTTGATAGTTGTGAGAGAGAAAATGAAATGATTATGGTTTGGATATGTCACGCCCCACTTTTTATTACTCGAAATCCATTACCAAAGCCATTATTTTAAATCCAATTTCAGAGATAGCATTGCAGAAGCTCAATATATGTACAAGAAATACATAAGTAAGGATTCTCTCATTCGAATATAAAATGGATGCAACATGAACATAATTAAATAGATTGTCTGCACGCTTACATCTTTAAAGCACAAGAAGGGTTTAACCCTTTTTACACCAATGGCATTCCGCCTACACGTAAAAGGCCCCGTGGCCAACAAGTAAGAAAGATCCATGACCTTGAAGCATTTCTCTATGTTCACCTGAAAAAGATTAACAACGTGGGATGAACATATAGTCCAGTTGGGATTTCAACATGATCCTCAACAATAACAACTTACAGATAGCTATGATCATGAATGCTAATCTCATACCATATAAATAATGTGACGTTTTATAATCAACGTATACTTACATAATACTTTTCTAAAAAACATTCAGTTTGTACCACAAAACCAAGTTTCGCTCCTCTTACCCATTTCCCATCTCAAACAATTATTACTCATTAACCATGTTTTCCATTTGCGACAAAGCACCACATAACATTCATTTTATGTTCGGAAACACGTTCATTAAATCCGTTTTCTTCATTTTATTCGTAACCCAAATATAAACATAATCCGTCTCGACGGGTTTGTCACATTTCACAACTTAGACTCAAAATTCAAGAAATAACTTCAATGAAATAACTTATGGTGGAAACTCCCTCAACCACTCTCTAGTACATCCAAGTTTACATAAACACCTCTACTCAACATATGAGACAATTTACCTTACAAAATCACAATTATCAAAGCACATGATACACATAACCAGACTGAAACAACAACGATAAATAACCTCTGCTCTACTTGCCCGCCGCGCAGTAAGCCAGTAATACACTTCACACAACAACATGCCAATTTACCAAACACCATCTGGAAGGGAATGGTACCTCTGCCAATTCTCCAGACGCTAGCTGGAAGGTAATGGTACCTCTGATTCTCAGTGCAGCCAATTCTCCAAGCGCTAGCTGGAAGGTAATGGTACCTCTAATTCTTAGCGCATTACACCTCTCCCAACCATCATCTCAAACCACTTTCACAGATAACATAAGTGTACTACAGACACATAATCATTTCAGCATTCACAATGTCATCCTCGACCGATGACCAAGGACAAAACTTCTAAGCAGCATATGTTAAAAGCATGATACCATTAACCAATTCTCGTGAGGCTTTGATTCCAATTACACATCGATAGAACAAAACATATTCACGATTCAATCCAAGTAAATTTCCGACATTCGCACAGTATTAGTGTTCCAATTCTTCCATTTCAAAATCAATTATTTTATTTCTTTCGTACTAATATTCTCCACCTTATGCCTCAATCAAATTTTGCTTCATTTCACAATGACACCAATACGATTTCTTTCTTTTTTAATTAAAGGATTTTTATCATGGTTGGCAAGTTATAATTTACACAATTTCTATTTAACGGCTGTGTACTCAAGGATCTCCTAATCTCGTGATTAATTTCATTCTCTTTAATATGCTCATTACCATAGCACTACAACCAACCATTGAACACACAACACTAAGTCAATATTAAGAATCTATGAGGCCCAATTAATCTCTACAACTCAACAATTATTCATGTTTAAATATGACCATTCCAACACAAGTTAATGTTTCAATTTATAAAAACCCAATTTTAGCATAAATCAATCATCAACTCATTCACCACATTTCTTAAACTCATAACATAATTATTCCACAATTTTAACTCCCTTTTTATTCTATAGGACTTTACTTCAAAATTTAGGGCTTTATCTCTCTAATCATGAACATATTGAATAACACTCCACATTTAACCCAACTCAACCCATCTCATGAAATTTCAATCTCTACACCTACATCTTATACCCTCTATGATGATTTTTTTGAAAATAATCCATACCACATGTCTATCTATAGGGGAAGTATTGAAGAAAATCAAGGAAATCCCTACCTCAAGGGAGAAGAGGAGAAAAACTCCAAAATTAACTTCGCCGGAAAACAATCTCCACCGGTTAAGACGAAGCCCCCGACATGCTCATCATTTTGGTATAAGGGACTAGCACCAAAATCCCAATGGATTTTTTGAGATCAAAGAAGATAGAAAAATTCTTTTTGAGGGTTTGGGTAGAGAGAGATGAGAGAAAAAAGAGAGAAACAATATATAGAGAGAGAGAGTGATACATCTGAAAATAAGAGAAATGGGACCAAAAATGTAAAATATAGCTGGAAGGCATGAAAAACGGAGCAAAAATGCGGAACGCCACACGTGCGGCGCACCTCCCCGCACGTGCGGAGCGGCCCTCCCGCACGTGCGTCACTTACCCCCGCACGTGCGGTCCTCCCCCGCACCTCCTTCCTGCATGTGCCTTTTTAGCAGTGTGCACCCAGCTCCCCTACTCAGTTTCCTGCACGTGCGGCCCCTCCCGCATGTGCGGCCCAAGGCCCCCGCACGTGCAACACTGGCCTCCAGCCCGGAAAAACCCCCGGCTTCGCTCCCGACACCTCGGAGCTGATCCGCACCCTCCAAAACGAGTGAAAACCCAGAACCGAGACAACCACAACAGAAGAAGTTTCAAGAAGAAATTTTCAACACAAACTTACCCGGCATCTTGACATTGATAATTCAAACGAAGTTTCAAGTGAGTAAGGCAAAACATACACCGGTCATCACAAGATGTGATATTTTGTCTTGTTGGCTATTTTAGCATTTTTTTTGTTTGTCTTTATTGGCTATTTTAGCCAAAAACTTGCATCCCAAACGAGGCCTCGTTGTCCCCTAAGAATGCTCAACAATAGAATTTTAGATTGTTATGCCTCTGAGTACTGTTGATTAATGGATATTATATATCTCCAGTAGCATAAAAAGGGAAGAGAAGCAAAGAGCACAATATTTCAATCCTAAAGAGCTTATGTGTTTAAAAGTGTATTTCGGAGGAGGGAAAAATTTATGGGATTTTTTTTGGTTGTTGAAATTGACAAGCTACCGAATTGTGTGAAACATCTTTGAACTATGAAGCACGGACATGTCGGAATAGGTGCCATAGTGGTGTTGGACATAGGGACACGCTAGGGACACGGGGATACGTAGGGGACATGTACGGGACATGGCATTTGGCATGTCCCTTTAATTTTATTATTTTTTGTTGTAAGGGATATGCCGGGGACACGTATGTCTAGAATCAGGCCAGAATCAGCACAAAAAGAGGAGGAGGAGGAGAAGAAGAAGAAGCTCTCCCCTCTTGATCGGGTAGGTAGTCTCGCCTCATCGCCTCTCTCCTCTCGCTCACTCTTAGTTCTCTCTCTGAGTTGTTGTCTCTCCTCTCACTCGAGTCTCTCTCCTCTCTTCCTTTTTTATTTTTATTTTTATTTCCTCTGATTTATACACCTCTCTCTCTCTCTCTATATATATATATTTATATTTATATATTTTATATTTTTATATTTAATTTTTTTCCTTTATAAGTTTATATCTTTTTTTTAAAAAATTTTAAATTATGATTATTCTAATATATATATTTTTTAATTTCTCTATTTATTTATTTTTACTTCTATAAATACAATATAGTGATTTATATGTATATTGAATTAATGTTAGTTTTTATTAATTTTGATTGTTTGGTAACATAATATTAATCTATAGAGCAAATATGTATAAATAAAAAATAAAAAAAAGTTGCCGTGTTCCCCGCCATGTCCGTGTCCCCATTTTTTTAAAATCACCGTGCCCTGTGTTTGCGTCCGTGTCCGTGTCCATGCTTCATAGTCTTTGAATCATGAATGATATGATTCTCTTACGATTCACATGGATTCATTGAGTTTCATTACAATATAAGATTCAAGTTCAACCTGTGTATTTGGATTGAAGAAGGCTTAAATTACATAAAATTGTGAATCGTTATATTCTGATAAATTGCTAAGGCAAACAATATCAGGAAACACTCTTAAATGGAGATTATGCATTGTTTATGCTGTTGAGTTACCTTATGGATTCACATTAATAATTGTTTTTTGTTCATCTTTTTCCAGGCAATAAAAAATGCTCCTGGTTGTATTCAACCCCTTGTTTCTCGAGTTCTACCTTATATTGGACCAATCCTAAATAAAGTATGTATATCTTAGATAAGTCACATTCAGGGTGGAGAAATAGTTATATCCTAGTTTTTTCTGTTTCTAATGTATCCTGTTGACATCCATCAGCCCCAACGGCAACCTGATGGTTTAGTTGCTGGTGCATTGGATCTTTTGACAATGTTACTGAAGGTGAGTCACACTTGGCGTTATACTGAATTATTTATTTATTTGGCTAATCAGTTATATATAATTGGAGTGCATCTTCAGTGTGTTTGATATTTTTCTGATGATATATTATGTGTCTACATTGTTCAGAATTCGCCTAGTGATGTGGTGAAAGCTGTATATGAGACTTGTTTTGACTCTGTTATCAGGATAGTCCTTCAAACAGATGATCATAGTGAAATGCAGGTTTTCTTCTTTTACTAAATTTACATTCTTCTTCTCATGTTTCCCAAGCTATTTTCCCCTCTTTTTCAGTAGTCAATGTGCTAGTTGCACCTGAATTGTAGAAATGAGTTATTTGTTTTGACTACTTTGACCAGAATGCAACGGAGTGCTTAGCTTCTCTTTTATCGGTTGGAAAAAAAGAAGTGCTTGCTTGGGGCGGTAATCCTGGATTTACGATGAAAAGTTTGCTAGATGTAGCTTCAAGGTGGTTTGCTCATTCTTTTATCTTGTTTCAACCTTCTGTGAACCATGAGAATTTGCGGCTAGTTTTTTTATATTAATTCAGGGCTATCCTGATTGACCAATTATAGGTTCTAGCAAAAATAGTTGGATGATGTTTTTGAGCGTGGTGGGAATTCAACTATTTCCTGTCACATATTCTATTGTTAGAAGTTTCATTGGCACAGATCATTTTGGGTGGCTTTGTGATTGCAAAGGAGTGTTATTTGTCTCTTAACTTGCTTTTTTCCAATTATTTTGTTGATGCTGATCTAAGTCACTAGGGATTCCTGAGATGCATTCTAAGGTTCTTTGAATAGTATTTAGCCTGAATGCAGTTCCTTGAAAAACCAAATATGTGTTTGGTAGAGTTTTCTAAAATTAATTCCACCTTTACATTCTAATGCTATGTTTGGTTTGAGTTTTCAAATCATGATTCCAAATCAATTTCAAAATACATTTTGAAAACATGTTTGGTAAAGCAGACAATTTTTGAATTTTTGGTCTACCTGGTCATCCGTCAGGACATCCTCCTAGATGTCCGGCCGGCCGGTTGATCGGCACAGTACTCTTTTTTTTTTTGTTTTGTTTCAATTGCCAATCGCCACCTGTTATTTGGGGGAAAAAAAAAAACATTTGTTTTTAATATTTTTTAAATATAGAAATTTTTTTAGATCAAAATGATAAATTATTTTTTTGAATTGAACTTTAAAAAGAGTTTGGTTATGAGTGTTGAATAAATTTTTAATAGAGTTTTGAGTTGTGTGTTTGGTTATGAGATAAGTTTTTCAATTAAGTTTTGAAAACTCTTTTCAAAACTCATAACCAAACAACTTTTCTCAATTCAAATGTTATATCAAAAATTCAAAATTCATAACTAAATAAATTTTCTTTTTTCAAATCATAATTCCAACACTCACAAACTCAAAATACAACTCTATTATCAAATCATAATTTTAAAACTCTACAAAACACTACCTAAGAGGTTGGGTTTTAAAGTTGATTGTTTTTTGCTTTCATGTTAACGAGTACAGTACTGCTGATTTTAACTGAAACACTATGGAATGAAGTAATCAATAGATTTTTGTGGCTGAGTTGTTTGTATGTTGGTGTTCAATCAGATCATGAGATTAATGCTCCATCTAGATATGACAAATAGGGTGCATGTTTGCTGGCACATAACTGAAAGTTGAAGTCTAGATTCTGCTAGTTCAAAATTTCTCTTCTTTCTTTCTTTCCCCCCCCCCGCGCGCGCCAGGTCCCTTATCTTTGTAATTTTTTTGGGTGTTCAAATTATCCATTGTTGTTTCTGGTTTTTGGGTTCTGAGCTTAATGTTGGGCAGTCTGAGTGCAGGCTTCTAGACCCTGATTTGGAAAGCTCTGGATCACTTTTTGTTGGAAGCTACATTCTCCAACTTATTTTGCATCTGCCATCACAGATGGCACCGCATATAAGAGACCTGGTTGCTGCTCTTGTCAGGCGCATGCAATCTTCTAAAATTGCAGGATTGCGAAGCTCATTGATACTTATTTTTGCTAGATTGGTATATTACTTCAACTCTTTTTTAATGGAACTGGATTTCTTTCAAATTCCAACTTCTGTAACTTACTCTAGTGTGACTTTCTTTAATTGTTGTAAAAAAATAGTGATTTTATCTCCGCTTCAATAACAGCATTTATTTTACTAGCATGGACCTCTTAAGTAAGTATTAGTTGGCAAGGCCTAGGTCATTTATAAACGAATGCATGATCATGCTTTCATACTGCTATATATATTTGTGAATTGGGAAACAAGTAATATTTAGCTACTGTAAAAGTTGTGCCACAAAGGACACGTATCTGAATTCTCAAATTGTTCTCATTATCTTTTTGAAGCAGAGACTTGGCGGGTTGTCACAGAAACTGCCCTACCCTTTTAAACTTACTTTTCCTTTTATATGTAGGTCCACATGAGTGCGCCACATGTAGAACAATTTATTGACTTGCTGATCTCAGTCCATGCTGAAGGCCATAGCAATTCTTTTGTTTATGTGATGTCAGAATGGACCAAGCAGCAAGGTGGGTCACTTTCATTGAAACTGTTATTTATGCAGTCTGTGTGGTGAATAATATTATCATGCTTCATCAATAACTTTCTAGAAGCTTAACTTCTGTAGATTGGTTGTTTTATTTATGATTCTCATATGCAGTTCACCAAATGTATGTTCCTTCTCCACTATAGGCTAATGTTGGTTGCATCATAATCTCTATCAGTTAATAAGTACAAAAAATGCCCTTTGCAAATGAGATTTTACGTCCCACTCTTTTACCTCTTTTTAAGACTGATGATCTGGTTTATCATGACAAGAAGCCAAACTTCTGCTGATTCTTGTTAGTCATAGATTTGATATCTTCATGAGTACTTTATGTATGATTGCTGTGCAATTACACTAACTGGCGTTAAAGAGAAGACCAATATTCTTAAATCCCATGATTTGTACCCCAAAAAGTTCCTAGTAAATTGGTTGAGGTTAATTTGTCTTAATCCATTTTGTTCATTAATTGCATCATTTAACTTAGCCATAGATGCATCATATGACTATCAGATAACAAGCATAATGTGGTCTACTTGAAGTTCAATATCATTACCATATCTAAACCCAAAGTGCATATTGTATCAAAATTTGTCTATCTTTTGTTTGTTCGGTTTAGTTGCAAATCTGAATGATTTTCTTCGTCTTATCTGAATCTGAATTTCTTTTTTCTTTTTTAATAAAAAGTTATTTGTGAAGATAAAGTCAAAATATCTTTGAAATTGATCGGAATTTGATGTTTCCTTGGTCATTAGTGTCGCAGAATATGAAGGAACAATTAATTGCCTTTTAGCCTTTGTTATCTTGTAAGAATCTTCTAAAAAACTTTGTTCAATTTAAGACAAGTTTGAAGATCCGGCATCTTTGTGCGGTAGAGTTTGTCATTTGACATTGTTTTGAGCTTCTGTTTTGACTCTGTTAAAAAAGATTTTTTTTTTTCCTCTTTTCTTCTAGAGATTGGAAAGCAATTTGTGATGGTTAAATTTTCTCTTAATTTTTGGTAGATGATGTAGAGGACATCTTGTCCTCCCTTTGTACTCATTTTCTTGTGTTTATAAAATTTTCTTTGGCTGCCGATTAAAAAAAAAAAACATTGTTCAATTTAAAATTTAAGCACCATTGATTCACATCTCATGGAGATGGACATTTCATTGCAATTTCAGAGACAGAGACACTCTTGTTATTGATTAACAGAAACTTGTTAGACTTGGCGTTTATATGATCTAGTCACTTGGCTGAAAATGAATTGTGAGACTAAAATGATATTTCTACCCAAACGGTAACTGAGTACAGGGGAGATTCAGGGGTCATACGAAATTAAAGTCACAACAACTGCATTGGCTTTATTGCTATCAACGAGGCATATCGAACTGTGGAAAATCAATGTGCAAGGCCATCTAATTAAGGTTGTTCATATATTCATAATTTCAGCTTGTAGGGGTCATATTTGTTCAAGAACTTATTTAGTTTCATGTGAAGTCAACTACAGGGATAACCACTCGCTCAAAGGCTAAATTAGCTCCAGATCAATGGTCGTCGATGCTGCTTCCTGCAAAGGTACCTCGACTAGTCTGCCAAAGATGTCTTTTTCATGAACAAGGTTACAATCAAACAGAATGTGGATCATATTGTGATAGAGAGTTTCCTAATCCATACTGAACACATTGTTGTTTCATTATTTGTTATAAATGAAATCCCGCAAGTGATCACCTCGTGGAGGAAAACTTTTGTTGTATCATATCAGTAAAATTTTGTGTTGAGGAGGGGTTGACATGATATTAACTCTCATACATTCAAGTTATGCATTATACCTCTGTTTCTCAGTTATACATATAATATTGTCAAAGCTTTCTCCAAACACTCCCATAATTATAATGAAAGAAAGGAAACTATGTAAAAGTTTAGTTAACACTGTAGCAATATATGTATATATGTTACATGGACTTTTCAAAATAAACCAAATACTCATGTCGGACACTTGACACACGGATAAGGTATGAAATATATGTTTGATATTTCCCATGAAATAAGCACTTGGCATGTATATCCATGAATTCAAATATATATATATATTTTAAATGTAATTGTATTAGAGGTTTGATGCATCTAATCCCTAGATATGTACCACACTGGATGCATGTACTTGAGTCCATGTAACACACACACACTCATGTACATATGTGCATGAACTTAGACTACTGGATTGAATGGCCTCTCAACCCCACTTTTATTGTGAACTGACAGATATTGGCTCTATTGGCGGATGTGTTGATTGAGATTCAAGAACAAGTATTGGGTGGTGATGATGAGGTAGTTTTGGCCTTTTAACTTCTTGTAATATCCACATTGCAAACTAGTATTGTAAATATTAAACTTTGGACCAATGTTTGTGGCAGGATAGTGAATGGGAGGAAGTTCAAGGAGATTTAGAAGCAGATCAAGATTTGCTACATTCAGCAGCTGCTACATCATATACGAGACCGTCTTATGAATATCTTGATGCAATGGCAAAAGCTCTCAATGAGGTGTGTGAAAAGATTATATTTCTTTTGTCTATTACATGCTTGTTATTAGTATCTTTGTGTGTGTGTGTGTGTGTGTGTGTGGTACTTTCTAATGAACTTTGTTCATTTGTTTTACTTACAAATTTTAAGGACAAAGATGACGGTGATGAAGATGAATTACTAAGTGATGCTGACCCCCTTAACGAGGTGTCTATTCTTTTATTGATTTAATTTTTCATGTGACTATTATTTTATTAATCTAAACTTTCACACTAACTCCTGGCAGATTAATTTGGCGAATTATCTATTTGATTTTTTTGTGAAGTTTTCTCAAAGCGACAGACCATTGTTTGATCATCTTTGTCAGGTCTGCTTGAACCGCTTTTTAGCGACCTTGTTTCTTAATTGATTGCATTACCAAAACCCCTTATTCCATTTGTAATTTGCAGAGTTTGACAAAGCCTCAGCAAAATGCTGTTCTAATGGTGCTAAATCGGTGAAGATTTTGATTGTTGTTCCGAGTGTTGTTTGTCAGCGTGCAAAATTTTGGCTGATTTGACTAAAAAAGTGACCTTGTTTTTCTTGCCGAATCTACTCCTATTTGAGTTTGTAAAGCTGAGTTGTCGATCATTGCTTTTGTTTGGTTGTCTTTGTTTTAGTTTGTTAGTAGGAGCTTTCAGTTATTGTTTACAATCAAGTAGCTTGACATCCAAATGATTGGTTATTCATGTGTAAATCGGAAAAAAAAAAAAATTTTTTTTTGATGTAAGTTGTATAAGAAATTGAGTGGGTTCTTAGACATCTCTCTAATATTTATTCATTGACAAATGGTTTGTATTTTTCCAGAAACAATTCTGAAGAAATTTCACCTCCGAACGTGGATCAAGTGAAACAGCTGTGCAAAATTTTTATGGGCTGTTTTTTGTGGTGGCGTTGTGTTCCTAGCTATATATTGTTGAATTATAATAATTGTCAATTTGTTGTAGTTCTTTTCATAATTGTGATTAATTCCTACCAGTTGGAAAGAAAAAAAAGTTTTTGGGCACTTCGTCCAAAAATCTAATTTTGAATTTTCTTTTTTCAAATGTTCATACTTTAAAATGTTTTGTCCACAAGGACAAGTTCTCATAAAATGAATAAAATACACACACACATATATATAGTATAAACTCATTTTAAACCCTTAGAATCTCTCTCCCTCTCTACTTCATTGTTCATTGTTCGTCATCGCCCATCAGCGGTGGCACCGTCATCATCACCGATGACACCCCTTCCGTCTCTGGAAACCTCCACGATCTCGGATCTACCACTATCTTACATTGTCGTTCAAGAACACTCTTTCTTCTCTCACCACCACTTCCCTTCATCTTCTGCCGCTCTACCACCACTGCTTCCGCCACCTTTCTTGGCCTCTATTACGTCGTCGGCGACAGCCAAATGATTGAAAACCTTATCCTAAATTGTCTCTCTTCTTGGCTCTCTTCTCTCTTCTTTCCTCTTTACTTCTGTTGTCGCCAACACCACCGCTGATTTCAATCTACGCCAAACGTTGTCGCTTAAAGGTAGAGATGCCACCAGTGAAAGTGATGGATTTGATGTCACTTTGTATGTACAAACACATACACATACAAAGCTATACTATGTTTGGTTTGTGTTTGAGAGATGTGTTTTAGAGATAAAAAGTACGAAAACATGTTTGGTTTGGTTTTTTGGGAAATTTGTTTTGGAAAATTGTTTTGAGAGAAAGTTTTGGAAAAAGTGATTGATTTGATGTGTGTGTGAAAGAGATTTGTTTGGAAAACTTGTTTGGTTTGTGTGTTTTGGGAAATTTTTTTGGGAAAATTTGTTGGTAGAGAAAATTTCTGAAATTTGTTTGTAGAGAAAATTTCTGAAATTTTTTTCAGAAACACAAACCAAACCTACCCACTGTTTTTTTACTCATCTCCTTCATTCTTTGTCAGCCAAGCATACATTCATAGATTTACACATTTCTCTCTTGAATTTCTCTCTCTAGAGTTTCAAACTTTCATTTCAACTATCTCTTCTCCCGCGAGTTAGGATTTCAAAAACCCTAGATTTGATCTATATTGATCATCAGTTCATCAAGAACAACAAATTACACAGATCTGTATTGATTTGTTATATTGGAATAGATCAATCTATGTTTGTGTTATTTTTTTTTTGTCCAATCTCAGTCTCTCAGTGATATGGATATGGATATGTATATATGTAATTTACACAAATAAGAGAAATATATAGATATGCATGTTTGTATGAATGTATGTAATTTGAACAGATAATAAATAAACAGATAGGAAAGATTGGCTTGGTATTTTAATAGATAGCTTTGTATTTCAACAAAAACAAAGTTTGGTTGAACAAATAGTTTTGTATTTGAGCAGATAGTTTGGTTAAATGGATAATCTTCACTTTCCTCTCTTACTTGCATAGATAAAAAAAAATTAAAACATATACATTAAAATAATTTCAATAGATAGAAAACAATTTGAACGGATAGATATACATTTAAATAGGTAGTCATAATTTTTGAACAGATAGATTAAAATTGAATAGATAGATATAAATTTATACAGATAGTTAAAAAAATTAAATAGATAGTCAAAAAAGTCCATAGATAAATTAAATGGTAAAATTGAAAACAAAATATCCTTCAAAACAAACAAAAATGCCTCTCACCAAACTATTTCACAAAGGGTGGACCTCCTATCAACAAAAACATATCCATTGGACTTAATGCCTTAAGGAAAATTATTTAATTATTTCAAAACACCATGTGATTATACTTCAAGCTGATTAAGGTCGAAATGTACATCATTGAGGCCGTTAATTAGAATCTCTTAAACTTCACTTACTGGTCAAACTATATACTTTATGTGTGTTGAATGTCAATCAGGTTGTATATCGTCGAAGTATAAAATGGGCAAAAAGACAGAATTTGGACAGAGTTAACTTTTCCCGCACGTGTGTTGACTTTCTCGCACGTGCGTTGACTTTTTCTGAGAAAGTCAAACTGACATTTTAAACCTGTTTGGAAGTAAGTAGAAGTATAAAAAGGCAAGGAAAAGCATGGACTGTGAGATCAACTTCAATACATGTGGGGGTTAAGATTTTTGGGCATAACAAAAATTAAGATAGATTAGCGCAAGATAGATTTGAGAAAGTTCCTAGTTTGATTTACTTTTGGTGAAACAAACATTTGCGCACTGCTTTAAAAGCAGGTGCAGGCGGTGGGGCGTTGACCAAGCCGCACGTGCGGGGCGACGATTTAAAAAAAAAAAAAAAAAATTGCACGAGGGGGTGAAATCGCCGCACGTGCGGGAAGTTTGATGGTTCTGAAGTTAGCACACTGCTTAATAAGTAGGTGTGCAAGATGGTGTGGAAATTTTTCCAAAAAAATAAAAAATAAAAAATAAAAAATAAATTTTTTTAAAAAAAAATTGTTTTGTTTTATTCTTATTATTTTTATTTCATTTTTTTTATTTAAGTAAATAAATTTTTAAATAAATGCATAAATAAATTTTAAATATAAATAAATAAATATGCAATTATTTTGTTTATAATTTATATATATATATAAAAAAATCATTTTATTTATTTATTTATTTATTTTTATTTCTATTTTCGTACCACAAAAAAAAAAAAAAATCAAACCTTATCGACACCTACCACACACTCCCAATCTCACTCCATCTGAGATTTCGTGTTCTCTCTCTCTCTCTCTCTCTCTCTTTCTCTCTCACAACCCCACACAAATCCACCTTCTTCTTCTTCCTTTTTCTTTCCTTTTTTTTCTTCTTTCTTCTTCCTCACCACCATCCTCTCACCGCCGGCATCACTTCCCTCTTCGTCCGACGAAACTCCGGCGACCACCATTTTTTCCGGCGTACCTCCATTATTTTTCTCTTTTTCTCCACTTTTTCAAGGTAATTTTTTTTTCTTTTATGTAGATTTGTTGATGTAGGAGTTAATTTGTAGAGCTTTTGTTTTTGTTTTTGTGTATTGTTGATCTATAGTTCATCCAAAACAAACAAACAAACAAAAAATATATATATATATAAACATAAATAAATTTGTTCATAAGTGATTTACTTCTTTTTATTATTTTTATTGTTCATTCTTTCTGTTATGTTATTTTTTTTTAATTTTATTTGTGTTCCTTTAGTTGTAGAATGCATGTTTATTAGTTTGTTCATTCAAAAAAAAAAAAAAAAAAAAACCAAAAACAGAACCAAACTTTGCATAGGAGGAAGATGAGCACCGCACGTGCGGCCCTCTATGGCACACGTGCGGGCCAAGCCCCCGCCCCCAAAAAAAGTTGCTACTAATAATCCTAATTTAGTTTATTTTTATTTCCTCTATTTATTTAGTTTAAATTGTTCGTTAGTGATTCTGGTTAGTTTAATTAGTTTTAGATTGTTTTGGTTTTATTTTTATTTTTAATTTTATTTGTTTAGTTAGTGCTGTTATTTTTATTTTTTTTTAATTCTTTGATGTAATTGTTCATTTAATTATTTTATAGTTTAGTTAATTTACTTTAATGTCATTTTAATTCATTTATTTAATTAATTTCGTTTTTTTTATATATATTTAAAAAAAATGTTTAGTTTAGGTTATTTTATTCTATACTTTAGTCTCTTTTGTAGTTTAGTTATTTTATAGTTTAGTTTATTTTATAGTTTAGCTCTAAGGTGTCGTTTGGCAAGGGCTCTTTGGGGCTTTTTTGGCTCTTTGAGCCACAAAAGACAGAATAGGCTCTTTGAGCCACAACAGGCAAAACATCACATCCAACCCATAATCATTACACTCTTCTCTCACAAAAAAAGTCAAAAAAGTCAAAAAGTCAAAAAGCCAAAAAGCCCTTCCCAAACCAAACTTTTGAGCCCAGGCTCATATAGCCAAAAAAGCCAAAAAAGCCAAAAAGCCAACCCACTTCCCAAACGGAGGCTAGTATAATGTCATAAAAAAAAAAAAAAAAAAAAAAATGGTGGGAATTGCATGTGGTATATTAGTGGGCAAATTTGTGCTTTCATATTTTATTTGATTCTCATGCGGGTTTCACGGGTATCTGTATTTATTGTTGGTGTGTGCAGGATATGAGTTGCCGTGTATCTGCTCGGGCCTCCAAAAAGGCCAGGGGTCTCTCATCTTCGGCGCCACTGCCACTACCGTCACCACCATCCTCGCCACCACCACCGGGTGACTTGCCACGGCCGGAGTGGGGTTCACTCCCTCTTCACAAGCTCACGCAGTTCAATATGCAATTTTTCCAGCGTAACGAGGACACTACTTGGGCCGTTGAGTAGCTCCGACTCCGGCAACAGTTGGGCATTTGCGCTGTGACAGTGCCCACTTATCCTCGACTGGTACGACTATTCTACTAGAACCTGTATGAGACACCCACCGAGGATGGACTGCTCTCTAACATTGATGGTCAGGTTGTCCACATCACCTCATCCATGATTGCCACAGTGTTAGGGTTTTTCGCCAAACCCGAATATCAGCCCTTCCCGGCAGTTGAGGATCGATAGCCCATACATAGCCTCATCCAGCAATACTTCCCGGGGGCCCACGGTGACCTCAGTTTCACATGCTTGCGGCGGAACAAGTTGTCTAGCCGCTTGCTATTCCTTGATTCTGTGGTCCATAAGAATGTCCTTCCACTTGGGCATCGAGCTGAGCGACGTTTGGAGTTTGTTTGGGTCTTACATGGGTATCAGTATGGCTATCAGGTCCCGCTTGCGCATACCATCTGGATGCATTTGCGGAAATTTCTACGGGAGGCAGTTCGGCATGATCCTATGCAGAACCTTACTTGGCCACTACCATTTGCCAATTTGTTGACACTTGTGTTTGAGCTGAACCAGCTCCCCATTGCTGAGGATGAGGAGATTGATAGAGGGTATCCGACTTTCGGCCAGCGGGAATGGCAGCATAGCATATCTCGCATCCCGTAGCCGGTTGGGGCCCCAGTTGATGAGGCCCAAGACCCCGTACATGACCACCCAACTCATCCTGTTCCCCTAGTGCCTCCCCAAGGGACCCCACTCTACATGACTCGCGAGGAGTACTTACAGCTTCAGCACTCTGTGGATCAGGTCCACATTACTCTTCGTGATCACCACCAGAGTCTTATGGAGTTGCGCACGGATTTTCAGGCGCATCGAGACTACTCTCAGTCAAGGCGACCAGGCTACACGCGACAACCTCGCCATCCCAAGCAGTTCGAGGATCGCGCCTTTGAGATGCGCTCTTTGATGCACGCCTTGTTTGCCCAGCATTTTCCGCCCCCACCGCCACCGGCTTCCCCGTAGTACCCGCTTGTATATTGTTTTGTCTCTTTTATTTTGATTTTGATTTTTCTTTTTAGTTCTTTCTTTTCTTCAAAAAAAAAAAAAAAAAAAAAGTGTGAAGTGTGTATATGTTACTCTCTGCCTACTTGGATGTGCACCTACAATTCTGGTAATATTCTCTTATTTCTCTTTACTTTTCCATTGAGGACAATGTCATATTCAAGTTGGGGAATGAGGGTTATATTTTCTTTTGTGCATTTCTATTTGGCTCATAATCCATGCTTATACCTGTTTCACTTAATTGCATTACTTCACTTGATGTGACTTTTTGCTAGTAGGGTGATGATATTTGCATATGTTAATTGGAGAGCATAGTAGACTTGTATGAAAAGGGTTTATTGGGTAGATACTTGCATGCGATGTTTGCACGAGGAGAGTTGTCTGTGTTTGTGGTATTAGTACACTTGTCATGAGTATGCCTTAATTCACATGAACACACTATCATAGCGCTGATCTTTTTATTATAATCCCTGGTGTACATCATTGATAATAGCTAGAGTTGCAGAAAAGAATAAATGAGGAGCCAAGATTCTTTAAAAAAAAAAAAAAAGTAAAAAAAAATCACTTGACTAGTTTGGGTTTGTAGCATTTTTAACTCGAGTTATTAAGCCCGTAGGGGTGTCGCTGCACCTAATGCCCTAAAATCGTCTGGTTTGGGAGTCATTGGCCCAAAACTTGCTATATGGGTTAATTAGAAAGTTTAAGGGACTTGGACATTGCATAGTTAAGGAAAAATAAGAAGAATGACTAGTTCGGATTCGTAGCCTTTTCAACTCGAGTTATTAAGCCCGTAGGGGTGTCTTTACACCTGGTGCCCTAAAACCGTCTGGTGTGGAAGTCATTGGCCTAATGCTTGTTGCATAGGTTGATTAGAAAGTGTTACGACTCAAACCCGCTCCTATGGGTTTAGTACCGTAACCGGCCAGTAATCCGAGATTATCGAAGGCCTGCTTAATAGTGAGACAGTAATACAGAGTACAGGGGCATGGCGGAAGCCAATACAGTAAATAAACAATGTCCAATGAGCTGTGGCAGTCTGTATGCAAAAAGACTTTCCATACATATATATATATACACGGTACAGAACAGTATACACAACATTTACTGATCATTGAGCGAGGACCAAATCCCTATTAATGATCTGATCTGAGTTCTATCGGTCTATCTGATTATACAAAAGCAGACACGAGACGAGCGGAAATAAAAACACCCCTAAGCCAAAGCTTGGCCGGCTCGGAATCTCGTAGTGAGGCACAGTAGTTGGCTTGACAAAACTGGGAGTCTACCCTGACGCTCCTAGCTCCGGTCTGGAGCCTGTACACCTACATATATATATGAGTAGTGAGCTAAAGCCCAGTGAATAACATAATGCGTAAAGAGGTTAAGAATGAATGTCCTTATAGTAATGAAAACAATTCATTTCAATCAGTATATCAGTTGTTCAGTACAGTAAACAGTCATATGTGGTACATCCATTAGCATAACGAAGATAGAGATGAGGTCTTAAAGACCGAATACGATCAATGATGGCCATCAATCGATGCTTGAGTGGTTCCAACAAGGGAACCGATAGAGATCTCTGTAAACAGTAGTTGCTAAGGATGCCACAGTACAGTTCAGAATATAGGACATACATTCATTCAATTATGATGTCGATTCGAAACGATGCAGTTCAATTGTTTAGAAGATAATCATTTTTGAATATATCTTTACACAGTTGTTACTCACAGAGTTCTGGGCTACAGTAAAGCTAGAGCGCGTCCCCAGTCGCCAACCCTACACAGTTAACAGATCGAACACACACTAAGCTACATAGTTGGGAAAGATAACAACTTGATCCCTAATTGCCTCGATGTGTTCTACGTTTATATCCTCATTAAGATGTCTTAAACTAGGCCTAAGAATGCCTAGGATGGGATGAGGATGCAAAGATGCACTTTAAAAACATTTTCAGAATTTTCAGAAAACAGAGGTCCCGCTCGAGCGTAGGTTACTCGCTCGGCGGACATCTGATAACGGTTCCGCTTGGCGTCACTTGCCACTTACGCTCGGCGGACATGCAAACGATCAAAAGTCTTTGGATGCTCAAAAATCACGCTCGATTGGGCGCTCGATAGCCGCTCGAGCGTAAGACACAAGGTCCCGCTCGAGTGTCAATTACCCCGCTCGAGCGGACGTCAAAACAGTGTAAAGTACTGGATGCACGAATTTCCCGCTTGAGCGCCACTTTCCCTGCTCGAGCGGGAGTCTAAAATCTAGAATTTCCAGATTTGAACTTCTAAGTTCAAATCAAGTTCAAATGCACAAATTTCGATCCTCTTGGGCTAATTTTTTGGAAAACACTTGTAAACACATATAACAACATGATTCAAAGCTCAATTTGAGAAATCAAAGCCCGAGGGTGTTTAATTCAAACTCAATTTTCATGAACAATATTCAAATGTGACATGCAAGACTTCAAATCAATTCAAAGCTTCAATACATGCTCTAATGAGCTCATTCTTTTCAAAATAAGATGAAATCATAGACTCAAACATAAATATGAGCATGCATGTAACCTTTTGCCATGAAGAACAACTCAAAACTCTTCAATATACACATGCATGCATGGAATGAGCTCCAACTCAACATGCTAGAACTAAAACATGCCTTAGCTCTACAATTTGACGTGAATCATGCAAGAATCAATTTTAAAGACAACAATGAGGGGTTGAATTCCTTACCTAGGTCCTCAAATACAAGTCTAGAGGCTCAAGAAGGCAAATCTCCTACAATTCCTTCCGATTTCCAAGCAAATCAACAAGTTGAACTCAATCTCTCACTTTCTCTCTCTCTTGGTCAGTTGAGCTCTCAAATATGGCTGAGGAAATGTTTTGTGTAATGCAAGATTGAGTCTCTCAATGTTTGGTATAGTGGTCCACTGAGGGGTAGTTTGGTAAATAAGGCCAACAATGCAATTCAACTTATTTTAATCCCATTTAATCATACTAAATCACATTTCAGATAAATATGTCATAAAATCACATAAATTCTAATGATCGTAAAACACCAATCGATTTCAGATTCGGCCGCCGATAAGGCCTTCAATTTGCAATTTAACATAAAAATATGAATAGATAATCAAGCAGTCAAACAGATAGAAATGCATTAAAACAGATACAGTCAGTCAATCAGTTTCAGATTTCAGTCGGTTAGTTCAGTATTTCAATAAGTTCAATTATCAGTCATAATCAGTCTCAGTTTAGCAATAATCGGTAATTAATCGGTAATCAGTGGTGAGGGTTATTACAGAAAGCTTAATGGATCAGGACATTGCACAGTCATAAAAAAAAAAAATAAATAAAAAAAAAAAAAAAATAATAAAAAAAACTTTTGAGAATCTTGGCTGTAAAAGGTTAGTTTTTCTGTATATGTTGGGTGTTATTATGAGTTACACTGGGCTATTATAGTAGATAGTTAACTAATATGGAGATTGCACTTTACACCGATGGTACTCATGACTTGTCTACTAGCATGCACAAGTATAGGGAACTTTACTTTTGTATTAACTGAATTGTGGTTTCGACTAAATAGGTTCCTTCATACTTGTCCACTGTGCCTTTAATGACTCATGATGTCTCAATATCACACTGTAATGGCACATAAGTTGATTGTTAAGTGGAGTAGTGTGGTCATTTGTTGTTGAGTATATATGAATATGTTAATGTTTGTGGGTATCATTTCTGGAAACCCTCACGAGACTTTACTCGTCCACTTGGGGTAACCTTGTGGTTTAAAGGTTTGTTGCATGTGCTAAATGCAACCGTTTTCCCATGAAAGAGGAAATAGATAGATTTTGTTTAATTTTATTTTATTTTACTTGCTTGAGGACTAGCAAGTAGTAAGTTGGGGGATGTGATTAAGGCCGAAATGTACATCATTGAGGCCGTTAATTAGAATCTCTTAAACTTCACTTGCTGGTCAAACTGTATACTTTATGTGTGTTGAATGTCAATCAGGTTGTACATCGTCGGAGCATAAAGTGGGCAAAAAGATAGAATTTGGACAGAGTTGACTTTTTCCGCACGTGCGTTAACTTTTCCGCACGTGCGTTGACTTTTTCTAGGAAAGTCAAACCGACGTTTTAAACCTGTTTGGAAGTGAGTACAAGTATAAAAAGGCAAGGAAAAAGCTTTTCTAGGGTTCTGAACTTGTTTTGACCTAAAGGGAGAGGCTAGGGTTTGGAAGGGAAGAGAAACAAAAAGCTTCAAGGATGTCTCCCATGGTGGTTTCTTCTCCATCTACCTCCTTCTACTCCTCCATGAGTGGCTAGTCTCCTTTTCTAGGGTTTTGATGAAATCCTAGCCATGTAATTATTTTGTTTTCTTTTTGATTTTTAATTATATAAAGGTTTGAACATTTGTATGGTGTTTTAGAAGTTTCTTTTATATATTTTTCATTATTTCTTTGAATATTTGACTTTCTGTGATTGTTGAATGTTATCCATACATGAATTTTCTATTCCTTTACATTCAAGGTATGAGATGAACCATGCTACGAGAAACGAGTCGTATCACTACCCTAGTTTAGAGTGAACGATTTGTATTACTTGAGATGGTTCGTGCTCGTACATTGAATGTGATGATCTTTTTGTTAAATGTTTTGAGCTTGTAGTTACGAAGCATTAATCCGTTCAAACCATAGCATAATTGATTTCAATTGGAAACCCTAATTATGTGACTAGTGGTGGACTCTTTGCCCTAGTTTTTTCCCCAATTCAGTAAACCCAATTTCATTTATTATTGATAATTTAATTCCTTAGTTTAATTTATTTGTTATTAATTTAGGCTATGAACAATCAATCTTTTTATCAAAATTAATTTAGGAATTTAACAATTAAATTAGTTTAATTTCACAATTGTCCCTGTGGATCAATACCTGGACTTGCCATTATTCTGATAGAATTTGGTATAGTTTAGTGATTATTTTTGGTGTGTTCAACAACCCATCACAAACCAATCACCAATTACTTAACTCTCATGTTGTTCCCCCATTCCCAATATAAATCACGGGCCTCTACCCGTTTCTACCAATCAAAACTTTATGAAACACAATGTGTCCATATTCCGAAAATACTGAATAATCACCCTTGCTTTAAATTTTTCTTCAGTTAGACTTTTCAACAATTTTTTCTATGGACTTGAGCGATAAATCCAAATTTAAATTTTATTTATCTAAGGTCTATGCAGTAAAATGTCAAGTCCAGATAGACAAACTTCTATGAAATGACCAAACTAACCCCCTCTCGTCAAACTCTCTTAATTAGATTCCCGGGTGTTTCTCCGCATTTTTCTTATCTGTTGAAATCAAATCCACTCTCGCTCTCTCCATTTTTCTCTCTCTATCTCTCCAATAAGTT
Organism: Camellia lanceoleosa; assembly: GCA_025200525.1. Lineage (NCBI taxonomy): Eukaryota > Viridiplantae > Streptophyta > Magnoliopsida > Ericales > Theaceae > Camellia > Camellia lanceoleosa. Next base: position 24,183,074 of record CM045767.1, read on the forward strand.
GACAGATCAAACCTACTTCTCTCTCTGTTTTCCCTCTCTCACTCTCTATGTGAGACCTAGGGTCTTGTCTTGCCTCTTCACAATCCTCAACCCTTTTTTTTTTTTTCGATTCAATCATTCACGGCGTCGCTAGCGATGGCATCCAATTGGAGCCTTACCATAAACAACAATGCCACAGTTGTCTTCTTGTTTCTTCTACAAAGTTTTCCACAGCACTCAACCATGGCACTCAATCTTCGACAAAGATAGATTGGTAACTCTCTACCTCCTTCTCTCTCTCTCTCTTTGTCTCTCTCTCTGTCTCTCTCTCCTTCTAAGTTTCTCTCTAGATCTATCGATCTAATTTTGCTGAGATATAGATATACATACATATTCATACACGACTTTGATTTGTAGAATGCATAACTCGAATGTTGAATCTGACCACTAGAATAGGTGGGCTCGTCATCTCTACGGTAGCTGATGTGGTGGCTCGTCCTCCTCGGTCTTGATGGTTAGTTTGAGAGCGGAGGCGACGAGGTTGGAGAAGAGGAATAAGTTGAAGGAGTAGACGTGGAAAGCCACGAGGTGTTCGGCGACGGCGGAGGTGGATTTGTCTATTAACCTGAATCAAGTCTCTTTACAAATCTAGAGAGAGAAACACCATTGCGCTGTTGATGCATCTGGGCTGAGGATATAAGAGAGGAGAGTGAGGATGAACCACCGCCATTGACTTAGGGTTTCTATAGGGAGAGAGAGAGAGAGAGAGAGAGAGAGAGAGAGAGAGAGAGAGAATATGTGTTGGAGTACGTCTAGCACACTCCTGCTTTCCAGTGAGTCCAGCACACTCCTGTTTTCCACCTCATGCCAACGTATCACTCTTGCTTTACAACCCATGCTAGTATATCACTTTTCCTTTACAACTCATACCAACAGATTGTAGCTTTTAATATTGTTAACTAGTTTTTCTGGTATCTGGTATCTCTATATATTGTAATCTGTTTTCATCAAATTAATATACAAGAACAGAATTATGTTTGATATGGTATCAAAGCAAGTTCTTGGGTTCCCTGTTTTTTGATCAGACAGGGGTCCAGATTGTTCTCGACCTCCATGGCTGAATCCACTGAAACCATCCTTGATAATCTAACATCAAAAATGACGGAGGTTTTGTCAAAGGTTCAGACCTCTTCCTCTCCCATCACTGATTCCCCAATGGTTCCTATGAGCATCAAGTTGGATGGTTCCAACTATGGATTATGGTCCCAGGTTGTTGAGATATACATCTCAGGAAAAGACAAACTAGGATACATCAATGGAGACGACCCCCAACCACTAGAAACCGACCCCTCCTTTCGTAAATGGCGCACTGAGAATGCCATGGTGAAAGGCTAGTTGATCAACTCCATGGACCATTCCTTGGTGGTGAACTTTATTCGCTACCCAATGGCTAAGCAGGTATGGGATTTTGCTGCCACAACCTACTTCGATGGCACGAACACCTCACAGGTATACGAGCTGCGACGTCGTGTATCTCGAATGAAACAAGCAGGCGGATCTATAGAAAAATACTATAACGATCTACAGGGCCTATGGCGAGAAATCGATTTTCGTCGACCGAATCCAATGAAATGTGCAATTGACATACAAAACTATAACTCCAGTTTACAGGAGGAGCGAGTCTACACTTTTCTTGACGGACTAGATGATCACTTGGATCATGTTCGCAGCGATGTTCTTCACCTAAAACCTTTTCCTTCAATTGAGCAGACATATGCTTACATTCGAAGGGAAGATCTCCGACAATCTGTGATGATATCGGTAGCGATTGCCTAGTGGTGCTGTTATGACCATCAAAGGCGTGAAATCTGGCCAGTCACAAACTGTGTTCAAGTCTGGGTCCTCCTCACGTTTCAAAGGTCATTCTGATGGGAATAAGTGCACTCACTGTGAGAGTACAAAACATACTCGGGACATTTGTTTCAAATTACATGGCTACCCAGACTGGTGGCACGATTTACAAGCCCGAAAGCAACAAGATGCTCCTGCCACTGCGGGGTTGAATCTCAATTTTCCCTTATTCCCGTGGCTGCACCCTCTACCTCTGGTATACGAGCTGCTGCACCCTCTACCTTAACCCCAGATCCAGGTAATTGTGGTCAATTTTTTTGCAGCTTTACTCCTCGGAATGATGATGCTTGGATTATCGACTCCGGAGCGACGGATCATATGACATTTGATCCAAATGACTTCTCAACACAACTCAGCCACGGAAGACTTGCATTGCCAATGCCAATGGTGCCACTTACCCAGTCACAGGGGCTGGAACCGTGCCCCTATCTCCCTCTCTCTCTCTAGCTCACACACTTCTTGTTCTATCTCTTTCCAACAAGTTGATGTCTGTGAGTCAAGTCACTGAAGAGCTTAATTGTGTTGTCCTAATGTACTATATTTTTTGTCTTCTTCAAGATGTTCTCAGCAAGGAGATTATTGGGCGTGGTACTAAGAGGGGGGGACTGTACTACCTTGATGACTTCAGTCCAGGCAGAGCCAATCACACCCACCATCCAACCAATGAACGACAGATTTGGCTATGGCATAGGCGTTTGGGGCACCCATCCTTTGGCTATCTCCGGCATCTACTTCCATCTTTATTTTCTCGTCTGCAGCATGTCAACTTTAAATGTGATACATGTATCAAGGCTAAAAGCCACCGAGTTTCTTATCCCATTAGCTTGAATAAAACGAATACTCCATTTGCATTGATACACTCTGATGTGTGGGGCCCATCTCCGATCACTACTTCCTCTGGTCATCGTTGGTTTGTAATTTTTGTTGACGATTGTACTCGGATGACATGGCTCTATCAGCTTAAAACCAAAGATGAAGTTTTCACCATTTTTCAAGCATTTCATGCCATGGTTCAGACTCAATTCTCTTCCAAGATCCAAATCCTTCGATCCGATAATAGTGGCGAATTCATCAACCACCAACTTCAGGCCTATTTCCAACACCATGGCCTCCTCCATAAGACCTCATGCTCTCAAACACCACAACAAAATGGTGTTGCCGAGAGGAAAAATCGGCATATTTTGGAAACAGCTCGTGCCCTTCTCCTTGGAGCAATGGTGCCGAGTTACCATTGGGGGGCTGCGGTGGCTACTGCCGTGTACTTAATCAACCGTATGCCATCTAAAATTTTACACTTTAAAACTCCCTTACACATTCTCTCTACTTATATATCCCTTCCATCAATATTGATGCTTCCTCCTAGAATTTTCGGATGTGTTGCTTTTGTCCACCTCCACAAAAATCAACGTACCAAATTGGACCCCTGTGCCGTTCGATGCTTATTTTTGGGATATGGTTTCCATAAAAAAGGCTTTCGGTGCTATGATCCCACTACCCACCGCACCTATATCACCATGGACGTTACATTTCTTGAGTCCGAGAATTTCTATCCTTCCCCAGTATCCACTTCTTCCCTTCAGGGGGAGCCTCAAGTAGAAAAGATGAATTGGTTGATGGCCCCCGAGAATGGGATTGGAAATAGAGAGGTAGCACCACATGAGGTACCCTCAGAAATTGAGGTACCCTCAGAAATTGCCTATGTCGAGTTGCGACGTGAAGAACCTGGAACTGAAGAAGCTGAAGAACCCAGAAATACAGAGTACCCTCGGTCCCCTCACTCCTCAGTACCCGAAGACCCTCCTCCTCCTGAGAATGTCCCTGAGGTAAGTACTCCTACTGCACCTTTACATGCTAATATCTTGGATTCCTCTACTGGTTATGTGTTGCCTTTTAGACACAATCGTAGGAAACCACCAAACAGATACAGCCCAGATGAAGAGAAAAGAAAGTCCAAGTACCCAATTACAAATTATGTATCTACTCAAGGTCTGTCCAAGTCGCTCAAGACTTTCACTCAAACACTATCCTCTTGCCATATTCCCAGTAGTGCTGAGGAGGCGTTATCTGATCCAAAGTGGGCGCAAGCAATGCAAGAAGAACTAGAAGTCTTAAAGAAAAATAATACCTGGAAGTTGGTCCCATTACCGGAAGGAAAAAAAATAGTGGGATGCAAATGGGTGTTCTCTATAAAATACAAGGCTGATGGATCAATTGACCGATACAAGACGAGACTTGTGGCAAAGGGTTTCACCCAAACGTATGGCATAGACTACTCAGAAACCTTCTCACCAGCAGCTAAACTAAATACCGTTAGAGTCTTGTTATCTCTTGCAACAAATTTGGATTGGCCACTATATCAACTCGACGTGAAGAATGCTTTCCTTCACGGAAACCTCGACGATGAGGTATACATGGATATTCCGCCAGGATACACAGGTTCGGCTGGAACCAAAATTGTGTGTAAATTGGAGAGGGCTTTATATGGACTAAAACAGTCACCGCGAGCATGGTTTGGCCGATTTAGTTTAGTTATGAGGAAGTATGGCTATTGCCAAAGTAACTTTGACCATACTCTCTTCCTAAAACATCGACAAAGCAAGGTGACAGCATTAATAGTCTATGTGGATGATATGATAATTACTGGGGATGACACCGATGAGATCTCGAGGCTACAAGAACAATTGTCTACTAAATTTGAAATGAAGAACTTTGGAGGGCTTAAGTATTTTCTGGGAATAGAGGTGGCGAGGTCAAGAAAAGGCATATTTCTCTCTCAACGGAAATATGTACTAGACTTATTGACGGAAGTGAGTGTAAACCTGTGGATACGCCGATTGTGCAGAACCATAGGCTTGGAGAATATTCGGATCAAGTGCCTACTGATAAGGTGAGGTATCAAAGACTAGTGGGAAAGCTCATTTACTTATCTCACACTCGTCCAGACATTGCCTATGCCGTAGGTGTGGTAAGCCAATTTATGCATAATCCGAGTGAAGATCATATGGGTGCCGCAATTAGAATTCTCCGCTATCTAAAGTCATCACCAGGAAAAGGACTAATGTTCTCTAAGAACGCTCATCTGAATATTGAAGGATACACGGATGCAGACTGGGCTGGAAATATCTTGGATAGAAAGTCTACTTCAGGCTACTTCACCTTTGTGGGAGGAAACTTGGTTACATGGAGGAGTAAAAAGCAGCAGGTAGTGGCATTGTCCAGCGCTGAAGCTGAGTTCTGAGGCATGGCAAAAGGATTATGTGAGCTTCTTTGGCTTAGAGGTTTGCTAACAGAGGTCGGTTTTCCTCCTGATTCTGCAATGAATTTATTATGTGATAACAAAGCTGCCATCAACATATCTCACAACCCAATTCAACATGACCGGACTAAGCACGTGGAGGTAGACCGACATTTCATCAAACAGAACCTGGAAGAGCAGATTATTCAGTTCCCTTTCGTTAAATCTGAAGATCAGCTGGCTGACATTCTTACCAAAGTAGTTTCCAGTAGAAACTTCAATGACTCACTTGACAAGTTAGGTGTTAAAGACATCTACACACCAACTTGAGGGGGAGTGTTGGAGTGCGTCCAGCACACTCCTGCTTTCCAGTGAGTCCAGCACACTCCTGTTTTCCACTTCATGCCAACGTATCACTCTTGCTTTACAACCCATGTTAGCATATCACTTTTCCTTTACAACTCATACCAACAGATTATAGCTTTTAATATTGTTAAATAGTTTTTCTGGTATCTGGTATCTCTATATATTGTAATCTGTTTTCATCAAATTAATATACAAGAACAGAATTATGTTTGATAATATGTTGATAGTGTTTTTTTTTTTTGAGGAATTGTAAGCTCTTCCATCGGTTGTCATCGTTGTCCTGCGATTGTATACGTTCTCATTTGAATTTTTTTTTTTTTTTTGTGTGGTGGATTTGTTTGATATTGCAAACTGTGTATTTTTTGGGATTTCTTCTTCGGCTTAATAAAGAAACCCGCTGTCTTTACCCATCTCCTTTTACTGATCGAAGATGAAGCCGTTCGAAATATACTTTCCATACGCTCTCAATGATGCATCCAAACTGTTTGACCAAAGGCCTCACCCAGATACATTCTTATATTTTTCTTTTTAACCATCATCATCATCGTCATCATTTCTCTCTCTCTCTCTATATATATATATATCGTCATCCTCAATCTCCATTTTCTTCTATCAACAGGTTCGTTCCTGATCTTGTATAGTTCTTTCGATTTTTGAAGATTATTGAATCAAGGTTCATTTTTCTTCAAATTTCCGAAGGTACTGTTGACAGATCTCGTAACACCCCAGCCTTTTTCCATTCAAACCCTAGCCACTGTGCTAAAATCAGTGCTTGATTTGAATGGAGTTTTTGTTTTTGTTTCTGTTTTTTTTGTATGTGTGGAATGGAAATTTGATTTGCTTCGATTTGATCCCCTTTTTCTTTGCTATGCAGTTCAGTGGTTGAAATTTTGGCAGTTGTAGCATCGTATATGTATTTGTATGTATATGCTTGTTTGCATGACAATGGAGGGCCTGGGTGTGGGTGGGGAGTGGAGATGGAGGCTTGAGTGTGGGTGAGTAAACAGATCAATCCCAAAAAGCTCAGATTTGTTCAAAAAATTGAACAGATAGGTGTTAGTTTGGACAGATAAGAAATTTTTTTTAAGAGTAAAATTTGGACAGATAAATGAAAAATTTGAAAAAGTCAAAAAAATTAAACAAATAAAAAAACATTGGAACAAATAAGGTTAAAAAATTGAACAGATAAAGAAATGTTTGAACAAATAGTTAAAAAATTAAACCGACAATAAAAAAATTTCAACAGATAGATTAGAGGGTAAAATTGAAAATAAAATGTTTTCCAAAATAACAAAAGAACGGAGGGAGTACTAGACTTTTCAAGAGTTTTTTTTTTCTTCTAAATTTAACACTATAAAAATATTTTAATAAATAAAATTCAACTACACTTCCCACATAATTTCATGTAAACTAACACAAATAAATTAAAAATAAATAAATAAAAAGTCATAAATAAAAACTAAAATACTCCAATCATTTATTAATTAATTGGATAATTTTTTTAGTATTACTATTATCATCAAATGATCATTCTACAAATACAAAACTTATATTTAAAAAATTTTAAAATTTTCTCATTATCAAAATGAGAGGCAAATACGTAAAAAAAAAAAAAAAAAAAAAAAAAAAAAAAAAAAAAAAAAAAAATAACTTAGCATTCCTGAGTAGAGACGTCCAGTTAATAATACCAATTAGTAATGATCTCTTATTTTTTCTACCGATTATGTACTATTCTTTGTGATGATTGTGGATTTCTAAATATGCATTGTTAAATTTTAATTGTCTAATTTGATATATGTAAAATAAAATACAAAAATGAAGAAAGTTGTCCATGAACATATATTTCCTAGTTGGGTCAATTTCATGATAGAGCAGTAGTTGTGACCGACTACTTTGAGTATGGCTTCGTTTGGTTTGGTTTGATTTTGGAGTAAATTAAGACTAAATTATTACTTATGATCTCATGTAATTTGAAACTAAATTGAATTTTGAAAATAATAAAATCAATTCAAATTATGAAAATATGGTTCAGTTCAATTTAGAATTACGGTTTTAAAAATCTTATTATTGTTCATAATATGAACACAACATGCTCAAATATCAAACAATAACAGTATGAAACCAAAAATTCTATTAAAAAATTATCTATCTAGAAACATCAATATGTGGTTCAAATCAATGTACACAAGGACCCCATAATATATGAAAAAAATTTGACTACAATGGTGATGCCATGTCATTGATATCACCATCTAATTATTTCTTATATTTTACCTTTCGTGTATATGTGGCAATGTAATTGCACTTAAAAAATAGAGTTTATCTTCCACATTATGTAGCTATATTATGTATTGGTGATACCACGTCCTTAGAAATATCGTTATACTGAATTTTCAGTCATAGTATACACTTTCAATCTGTACCGCATATTATCATTCTTGATGCAAATTTGGGACCCGAAGTTTAGGTCTGTAGACTTTCTGAACATCAAAACATATGAAGTAAATGTGGGAGCCGAATACAAAACATATGAAGTAAATGACAAACGGAGCGTATCCAAGCCCATCTAAAATGGGCCAAATTCGCTAAAGGCCCATTGGGTTGGAACATAGCGCTGAGTAGGTCAGGATTAACCAAGGGAATTATCCGAATAGAAAACCAGGATATAAGGCAAAGCCGGGGGAATAGAGAAAAATCGGCATAATGAATGGGCTGAGGCTGTACCATTCTAGAAATGCAGTAGAAGTATGGGCTACGAAAAAACAATGATGAAAGGCTACGATAAGAAAATATCTATGAGGATGGCTATAAAAGAAGGGAAAGGGGAAGGGGAAGGGGAAGAAGGAAGGTAAGAGAACACACCCACACTTTGATAAATAAAAATTCTTCTCCCTTTATTTAAGGAACTAACTTGCTTGTTAGAGTGTTAATTCCAGCATCACCGACTCAAAAATATTTTTCCTGTTTCAGTTATCGGAGCGAAGATCTCTCAAGGGCTAGTTTAGGACAGAGGAGTATTGCAAAACCACTCCTCACATATATCATCATATTGTTTGAATATTTGTTTAAAATTAGATCTACAATTATACAAAGTACATTTACAAGAGTAGATGTTTAACAATTATGAATATATATGGAACACTAATAAGGTACTCAAGTGTTTATAATAAATAACAATATATATACACTCAATGGTGTAGTTTGGTTATTATAAATCAAAACCATAACTATAAAATCACTTACTGAATCATAAAATACCATTGGCATATTTTAAGAAAATCAAACTAGACCAAACCGTGCGGTTTAATTTGGATCGGATTGATTTACAATTTTTTAAATGTTTTTTCAAAAATATTAGAGATCTCAAAAATTTTATCAAAAATTCTTTCAAATCTCTCACATGGGTGTAGGATTCACATAGAACCCACATTGTGTAGACATTTAATAAAATTTTAGTAGAATTTTTGGAGTCTTATCGCAACCACCATGAACTCCGGTGACTTGAACTTGAATTGAAAAGGCAATACTTGAAAAACAACACTTCCTCTCCAAGCTCTGTAACCCTTTTGTGTGGAGCTAGAGAACATCGACACAGAGGACATGTTTCATGCTTATACCCAACAATCCATCTATCCAAACACACCCTATGAAAGAGGTGATCACACCTCAGCTCTTTGATCTCATCTCCTTCTTCAATCTTGCTCAGACACACTACACATTCAGGTGCTCCTCCTTCAGACACCGGTTCATGCTCGTATCGCCGGATTCTGAGCCCCTTTTCATTCTCCGGCACATGGCTCTTGAGATCATGATATTTTGAGTGATGCAACAAGAAATTCCAAGCTGAATTATTCAAGTTGGTGATGGTTAAAGCAAAGTTAATAAACATGGTGTGGTTGAATTTGGGAAGTAGAAGGTGATGAATGAAGATATGGAGAAGTAGGAGGAAGAGAAAGTGGGTTGAGAGAACTACCAAAGTGGTCATGTTTTTGGAGATTGCATTGGGGAGGCTAGCTCGCCAAGAGCAAACATTCCCTTCGTGACTCTCCTACTTAATTTTTTACTTGATGGGTTATTGGGCTGACTTTTAAATTTAATTTTGATGATTCGATCTGTTCATATTTTAAAATTTATTATGTATATCATACCTGTAAAACATAAAGTCGATCGGATATCAAAAATCATGTGAACTAAAAGTTTTATTAAACAATAAAACTGTTTATTTTCGATCAATTTGATTTTTTATAAGTATGATGTACATGAAAAATTTTAAAATGTGAACGGTTCAGATCATTAAAATTGGACATAAAAGTAAACCCAATAACCCATCGAGTAGGATGTCAAGGAGGGAAGTCAAGTAGGGAATCCTTGCTCTAGCTCCCAATTGTCATACATATAAGTAGCGGTGGAGTCACGTGGTGATCCGTGCCCCACGATTTATATATATATATATATATATAAATAAAATTTTAAATAAAAATAATATTTAAAATAAAATGTAATGTTTTATTGAAAATGAAGTGATTACAACAAATTATATATTTATATGTGAAAATTTTGTAAAAAAATCTCAATATAAAGTAATATCAATTATTATTGATATGTAAATATAATTAATCTCACTATATATATGTAAAAATTATTGAAAAATGTTATGGACTTCAAATAAATTATCAAATTTTTTACTAAATTTCTCACATTAGTGTGAGACCAAAACAAAATCACATGTGTGTGGGTTCCACACTCATGTGAGAGATTTGGTAATTTATTTGGAGTTCCTAACATAACTCAAAATTACTAAAGTATTAGTTATATTTGCATATGGAGTTCACCCTTCATATGTTGTTTTACTATTGGTTGGTGATATCATATATAAATAATGACGTGATATCACTATTATATAAAATTTTTACTCAAATTTGATAAAAATTTGATTTATCTTACCATTAAATAATTTATTTTAAGATTTAAATATATGATTTTTTTATATTATTCATGATATACTAGTTACACGCAATAATTTCTTTTTGATTTTATTTGAAGTTAATTATAAAATTTTATATGAAATACTTTGTAATAAATTATTAAAATTTTTGTACGTAATATTAATTTAAAAATTATTATTATTTTCTTATTGTTTGTTATGAAAAAAAAATAAAATTTTAATTAATAAGTGTTTCTTCTAATTTAGTTTTTTTAGCTCCGCCACTGCATATAAGGCGTTTTTCATTTTTTTTGTCCCTTTTCAAAATTCCTATTTCTAATAGTTATATACCAATTAGTCTAAGTTACAGCTCATTTAGCCCTACAACTATCTAAAAGACCAAAAATCTCAACTTTAGATTTAGCGCAAAAAAAATGAAACTAAATCCATATTTTAGGGGAAAATCAATCTAATTTGAATGCGTATCTCATTTGAATTAGATACTATACATTAGGAGAAAATAATAGAAGTTAATAAATATCTTATTTAAAATTTTATTCTTTTAAAATTATGGAAGCTAATAAATCACTATTACAAAATTATAAAGGACTTTTCTTAAGTGTGCCTTGCATATGGTATGCAAGGCACTTACACCCTTATATTTTGCATTTACACATTTGTATGTATTAGGTTATATCAAAATATTTGAAAACTTACACATTAGTGACCTGCTAGGCAGGTCACTTTCCAGGTAAATTAATAAAATAATATATTATATGACTAAAGGTGTAAATGGTCGTAAAAAATGTATAAGTTTTCACAAAAGCCGTATATTTTCACGAAAGGCGTAGAATTTGAAAAAAGGCGTCGATTTGAAAACTTACGCCTTTTGTAAAAACTTACACATTTTCTAAAAACTTACACCTTTTTATGAAAACTTGCCTTCTGTGAAATCATTTACACCTTTTATGAACACTTACTTTTTGTGAGTTGACTTACCAAAGGTGTAAACAAACGAAAACTTACACCTTTTGTTTAAGCTTATACCTTTTCGTGGAAGTGCTTATATTTTTTTTGAAAAGTTACTCCTTTTGTGTAAGAATTTTTAGCATAACATTTATACTTTTTCGTCGAACTTACACCTTTTGTAGAAGCCCAATTTAAAGCTTTTTCGGAAGTCACTTATACCTTTTGTGAAAAAATAAATTCATCAAATTTACACCTTCTGCTTAAGCTTATACCTTTTCGTGGAAGTGCTTATATTTTTTTTGAATTGTGTAAGAATTTTTGGCATAACATTTATACTTTTTCGTCGAACTTACACCTTTTGTGGAAGCCCAATTTAAAGCTTTTTCGGAAGTCACTTATACCTTTTGTGAAAAAATAAATTCATCAAATTTACACCTTTTGCTCAAGCTTATATCTTTTCGTGGAAGTGCTTATATTTTTTTTTGAAAAGTTACTCCTTTTGTGTAAAAATTTTTGGCATAACATTTATACCTTTTCTTTGAACTTACACCTTTTGTGGAAGCCCAACTTAAAGTTTTTTCGGAAGTCACTTATACCTTTTGCGAAAAAATAATTTCATCAAATTTACACGTTTTGCTTAACCTAATACCTTTTCGTGGAAGTGCTTATATTTTTTTTGAAAAGTTACTCCTTTTGTGAAATAATTTTTGTCATAAGATTTATACTTTTTCTTCAAACTTACACCTTTTGTGAAAGAGTATATAAGCACAAAAGTACAAATGTTATGCCAAAAATTCTTACACAAAAGGAGTAACTTTTCAAAAATGGTGTAAGTATTTTCACGAGAAGGTGTAAGCTTAAGCAAAAGGTCTAAATTGGATGAATTTTTTTTTTTTCACAAAAGGAATAATTGACTTCCGAAATAGCTTTAAGTTGGGCTTTCACAAAAGGTATAAATTTGAAAAAAAAATATAAATGTTATGCCAAAAATTCTTACACAAAAGGAGTAACTTTTCAAAAATGGTATAAATATTTTCACGAAAAGTATGAAGGAGTAACATTTCAAAGTGTTCATAACCACAAAAGGAGTAACAAAGGGTTCATTTCAAAATGTTGGTAAACACAGAAGGAGTAAAATATGTTCATTTCAAAGTAGTAAACATAAAAGGAGTAACATTTCGAAGTGTTCATAAACAAATTGAGACAACTACTGAACAAATCAAAGGGTTCGTGACCCCCACTGACCACCCAAGCGTCGGTGGGCTCTGGTGCTCATAGGCTTCTGAGATCGGCACCTCCACGGGCACCGCCGCCGCAAATCAAAGGTTTATTGAAAGATTGGCTATCGATCTTGGTCTCTCTGTGTCGATGTCGGCCTATTCTCCGTTGGTGTCGGTCTCTCTCTGTCAATCCCTGTTTATCTCGGTCTGTCTCCAGCGATGTTGGTTTGTTTGTGTCCATGTGGGTTCTTCTCTGTCGATCATTGTCCATCTAGGTCTCTATGTCTGTTGATCTCAGTCTATCTCTCTCTCTCTCTCTCTCTCTCCGTTGCTGTATATTAAAAACGGTTCTCTTTTACATTGACATACTTGGTTGGATTTGGAGTTGGAGTCGCTATTCCAAGCCCTCCCAGACTCGTCTTCTCTGAAACGGAGTTCTACTGGGAGAAAGGCCAAGCCCTCCGAAACGCCCTTCTCTCTCACATTGCCATTATCTGAACAAGACAAATACAGTGTGATTGGATTTTAGGAACTTCCAGGTTTTCGGGGGAAAAAACGGAACTTAGACATTTTGCGAGGTTACTTACATCTCTTTGTGGCAAAAGATTTATACTTTTTCTTCGAACTTACACCGTTTGTGAAAGCCCAACTTTAAAGCTTTTTCGGAAGTGACTTATACCTTTTGCGGAAAAAAAAATTCATCAAATTTACACAATTTGCTTAAGGTTACACCTTTTCGTGGAAGTGCTTATACTATTTCTGAAAAGTTACTCATTTTCTGTAATAATTTTTGGCATAACATTTATACCTTTTCTTTGTACTTACACCTTTTGTGGAAGCCCAAGTTAAAGCTTTTTCGGAAGTCACTTATACCTTTTGTGAAAAAATAATTTCATCAAATTTACACCTTTTGCTTAAGCTTATACCTTTTCGTGAAAATGCTTATATTTTTTTTGAAAAGTTACTCCTTTTGTGTAAGAATTTTTGGCATAACATTTATACCGTTTCTTCGAACTTACATCTTTTGTGGAATCCCAACTTAAAGCTTTTTCGGAAGTCACTTATACCTTTTGTGAAAGAATAAATTCATCAAATTTACACCTTCTGCTAGGGAAAGATCAGTGGCTAAATTTCCTCTCTGAAGTTTTCTTCTTTTGGTCTTATCCTGCACACATCTACCTATTGGGAAAATTGCAAACCACTGATATTTTCACAAAAATATTTGCAAATTCATGGAAACCTTTATAATTTTAATTATGAAACTCAATAAAGTTTACCCATAATTTGCAAATTTTTTTGAAAACTTATAATGAAGTGCAATTTTTCGTAGCTATTTTCTTCTACTCTGCTTACATTTTCCATTTTGATCATTTTGGGATATTGTTGGCTCCAATTTGTAAAAAACATGTGTTTCTTTTTTTTTTTTTTTAACTTGCTGACCTGTAAATGAGCATTTCAATTTTCACATATTATTTTAGCAAATACTATTGGACATGTCATAAGTTGTAATATCTAAAACTTTGTCTTTTCATTTTGTTTTTTTAAAACTTAAAACTAATCTTCATTGGATTGGAGACTAGTAGAATCAGGAATATCTGCCATAGTTGTACAACAGAAAAAACTAATCTTATGTTTATGCAGTTAAGCGAATCGTTTAAGTTTTACTAGGTGAGGTTGCTTCTTCTTGGTTGATGTATACGTTTAATGTAGGGACATTGTCGTGTCTATGAATCTGCATGAAATGCCTTGCGAATGTGCTACGCGACGTGACATGCGCACGCTCAAACCAGGGGCATGGCTATCCGACACTGTAAGTCGTGGCATCTGACAATGTTATTTCCACTATATTTGCATGATGGACATCCATGTAGGGACATTGTTATTTCGTATTACATTTAAACAAATGGCAAACCTTATTTCGCAAGTTGCCTGGTTTGTTACAATGTTCCAGCCAATCAACTTGGTCACAGTTCAATTGACTAACGGACAGACGGGAGGCATACTGCGTAGTACTTTCCAGTATATGTGTCGGTAAGTAAGTGTTTTAGGTCGGTTGTGTATTACAGAAGACATATTTTCAGAAAACTTTGGCTGACTGAACTTTACACACTAAACATGCAGACTTTGATACTAAATCAAAAAACTCAACCTCTGAACCATGAAAATATCGTCAAATGATATTTTGGACATGCCAGATATACTGGGGTGCTTGATGCATGTCAGAAGGTAATATGAATGTCCATCCCATTGAAGCGAGTAGATTTAATATGAACGTCGATAATATGAATGTCAATCCCATTTACATGAATGTCAATGTAAATATGAAAGTTCGTACATGTTCGCATGCCCTCTAAACAATGTCTTCACTTGTGTTTATGTGTAGATTTACATACCTTTCAATTATAGAGGAGTACATTGGTTGTGCCTAAAAATAGATATGGTAGATCGTGTGGTGTACCTATTTGACTCATTGGCATCCGCCACACTGGACACCAACAAGTTGAACGCGGCAAAAATGTTGGTATGTCGTGCTGAATTTCACAAATCTACTTTAACACTATCACATCCTTCACATAAACTAACCCTCTCATTCTGCAACAGGTTCAAACAATGCATGCCTTAATGCAACTACAGTTTGGAAATGAATATGCTGTAGACGTGCGTACCTTTGACGTCCGCATGTTAGAACAAAGGCCATTACAACAGCTGGACGAGTAATTCACAAACCCTGCGTCACATTGCCTTCACTCCTGTATCACTCATTTAACGAACCTGCTTATATTTTACGAGAAACTGAATGTTACATTTCATTTGTAGCACTTTCGACTGTGAGATGTTTGTGATAAAGTACATCTGGTGACTGATATACCCGATGGTCCACACAAGGTACATTGTACCGCTTAATTTCAATTGTGAAATAAATCCGTTTATTTCCTACATTTATGTATGCACGATTTGTGTTATTAAACTTTACGTACATAGTTTTATCATACGTCTTGCGCGGAAGTTCTTTGCTTGACTTCATTATGGATGTGAACAATACAAAGATGGGCGAGTATCATTCGTGCATGTGATTGATTGCAATTACAACAAATAGAGGCGATTTTATCATGGCTGCTAGTCTGACACGATAATTTCGATCTTAGAACCACAACCGGATTCTTGCATCGACATGTCGTGACAACTTTTTAGGTCGCATTTGTGATAATACTAATTTCCCACACGTATTGATTGTACACATAATTCCAATGTTTGGAATTTGGAACAAGCGAGGGAGGTATAGTAATGTTTGTTTGCTTTTATCGTGGCACATGCGTAATGTCATACACATAATTCCAATGTTATGGGTACAGAACAAACAATGCAATGTCTTATTTGCCCAAATGAATATAGTAATGTTTGTCCAGTGCAATGTGATATTTGTCCAACAAACAATGCAAGTTGAAAGTAGTAATGTTTGCTCGCTTTTACAACATTAATTATGTTTGTTCGATTTTTGTCAATGCCATGATTTTGTCCAAAACAAAGCAAAAAAAGCCCTGAGAACAAACAAATAGCATTGACTATAATGCACTTTGAAGGGAATTGATTACTTCATAATAATGCACAAAGCGGTGAAAAATTGCACAAAAATAAAAACAACCATACAATGACCATTAAAAACACAGAGTATTGATATTCAATTTTTTTTTGTTCAGCAAAACAAAAAGCTATATTCATGAAAAAGCACATACAAGGTGTCAATGCTACATCAAGAAAGAGGAGGTTGGGGCTAAAAAAGGTCCAACCTCCTCGTTGGTGAAGACCAACAAAGAAACAAAAACGAAGGAAAACAATAAGAATGTAACTCCAAGCCCATCCTCACAAAACCGCATAACGAAACCAGATGAAACTCCAAAGCGGCATGAACAAACTTGAGACCATCTGACCACCATTGAGACTTGGCGTGAACCTTCAACCTCCATTCAGACTTGAGCTTGATCCTTCAACCTCCAAAAAAGAAAATAACTTCTGACAGACCAACAATTACAACAAGGCCAAGAGCAGACCTCCAATAACTTTGCCCAATCCAAAGTGACGAGACTTCTAATACAAAGACACCAAAACATCATTCAAACAATTGGAAAAAGGCCAATATCGTGTGAGACTTAAGCCTATTCGTTGATCCCATATAGCAGCAGCAGAGTACATATATAGCAGAGCAGAGTTGAAGCATAGCAGAGCAGCAACCAGAAATGAGCATGCTTGACCCCATAAACTAAGCCAGAGCAACAAGCCAAAAATAAGGCAAAGCATAGCAACATTGAAGCACAGCAGAGCAAAAGTAGCCACCAAGAAGATATGGTAATACCACAGACTGACCAAAATCCTGCATACCACAGATTCACCAAACTCCTGCACCCTTGCAGCAAAAAACACCAAACACCACCTCCTCAATCAGACTTTGATACTATCCAGAATACAATATATGTTGTCCACTGAATACTGTAGGCCTCTATAACTCTGCTTACAGCAAAGTGCAACCCTCACTTTCACCATCTCAGCCAATTCAGGCCCATCAACAATCTTATCATTAAAACGGCAATCATTCCTATCTTTCCAAATCATTCCTAGGTGTGCAATACAAAAGAATACATATATAAACTAGCCTAGGATTTGGGGAACATAACGGCTAGAACACCCCACTTTGATTGAGCATCTGCCAGCATGGCTTGGGCTTGGTCCAACTCAGCTTTAGTTGTCTGAATGGATGCAGAACGATGTCTAATTTGGGAGAGCATCATCCTTGCTTCTTCATTAAAATTTGGTCATGTTCTTTCTTGAGATGAGCCTTTCTTTCTTGGACAAAGGCAAGTTCTGCCATGAGTTTGGCTTCCTCAAGTTCAAGTGCTGAGTGTTGCTGAAAAATGCCTGCAGAGGTTTGCTGGCTTAGTTTGAGTGAAGTAGATATGGTGTGGGCTTCGTTTAGGAAATCCTTTTTGGTTTGAATATCCTTCGAGCAAGTCTGAACCATCTCTGAAAGGGTTGGCCATTCCGTGATGATCTTGGCCAATTGCTTTAGTTGAATGGGGTTGAAAGGATTAGGGGAGAGGTTTACAATGAAAAGGAGGCCAAGGTTTCATAAGGTTTGTGGAGAATGATTTCTTCAACTGGGGTGTTAATGAGGTTGATGAAGGTGGTTAAGGCTTGTTGAGTTTCAGCATCAAACAGATGTAGCCTTTGAGGCAATGGGGATATTTCGTCTAGATCTTGTTGAAGAATAGAAACTTTGGCCCAAATATCCTACGATGGACCGATGGCCTGTGAACATTAATAGTTTGGTGAGAATATATGCTTGCAAGTAATAAAGAGTAAATAGGATGAGGTTGGAAATGGTAGTACATCACGATAACGTCTTGTATGACGGTTGGCCTTGTTCAGCTGTGGTTGTGGCGTCAGGACGAGTTGTTTCTGGTACTGATGAGATGGCAGCATCAGCGCCTTGAGGCTCTTTCTCTAGTACTGCTAACAGGGGATAGTCATGAGGAACTTCAAGTTTTGTCTCGCCCATTGGTCGTGGAGATGAGTCCTGTATTATGTCCATCCCTGTAAATTGGAGAACAATACCAGTTACTTAAAGAGAATTTTTTTCCTCCAAACAAATAGTAACATTTGTATTTCTATTTACCTTGGTTGTGGTGAACTTCTGGTTGAGGGGATTTTGTGTTGTCATCTGTTGGAGAGGATTGGCTGTTGATTAAAATGTCAAATTCAATCCTCTGTGAGTCTTTGTTTGAAGTTTGGGAATTGGAGGGGTTGGATGGTGATGGTTGAGGGCTAGAGACAGAAGGGACAATGTGTTGAGGAGAAGTGGAGCGATGTTGTTATGTAGATTATGTAGATTGCTGTGGCGAAGACTGTGAAGCAGGTTGTAAGGAAGTTTGTTGCGATGCTTCAGGTGGTGGTGGAGTTGGTTGTACAATGGGTTCTGTGGGTACATTGCTGATGGGACTGGGAATTTGATGAATGTGTTGAGGAGAAGTGGAAGCATCGTCATCATCAGTAGCAGCAAGGAGTAATCTCCTTATTTTTCTCTGCACAAAAGTAAGTGATCAGTCGGGCGTGAATGGAAATTGAGATGATGTAAAAATGTAAAGTGAATGCTTACTTGGTAGAGCTGCCCTGAAGGATTTGATGTTGTTTAGCCAACCATTTGGCTGAGACGGATATCCCACTCACTTAGGTCTGTGCTTAGAGCAGGAGCAGTGGAAGGCTCTTCTCTCTTCTTCGCCGTGACCTTTGTCTCGGCAGGGGTACAGGTGGTAGTTCCTCTACTTATACATGCTTGGTACAAAGAGTCGACATTAATTTGGGCGAAGGGGTGTTTGACTGAGTAGTTGCATCCATTGGAGCCTTGCCTTTATGTTGGTCCCTAACCAATGGTTCAGCAGCAGGCCCAATTTTGGCTGTCAAAGGTTAAACAAGTTAGTGTTGTAGAGAAAAAAACAAAACAAATTGCATGACACAGTCAGGGATATGAAGTATATGAAGGAAGGATACCTGTAGCCTTAAGCTTGGAAGGCGAGGATATGTGGCCCTGAATATGACAAGTATCGTTAAGGCAGCTTTCAAGTGGCTTGCAGAAAATAATGGCAGCCATAAGTCCCCACCAATGGTCAAAAGCAGCCGAGCAGTCCAAAGCAGGTTTGAAGAAGAAGGGGCCAAAATCTTGGAAAA
The DNA here is from genome assembly GCA_025200525.1 of Camellia lanceoleosa. Taxonomy (NCBI): domain Eukaryota; kingdom Viridiplantae; phylum Streptophyta; class Magnoliopsida; order Ericales; family Theaceae; genus Camellia; species Camellia lanceoleosa. Next base: position 24,202,395 of record CM045767.1, read on the forward strand.
GTTTGGTGTTCTCTGTGAGAATGGATTCAGCTTGTGTAGGATCTTTGAAGTGGATTCTGGACCCAATCTCCTCATGGATGGTTGGGTGGAAATAAGGATAAGGGATAGCCTGGGAAAGACCAAATTGCCTGGACCATTGATTGGGACAGTATGTCTCAAAACTGCAGCTGGATAGCTTGGCGGAGGATATGAAACAGCCAACCAAGACATGTCTAGAGGTGAGAATGTGTCTCCAACTCTCATTTTGTTCTTGGACTTGGTCATTGTGTAAATCGAGATGGAGTGCGTGAAGAGGAAGCGAAGTCTCTTGGAGGAGAATTCAAAGTTTTGAAATGGCATGTCTGGTGGGAAGGTCTCTGCGAAGGAAGGTTGTAAAACATGGTAAGATGATTTGAAAGTGAGGATGGGTTGGGTTTGTTATAAGTGGCGGTTGCTTTCGGCATAGGAGTAAGCAGGTTTCAAGGTATTAGGTGGTGGGGGTCGTGCCTCGAAATAGGCATACAACCGAACTGGAAGAGCGAAGGGCCACCACAGTTGCCAGAAATCTTCTTGTCGACAAAGGAAAATAGGGCCTTGTAAAGGGTGGCAAGAAGATAAGGGGCTAAAGCCATAAGTTGGCCATCTTGCATACACAAGGCAAGGGGGAGGTATTCTTTCGTGATCTTGTACCCAGGGACACAAAAAAAAAAAACTCACAAAGCCAAAGTAAGTAAAAAGCAGTTCTTTCTTTGTCATCGACAGGGGAACCAGGCTTGCCTTGGTATTTTTTGGCAAAATCTGTATAGCACATGTCAGTGTTTAAAGTAAATGTCACTTTTGGAGGCTCAAGGAGAGCATGAATTGGATTGCCCAAGATTGGGAGACCAGTCAAGTGAGCTACATCTAAGATGGTAGGGGAAATCATACCAAAATTGAGGAGTAGGGAGTTACTAGACTGCGACCAAAAGCATGCAGCAGCAGCAATCAGCCCCTTGTCCATGTCATAAATTTTAGTCAACAGTCTAATTGCTTTACCAATGCCCTGGTGCTTCCATACTTTAACGTCGTGACCTTCAATTCTCCTGGCCCAGCTTCGCCAATCAGAGTCTGGTGACCTCCACCCTCTGAGTGGGTTTTTGCTGACATTCTAGTTAGTCCACTTCAGTCCAGGTTGGTTGAGAAGAAGGTTCTCACCATTACCAAGGGGATAGTATGGAGCTAGCTCGTCTGGGAAGTAAGACGTGAAGGTAGGGCCTAGAGTAGCCTTAGCAGCCAGGCTTGTCTTTGGCAATAGGGTTGCACCAAATTTTAGAGGAAGCGTCGTGCTCGATAGGGTGCAGGAAGTAGAGTAGGTCTTTATTGTTCTCCTCAGATGGAGATGGTTGAGATTTTTTCGGCGCCATGGCTTAGGGTTTTGTGGTGCTCTGGTTTTGAACGGCAATGGTTGAGAAGAAGGAGTACAGTCTGGGGAGTTCGAATCAGAGGGAAATGAAGTGGTTTGAAGTTGAAAGGGTGGGTCTTTTATAGCTTATGATGGGGCCAGTATATTTAAAAGCTCTTATATTGGGCTCTAGTTTATGTTTGTTTTGGGCCCGCATTAAGAAATTTGCTATTGGGCCCAAACAATGGCCCCCTCGTTGAAGTTAAATATCATATGACTTGGACCCCCACAAGGGGGGACCTCCATGACTCCCTCTCTCTTTGATTGGCCACTTTTTTTTTTTTTTTTTTAAATTTCTTTTTTTTTTTCCTTCTCCAATCAGCAGCCCCAACGTGTGTGTGTGTGGGGGGGGTATTGGTGGTGGTGCAGGTGGTGATTGGAGGGGGTGTCAATCACTTCCGCAATATTTAACTTGAACATGGGGGCCATTGTTTGCACCAAGTTTTGCCAGTCTCTGTCGACAGATGGTCCACTTAATCGAGGGCATGTGGCCAAGTCTGAAGGAATGTCCACCACCTGAAAGTGGGCTCTCTGCATATGGGTCACCTAGAAGTGATAGGGGAAGTTTTTACCACCAGTCATGGAGTTAGTGGGCACACTTTCAGGAGGAAACATGAGACAAAGCAGGAGCCTTGCTCTGTCGACAGAAGTTTAAAACAGTTGGTGACCATGAAATAAACACAAGAAAAGGGAGCTCCACAGATAGAAGTGGAGGTTTAGTATTGATATCCGTATACTATTTTTGTGGCCCATCATTGCATGATCCCACACGTCTACACCATAACTGCCACTGTAACTGCCCCTTGACTTCGAATCTTCAAGTCCCCTCTGCCAAATATTGATTCTTCCCCGTCAACCTTCCTTTTCACCATTGTGGGGGCATGTCCCTCATCATTATGAGTTAGTGGGCATACTTTCAGGAGGAAGCATAAGACAAAGCAGGAGCCTTGCTCTGTTGACAGAAGTTTTAAACAGTTGGTGGCCATGAAATAAACACAAGAAAAGGGAGATCGACAGATAGAAGTGGAGGTTTAGTATACTTGGAATGCCTAGAACGGAGATCGTTGGTTTCGATATCCGTATACTGTTTTTGTGGCCCAGCATTGCATGATCCCATACGTCTACACCATAACTGCGACTGTAATTGCCCCCTGACTTCGAATTTTCAAGTCCACTCTGCCAAATATTGACGCTTCCCTGTCAACCTTCCTTTTCACTATTGTGGGCCATGTCCCTCATCATTATGAGACAAAAATCGACAGAATATTGTCCACTAAACATAACCACAATACTTGCAAACTGGGCCACTGAACCACAACACTAGGCCACTCACTGTTGCTGCCCCTGACTATGAATCATCAAACTCTGCCAAATATTGAATTTTCCCTATAATTTAATAAAAATATGTTCAATGTTCTATATTGTAATGACTTAAACACAATTGTTGTCCTACATTTTACGTAACAAAAATACACAACTTATTTATATCAAAAACAAAATATACATCTCGGGTTTATAATCAAAAAAATGGGAACTACTTTTTTTAAAAAAAGTTAAACTCATATTTTGACTAAATTATGATTGGATATTAGATTAAAAATTCCTCTTTGCACCTATTTTTCCCACATCCTCCCAGCAATTTGCTCCATTCAACTAACATTGAATCTTGCATGCCACGACTTACTGTTTTGGAGCGATTCTTGGCAGTGCTCATGGATTTAGTGGCCACCCTCCAAGAGGAAACATGAACGAATTGGAAGTCTGTATCTGTCGAGGAAAGGCTAAAAGGATCTGGGCACAGGTGGCAACTTCAATTATATGCACTTCGACAGGTACAAGTGAAGCTTTTATGTGGTTTCAATACATGGAAATGACCGTGCAGTTACAGAAGTTGCACAGAAGTAGTTGCAGAATTGGCAAATCATGGGGTCGTGGGAATTTTATAGCTATAAATGGCAGAATGTTTGCAGAGAGAGAGGACAACACAACTTACTTTCTACATTGTAACTTCTGTGTAGTTTTTTCCCTTCTACTTTCTACTTTGTTACAAACAACACAACAACACAACAACTTTCTACTTTCTACTTTCTACTTTCTACTTTGTTACCATCAGTTCATCGAAAGAAGTCTTCATCCTTTTCAGGCATTCGAACCAATACCACAATTGCTTGATTTTCTTCTTGAACTTGTCAACTTTAAATTCGCCGTTCTTTGTCGATATAGGCCCACCATAATTTTACTAACAATAAACCCATACTTCCATAGTAAACATTAAATAATTTCACAACTCCTGTTCGTAACTCGTAATTCATATACCAATCGGCATGGAGATAAAGTAACGAGTTCGTTGGGTTACTTTCTCCCAAGTAACACCCAAAATTAACTGCCATTTGGATTATATACAAAATGCATGTGCTGGTATGTAATTTTGCAAACCCACTTGGACAAAAATCGTATTTTGCTCGAAATATAATACTAATTTACCAACACAAGTCATAACAAATCAATACAAAGCGAAACACATCGTTAGTTGATAAACCACACTGCAAAAAACCCTTCAGTTAGATCCAACCAAATATGGAACAGAAACAAGCAACCCGCAATAGGAATCTTGGAATACAGACATAAGCCAATTTCCCACCCAAAACAATATACAGACAACCCATATATATCTCACCTCACCTTCAATTAGTTTTCAAAATGACAAGTCACTGCAAACACAAATGACAATATCACTCTAAACAATATGGGAAATTTACAACTCGTGGCCTTGTACATAAGTAACGTTGTGCCATTTCCTGGAATTGTACATAACCAATTATTTACGTTCGTCTGACAATCAGGTGCAAAATGAAAACTCCATACATTATTTCCATGTGTTTCCAATAGCTAGTACTGTCTACCTAATAAATTAAGGGAATAAGTAAATCATACAAATTATATAATTACCTGATTCACCTCATCAATTGTGTTGAATCATTTTCCACTTCTTTGCTTCAACACTACCGTATTGGCCCACATTTGCTTGGAATCAGGAGAAACATCGAAAAATAGTCGCCGTTGCTTAATGTGCGGTGTACTTGGATCCACCAACCCAGTTTTGCAGCGAACGGGCAATGACTCTGCATTGTACTCACGGTTAGTTATGTGGGGTGTATCTGCATCTGAGTTAGTACCCACTGTTCGTCTAAACCGAACCTTAGGACACGTTCGCTTTGTGTGCCCAATGCATTTGCAATTCCCACATTTTCTTGGTCTTCGACAGTTGGACGAGGCCCGTCCTGGGTTCCCTTTTGTCTTCACAACATCAGGATCTTCTACTCCAAATTGTCGACGGAATGAATGTTTCCCTTTGTCTCCATTCCCACCGTTCAAATTCCTCTCATATAACTCCTTCATCCGGCTCGTCATCGGAAGACATGCATCCCTAGCCTCTTTGAAACCTTCCGTTGATTGCGAGGCATAGAAACACATTTCGTTGTAGGAAGAACTCAATATCCCATACCGGGCCGTCTGTGTTGTAGTGCTATCAATTGAGGGTTGAGGCCATTGCTGGCCATTCTTGCTTGCAGCCCTTGTCCATCTATGCGGCACACAAGTTGGAGGAATTTGCGTTAAATTTTCGGCTTTCATAACACATATCATGTGGCAGCAAGGTAGCCCCAACGACTCAAACTTCATGCAAGAACATCTCATTGCAGCATCCACTGGACTGTGTGTTACTATCCATGATTTGTCCTTCACTTTGTACTTATGAATATAGTAGCATTTCTGATCATTCGGCAAAGGGAACTCGTCCTTCACATTCAACTTCCCTTCTTCTAAGATTTCATCACGGAACATTCTAAATATATTTTGGGTGAATAGCTTAGCTCCATGTCTCTCTATATCTCGCAATGGAGTAATCAATACCGGAAAAGTGTTATTTGTTTCAGCATCATCTCCAGCCTCGTTATACCTTATGCTTGCAAGAGCCCGATCATAGTGCCTAACAAATTCATATAGCTTCAATTTGTGTTGGAGGAAGGGATTGAAATAAGCATTCATACACTCCGAGCGCTGAGTGCTCTTCATCCCAACAAAGAAATGTCCACGCATATATGCCTCAGCCCACATATGACGCTTCTCATATGTCTCCAACACCCAACTGTTGGTTTGAAGTCCAAATTTTTCGACCATTGTCGTCCAGCCATGCTCAAACTTTGTCTCATCCGTTTCCATGTCCATGCCTCGCTTGAAAGCATGTGCAAAGCCACTTATGTGAACATTTGAAACAACATTTTTCCCAAGATGCCAATTACATAATCGATGTCTTGCGTCGGAAATACTCTTCGATTGCCTCTCGACGCGCCTTATCCCCATCTGTCAGTACGGACACAGGTGCTTTATTGCCCATCGCCTCCATAAATGTTTCCAAAACCCATGTGTATGTCTCAATTGTCTCATTAGCTAGCAAAACACATGCAAATATCGTGGTCCTAAAGTGGCTAGTCACACCAGCCAACATGACAAAAGGTTTCTTGTATGCATTGGTTCTGTAAGTTGAGTCAAATATCAACACATCACCAAACTTTGCGTAGTCGGCCCGCGATTTCGAATCTGCCCAGAATAGATTTTGTAACTTGTTATCGTTACATACATCATACTTGTAAAAAAAAAACGTGCATCAACATCAAGTTTTGCACATAGGTAAACCAACTCACCTTGCGCATCACCATCCTCAACTTTTGCTCTACGTTCGGCTTGAATATGCTTGTGCAGATCCGTACGGATGAAACCAACATTCTCATAAGACCCGGATTGATTTACCATATAGTCCATGATTTGGCTAGTCTTCACACCGACATTGTGCATAGCCATTGCTTGAGCTTTGTCAGTGCTGTTTAAACTGCGATGTGATCTCAGATACATTACACAGTGTTGTTCCACCAATTCATGGTTGTGGTCTGCGACGAAGTGAGTCACAACATACTTTCCCCCTTCACCAGCATCCGCATCGTACCGTATGCGAAATTGGGCTTTGCAACCTACTCTTGTTAGTGCCTTGGGAGCTCTACTCTTCTCAGCAACACGGTCCAAGTATTTTGGTAATCTCTAACCTTCCCTTGAACACAACCACAGCCTACTAATGACCTTTCCCTCTTTATTTGTGTTAAATCTGGATTTTCGTATACTAAATCCCTTGGCTTTAGCATACGCATTGTTGAAAAATTTTCCATCTTCGACCGAATCAAATTTACATTCGAATAGCATGTTCAACATCACCAACCATGTCATTGCGATGAGCATCGTCAACCATTTCTTTTTTCACGTCGGCTCCGCCATCTTCACCGTTCATGTTGGTTGCTTCTTCATTGCTCGGACCACCTTCGCAACCATGATCAGGTTCTGCTAGACTTTCATTCATCAAACGAATGTCATCTGCTTCATTTGGAATCTCATAATCATCACCTTCCCTTTTAACTTCCGCTGGGGCCATACTGCACATGACATTACTACAAACAATTACTTGATGACCGAAAATTGTTAACACAAACACAAACATGACATTTTCACACAGTTTAGCTGTTTGTGCAAACACAAACACTCACTTGAGAAAGAGAAAGAGAAAGGTTAGTTGCCAATGGAGGGGTTTCCATTGGAGCGAAGCGTAGAGCGGTTGAAGTTAGGATGGGGGTTTAGTTGAGAGAAAATAGCTGAAGTGAACGGGCCAGAGAGCGAGGAGGCAGAGAGAGGCGACTCCATACCTCATATCTAGTTCGAGAGAAGGGCTTCACTTGACAATGGAACCAATCTGACCTTGTAGTTACGTTGTTGTTGGAAATCGCCGTTATCTTTGTTCCTCTGAGCTTCGTCAATGGAACGAACCCAGGGCTTCTCCGTTAATGAAATCAACTTGATTATCGACTCAACCTTACACAGAGAGGAGAATAGAAAGAGATAGAGACGAAATACAGAGAGTGAGTGGGATGCAATCATGTAAATACAAGCATTAACCTGTTGCCCCGGTTTCAACTTTTTCACGATTAAACAATTCAATGGTCTTGATCAATTATTGTAATCTAACGGCTAACAATTGGGTTGCATATGGTGTGCAACCTTAAGGGGGTTGCACACTTAAGCAGGACCCTTAATATTTATATACAAATTAAACAACATAGAATCTCTCCATTTCTTTCTCTAAAAAGCAGGTCCATCTCGCCTATTGGTTCAACAATTTTCATCAATTTTCGTCAATTGGTTTAGCAATTAGAAACTAACCTTTTTGTATTTCATAATAGTTCATCAATTTTCATCTCTCTCTAACCCATTTTCATCTATAAATTATGACCCACTTCAATTTAAAATATGAAATTTAATAACTAATAATTTGAATATGAATATATACAGATATCCAGTTAAACTAACCTAGAACGATGAAACTCTTAACAATCAATAAGAGAATTCTAAGAAAATTATTGTAAAATAATGATAAAGGAAGATTTTGGATCAAGTCAATCTCTCTTCTATATTTATATACAATATTTTATATATATAAAAAACAACGCTCAATTAATATCACATTAGTATGTGTTTGGGAGGAAAAAAATTAGGTATATACTTAATTTTTGACATAATGTACAAAGTGGTCATCTTGAAATTTGAACTCATAACCTTAAGGTTATTAGGTCAAGATTTTACCACTGAAATATATCTAATAAATGATTTCTCACTCACTTAGATATATGATAATATATATATATATATATTATAATAAAAATTTATAAAGGTAAAATAGTCCAAGTGTATGGGACTAAGTGGAACACATGAATACTTTGTGGAGTTATTGTACTATAAGTCCTCTAAATGAGATTTATAAATAAATCTTTTTTTTTTATTAAATTTTTTTGGAGTATATATTAATGTAAACTCTACTTTCTTTATTTCTAGTAATAAAAAAAATGAGATATTACAAAAAATGTAAATAAATAAAGAAAAATCAAGGTCTGACCATTGTAACAAAATAATAAATCCTAAGTTTTTAATTTTGTTAATTTAAATCCTAATCTTTTAATTTTTTTTTAAATTTAAACCATTTGTCTATTTTTTGCTAGATAAAACTAATGGAAAGAAGGATATTTTAATCATTAAACTCAGTGGCGGAGGCACATTAGGTCGGGGGGGTCACGTGCCCCCCGCGTTTTGGGAATTTTTTTTTTCAAATATAAAGAAAATATTTTAAATAAAATTTTTTATAAAAATATTATTTAAAGTGAAATGTCAATGACATTTTAAAATTATGAGAATAATAATGATTATTTTGATTGAAAATAAAGAGACTATGATAAGTCATATTATTATTTATGAAAATTTCAATATAATAGTGATGTCTATTATTATTGACATGCAAATATAATTAATTTCAATGAAGATATAGAATTTATTAGATTGTTAGTTACATTTGATATATGGAGCTTATCCTCTATGTATTTCTTTTCATTCATAACTAAAATGACCATTATATAAATTATAATCAAGCAATACATCTTCAATTATAAACAATAAAAAAAATAAAATTACAATAGGTCATAATTAATATTAGAATGAGTCATAACTAACTATTACTTGATATATAGTCATAACCAAAATAACAATTATAAGAAGTTATAACTAAATTATATCTAACACTATAATATTTTATAACTAAAGACCACGAAAATCATAATTGCGACATACAATAGAAATTTTTTTTTGCGGTATGTTTTATAGAATTTCTCTACTAAAATATATCATTTCTATCTCAACTTATCTTCTTTTTTAAATTTCCAATCCACCTATATAATTTAATCTCAAATCTTTTAATTTAAAATTCACATTTATCCAAATAAACTCTTAATATTTAAGTTTAGTAATATCTCATTGTTGTTTATTATAAAAAAAAAATAATTTAATGTTATCATTAATTTGCGTCTCTCTCCACTGAATTCCTGGCTACGTTATTGATTAAACTTAATGAAAAATTTTAGACATTTTATGTATATATACATTGAGTTTAGTGACTAAAATATACTTTTTGGTTGATTTTACTTAACAGAATTATGTTGATGGTTTAGATTAAAAACTAATTATAAGATTAGAATTTAAATTGACAAAATTAAAAATTTTGAATTTATTTGTTACAATGGCCAAAATTTGAGGGTCTTTTGTAATTTTACGTAAAAAAAATAAAATAATATTACGTTCACTTTCTGTGAAGTTTGGAGAAATTATAGTTATTCTTTCGTTTTTTACGTTATTACATTAACTCCTTTTTAGTATAGATAAAGTGACTAAAACTAAAGTTGATGGTCGGTAAATAGTGAAATAATTATTGATAAATATACATTTTAATTAAAAATAAATGATAATATCATTTTTTATTCAAACAACTAATAAATTTATGATAAAAAGACTTAACTATTATGTGAATTAAAAACGTATGAGAAATAGTTATGTTAAAAATGTGGACTGATTATATTTTCTTTAGACTTTAAAATAGGTGAGGGTAATTTATCCAAAAATATAATAAAATTTTTGTTTATATAAATAGCTCATGTGATGGTTTAAACTAATGAAGTGGTAAAAAGTTTGCGGACTTCATCAAAAAGTTGGAAGGTAAAGAATAAAAAAGCGTACATAAATAATTTACAGCCATGCTAAATACCCCCACTGGGGTTAACCCCCAGTGAGGTGGCGGGCCTTGATTTGCTGAAATTAAAAAAAAAAAAAAAAAAAAAAAAAAACAGTTTTTTTTTTTAAACCAATGGGAAGGCAGCATCCATGACCCCCAGTGACTCCCAACTGGGGTCTGAGGCATTTTCCAATAATTTAACCGATTACTTTAAGAACATCTAAAAAATTCTAGAGGGAATTATCATCCAATTATACTTTCAAAAAAATATTACAAATATATGAAAGAATTTTAAACTATTATTATTATTAATATATTTTTTTATTAATTTATAGTTTATTTTTAAAACTTCTACTGATCTCATTGTAGGAATTTTTGGAATTAGCGATGTTTAAAAAACGCCACTATAAGCCTTAAAAACGCCGTTAAAGGCTAAAGTGATGTTTATAACTTTCATCACAGATATGGTTGTTGTTTTAGGTATATGACGTTTATAAAACGTCGCTAATGACTTTAGATGGTGCTTTTTAAAACGCCGTAGATTCTCATACATCCGTTATGTGAAAACCGTCACAGTTAAATGCTGATGTCATATGATGACATTTAGTGACGTTTTTTAAAAAAACGCCATCTTTTCTCCTTTTTTTTTATAAAAAAAATAGCACTGCTATTTATAGAAAGAAAAAATATAAATAACTTTCATTTGCACTAAATCTGCAAAATAATGCTTCTAAAAAAAAAAAAAAAAACAAAATAAGGATTCAATTGTCAAATTGCACTATTAGCTAAATAAGGTCAAATATGAAAGTCAAGGATTCTATACAAAAAGCACATAAACTAAAAATAAACCAAACAAGTTTAATTCCTCTTCTAGATGGTTACAATTTTACATTTGACAAACAATAGAAGAAAAATTGTAACATTTCTTACCTGTTTATATTTAATCACAAACCATACCTCTCCCCCTCCCCCCCCTCCCCTCCCAAAAAAAAAAAAAAAAAATGTTAATAAAACCATCAAAATATTGGATAACTCATTCATGAGCTAATGCTTATTTCAAAGAACAAGCTAGCCAATGCTCCTACAAAAAAACACTGTAATTAGTCATAAAAAAATAGAGAAACCAACCAAAAAAAAAAAAAAAAAAAAATAGAAATAAAAAGTTAGCAAATTATAATCATTGCCAATAATAAAGTTAGTAAAAAGTTAGCACATCAATCGCAATCCAGGTTCAAAACTCTCTCCTCCACCACTTGCAAGCACCCACATTCAAAAATCTTCACGTTCTGTAACAACTTGAAAATATAAGTTGTCCCTTAAATTTTATACTAGTATTGTGGTTGTATGTGATAAATATTATTAAAACAATAAATAAATGAATAAATAAATACCAATACCAATAATAATAATAATAATAATAATAATAATAATAATAATAATAATAGTGGGTGTGGTAGTAAAATAAATAATTATTTTTTTGTTGGTATAGGATAGAGTGTAATTTAATTAGGAATTAATTTATTTATATAGTTATATTAGAAAACTGGGCCAAAGTGTAATTATCTTAAATATTTATTAAGATAAGTATAAATCTTGGTGAGTTATGAGCAAATCCAGGGAGGGATTCGAGCTGGCCACGTGTTGGCTTGGTGATGCCTTTACCTCCCTATAAATAGGGAGGAGTGGATCAAAATCTGGGGGAAGGAAAGGAAAAAAGAGAGAGGGAGAGGTATGTAAGATATTAGAAGTAGAAATTTATAATAAAAAGGTTGTGATAGTGGAAAGTAAGGTTAATGATCAATATTAAGGTGAGTTATATTATACCTTGAGTCACCATAATATATTTTTCGTATGTTTTGACTTACCATATTTATTTTATACAAGTTATGTCTTATAAATTATTATAAATTATATTAATATTTCAATTATGTGGATTAATTTCTGAATTCTATTTGTTAAAATGAAACCCATTGATATGTTTGTTTATATTTTAAAGAATATTTGGTAATGACCTTATAAACAATTATGTTTTATAAGTACCACCACGGGAGTCCCATGCCTTGGGAGACTTAAATAACCATTGGCCTCTGTTTGACCACTTTGTGGCCCTCTGTTGTCATAGATCTATTGACATCTGTTCTATGCAGAACAAAGTGCTGTGCGGAGATAAGTGCTACACTATTGTGGGAGCCACCTCTATAATCCGTACGAGCCACCTCTTGAATTCGTATCTCTGTTCTGACTGTCACTCCTGAGACCTCTGTTCCGTTCTGTTCGATACCGTGTTTATGGTTTATATATTTACATAATCTCAGTTTTGCTACTTAAATGATTATTTGTTTAGACTAAGTTATTTTAAATATTTTAGTTACATAACTATCCATGGTTATTTTGTGTCCCTTATACTCTTGACATAATATTTCTCATTCTGCCATGTGTTTATAGTTGTTTACCAATTTTCAGGAAACAGTGTAATTCAAGAATAACTTTTGGAAAGTTTTAGACGCGGGGTTGCAGAACAGACACACACGACACTTTTATGATATTTTTATATGTAAATATCGGCCTCTTTGGTCAATACATTTTGTAATAAAAATAGAAACTCCGATGATTATTTTGGTAACCTCACTTAAATATTATTTCCGTTCGCATTTATTGATTTGTTCAAGAATTGGCTGGAGGTAACTTCAGTTACTAGCTATCACGATGCTTAACCCTTGAGTATGGGGAGCGGGTCGTGACACGTTCATCACATAAATATATACTCATAAGAGAGATTACTGACAGCTCGAGTATGGAGAGCATTAAAAAAAATGTTATTAATGCAAGAACACATTAATTATGTAGAAACAATAAATAATAAAATGAAGTAGCTATTTCACTACCGACAAACTATTCATTATTACTTGTGAAGATCAATTCCAGCCTTCTTATCCATAACTAAACCTTGTTTAATTTTGCAATTTTGATTCAAATAAATTAAAGAGTAAAAAATTAATTTTCCATTGAAAAAGGGAATTGAAATGGTCTAAAGGGGATTTGATGCGTTTGAAAAAGAGATAGTTTTGGTTATGTAAAGCATGATCAATTCATCTTTAAACCAGTGTGTTCAACCTAAAGCTTAAGACTATTTTCAAAACATTATCCTAAGTTGATCAACATTCTTTCAGAGGCACTAACAATGCAACTATATAATTAGAAAAGCCTGATAATGTATTTAGCAAATTGTAGACACCTCATTTTTTACTGTCCTCAAGACTTGGACGTCATCGTTTGTGCACACGATGATTGTGATTGCATGTGTTTGTTTTGAGTGGTCAAAGTCCTCGGCAGAGTGCCCTGCCTTTGAGCCCTAAAACTGTGTCCGTTTTGTGCCTTGTTTTGCATCAAAACCTTAGTTTTTCACACCCAAATCTCCAATTCTTCAAACCTGAACACCCTGGGACCAGCAGGTCACCTCTGGTGCCTTGCTGGCCTCCTTTTGTGCCTTGCTGGCCACCACTGTGCCTTGTCGGCTAGTGATGTGGCCTGCCAGCCACATTGGTGGCCTGCTGGCCACTGATGCCTTTTTATAGATATTTTCTTGACAGCTAATCTAGCTGTTGGCACAATGAGCTTTATCACCATACACGTGTATAGACTAATTTAACTCAGCCAAATGCATGTTTTTCTATATATATGGGGTGTCTTCCCCCGTTTTTGAGGGTTAGAAAATTTGGGACCAAAATGTCTCTCTCTCTAGATTTCTCTCTCTTGCAATTTTGTGCACACTTGCCTAGTTATATCACTCTTTTCCATACACATCCTTAACTAAAATTGATCACCTTTGAACTGAGGTCTCTTAAGGTCTTGTTGGAGCTCTTGAAGGTGGTTTTGACTTGTATTTGTACCTAAAGTTGTGCTTGGCTTCAAGAGGTATAACAGTTGTCTTTTAAACTTGTTTTAGTACACTTGTTTCTCTATCTTTTTCCACTGTTTTTGGGCCATTTTTGAGCTGTAAAAATCTCTGTTTTAATGGGCTGAAATTGTTGTTTTAAGCCATTTAAGGTTAGGGAGGTGTCTCACCCTTCTTTATTCCTTGCTTTTAAGGTTTTTGCACCTTTGTTTCCCACTTTCAAACCAACCTTTTTTGGGCCTTTAACCACTGAATTTTAGTGTATTTTCAGTGGCAAAAAACATGTTTTGAAGTCCAAAACTGGAGGGGTTAGCCTCCTCTCCTTGTGTCTTGTTTGTTAGCCTAGTTAACTCCATGTGTTAGCATGATTTTCTAGCGTTTTGTAGCTATATTCCAGCATGTTTTTGCCTTTGTTTCAGACTGTTTTAGCTCTGTTTTAGGTTGTTTGGGTCAGTTAAGTCTTGTTTTGCATGGTTATAGTGTAAAAGTCCTCACAAGCTTGGTGTTTTAGGCCATTAGACACCCCTTGTTTGAGTTGATTGTATGTTTTGGTGTTATTTTGCACTTCATATTAGTACCTAAAGCTCTGCAACCTCCCTCATTCCTTCATTCTTTATTTGCTTTGAAGGTTGTTTCAAACTTGGGATTCTTCAAGCTTGAGATTGAGGTCCATGCTTAATGGTTTAATCCTCTTTTGAGGGTTCATTACCAACGGCATGAAATTACTCTCATGCCTTAAACCACCCCTTGGTTGACACTTCTTTCACTTTAGAAAACTCTCAACAATGGACTTAATTGACTGAGTAATGGTTGGTAATTAAAATGAGTAAATAAAAGTGGCAAGTAAAATTGTGCAAGGTAATCATTTGTTTGTGTTGCATGTGTTCAATCGGACGTTAATTGAACACAAGGAGATTTGGGGCATTTCATACTCAAAGTGATGAAATGTGTCAAATTTCCAAGGTCTCCATTGCCCTTGATCATGCATGATACGGTGATGGTTGTTGAGTTTTATTTGTGCATTCATTAACTTGTACATCTTAGTTCTTTGGCTATCATGCAATGAGATTGCTCGGTTGGTGGTTTTGGAATCAAGTGTATCACTCCTTTAAGATTGTTTTGATGATAAGGAGGGATACATGGTACAAACAACTTGTGAGAATACCCTCTCTTTGCCCTGTTTGTTCTCTATTGCAGCAAGGAAATGTGTGTCATCAGTGGCTAGCCGGCCACCAATGAATTTTGAGCAGTATGCTTGTGAGGCATGACAGGGTTGATCTAGAGAAGGAAACAGTGTAAGGGTTGTGTGAACAAAGGCTTCCAAGAGCAAACAATAGATGTTCTTCGGATGGAAACCGAGCATGCATGGGCCTTCCTCACTTTTCGAGATGAGTTATCTTGTTAATTAGTTTAACTTAGCCTATGATTAGCCTATTTTGTAATTTAATTAGTTTGTGTTGTACTCTTTAATTAGTTAATGGTAGCTAATTAATTTGTGTTGTAATTATTCAATTAGTTAGTTGTAACTAATTAATTTGTGTTGTAATAATTAGTTAATTAGTTCAACTATTTATTTCACTTGGTTTGTAATGATTAGCTTAATTAGTTTAGTTTAGTTTAGTTAGTTAGTTAGCTTTTATTCATTTGAACTCCCTTTCGTTAGAGCGAAACGTAATAATGTGCATGTCTTCCAACTCCACGTCTTTCTTCCTTTTATTTATCCGCTTTTGATGGCTAGATTAGAGACATATTTCAATTAGCATACCTTATGTTTGCATCCATACATCTTGTCTTGCATGCACTGAGGCTTGGCACATCACTCAAACTGCATTGTCATTTCAATAATTCTTTGAATACGTGCTTAGATCGCATGTTATTTAATTGAAACATATGCCATATTAGTAGTCGAGCCTATTAGTTACATTCTTTTCATGCGTTGCATTAGTCATGTTGCATAGATAGGAATCATGCATATTTTTTTCTAACTCTTTTGTTTTATCTTGGCTTGGAGTACTAGGTGAGTTTTAGTATTTTAGTATACTTTCATGAGTGTGAGTGATTGTCATGACTAGCATGCTTGCCATGAGGTTAAATGCTTACTTGCTAAATTGCATGAATGCTTGTAGATGAAGGCTTGTTGCTTGAATTGGAACGATTCACCGAATGTAAGGTTCAAGCCCACTATGTCTAGTGGCAAATTCACAGATTTAAGCCCACTTTGTTGAGTGGCAAATTCTCAAACTTTAAGCCCACTTGAGGTGGCAAATTCAAACCCTTTTTCATAAACAAACATGAAATTGAATTGTTCCAATTTGAGCAAACTAGTCTATACTTGCTTGTGCGTATCACATAGTAAAGCTAGCCTAATAACCAGAACAAGAGCACATAATGTACATAAAAATCATATCATGATTAGTAGAGGCCGATCTTTGATCGGGCGAGTGTGGATGCTCAATTCATGACCTTCCCCTCTCGTACCTAAGTTCCCGAATATAGGCAATTTTAGTGATGACGGA
This sequence comes from Camellia lanceoleosa, assembly GCA_025200525.1. Taxonomy (NCBI): domain Eukaryota; kingdom Viridiplantae; phylum Streptophyta; class Magnoliopsida; order Ericales; family Theaceae; genus Camellia; species Camellia lanceoleosa. Next base: position 24,218,876 of record CM045767.1, read on the forward strand.
CACGTGGGCTTTGGTATGAGTCATGGGTTTCCTAAATTTTTCCAAAATAAAATATTTAAGTAGCGACTCTGTATTTGGAAAAGCAGTCCAATTTTGGCATTTTTGATTCAAAATCGATTTTCCAAACGATTTGCCAGATTTGGACTCTTTGGTGATTATCAATTTCACATTGCACTTGTGAGATTAGATTCAGAACCGTAGAAGTCCGAACTGTAGGGCTTATTTTCAGACCTTCTGAAAGGGGGCGCGAAAACGCCGAGCTACAGTTTCTGGTGACTCTGTTGGGGAAATAGAGAACTTGAGTCGAACTCATAATATGACATTTTATCTACACTTATGTATTTTTTTGCATTTGCATTTGCATTTGCATTGGTGCGCCTAAGTCACTGTGTTTGCCATCTGTTATTCCTGAACGGTTTGCCGGAGGCTTGCTTGAAAAAGCGTGCCAAAAGGCTACATGGTTGCGAGCTCTGCCACGATGGGAGCACAACCCTTGGATCTTGACTACCGTTATACCGTTTGATCCTCCTTTCACTTCTCGATGTTAGGTGTGAGAGATATATTAGGTAGTCTTGCTTAGGTACCCTTTTTTGACCAATCGGCCTAGTTGCATATCGGAAATCATAGAGACTGTTCCAAACTAGGATAGGTTGCTTACCCGAATGTAGGATTGTGTGAAACCACTTTTCTTAAATAGTGAACCCTAGCTCCTGACGAAACTAGGACAAGGTAACCTACCCCATCATAGGGGTGTTTTGGCTCTCACTTAATTGGTATGTGCTTTTAGAGTGAAACTCTACAGGAATGTATGTATCAGTTGCAAGTTTAGGTATCGGTTTTTGGGGGCAGAAATCAGTATTGAGTGCAGTTCTACAACTTATGATTGCAACTGTGTCTTGTTCATATTTGAGCTAAGATGACGTGCGGTGTCTTATTTTTTTGCTTTCTTTTGCTTTATTTCTTTTTGCAAGGTAGTTTATCACAATTGCTTCAGACAATTCTATTACCCCCCAAGCACTCTAGACCCATGTAAGAAGACTTTACAGATCGGGGGATCTTGTTAGGGGACAACCAGTGTTTGCTTTACTCCCATTAGTTACGAGACAGAGGGGGGTTAGGCATAATTCACTAGTCCATCAATCACCTTTTACTTCACTTGCGCCCAGTCAGGGTCAGTCTTCTACTTCCATTCCAGTGAGAGATTATTCGCCAGTTCTGATGGCTCAACGTCCCCCGGTTGGCATGGAGGACATGCTTTGTCATCTCCAACAAACCATGCAAACCATGCAACTAGATGTTGCCTGCCAAGCTGAGGTTATAGCCCACCAAGGAGAAGTGATAAATAGGGTCCAGCAATAGCAACCACCGCAAGCAATGTCTTTTGCTTCCCATGCACCTCCTGCCGGTATTCCAGCACCCGGAGTCACTGTCAATGTCCAAGAGAACCTGGGCATTCCAGTAGATCCAATCCCATCTCAAACCTCCAAGGCACCATGTACCAAACTGAGGCGCCATTTGAATTCAAGGTTGACCCCATTACACTGAAGGTCAACAAGCTAGAAAAGCTTTTCAAGTGGGCACAGAGTATGAATTCAATCCCTGACATTGAGGATGGATACATAGACTCCGCAGTAACTCTGCCAGACAGATTCAAGATGCCACACATAGACCAGTTCGATGGCTCCGGGGATCCCATGGTCTATTTGCGATTATTCTCAGACATTCTGTGGCCAATGGGCCTCACTAGACTTCAGAAGCTGTCGCTTTTTGGCTGGACCCTATTAGGTATAGCGACTATCTGTAGACCGCCTGAAACTCCACTCCGCGCATGAGGGCGCGAATCGTTGTTCTTAGCTACTACAGTTCGGACTCATGTCACGGTTCTAAATCTAATCTCACAAAGTGCAATATAAGACTGATAAATCACCAAAGAGTCCAAATCTGGCAAATCGTTTCGGAAAATCGATTTTAATCAAAAAGTGCCAAACATGGACTGCTTTTCCAGATTTCAGAGTCGCCACTTAAATATTTTGTTTTGGGAAATTTAGGAAACCCTAACTCGTGCCTAAGGCCACGTGTCCGTCATCACCAAAGTTGCCTCAGCTCGGGAACTTGGGTACGAGAGGGGAAGGTCATGCAATAAGCACCCCCGCTCGCTCGATCAAAGGATTTGCCTTTACTAACTTGATATGTTGTTTTTGAAAACATATGTGTTCTTATTCCAGTTTATTAGCTAGCTTACTATGTGATGCGCACAATATACAAGTATAGACTCAATTGCTCAAGTTGGAACAAAACATCTCATGTTTGTTTGTTTGAAAATGGTTTGAAGTTGCTACTCGTAAGTAGGCTAAGACACATATTTGCCACCCTCAAGTGGGCTTAAAACTCACATTTTGATGAATTGTTCCAATTCAAGCAATGAAGCCTTCATCCACAGGCATTCATGCAGTTAAACACTTGAGCAGTTAGCCTCATGGCAAGCATGCTAATTATGATAATCACTTACACACATGTAAGGATGCTAAAGCGTAAAAGCTTACCTAGTACTCCAAGCCAAAACAAAATCTAGTTAGTAATCAATGCATGATCCTAGCTATGTTATCAATGCCTAATGTAACACATGCAAAATGCAACTAAGTAGGCTCGGCTATTCTAAGATGTCATGTGAAATGCAACAATTGATACATGTATTCAAATTGGAATTGAAATACAATGCAGTTTGTATGATGCACTGAGCTCGGTGCATGCAAGACAGATGAATGGATGCATGCATGTAAGCATAAGGATGCTAATTGAAATATGCCCTAAAACTTACCATCGAAAGTGGTTAAGTAAAAGGGAGAAAGAAATGGGAGTTGGAAGACATGCATCACACATACGCACACTTATTACAACAGTTGCGCCCTCTCGACAAAGGGTCTGAATAATAAGCTAAGCTAGCTACACTAAGCTAAGCTACTTAAACTAATTATTACAAAACAAAACTAATTAACTAACAAGTTAACTAATTAGTTATTACAACACAAATTGGTAGCTAAGTGCATTAACTACTTAAGTACAAAACCAAAGCATTAGCTAGCTAAGCAAAGTAGCTAAGTAAAGCAGTAAGAAGAGGTCCTTAGGGCGAGAAGTGCATGCATGCTCGGTCACCTTGTTCGGAAATCCATTACGATGTCCCAACTTGCCTCTGTTTGCATTTGATCTTAGAACATTGCACAAAGCTCCAAATAGCTTCTATTCCATCATGGGAACCTCCAAGAAAGCTGCCGACCACTTATTGGTGTTGTAGACCACCTGTAGACCACTTACAGTTGCTGCAGACCAGAAAATTCTGCATAACTCCATTTTGCTGTAATAAAGAACAAGAAGGGGCACAATAGTGTATTTGCAAGGTATGTGTGCACAACCACCCTTTCTATCATTTCTTAAGCTCAAGGGAGTGCGGTACTCGACTCTCGGGCCACCAACTGAGCATCGCAATGCACGATGGCCGAGAAGCCAAGATTGCATGAATCAATGTGAACGAATGCACAAATATCACTTAAGGGCCTTCACCTCTATCATGCATGATCAAGAGGGTCGGCGACCGAGAAATGAGGCACGTTTCATCACTTCATGTATGAAACGTCCCTCATTTCTCGTGTTTGGATTAACACCCTATCCAAACACTGTGCAATGCAACATGATCAACTTATCAATGCTAATGGCATGCAAAAAATTCTATCATGCAAACAATGCTTGCATGGAAAGCTTAGAAGCTAAGGCATCAAAGCTAGTAAAGGGCACCTCACAAGGGGCATGCAAAACAATGCTCAATGGACTTAAACTGAATATGGAAAGACCTCAATCATGCCCAAAATAGTGGCCAAATACTCCGAAATGATGGCATGAAATACAAGATAATGCATGCTCATGCATTGGTCCATCAACTAAGCACAAGAGCACAACTCTCAAACATGATCAAGAAGTGACAAATATGGAAGTGTGACAACACTATATGCTCTGAAATATCATGTGAAATGATGTCATGGCAAGCAAACATCTCAAGTATGCCATACTATGGTGCCAAAAACTCAAGGCTATCAAGACCAATTGCACTACAGCTATACAATACATGAGCCATATAGCCAAGACAACCTAAAAACAGTCCTAGAACATGTCAAAATGATGCTAAAACATGTATGGACTAGAGCTAACACATGCTAGCATGAAGGGCATGAAACATGGAATATGCAAGGCCAATAAGGAGGATTACACTACACCTACCAAAACCAAGCATGAGATGACTTCACCAACAAAAATCAGAGTTGTATCATGGCAAAACAAGACCAAAAACACACTGATATGGCAGCCCAAAAGCCTAGGCAAAATGGCATACACAATGGCTCATATTTAAGGCATAAAGCACAATCCCTCCAAAGCATTGAAAGATTGACACATGTGAGTATATGACCACACTACATGCACTGAAATTATGTACCAAATGATGCTAAATCATGCAAATAGCCCAAGCAATGCATGCTAGTGACTTGGAAACTCAAGGCTAGTGAGCTAGAATGCACCATGGCTATACAAAGTAAGGCATGCATGACCAAAACAACATAAAACAAAGCTTAAGCATGATAAAACATGAGTAAAAGCTTGCTGGAGTTGAGCCAAAATCATGCTAGAATGATGGTCTAAAGCATGATGCATGTCAGGCTAGTTAGTGGAATTGCACTACAAGTGCAAGGAACATGCAAGAGGCTATCAAACCAACCCAAAACAGAGCTAAGGCATGCTAAAACAACACCAAAAACATGCTGAGATAGGATCAAAACATGCTAGAAAGGTAAGCTAAAACCTTAAGCATACAAGGCTAGTTTGCAAGGATTACACTACAAGTGTATAAAGCATGCAAGGGGTGACCAAACCAAGCCAAAACAGAGGTATGCCATGCTGAAATAAGGCCAAAAATAGGCTGAGATGGAGTCAACATATGCTAGATAAACATGCTCGAACATGAGGCCAACAAGGCAAGCAACCAAGATACAAGGAGAGGGGATGACCCCCTTCTATTTGGGACCTCAAAACACACTTTCCACCACTAAAATTCCTCTGAGTTTCAGTGGTGAGAAGGCCAAAAAGAGGTGGTCCCAATAGCTCAAAAAGATAGCTCAAAACAAGGACAAACAAGGCACAAAAGGAGGTAGACCACCCCCAACACCAAAGGAGCCTCAAACAAACATGTTAAGCACTTAAAATTAGAACTTTTTGTAGTTTAAAGTTAGGCCTAAAACAGCATGCAAAGGGGGCCAAAGGCTTAATAAAAAACAAAGCTTTAAGGGGTTAGAAACTCACCATTGTAGAACAACTTCAATGAAGCAACTCCAGCAACCTTTTTGGATCAAAAGCAGTCCAAAAAATCCAAAACCAGCTTCAAGGTGCGTCAGCTCCAAGAGTGTGGTGTTTCACTAGGTGTTTGTGTGCAAAAGTGTGAAGAATAGGCACTTTCAAGCACAAATATGAAGAGGATGAGCAATATAGAGATAGATGATATATGTATAGCTCCAATACAAAATTCTGAACCTAAGGCAAGAGAGAGGAGGCTCCCTTATATAGAAAATCAAAGTTCAAGCTTGTTGAACAAGCTAGGAGCTTCAAGCAATCCCTCCATACATGTGTATGAAGGATATTTTCTGTGCCCAACACCTGGCACAGCTGGCAAGAAAATATCTGCAGGAAAGCTGCCGACCAGTTGAAGTGGTCGGCCAGCTACTTGAATTGGTCGGCCGACCAATGAAAGTGGTCTGCAAGGAGACCAAGTGGTCGGCAAGGGGGGAGAAGTGGTTTGCACAAGGAAAGCAAGGTGGTGGCATGGCTGCTGACCATTTTTGGTGGTCCAAAGACCACCAAGACCATTTGGCCGACCAGAAAACTGGTTGGCAGGCAGGAAAAATGGTTTTCAAGGAGAGAAACTGGTCTACAACCCCTATTTCACCCTCCAAGCAAGGAAAACAAGGTTTGTGCCAAAAACAAACCAAAAAGGATGTAAGACAAGAGTCCGCGGGTCAAGGCACGCAGCCGAAAACCTCAAAAACTAGTGTACGGGCACCACAAGTGGTCTATGGCCACAAAAAGTGGCCTACAAGACCTCTGTGTCCCTCTAGGCAGAGGAAACAAGGCATGGTTCAAAAATCAAGCCAAGAGGAGAACGTTAAAAGGTTCCGAGACAAGGCATTCGGCCGAAGGCTGCGGAAATCGAAAACTAGCCTACAAGAGGGAAAAGTGATCTATGACCACAAAAAGTGGTCTACGGACCTCTCTCTCCCTCCAAGCAAGGTCAACAAGGCTTGGTCCACAAACCGAGTCAAAACACAAAGAGTTTAAAGGCCCAGAGGCAAGGCACTTAGCCGAAAACTCCAGAAACTCGAAACGAGCACAAACATGCGCGATCACTGAGTGCTCAATCGATGACGTCTGAGTCTTAAGGTCGGTCAAAAATGGGGTGTCTACACTATTTGGTATGAAAAACCCGAATACTCTGTGAAACAGAGCTGAGAGGAAATAGCTGAGGCCTTCATCACGCAGTACTCTTATAATACCCAGATCGAGGTCACAACCTGTGATCTTGAAGTGACTCGTCAGGAGCCAAAGGAGGGCTTCTCAAACTTTGTGACCCGATGGAGGGCTAAGGCCTCGATGATGACTATCAGGCCGTTTGAAAAGGATCAAATCAAAACGATGGCCCGTAATCTGTAAGGGAAATTATTGTAGAAGATGATAGTCTTGCCATTGTTTACATTCATTGAGCTCCACGAGATAGGGGTTCAGATTGAAGATGCAATGAAATAGGGGTTGATAGCCGATGACAAGGAACAGCCCAAGAGGCCCTTTACACGCAGTTCTAATGCAACCACGAGTGGTAGCACCTCTGCACGGCCTTCAGATGTGAGCATGGTCACCACCACACCTAAGACCGCCAACCTTTTCACCAGTACATCCAATACAACTCCACAAACCTTAACCAGCTAGGCCCGATCTCAAAGGGTCTTTACTCCACTCTACATCATTTTATCCAAAGCCTTAGGGATCCTGATCAAAAAGGGGCATTTGAAGCCACTAGAGCCTCGCCCTCTACCCGATCCTCTCCTCCCGAAACATAACCCAGACAAATACTATGCTTTTCACCAGCAGCATGGTTATGACACTGATCAATGTTATAGGCTGCGTCATGAGATTCAAGATTTCATCGACAATAAGGTGATAGTACCTTCCCAAAAACCCAATGTCACTACAAATCCTCTTCCACCACATAATCAAGTCCCTTCACCTGACATATAAACCTCATCCACACATTGGCCGTTCGTTATGACCCCAGTATATATATCACCCCTTTCCACCTACCTAAACCGACATTGTTCATCTTTGAGAGCACAGACTTGTGCATGATGAACATGTCTACACTCTAACTTGAACATGTGGTGGTGACAGTGGTAAATGAAGGGAGGTTGGCCTTGGTGGAAAATGTCAGTCCGTTGACCGAGGGCTCTGAGGACTTATCTGAAGGGGTGTACAACCTCTACTGCTATATTGTGCTAATCAATCAAGCTAAGCCGAAAGTGGTGTTGTCAGCTGGGATGGAGGTCAGTGTAGTTTGAGAGGATGGCCCAAGTCTAGGATTAGATGATCTGGTCGACCTAGAGGAGGACATAGACAATTTGCAGTTCTTTGAGGAGCAAGATCAAGGGGATGTGCATATTGATTGGTTTGATCTGAACGGGTCGACAGACAATTCTAAGTGGTTAAGTGATGAACCTGATAGAAATGAGGGAACTGAATTGAAGTCGGAAGAACAGAAAGCGGGAATCGCTGCAATGGCCAGAATGGCCGATGAGAAGGATAAACTGCCAGAAAACACCGGTGTAGAACAATTGGCTCAGGAACTGGGCATTGTTAGTACTGTACATATAGAGCAAGAAGCCGCACTGAAGCGTTTTGAGCAGGAAATTAGTGAAAACAACCGGAAATCTAGAAAGACCCAACATCCTGTGGGGGAGATTTGTGAGGAGAAGATAATTTGAACGGAGCCGGACAAATGCTTGTCGGTTACCGAAAGAATCTGGTGGGATGACGATGACCTATACCTGGCTCATACTGATGAGGATTAGGGTAAAGATCTTCCTAACAACACTTGGTATGTGGAAGAGGTCGACCATATGACGAGAAGTGGCCGATATTTCAAACCACCGCATCTGGACCAACCCGAGCCATCCAAGAAGGATAAAGAAGTCGAGAAACAGAAGGAAAAATAGTTAGAAGAAGAGGTTGTGTTGAAACAGTTGAAGAAGATTCAAGCCGATATATCTATCTGGGGTTTGCTTATGGATTGCGAGTGCATAGACAGGTTGTACTGTCTGCGATGGATAAAGCTAAGTTGTCCATTGACACTACCCCGAAACAACTGGTAGGATTAGTCTTCCCGGGAGCCGCTGCACCAACTCTAACCTTCTCGGACAAGGAACTACCGCCGGAAGGCTTTGCACGTAACAAGCCTCTATACATATCAGTGGAGTGCCAAGAAAAGTGAGTACGAGTGGTATTGGTTGACACTAGATCAGTAATCAACGCCTGTCCTTGTCGCACGGCTTATGCTATTGGCTTGAGGCCAACAGATTTCGTACCTACAGCCCAGGTGATCCGAGCGTATGACAATACCAGCAGAAAGGTAATGGGAACAGTACAGATTAGAGTACAGGTCGGCCCAGCTCAACAGGATATTGAGTTCCATGTTCTGGATATTCTGGCCACTTTCAACTTATTACTTGGGCGACCCTGGCTTGACCAAGTGAAAGCTGTCTTTTTTACCCTGCACCAAATGCTGAAGTACCCCCACGAAAAAGGGGTGGCCATAGTCTTCGGGAATTCATCTATTCATCATCTGCCAGAGGTCACTACACCTGTGCTGGAGATTGTGCATGGCGAAGAGGATGTTTTCTTTTCGGGGTTTACCTTGGCTAAGGCCCGGGTAGTGTAAAATATCTTGGCTATTGATGAGGGCTTGTATGTCAGCGCCCAATCTGTATACTTCATGAACAAGCTCCAACATGTGCTAGGAATGGGATTGAGAAAGAGTGACTAGAAATGCATCACTGCATTGGCCGATGTGCCACATAACCCGTATGCCTTTGGTCTTGATTATACGCCCACCAAAGAGGACTGAGTTAGGAAAGGGAAAGAGATGTCCGGCAAAGCTAGAGCTAAGCTGACCGACAAGCGCTATGAATTTGTGCACATACCAATTCGGGGAACCCTAAATGGTTATTTTGTTTGGGAGGGAGAAGATTTTTCATTCTGTGGTTTCCTCGAACCTTGGTTTAACTCTGAGAGGCAACGGGTTCCTGGCGTTGAAATTTTCTTTGACTTGCAACTGCAAGATAGTGATATGGAGAAAATGGTTGAACTGACTGTTGAAGCTGCAAAGAGCACAGAAAGTGATTCCGACAGCAACGAGCTTGAAGTAGGAGTAACATTGGTATGTCTCCTTTCAGATCCTCCGATCAATTCAAAGAGCTTGGGGGATAACCTGACCGTTTCCATGATCGGGGACCAACCGGGTGTGAACCCTACTAGTAACATTCTGGATGCATCTGATGCACCCTATCTCATTTGACAGCTAGAGGAGGGCTACCTGTCTAGTAGTTTTGAGTCGGTTAGTGAACCAGAATCTGATTCCACAGTGTCTGTGGAGTCGGAATCAGATTCCGATTCTTCTGAGTTTGGGTTCGGTATTCCTGGGGTTGATAACCCGGATGTCGAGGTTTTGTCCAGGTCGTCATTTTCTTTTTCCTGTGAGTCGGTTATAACCGTGGAATTGGATGAGCTTGACCTTGTGAATGAGAATGCCACTGCAGATTCCTAGTATTTCTTTATGCCTCTTGTTTATTGCATTGATCATGATTTTCAAAATTTTAATGAAAACGATGAGGAAGGAATTCCTTTGGTTTTGAAAAACTTGATTAATCAAAAGGAGGAGAGGTCTGCAAAATCCCTTGCTGATGAAATCATTGCTTTTAATGTGGGTTCTGAGAAGGATCCGCGTTTGATCCAGATCGGGTCCACGTCTTCGGAGGAGCATGAGCGCTTGGTCACTTTATTAAAAGATTTCAAAGAAGTTTTTGCGTGGTCCTACGAAGACATGCTTGGAATCGATCCTGAGATTGTATAACATCGGATCCATCTTGACCTCGAGGCCCGACTCGTTAAATAGAAGTTGTGGAGAATACACCTAGATTGGGCACTGAAAATCAAGGAGGAGGTCACTAAGCAGATAGACGCAGGGTTCTTGTTAGTATTTGAGTATCCAACTTGGTTGGCCAACATCGTTCCAGTGTCGAAGAAAGACGGTAGAACTCGGGTGTGTGTGGACTTTAGAGATCTGAACAGAGCTAGTCCGAAGGACAATTTTCCTTTACCGCACATTGATGAATTAGTGGACTTCACCACGGGTCATGCATTGCTCTCTTTCATGGATGGATTTTTTGGGTATAACCAAATTCTGATAGCGCCCGAGGACAAAGAGAAAACCGCCTTCACTATGCCGCGGGGAACCTACTACTACAGGGTGATGCCGTTTGGGCTGAAGAATGTCGGGGCTACCTATCAAAGGGCTGCAACCATAATTTTGCATGATATGATCCATAAAGAGGTTGAGGTGTACGTGGACGACATGATTGTCAAGTCCAAAGAAAGAGAGAGCCACTACACCGCCTTGAAGAAATTCTTTTAACGGATCAGAGAATACAGACAGAGGTTGAATCCACAGAAGTGTACTTTCAGTGTAACAGTAGGGAAAATGCTGGGTTTCTTGATTACATAGAGAGGCATTGAGGTAGATCCTTCTAAAATCAAGGCCATCCTAGAAATGCCAACACCAAGGACTAAAAATGAAGTGCAAGGCTTTCTGGGTAAAGTGTAATTCATAAGACGGTTTATTTCTAAATGAACATTGACTTGTAAACCACTTTTGGTCTTCTGAAGAAAGAAAAGAAGTTCCAATGGGATGATCAATGTCAATTCGCTTTTGAGTAGATCAAGCAGTACCTTCAGAATCCACCTGTGTTGTCACCGCCAGAGCCGAGGAAGCCCTTGATTTTGTATCTGTTAGTAACCGACACGACGATGGGATGCATGCTTGCTCAAGAATATGAGAATGGGGTGGAGAAAGCCATCTATTACTTGAGCAAGAAAATGATGGATTATGAGACCCGCTACACTTCGCAGGAGAAAGCTTGCTTAACCTTGGTATGAACTACTAGGAAGTTGAGGCACTACTTGTTAACTCACTTCGTAATTCTGGTTTCGAGATTAGATCCCATCAAATATCTTTTTGAGAAACTAGCGCTTATGGGTAGGCTAACTTGTTGGTTACTTCTCCTTTCCGAATTTGATCTGAAGTATGTTACTCGCAAGTTTGTTAAGGGGAGAGCTGTAAAGGAGTTCCTGGCAGATTACCTAGTAGAAGGGGATGGAATGGTAGAATACCTATTCCCGTATAAAGTTATTCTACAAGTCAAGGACGAGATTCGGACAATGTACTTCGACGAAGCGTCTAATCAATATGGTTATGGGATAGGTGTGTTGCTGATAACACCTGACAATTCCTATATACCCTTACCCTTCAAACTCTGGTTCAAAGTATCCAATAACGAAGCAGAATACGAGGCGTGTATCGCTGGTTTGGAAGCCGCCCTGGAACTAGAGGCAAAAAAGATTGGATGTAACCGGGGACTCAAACCTAGTTGTGTCTCAAGCAAAAGGAGACTAGAAGGTCAAGGAAGAAAAGATGAAGATCTATCACCAAACTGGACGTTCTGATTCTTAGGTTTGAGAAGCTGACCTTCACGCATCTACTAAGGGAGAACAACAGGTTCACTGACGCATTATCAACTCTATCATCCATGATAGACATCCCACTTGGAGTCCGGATGCATCTGATCATCGTTGAGCAAAGATATACACCTGCCTATGAGACTATCGCCGCAATAGATGAAGCACAAGATCAAAACCCTTGGTACTATGATATCTGGAACATCTTGGAAAAGGATGTTTATCTACTAGGGGCAAATGCCAAAGATAAAAAGGAAATATGACGGATGGCTGTTCAATTTATCATTTGGGAAGGTAAAATATACAAGAGAGGTCATTTGGGAATGCATATGTTGTGTGTCGAAGTAGAAGAAACAAAGCATCTGATGGAGGCCATCCATAGGAGAGAGTGCGGAGTGCATATAAATAGAGTAATGTTAACTTGGAAGATTCTCAGGCAAGGTTACTACCGGTCTACTATGGAGGAGGATTGCATCAGTTTTGTTCGACGATGCCACAAATGCCAAATTCATGTCAATCGATTGAACATCCCGCCGTCGAAGCTGTACAACATGACTTCACCATGGCCTTTCTCAGTCTGGGGAATCGATGTCATCGGCACAGTCACACCGAAAGGGTCAAATGGGCATGAATACATTCTGGTGGCAATTGATTACTTTAGAAAGTGGGTGGAAGCCTAGTCTTATGCAGTGTTGAATGCAGCGCATGTGGCTAAGTTCATCCGAAACAACATCATTTACTTATATGGAGTCCCAAATGAGATCATTTCAGAAAACGGTTCCCATTTCAAGAAAGAAGTGATCGACTTGTTGGAGAAATACAACGTGGCTTTTCATAAGTCATCCATATACCGGTCGCAAACCAACGGAGCTGTTGAGGCCACTAACAAGAACATCAAGCATATTCTGCAGAAAATGGTTGAGACCTACAAGGATTGGCCAGACAGATTGCCGTTTGCACTCTGGGGCTATAGAACTTCAATTCAGAAGTCTACACTCCTTACTCTCTTGTTTATGGGAAGGAAGCTATTCTGCCAATCAAAATAGAAGTGCCGTCACTGCGAGTTATGGCTGGGTATCAAATAACAGAGGCGGATTGGCAACAGAGCAGGTTTGAAGAATTGATGTTGTTTGATAAGAGAAGGCTAAAAGCATTGTACCATGTTCAGGGTTATCAACGCAGGATTGCCAGGGCTTTTAACAAGAAGGTTAAGTCCAAGAATCTCAAAGAAGGGGATTTGGTACTGAAAGACAACTGATTTCCTATCTATGACCCTAGAGGCAAGTTCAGATCCAATTGGATTGGTCCTTACATTATCAAAGCTATCTGGTCGGGCGGAGCTGTTATTCTCATGGATTTGGGTGGCCTAGAATTTTCCCAATCGATCAACATGGACAAATTGAAGAAATAGTATCCCTGAGAGGCTCGCTAGGCCGAAAACCCGGAAGGGCGACCTAGGCAAAAGTTAGAGCACAAAAAATTGGAAATAAAGAAAAATTGAGCTCTTAAGGTTGAAAACCCTAAAGGGCGGCCTTGGCAAAAGCTAAAGCGCAAAATGAGAGTGTTAATACTCGAGCGAACCCGAACCGAACTATGTAAGGCCTGATTCCTATCTTCGGGATATGTAGGCAACTTCATCTTGAAGTTCGGCCGTAAACACCTCCAACTCAACTGTCCTGTCCATGTGTTTGATCAGGTCATCTTTGTCCGTTCTTTATCTGAGAGTTCAGTTGTGATCTTTGTTCTGAGAGTTGGTTACAGTGCCGAGCAGTGTTATTTGAACAAGGGGCAATTTGTGATCTTTGGATTTGAGGTTGTACATCTCGAGGATAGATTCTGTGCGTGTCCAGTGGTGATCCTTATCGAAAATGGTTTTGAAAAGTTTTGATAAAAGTTAACTTTGTTCAAATTTTTACCTTTCACAACTTAGACCATTTTTGGACCAAAAGGAAAATTTTCAGTGCCCACAACTCTAATTTCATTGATTTCAATACATAGTTCTCCAACTCTTGATACAAATCAAAGTTGTTTTTATTACATTCATTAAACTTGAAACGTAAGATCAAAGCAATGAACTAGGGGCATAGATGAGTCAGGTGCTCCTGCGTCCCCCACTTGTACTTGTGGAAGTTTCTGGTGCCAAAGTGGGCCCGGTTTGTGCCTCATCTTCAAGCCAAGTTAGGCACTCACTAGAAAGGGCGCAGCTGAAACTAAGGGCAAGGGCTAAAAGCTCTTTCGTCCTCCAAGCAGTGAGGTACCTAGCTAAATGTGAATCCCGAATGAGGAATGAAACTGGGTACTCTACCCCTTCCTCTGGGCAGATTTGGTCATGTCCAAACTGACGTCTGAACAGGAATGAAAAGTAGAATACACAGTGTGTAAGGCCAACCAGCTCAATACCAGGTTACCGAGTCATGATGTAGCTCATTTCGGTTAGATTAAACCAAAGGTAATGCCAAGCAATGTCAGCAGCAGACCTGTTGCACATCCAGTGGCACCACTATCCTTCGTTCGGGAAATCCACTAGGCGGTGACAGAAGAAATAGCCCCATGCTGAGTATGTAGGGCAAGAGTCCACCACCTTTAGCTTATCCATTAGCCACACCTGGAGAGAGATGAAAGAAAAGAGAGATTAAAGAATAGAGAAATGTATGTTGGGAGAAAAGTGAGAAAAGGGCTTTGAGAGAAAGACGGAGCATGAATGCCGAGTGATGTGAGAAACACATATTAGAAAGGGTGGGAAACAATACCTGAAGAAGTAGTGGACTTCCCGCAAATTTGCTTGTCTCTCGCCGATGGAAGGCGTCTAAGCCCATCAAAGTCTCGGCCAATACCAAACCAATGCAACTCTTGCTCTCTTTCAAACCTTGGGCCACTTCAATTAGCCGAATGCTAGACTCTTCGAAACTAGGGGCAAGAAGGAAACGAGCCAACATGCACAAACAAAGGGCGTGTTGCCGAAAATCCCGTCAAAGAAGATTACCTCGGTCGCCGACCTTAGAAAATCGACGAATCAGGCTGGGAATATCCAGCTCTCCGTTGTGGACCAAAGATTGAACCTCGTGTAGAGTAAGCCCGCACATCCGTCCCAAAGCTTGGATGTGGCCGAAACGGGGCTGAGGTATGATTTCCTCATCGTGCCGGGATTCTATTAGCACTTGAAATTCTTCAATTGTTGGGCATATTTCTTGTCCCCCGAAGTTAAAGATGTGTGTAATCGGGTTCCAGTATCTAGCTACAGCATGAAGGAATGGAAAACAAAACGGAGAACGACTCAACAGGAACAGTGCATTTAAGCCGAAACCCTAGAAATTCACCTTTCTCGAGCCGTCTAGAGTTGCAGTCTAATTCGGGAGTTTTTCAGCGAAAAATGGCTCCATTTGTGAAGAATTTGCGGCTAAAATGAAGAAACTACGAGGCTCAACCTTTTGTAGAAGATAAGGCAGTGAGTGGAAGCCAACTGTCAACAATCTAGAGGTTTTGCACATTGGTTGCCGGCAGGCCCTCTATCATGGCCAGTAACCCCTTTTTGTGGCCGGCAGTCTCTCATTTTGATCTGCTATCCACGTTTGTGTTGAATAGTGCTTGAAGCATGTGTTTTGTTCTGCTTTTAGTCTGTTTGTTTTGAATGCTTTTGGTTTTATCAAGTTTGCTATTTTTGTATGTCATTTGTTGTGGCATAGTTTTGCTTATCATGTTGAATGTTGTTCTGTTTATCAAGTTGTCTTTGTTTTGTTTATCGAGTTGTTGTTGTGTTGTTTATTGAGTTTGTATATTGCTTTCATTTATTTTATTTTCAAATGTTGGTAGGTTCATTACCCGGTTAAGAACGTTGTGCCAATACAAGTGTTCAGTTTTCATGATCAAATATCTCATTTTCATGTAATGCAGTGCTCATGATACAAAATACAATACTTTTTCATAAAAACTGGTTTTCATTCCGATCACGGTTGTCTTTACAAAAGTGCAATACAAAATTTTAAAGCAAATAAAACCTGTCTGAAGCTATGCATATGCTAATGCTACTAACTAAAAAGAAGCTAAGCAAAAAAATACAAGAAAATCAGCGCCAGCCATCTCAGGCTCGAGAGGCCCTCTTCGTTCTCTTCTTGGGCGGGAACTTAGAGCTATCACCATCAGTACCACTATCTGGCTCAATCATCACCACTCTCTGCTTCAAAGCCTGACTTAGCATCGCCTTTGCTCTTAGATCTAGAGCTATCGTCATCTCCACTCTCGGAGGACTCAGACTGCAAACTCACTGCCTTCTTGGAGCCACTCATCTTAGCATTGTTGTCACTCAACATTGGCTCCCAAGGGCTCCTCCGGCCTCGACTATGATGTTTCTCTCGACTTCATGCTGGGGCCCATCTCTCACTCCCCTCTGCTGCTCGAGAAGGTGGTGATGGTGTAGGCGCAACCGTTGGTGCTTTCGATAAGGCTGGAACCGGAAAAAATATAGTATTGACGCATCAAATACGAAATATGGTTGCAGATGCAATATAATGAAGTGAAAGAATGCAATGAGCCAGATATAGTGCAAGTGCAGTACAGTATGTTGGTGCAGCATGTAAGTGTGCTGAGACAAGGGGCATAATATATACTGTAATATGAGTATCAGTGCTTTAGTGAGAATGGTGTGTACAACAATATGAAAAATACTAAATTACGGGCAGAGAATAGGGAAAATACCTGGATGCCATGAAGATTGAGCAGTGCCTCCCTCCTCAGTATCATGCTCTCGAATGACGCTACTAGCTCGAGCAATCCTTCAGTGTTCCCGAGGGGTGCCTGCAAATGCATTGGGAATGGTCAGTATCCGGAAAAAACGAATATCAGAAAGAGAATGAAAAACTGGAAAAGATGTGGTACATACCGGAGGTGCATCGCGAGCTCTGACGTATCTATGTCTGCCTTCCACTGGCTCGATCAGAATCTGATAGGACGTCCCGGCCAACCGCCAGCATGTCAGGATGGTCAGAATCTCTGGCCAATCGGTAGCCTGTCTTGCGAGAGAAACCTCTTCAGTCCTGGCCCTCGTCGCTCGAGTCCTACCTGCCATAGGGGCACCTGTTACTATGCCTGCACGAGTGCCCATCAAGGGAGGCATAAAGTGTGTCTGGATGAATATTGCATAATCCCCCTCCCTGAGGAAGTAGTCGGCATCCAGGCCCCCGGTGACCTGAATCATCTCCTAGGAAGAGAGGCTTTCTTGGCCCTTATAAATACCGGAGGTGGCATGGGAACTACAGGCTTAGGCAAACCCAAGGTCTGGCGCACGAATCGCTTGCCTAGAAACAAAGCTCGGCAAACCGGGCCCTCTTGCACAAGTCAAAAATGGGATGCCCTTTGGGCACCAGCATACTGGTCTCTAACTCCAGCCAGTATCAACACCCAAGGCTGCTAAGCAATTTGCAAACAGGGGTTATATAGATGGTTAGTCGTCGTCAGTTGTTGATAAAGCAAAAGTAATTGTGAATTTTGGGTTACCTCTCTGATAGTTACTGTGTCGAAGCACCGACGAAAGAATGCGAAGGTCTCCGAGGTCCTCTGCAGACATCTGCCACCATACCAGTGAGAGTATGGCACAACAGGAGGCATCTCTACCTTTGGCTCTAGGGCAAGGGTCGAGAAATATGCGTATATCCATAGCTACAAAGAACAAGCAATTGTAAGTATATAGTGTACAGAAAGTAGAATGTGTGTATAGTGTACAAAAAGTACAAATACAGAATGTACTATTATTCTGAGCATAACCAATAAACACACAATCTACTGTTTTTGGTCCAATCTTAGTCTTTTTAGGAACAGGAGCTTCAACTTTTGCCAAACACCCCCACACTTTTAAGTATTTGTAGGAAGGCGGTCGACCTTTCCACAATTCATAAGGAGTACTGTTGGTTTTCTTGTGAGGTATTCTATTAAGAACATAATTAGCAGACAATATTGTTTCCCCCCACAAGTTCTGTGGTAAGCCTGAACTTAGTAACATGGCATTTATCATTTCTTTAAGGGTTCTATTCTTCCTTTCAGCAATTCCATTTTGCTGAGGAGAATAAGGTGCTGTAGTTTGGTGAATAAAGTCATGTTGTGCACAAAATTCATTTAATGGTGCATCGTATTCACCACCCCTATCACTTCTAATATAAATCAAAATATAACATCCAACACATGTTGTCTATGATGTGCTTGATTTCATAAAATTCAAATCATGATTCATAAATTTCAAATGAAAAAACCAAAATAATTATGATTACACAAATCAGAATTAATGTTTTGACAAAATTATATCCTCATAAAAAATTTTGCCTAAAAATCAAACAATTCAAACAACCCATTTTATTGTAAGAGATACAATTAAATATTTGTGACAAAAGAAAATTACATTATCTTATCTAATTCAAGAGATACATTCCCATATTAATATTATGGTTTATAATTTAACAAATTCTACTATGCAAGTAAAATAAAAATTAACGACATCTCATGTCACAAGTTCAAAACAAACTAATAATCAACATAAAAGATTTCTTAAAATTATTTCCAATTAAATGGAACTATTTAAATCATCATGTTTACATTTCTCTGGTGTTTAAATATCCATTCAAAAATTGATTGGAAAAACTCAAATTAATCCGCTTATGTACAAGGTCAACATATCAATTGATCATTCCAAATCACATGAAATTATTTTTTTTTAAGAAACAACTCAAGTTGATATCAATACATGCAAATCAAACGCATCAACTAAAAATAATGAATTAACCAAATAAAAAAAATAAATTTGCCATAAAGGTTTTTTCGTAATAAAAATGAAATTAGTTTGTAAAACTAATATTTAACTCCAGAATCAAATACTTCCAAGTACTAACACCTTTTCACAAAGGGTTTAAGTGACCTTCCAAACGAAACCGTAAGTCACGTACAAAATTTACAGATTGTAACCGAAACACAAAGTTATATGATTGATTAACAAAATTAATTTTCTACTTATTAAAACCAGAAAATAAATTATAACACAAAATAATTTTATTTTTCTTGTTACTAAAACTAGAAAATAATATAATTTTATTTTTCTTGTTACTAAAACTAGAAAATAAAATACCATAATAATATCTGATTACAAAAATCAAAAAAACACACCACAAATTAATTTTCTAGTTACCAAAACCAGAAAATAAATTAAAACACAAAATTATTTTATTTTCCTTGTTACTCAAACTAGAAAAATAAAATACCAAAATAATTTTCTGTAACACCAAATAATATTCTGCAATTGTTAATGATACCAGTATATTACTACTAGTTGTCAAAAAAAAAATAGACAGTATATTACTACTATCCATCAAATAGTTTATAAATACTATTTGTATTTTCCAATCAGAATATTACTTTGAAAACACAGAAAATTAATTACAATGAAGACACCAAAAATAATTATGTCTTAAGATTGTTAGACAATCTTCACTGTATTTAAAAAGATTAAATTCTGTTGTGTACTTAACAACAACCAGAATATAAAAGAAATAAAAGAAAGGAGAGAATTTGTTTGATTACAAAAATCAAACTTGAAACAAAAATAAATAAAGAAAAACAGATTTTATTTTGTTACAAAAACAAAATTAAAATTTGATTAAATAAACAAATAAAACAAAATAATAAATTAAACAATTTACTTGATTAATTTCTTTGAATAATTATCTGATCAGGTTCAGTGTTTGACACTGTGTCCTTAAGATAGATTCGTCCTCTCCACGGTGCTTTCAGAATTTGGACGTCTATCTCCCAGAATAAAATGATCTACTACAAACAATAGCAACACTACAAATTGTTTGCCTAACGAACACACTAAGTGTTTATACTCTCTCACAGAAGCAAATAATGCAACAATATGAAGAGAATGTTTACAGAATTATGAAAGACGAAAATTTTGAGTTACCAAATTCAAATGAGGACTGTCCTATTTATAGATGGATTGGTGGCTGCAGGTTTTGAATTAAACAGGTGCAAACCTATTTGAACATGTATGAAACCTGTTTGGTTTTTGAATTTAAACAGATTCGAATCTGTTGAGTTCACAATTCAAACAGATAACAAAAATGGGAAGGGCCTTGTTTGGATGTACAGTAAAGTTTATTTCCGATTTAATTTGAATTCTAGATTTTATTTTACCAAAAATAAAATTAAATTCAAATGTTTTTGGCCCAAAAAGATTAGTATTGGGCCGAACAAGCCCAACCTAACCACACACCACGCATTCGCGCCCAAGCTCAGCCCGCCCAACCGGATGGACGACGGCGCGTGTGTGGTGATTTTTGGGTCCAATGGGTCTAGCCCATTTTGCCATAACCTCTCCCTCTAAAACACTTGGGTACCCCTTGGGGCACACCTCAAGTACCAAACCCATGCCTTATAAACCCATTCAAAACTTCCCACTAAATCAATGTGGGACAAGCCTTATTCAAACCTTTAAGGATTTTCCACCAAAACTCCATTTCCATGTAGCACACTTTGGCTTCAATTTTCCATTCACTCGGTAATGGTTTTGAGCAACTAAATATACCACGTGAATCACAACGCGGCATAAAATGTGTTACCACTTTGACTCGCGTAAATCGACGCACGGGGCCCACCTAAAAAATAGACCAAATTTTAAAAAAAATTCTGGTTTTACCTAGAATTTTATAACCATTTCCAACATATATTACCACACAATTTGTCAAACCAAAACCACACCCTTTTTCCATTATCCACCACAATCTAGAAGTTGTTCACATAAAATTGAAACAGATTGCGTTTAAGCTTTGAAACTACGGCAATGTCGCCCCAGATTTTTGAGAATCTACATCTAGAGTTGATAAATGGATGCCAATCACCTCCCTCAAAGCAATACTTGCTGCATAATACCTTTATCCAAAGTGAATTATCTTCATTGGCAAATCTCCACCACCACTTAATCAAGAGGCAAACATTGACATCCCTTAATCTCCCCACTCCCAGTCCACCATGATTAGTACTCCTAGTTATCTCATCCCACTTAACCAAGTGAACCTTCCTCTTTAAATCAAATCCCTCCCCAAAGAAATGCAACTTGGATTCTATCAATTTCTTTGGCCACTCCTTCAAGAATCTTGAATAGAGAAAGATAGTAAACTGACAAACTAGACATGACTGATTTTATGAGGGTTAATCTTCTAGCATAAGATAAAAATCTCCTCTTCCACCCAGCAAGTTTGGATTTCATTTTGTCTATGACTGGTTTCCAAATCTTCTTCTTGTTTGGACTAGCACCCAAAGGCAGCCCCATATATTTTAGTGGTAATTTCGAAGTCTTGCAATTTAACTTGGTTGCAAACTCGATAAGCAAAGAGTCAGAAATTCCAACCCCACAAACCACACTCTTGTGAAAGTTAATCTTAAGCCCTAATAGAATTTCAAAACATGTTAGAATCCTTTTAATATTTGCTACTTCTTCTCAATTGGCTTCACAAAAGCATAGTGAGTCATCTGCAAATTGCAAGTGTGACACAACCCCTCATTTTGAACCAATTTCAACTCCTTTTAATATTCCAAACTCTATTTCCCTTAGCATTAAAATGTTTAACCCTTTGGCAACCAAATTGAATAGAAGAGATGATAAAGGATCACCTTGTTTGAGTCCTTTGTGAGGGCTAAATTCTTGTGTTGGTGATCTATTTACTAGCACTAAAATTCTAGAGGTGGAGACACACTCTTTCATCTAAGAAATCCATTTTGATCTGAATCCAAAATTTGAAAGTATTGAAAAGAGAAATTCCCAGTTCACAGAGTCAAATGCTTTTGCAAAATAAAGTTTGAGAAGCAGACTCTTATTCTTCATTTTTTCCCACCCATCAACTATTTCATTTGCAATCAAAACCCCATCAATTATGTTCCTACCCTCAATAAGGTTGTTTGAGTTTCACTTATCACCTCATGTAGCACTACCTTCAATCTATTTGAGAGGACCTTGGTGAGAATTTTGTACATAGAGCCAATCAAGCTTATTGGTCTAAAATCATTCAAGCAGCTTGCGTTATCCAACTTTGGAACAAGGGTGATAAATGAGTTGTTGATTCCTTTAGGCAATCTACCAAAGTTATGGAATTATTTATGAAATGAATTACCTCATGTTTGATGACATTCCAGAATTTTTGGAAGGAAAGAAGGTTAAAACCATCAGGCCCAAGAGCTTTGTTCCTATTGAAGTCTATGATTGCTACCCATATCTCATTCTCATTGAATTCTGCCTGCAACTGATTGAAAGAAGCACTATTCCCCATATTCTTGAATGAACCTGATAGCACATGTCTGTATTTCCACTCCTCAGCAAATTGATTCATAAAATGTGAACATACGTCCTGCTTTACTTGGTTTGGTTTTCCAACATGAATAAATTTAATTACATTTCTGTTTTGTCTGCTATTGGCTGTGATATGGAAAAATCTGGTATTCCTGTCACCTTTCAAGTTCCAATCTAATCTTGATTTTTGTAGCCATCACCATTCCACCAATCTATTGAGCTTTCCAACCTCATTTATTGTCTCCCTTTTTTGACTCACCTCTGCCTCTTCCAGTGTTCTGACTTCTGTAAGCAAATCAAGTTCATGCAGTCTCTCCACAGCTTTTTTAAGCTTCATTGTAACATCCCTAAACACATCTCTACTCCATTCCTAGAGTGTCGTCTTTAATGCATAGAGTTTTGTTTGAAGGATATATCTAGAACTCCCACACACTAGAGTTTTTATCCGAACTTTTTAAAACAAAGATGAGAAGTAGGGGTGCAAAATCCAAGCATTCAGAAATCTAAAGGGTTCAGGACCCCAATCCCTCACATCTTCCTTTTCAATTAATGGACAATGGATAGAGACAATTCTAGGCAAGCCCCAAAACTTAAATTTGAATATTTCAAGCCACGAAGGATTAAGAAGGAATTTGTCAATTCTACTCTATTTTACTCCACTTTGTGCATTGCTCCATGTAAATTTCCTACCCGGCATGTGTATATCCACTAGTTCACAATTATTAATAAAATCATTAAAATCTTTCATGCCACTGTCTCTTCTAGAGCATCCAATTCTTTCACCCACACTTCTAATCTCATTGAAATCCCCTTCCAAACACCATGGATGAGGAAATCCAGCTTTGAGATTATATAAAATTTCCCAGAGTCTACCCTTTTTGACTGCATCATTAGGTGCATATAAATTTGTAATAACACACTGGAAAGTGCTAAGAACAGTACCTGAAAGTAAAATAAAATTCTAGCTGTAACAACAATCCGAGAGTTGAAAAATCTCAGGATCCCAGATGCATAGTAAACCACTAGCAGAACCTTCAAAGATCCACACTCATGAGCTCCATCTTGTCCCTGGACCAGATTTGCTCAGCATCCACCATAGACAAATTTGCTTTTTTTGTTTCCTGAAGTAACACCATGTCAATCTTTCTCTCCTTAATTATATTTTTAATTCTTCTCCCCTTTTCAATCTTCCTCATACCTCTAATATTCCAAGATATAAGCTTCATTAAAACGAGTTTTAACTCTTAAACCACCTAGATTGTGTTGATTATACATCTCCTATTTTCTTTTCCTTCATCTTCTCATTATCCTTCTCTTCAATTTGCACAATTTTTCTTAGAGCTTCAGAGTCATTTTCTTTGCAGTGTTGCTTGAGCTTCAATTAGGTTGACTTTAATCTTGCTAGATTTGGAACCAGATGAGTTTGATTTTGAGAGTGCTGCTGCTACTGCTCTAACCATAACTCTTTGTGGGCTGCCTTGCTTGAACTTGCCCTTTTTTGCCCCATTCTTCTGGCTAGACCTATGAATCCTCCCAGAACTATAGTGCTATTAGCTTGATCTCTTCTTTTCCCTTTTTTTCTATTCATCTTCAATAATCTGTTGGTTGATGAGCTAGCCCCAGATTTAGAACACACTGTTATGGGCTTGTTAGTCTCCCATTCATTGGTTTGCTTAATTGTTGAATTTGGAGAGCCTAAGCTAGACTTATATAGCCCTTCAGATTGTAGTCTTTTGGGCCCATTATTAACCTCCCAAAGCCTACTAGTTTGTGCATTGGATTGGGCTCGATCCAAAGCCACTTCTAGATTAATGCCTTGTTTTACCTTCCCAGATCCATTAAGACTTTTAATATAACCAGGTATGAGTATCTGGCTAACCACATTTAGAGCTTCGTGAGCACTCTTATTCTGCTTGCTATCCTTCATTGTTCTTGTCTCCTGCACACATGTCTCAGCCCTAGTTGATTTTCCCATGCTATCTTTTGTCTCCTCAACCATTGATGTCTCTTCCCAAGTGCTTTTACCTAGGCCTGCACTTCTTTCCTCCTTGCTATCTCTGATATCTTTATTTGCCAGCACATCTCTAACTGCCATTTCAGCATCCATATCATCTGCCTTGTCATCACCTTCTTCGACCACTGTGTTTTCTTCCATAGAGTTTTGCACACCATATGAGTTGGAACTAAAGATCTCCTCATCCCCTTGATGTCAAGTGCATCTGCAGTTGATCCTCACCTATTGTATGATCTGATCTTCACATACTCATACTGGATAGACCCTCCATTTGAACTTCAAATTTATGTCTTTATTGGTCAGTTCCATATTGCTGGTAGTAATTCTTACCCTACTGTCGCGGAAGGATGATGATTGACAAACATCACCATCAAAGTAGGTAACACCTCTCCAAATTCTTCTAATTTTCCTGAAAGTATCCGAGTTCCATAAGTTGAGGGGAATGCTAAAGAAACTCAGCCACACATGCCTTTCCTGTTCCAGTTGAAGGTTTGATGACCATTCCGTAATGCATTCATTGCACTCCTGAGTCCATTCCTTAAGCATTCGTTTCTTGTTCTTCGTCTCCTCCACTGACTTGAATGTTATCACAATATTGTTAGGGAAAATCGATGTGATTCCCCACAAGTAAATCAATCAATGGGAATAAAAACTAATGCGGAAAAATTAAATCAAAGGCAACACAATAATTTTACGTGGTTCCCTCAATGTGAGGTACGTCCACGGGATCAAAATCCGATTCCACTATCAACCAAAAGGTTTCCAAACGATTACAAACGAGACACTAATGGTCTCACAAAACCATCCTTAGGTGAATTCCAAATAATCACAAATAAACAAGAGGAAAGACCTCACCAAATAGAAGAATCAAAATCTTCAGAACCAGAGTTGAAGAAGACCTAAAATAACGAACCAAATCAACACCGAACTGAAGCAGCCGCTTCAAAGTAGAATAACAAACCAAGGCACCAATACTTGTTTGACCAAGTCAAAACCCAAAGCAACAATCAATTAGTTGTTGTTCCACAAAGCAAATCCCACCAAATTGATTTTTCAATCAATACAATTTGTAGCCACCGCAACACATTATCTCACAGAGAAGATTTAATCGGCAGCCGTTCACAACTTAGGGATGAGCAAAAAACAATACTAAAAATATTGTGAATCTAGGATTTTTTTAACAAAACCTTAGTTGTTTCCAAATTGGATTGGGTCTCCACAAATTAAATATAATATATAAAAATATATTATAATTAATACTAAACCAAATTAAACTCTTTTTCCAAAACCAATTGGGTCCCACATTCCAATAAGGAGGTATACCCAACAATTCTCCCCCTACCGACTTAGGTGGAGACATCAACCATACCCGCCAAAGTTCGACACTTTAAATGTTTGTCCCTCGACAAAGTCTTTGTCAACATATCTGAAATATTATCATCTGTGTGAACCTTTTCGAGTTGTAACAATTTCGAATCTAACACATCACGAATCCAATGGTATCTCACATCAATGTGTTTTGATCTCGAATGAAAAATAGAATTTTTACTCAAGTGAATAGCACTTTGACTATCACAATAAAGCACATACTTTTCTTGCTTTAAACCCAACTCTTGCAAAAATTTCTTCAACCATAACTCTTCTTTGCAAGCTTCTGTAATGGTAATAAATTCAGCTTTGGTAGTTGAGAGAGCAACACATTTTTGTAATTTAGATTGCCATGCCACAACTCCCCCTGCAAAAGTCATCAAATACCCCGAAGTAGATTTCCTAGAATCAACATCATCAGCCATGTCAGAATCTGTGAACCCATCAAGCATCGGCTTACCATCCCCAAAACACAAACACACCTTCGAAGTCCCTCGAAGATATCTTAGAATCCATTTTACCGCCGCCCAATGTTCTTTACCCGGATTAGAGAGAAACCGACTCACTACACCAACGGCGTGAGCAATATCTGGCCTTGTACAAACCATGGCGTACATCAAAGAACCAACTGCTGAAGCATAAGGAACTTTCAACATCTCTTCTTTGTCTTTCTCATTTGTAGGACATTGATTCGAACTAAGCTTGAAGTGACCTGCAAGTGGACAACCAACCGGCTTTGCTTTATTCATGTTGAACCTCTCAAGAACTTTCTCAATGTAGCTTTCTTGAGACAACCAAATCAGTCCCTCTTTGCGATCACGAACAATTTTCATACCAAGTATTTGCTTTGCCGGCCCCAAATCTTTCATAGCAAAAGTTTTACTCAACTCTAACTTCAACCTGTTTATCATGGTAGAATCTTGACCCACAATTAGCATGTCATCAACATAAAGCAAAAGAATAATAAACTTACCATCCGGAAAAATTTTCACAAACACACAATGGTCCGAAGTGGTTTTAGAAAAATCATTATTCATCATGAAAGAGTCAAATTTTTTGTACCATTGCCGCGGAGCTTGCTTGAGACCATACAAACTTTTCTTCAATTTGCAAACAAATTTCTCTTTCCCTTTCTCTACAAAACCTTCCGGTTGCTCCATGTAAATTTCTTCTTCAAGATCACTATGAAGAAATGCGGTCTTCACATCAAGTTGCTCAACTTCAAGGTTCATACTTGCAGCCATGCCAAGTACAACCCGAATAGAAGACATCTTTACAACCGGCGAGAAAATCTCGTCAAAGTCAATACCTTTCTTTTACCCAAAGCCTTTTACAACAAGACGTGCTTTGTACCTCAGATTCTTCCTATCAGTCTTCAATTTGAAAACCCATTTATTTTTCAAAATTTTCCTCCCTTTAGGTAACTTCACTAAATCATAAGTCTGGTTTTCAAGCAAGGAGTTCATCTCCTCTTCCATGACCTTTTTCCAATCATCTTTCTTTGCATGCTCAATTGCTTCTTGGTAGCTCTCCGGCTCCCCTTGATCGGAAATCAACACAAATTCATTGGGAGGATACTTTTTTGAAGGTTGTCGGTCCCTTGTAGATTTCCTCAACTCAAGTTGTGGTGGCGGTTCTTGAGTTGAATGCTCTTCCTCAATTTCTGGCTCAACTTTATTAGGATTAGCATCATCCTCTATATCTTCAATAGGTGGCTGCACATCTCCCCCATTTTCATCATTAACTGAAGATGAAGGAGATGGATCCATGTCAATGAGATCACTAGTTTTTGGTTCCGGTTAATCACCTTTACTAAAGTCTTCAATTGTTTGGTCTTCAAGAAACACAACATCACGGCTTCGAATGACTTTCTTGTCGACCGGATCCCATAATCTATACCCGAATTCATCACGCCTATAGCCAAGAAAAATACATTGTCTTGACTTACTATCAAGCTTGGACCTCTCATCCTTTGGAATGTGAACAAAAGCTCGGCAACCAAACACTCTCAAGTGCTCATAAGACACATCTTTGCCAGTCCAAACTCTTTCAGGGACATCACCATTCAAAGGATAGCAAGGAGACAAATTGATCACGTCAACCGCTGTACTCATTGCCTCACCCCAAAAGGATCTTGATAATTTAGCTTGTGAAAGCAAACACCTTGTTCTTTCTACAATGGTGCGGTTCATCCTCTCGGCAATTCCATTTTGTTGAGGAGTCTTCTTAACTGTCTTTTGGTGCCGAATACCTTGGCTGCGACAATACTCATCAAATGGCCCAATGTATTCACCACCATTGTCTGTTCGGATGCACTTCAATTTCTGCCCTGTTTCTCTTTCAACCATGGCCTGAAAATGCTTAAATACTTCTAAAACTTGATCTTTAGTTTTTAGTAGAAAAGCCCAAACTTTCCTTGAATAATCATCAATGAAGGTAACAAAATAAAGTGCACCACCATGTGTTCTAACTTTTAAAGGACCACAAACATCCGAATGAATCAACTCCAAAACATTTTCTTTTCTAGAAGCAACATTTTTAT
Organism: Camellia lanceoleosa; assembly: GCA_025200525.1. Lineage (NCBI taxonomy): Eukaryota > Viridiplantae > Streptophyta > Magnoliopsida > Ericales > Theaceae > Camellia > Camellia lanceoleosa. The sequence goes on from CM045767.1 coordinate 24,246,992, forward strand.
GAAAAGAAACTCTATGTTGTTTACCCGCCAAACAATGAACACAAGTTTTAAGATGTGTACCTTTCAAATCGGGTAGAAGTTCTTTCTTGAACAAAACTTGTAGCCCCTTTTCACTCATGTGCCCAAGTCACCTGTGCCACAATTCAGTAGAAGTATCATCTTCAAGTGCATTGACAACACCTTTACAAATTTTTCCTTGCATCGAATAAAGTGTATGAGTCTTCTTGCACTTAGCCACCACCAAAGAACCCTTTGTGAGCTTCCATATTCCATCACCAAATTTGTTGTTGAAGCCTTTATCATCTAGCTTCCCAGTAGAGATCAAATTGAGGCGAATGTCGGGAACATGCCTCACATCTTTAAGCAACAACTTGCAGCCCAAATTTGTTTCCAAGCAAACATCACCCATACCAATAATCTTGGACAAACCTTCATTACCCATTCGAACAGAACCATAATCTGCTTCAGTGTAGGTAGTGAAGAAATCAACTCGAGAAGTCACATGAAAAGAAGCACCAGAATTAATCACCCAATTGCTCTCTTGGCCCACGAAATTGATACAATCATCTTCACAAACGACCATGAGATCATCGGTAGTAACTGCTGTTGTGTCTTCTTGCTTCTTATCCACACTTTTGTCACTCCTTTTCTCCTTGTTCTTGAGCTTTCGACATTCCCGCTTCATGTGCCCTTTCTCATGGCAATAATAACACTCAATGTCTTTATTTGAAAAAGAACCATCTTTTGATTTGTCCCGGCTTTAATCACGACCATGAGGAGTTTTACTTCTCCCTTTTGTTTTGCTTCGGCCTCTCACAACAAATGCTTCTGAATGAGAGGAACCTGCTGATTTTCTTCTAGTTTCTTCATTCAACAAGCTACTGGTGACTTGGCCCATTGTGACAACTCTATCGGGCGCCGAATTACTAACTGTCACAACCAAAGTCTCCCAACTTTCGGGCAAAGAACTAAGTAGCATCAAAGCCTGCAACTCATCATCAAAAACAATTTTCATAGAAGCAAGTTGGTTAACAATACTCTTTATTTCATTCAGATGTTCCAGAATAGGGCTGCCCTCTTTATATTTTAAATTAACCAACTTACGAAACAGAAAGGCTTTATTTGTGGCTGATTTTCTATCATAAAGACTCTAATTTTTTCCATAAATCATGTGCCGAAGTTTCAGTAGCAACATGATGAAACACACTGTCATCAATCCATTGACGGATAACACCAACGGCTTTTCGATTAAGCCTCTTCCACTCATCATCTTTCATATCATCAGGTTTGCCACTATCACCCTCAATAGGCCCATACAAGTCTTTACAAAATAATAGGTCCTCCATTTTAGTTTTCCAAGTTACCCAATTGCTTCCATTGAAGCTAGACATACGACCTACATTCCCCTCCATTGATTTACACAAATAAATAAATCTCAATAAACCGTAAGCTCTGATACCAGTTGTTAGGAAAAATCGATGTGATTCCCCACAAGTAAATGAATCAATGGGAATAAAAACTAATGCGGAAAAATTAAATCAAAGGCAACACAAGAATTTTACGTGGTTCCCTCAATGTGAGGTACGTCCACGGGATCGAAATCCGATTTCACTATCAACCAAAAGGTTTCCAAACGATTACAAACGAGACACTAATGGTCTCACAAAACCACCCTTAGGTGAATTCCAAATAATCACAAATAAACAAGAGGAAAGACCTCACCAAATAGAAGAATCAAAATCTTCAGAACCAGAGTTGAAGAAGACCTAAAATAACGAACCAAATCAACACCGAACTGAAGCAGCCGCTTCAAAGTAGAATAACAAACCAAGGCACCAATACTTGTTTGACCAAGTCAAAACCCAAAGCAACAATCAATTAGTTGTTGTTCCACAAAGCAAATCCCACCAAATTGATTTTTCAATCAATACAATTTGTAGCCACCGCAACACATTATCTCACAGAGAAGATTTAATCGGCAGCCGTTCACAACCTAGGGATGAGCAAAAAACAATACCTAAAAATATTGTGAATCTAGGGTGTTTTTAACAAAACCTTAGTTGTTTCCAAATTGGATTGGGTCTCCACAAATTAAATATAATATATAAAAATATATTATAATTAATACTAAACCAAATTAAACTCTTTTTCCAAAACCAATTGGGTCCCATACTCCAATAAGGAGGTATACCCAACAAATATCTCAACTGCCTCCTTCTCTTACTAATATGTCCTTAATTCCTCTTGCTTTAAGTTCATCTTTCAGATTATTAGCAGAGTAATTTGGTTTTAATCTTATGAATACACTTTCATATAACCACTCATTACCAATCTCATTCACTTTGATAGTAGTTACTGATGTCTCTAGTGGTTCCACTCCCCTTGTAGCCTTTGCAAAAGTCCTCGTATCAATACCCTGCTTCCATCCCTTTTAGGGTTGATGTGCAGAAAATTTGCCGACCTCATTCTTCCTCCCTTTCATTGTAATAGGTTGTCTACTTCTATCGTTCACCTGGCCATACTCTGTATTCTTAACTGCCAATGCTTTATCCCCCACCCACAAGCCATCAACTTTTTGGGTAGCTACGTTTGCTGCTACAGGACAATCAAATCTCACAAAGCCAAATGTTGTGTTCGTTGCTTTCTTTCTCTTTTGTGGGATGAATGCATCCTTGACAATTCCAGAGTTTGAGAATAACATGTGAAGACTTTTTGGCTCCATTGATTTAGGTAAATTGTCCACAAATAGTGTGAACAATCTTGACCTCATCCCCCTAATCCCTACTCCTTGGTATCCTTGTTTTCTTCTCTACTGAACTACTGGTATCCATCCTCCTTGCTCTAGCTGCAAACCTCCTCTTACCATTGCTAAATGATATGTTGTTGCCCCACTGTGGATCCACATTGGTTTAATTTGATGATTCTTTTTATTATATACTTGATGCAGTAACAAACACGAAATATGAATTTAGAATCTATTGTTTCAAAAGAGAATACTGAAAGTAGATATTTCTTTAGACTCATGGAATGTTTTGATTTTGTTTCAATACACCTCATAAATTATTTTTAGATTCAAATTACCTTTATCTTTCTCAACAACTCATAACCCTAATTAGTGCTCCTGGTGGCCGCCACCTCCAATCCAGCCACTTCTTGTTTAGTCGTCATACTTGAGTTTGCAAGCCAATAATGATGTCTCCTCTCCAGAACCCCTCATTCACTTCCTTTTTCTCTTCTCTTTCTTCTTATTTTCTTGTTCTCTATCTTTAGCCACCTGCACTAGCCATATACACTACGAACTTTTTTCTAGTCACCATTGTAACCCTAACTCTTGTGACCTACCACTCTGGTTGCCTCTAACCACCACAACCATTATAGTCCATACTCTAATGAGTTTTACCCTAGAGAGAGAGAGAGAGAGAGAGAGAGAGAGAGAGAGAGGGAAAGATTTAATGTTTCAGGCAACGAGAAAAAAAGAAAAAGAAAAAGAGAGAGTGCAGAAAGAGGATCATAAGGAGTCATGAAGGAGAGGAGAAGATAGTGTTGTGAAGGGATGTGAAAGGGCGATGGGGGTTGGAATAGAGGTAATGCTTGAGCTGGAGGTGCGACGGTGAATGGTAGGTTATAGTGTTGGATGGCAGTGGTGTGTAAGGGATATATATTGAGAAATTAAGGTTTAAAATTTTGTTTAGAAGAGTAATTTATTTTAGGAACAAAATTATAATTAAAAAAAATTAAGGGCACTTGGGCTGTAAATCTAATTTTGAAACTTTTGGAGCCATAGGGATAATAATAATTGATAAAGACCATATTATCTTTACCTATCTATTTATTTCTCCACTATTCTACCTATTTTTTCACCTTTATGTCTACTGTTACTTATCTGTCCATATCACCACCACCACCAATCGCCATTGGTCGTCTTTGGCGACTTTTTCGGTGATTTTTTTGGAGGCTTTTTTGGCAATCAAAGGTGGTTTGGCGACTTTGTAGTGAAAGATTTCGGGTTTAACTCTAGAAACACTATAAGAATCTGTACTTTTAGAGACCACTTTCCGCGACTAATATAAAAGTTGGTAGCTAAAAGTTACCTTTTGGCGACCAAATATTAATTAGTCGTGAATGATCATTATTTTTGGCGACTAAATATGAGTTGGTCACAGAAGGTCATATTTTGGCGACCAAAAAATGAGTTGGTCGCAGAAAGTGGTATGCTTTTGACGACCAACTACAAATTTGGTCACGGAAGGTCACATTTTGGCGACAAAAAAATAAGTTGGTCGCGGAAGATTAAAAATAAGTTGGTTGTGACATTGGCGATCAAAATTTTAGTCGCCAAAAATTTATTTTTCCCGACCAAAAATATTTTAGTTGTCGTATATTGAGTTTTGGCTACTAAAACAATTTAGTCGCCGAATGGAAAATAATTTTTTTTTTCTTTGGTGACCAAAAATTTGATTGCCAAAAATTTATTTTCAACAACCAAAAAAAATTTAGTCGCCAAATTAGTACTTTTAGCGACTAATATTTTAGCCGCCGTTAATTGAGATTTGGCAACTAATAAAGTTTGTCGGTGAAGGTACCTTTTCTGCGACTAATCTGGTCTTTTGGTTGCCAAAAGTTTGGGAGGGAAATTTGAAATGTGGGGGCAGGAATTGAAATTTTTTTGCAACAAAAAAAATTTGTTCGCCGATTGTTAAACGACGTCGTTTTTTACCAATTATAAAATTATTAATGAGGAATATATTTTCATCACCAATAATTTTAAATATTAAAAAAAATAATAATTTTAAATATTTTAAAACTATTTGATGAAGAACATATTTAAATCGTCAATAATTTTACCATTTTAAAATTTTTGGTGAGAAAATTATTTTATCACTAATTTTGGAGAGAAAACTTTGTGATATTGGTGGTAATGAAAAAAAAAAAAAAAAAACCCTACTAATTTCCCCCCTCCTTTTTTTTGGGTGCTTTAGTTTTCCTTTCACCCCTCTCTTGCAAAGCACATATTCTCTGCCTTCAGCCCCCCTTTTTCTTCTTCAGCTTGTTCTCTTCTTTTAACGTCGCCACTGACGTCGCCCATTCTTCTCCTTCAATGCCGCCACCAACGTCACTCTTTTTTTTTTTGGTCATTTATGAGTTTTAAATTTTTTTTTATAAAAAGAATTAAATATTTATATTATACCTAACTAAACAAAATTTAAAATTTAAAAATATATATAATTCACTCCACCATTAAAAAAAATAAAAATCACTTGAGATTATTGTTTGAAAAAAATAATTACTTAAAGTTTTTTTTTGGGATCATCAGACCACTTGGTCTCTCTCTCTCTCTCTCTCTCTCTCTCTCTCTCCATCCTTTTCATTCTCTCATCTCTCACTCATTTGTGCTCTCCCGATGCAGAAGCTTCTCTTCACCGATCCCCTCACTCTTTCTCATCAACGATGTAACCACGCCCGCGGGGGACCTCGCTACAGTTCGGACTCGGTTTTGTTGCGGTTCTAAATCTCGAACCAAAGAGTCCAAATCCGGCAAATCGTTTTGAGAAAACAGATTTTTTTGAAAGAAGTGCCAAACATGGACTGCTTTGCGGATAACGTAGTCGCCACCTAAATATTTTTAAATGGGAAATTTAGGAAACCCCGACTCGGTGCCAAAAGGCCACGTGTCCGTCATCACCAAAGTTGGCTCGAACTTGGGTACGATTAGGAAGGTCACATCGTGAGCATTCTCTCGCCGGTCAAAGACCGGCCTCTACTAACCATGATATCTGATTTTGAAAACTTTGTGAGTTCTTATTCCGGTTATTAGCGTAGATTACTATGTGATGCTCGCAGCAAACAAGTATAGACTGGGCCGTCTGAATTGGAACTAAACATCTCATGTTTGTTTGTGAAAGATGGTTTGCTACCCGCAGGTAGGCTTAAAATATAGATTTTGCCACAATCTAGTGGGCTTAACAAACAATTGATGAATTGCTCCAATTCAGATAACTCAACCTCCACCCACAGGCATTCAAGGCAGTTATATCACATAAGCATTTAGCCTCATGGAAAGCATGCTATCATGGCAACACTCACACGCATGCAAGGATGCTAAAGCATAATCACTTACCGAGTACTCCAAGCCAAAACAGAAAGCTTATTAGAAATCATGCATGATCCTAAAATATACAGAATGCCTAATGCAACACATGCAAAAATGCAACTATAGCAGGCTCGGCTATTCTAAAGATGGCATATGAAATGCAACGGCTAACATGTATTCAACTTAGAATTGAAATACAAATGCAGTTTGTATGATGCGCCGAGCCCGATGCATGCAATACAGATGAATGATGCAAACATGCTGTCATACTGTATGCTAATTGAAATATGCCCTATATCTAACCATCCAAAGCGGATAAATAAAAGGGAGAAAGAAATGGGGGTTGGAAGACATACATCACACTCACACACCCTTATTACATTTATGCTCGCACAGAGGGTCCGAATAAATATACAAATCAATAAAAGAATATACACCGAAATAAATATACAAATTCTAATTAATTAACAAGTTAATTACAAAAGAATTAAATCGGGCGTGCAAGCTGTGGACCGCCTCGCTTCGATAGATGATGTATGCCGGATCGCTTGGCGCGAAATCCACCGAATGCCCCGATTAGCCTCTGCTTGCAATATTTCTCGAAATGCGCTATTTGGACTCAAAAGTTGATTGTTGATTTTGTCGCAACAGAGAGCGTGAAAAGGGCATAGCAATGTATTTTCACAAATATATGCATGCCCGATCCTCGTACACCAATCACGATACCGATGCATGATGGCAGAGGAACCGGATTGCACAACTCAATATAGGGATGAATGCGTATGAATGCGACAACAAAACCTAACTCCATCATGGGTAATCCGGAGTCCGGTGACTTGGGAATTGAGACTCATTCCGTTACTTTCGAGTACAAACCGTGCCTCGCTTCGCGGCGATATGCATGATATGCATGAAATGTAGCCGAGATGTGATATAGCATGCACAATGCCATGAAAATGAGATGCCTCGAAATGCGTGTCCACGCACGCAAAACCGAGGCGATGCGAATGACACGCGAAATGTAATGATGGACTTATACCAACATGAAGGGGCCTCGCCACACTCACATAGGATGCCTAATGAAAAGACGAGGTGCCTCGAAATGCGTGCCCATCGCACGCAAAACCGAGGCAATGACTTAATATAAATCGGATAAAAGCAGAATGTCTCAAAATGCGTGCACGCCAGCACGCAAACCGAGGCGAGGCATACGCAATGCCAAGCGGATAAAACAGAAGTGCCTGAAATGCGTGCACACGCGCACGCAAACCGAGGCGAAGGCATACGCAATGCCGAAGCGGATAAAATAGAGTGTTTGAAATCGTGCACACGGCACGCAAATCGAGGCGAAGGCATACGCAATGCCAAGCGGATAAAATGTAGTACCTCGAAATGCGGCACACGCACGCAAACCGAGGCGGTTAAAATGGAGATCGATAAATGCGGCACACGCGCACGCAAAACCGAGGCGATGATGGCGATGCAAAATCGGATAAACCGGCAGCCAAAATGCGGCACACGCACGCAAATCGAGGCGATGATGAAATGAGATGAAATGGCATACGGAATGCAACGATGGGCTTACACCAACATGGGAGAGCCTCGGCTCACTCACGAGGAGGCCGTCGGATAAAAAATGAAGTGCCTGGAAATGCGTGCACACGGGCACGCAAACCGAGGCACTGACATACACGCATGAAAATGCAAATTGGGCTTACGCCGACATGAGAGGGCCTCAACCACACTCACATAGGCTGCCGTCGGATAAAAAAATGAAGTGCCCAAATGCGTGCACACGCACGCAAAACCGAGGCAATGGCATACACGCATGAAAATGCAAATTCGGCTTACGCCGACATGAGAGGGCCTCAACCACACTCACATAGGCCGCCGGATAAACAGTGGGCGCCGAAGGCGTGCACACTGGCACGCAAACCGAGGCAATGCAAAAATGATGCAAATGGCATGGGAAATGATATGCAAGCATGGCAATGGAATTTCAGCACCTAAATAAAGGGGAAAACAGCCCCGAAACAATTCGAAATGACACTCGAAGCGTGCATTCATCCCGAAAGTGTGAAATTAAGCCCCGAAATGGCCTATAGCCATGCCATACATGCAAAATATGATCATGGCAGCAAGAACAGTATCAAGGCAGTCCCAAATATGGCATTTTTCAGTAACAAACATGGCCAAAATGCAAGCATAGATAGATCAACAATAGCATGCAAAATTAGTGGCCAAAAGAGGGGTATTGAGACAAGTGATATATCCAAACCCCAAATGGACAAACTTTCTTCTAAAACATTGAAGATGAGATGAAAATAAGCACAATTGCAGAAGATGGCATCCTCAAAATCAGAATAAAATCATGCTAACAATTCTATGCAAAAATGGAGCTCAAAAGAGGCTATAACAAGAGTCATGCAAAGAAAGCACCAAATGACAAAATTTTCTTCATGAAATGTGTAAAGGGGACCAAAATAAGACCAAAGTCAGTAGGGGTCGAAGTCCCAAAAACAAATAGAAATAGGTCAAAAGTTGCATACAAAAATGGGCACACTTGATGGAATTCGAAGGAAGTGGTGGATAAAATGGCCAAATGAAGTTGAGCCCTTCTACAATGTTGTAGAGGGATCAAAATGAGCATAAAACCAGTAGGGTCGGACCCCTAAAAACAAAAGGAAATAGGCCTAAACTAGCATGCAAGATAATGGCATAAAAGCTAGATATTGAAACAAGTATATCATAGAAGCCTCAAATGAAGTTGAGCCCTTCTACAAAGTTGTAGAGGGGCTCAAAAAAAGCACAAAAGAAGTAGGGGTCGGAGCCCCAATTCTCAACCAAATAGAGTATAGAAATGAATCAAGAAAAAGCCCTAAAAGTTGGTTTTGAAGACTTACCCTTGAAGACTTGTCTTTCTTTGATTCTTGGCTCTGATTTGTAGCTTCTCAACCTCTGAAATTCACTTCCTAGCTGCTGGAATGGTAGTAGGGGAGGTGAGGCTAGGTGTTGATGAAGAGAAGGCCTAGGGACTTGAAAGCTTTTTGAGGTTTTGAGCTATGAAAATGGAGGAGTTTGGAGAAGTATCCTTGAAGGCAAATTTTCCAACCTTGAAGAAGGAGGGGGAGGGGCCTTCAAATAGGCAAGAAATGGGGTGTAAAAGGGGAGGGAAAGCACCCAATCTTTCCCTCCCGAAATATCCCCCGGATGAGGGAGACACTTTGAAAAGGCACAATTGAACAGCCGAAAGCAGGAATCCCGGCCAGTAACTCTCTGCAAGGTGGCCGGCCACCACCTTCCCCGGCGGCCACCACCTTTTGGCCGGCCACCCACCCCCAAAAAATGAAGTGTTGAATTAGTGGCCGACCACCATACATTAGGGTCCTCCCAAGTGTGTAGAACAAGGTTCCAAGGTTGGAATTTGGCAACATTGAAGCAGGATTCACAACATTGCATTTGAAGAAGAGGGCCAAAATGAAAATCAAAATTGCTGGCCGACCATGCTTGTTTAGGGTCCTCCCATGTCCCCGATCACAGATATGTAACTTTGGTTGGAAGAAAATACCCCAAGGTGTTCAACATTGGCCCTAGTGAGAAAACGGGCTCCGGGAGGAGCGAGCGCTATCTGGGATAATTGCTGGCCTCCCATCCCCAAAGTGATCTTCCCGGTGTTGAAACAGAGGTACCGCCAAGTTTGAACAAAACTAATGAGAAATGAACGTCGGCCAAAACCGAGCAAATCGGGATCCCAAAATGGGCCGCAGTCGGGAAGTGGTATTCAAGAAGTGGGTATTCATGACCCAGTGTCCCTCGGAATGACAAAACAGAGGTTCCTGCCAAAAATCAGAGAAAACCGATGCAAAATGAATGCTCGGGACCAAAACCGCTCAATTTGGGGGCCCGAAAACCGGCTATGAGCACCGAAAGTGGCATACGGCCACGAAGTGGGCATCGGGGGCCCCAGGGTTTCTCGAAATGATAAAACAGAGGTTCCTGCCAAAAATCAGAGAAAACCGATGCAAAATGAATGCTCGGGACCAAAACCGCTCAATTTGGGGGCCCGAAAACCGGCTATGAGCACCGAAAGTGGCATACGCCTGAAGTGGCATCGGGGCCCTGTGGTTCTCGAAACATTAAAAGCAGGTCTCCGCCAAAAACCGGAGAACTCGGAGATGGTTGGGCGGTCCCGAGCCGAGGCACGCGGCCTGACGGCTCAAACCGGAACCGCTCCGAAATGGGCAAAATGGCCTACGGCCACGAAACGTAGCTCACGGCCACCGGGAGATAGTCTACGGGACCACTCCCTTCCCTCAGGAGAGAAAACAGAGAAAACCGAGCCTGGTCCGCAAACCGAGACAAGGTAGAGAAGATAGTTCGGAAGTCCGGAGGCAGGGCACGCGGCCGTGACTCTGGGACTTCTGAACAAGCACAGTATGCAACATCACCAAGCGCTCAATCGGTGACGTCTGAGTCTTAAGGTCGGTCAAAAATGGGGTGTCTACAAACGACTATGAGAGTCTCTTTCTCTCCATTATTCTCTTCGATGAACAAGGGACTATCGGCAGGGGTCTTTTCTCGTCGCTGATCCCCTTCACTTTCTTTCTTCTTGTTGTCGATCGGTCTCTCATAGTCGACATCCTTCCCCCCTCTTTCTCTCAATCTCTTTCATCTCTCTCCGATGAACATCAGTTGATGAGGATCTAACATCACAAACCCCTTTTCGCACTACAACAAAAGTAACTTATGATGACGAAAAGTAGTAAAGAAAATAAATTTCGTAACTAAATCAGAAGAATCCATGACGAATTATAAAATTTTGTCACATATAATAAAAAATAAAAATAATAGGCGACGAAATTTATTTTCGTCAACAAATACTTCTTTTTAGGTGAGCAAAAATTAAGTTTCGTTACTGAAAGTTTTCCCACTAATTTTTTTAGTGGCACCAAAATTTTGAGACTTTTGGTGAGAAAACAATTTGTCACCAATTATAAAATTATTTGTGAAGAACTTATTTTCGTCACCAATAATTTTACATTTTTTTTTTGAGAAACTTGATTTTAAATATTTTATGACCATTTGGTGAAAAATATATTTTCGTCACTAATAATTTTTAATATTTTGAGTTTTTTTGGTGAGCAATTATTTTGTCACTAATTTTGGAGAGAGAATTTTGACATATTGGGCAGTAATGAAAAAAAATAGACTACTAATTTTTCCCCCTTTTTTGTTTTTATCAGTTTTCCTTTTATCTCTCTCTCTCTCTCTCTCTCTCAAAACAAAACACAAGTTAGTTATCTTCGTTTTGCACCCTTTGTCCTTCTAATTTTCGTCACTAAATAAGATTAATTTGTGACAAATTATAAATTGTCACATATAATATAAAAAAAAAGTAATAGGTGAGGAAATTTATTTTCGTCAATAAATACTTCCTTTTAGGTGAGGAAAAATTAAGTTTCATCATAAAAAAAATTTCGTCTAAATTTTTTGCGAATGGTGCTAAAATCTTGAGATTTTTGGTGAGGAAAAAATTTGTCACAAATTATAAAATTGTTAGTGAGGAATATATTTTTGTCACAATGATTCTAAATATTTTGATATCATCTGGTGAGGAGTATGTTTTCGTAGCCTATAATTTTTAATATTTTGAGATCTTTTGGTGGGAAAATTATTTTGTCACAAATTTTGGAGGAAGAATTTTGAAATATTGAGCAGGTAATGAAAAAAAAATTGGCTACTAATTTCCCTCCCCCCCCTTTTTTTTGTGTTTTTCTTAGTTTTCCTCCCATTTCTCTCTCTAAAAACACACTCTCGCTCCCTCTTCAACACCCCTTGGCCTCTTTCAATGTTGCCGCTGACGTCAACGCTGCCGTCACATCTCCAAGCAAGCATCAGTGCCATTAACGTCGCATCTCTCTCTAACAACGCTTTCTCAAGGTATGGTACTCCCTCCCTCCTACCCCCCCTCTCCCTCTCTCTCTGTTTGCTAAATCTTTTATTTTTCTTATCACTTCTCAACTTTGTCCCTTCCTACCACCCCATCTCCCCCAATCTGTGAGAAACCCTATATTGAACAAACCTCCTTGTTTCCCCTTTCCCCCTCCTTGCAACTCCGTCACTTATGTAATTGAACCTCATATTTCTCTTTTGATTTGGATTTCTGCACATTGTCTGATTGGGTTTGTGTATATGTCTTGGATTTTTGTATATTTATATGTATTGATTTGGGATTTTGTATATGTATATGTATTGGGTTTATATACATATTGGGATTTTGTATATGTATCTATCTTTCATATGTATATTATCTTATTTGAGTTTTTTTTCTATTTAATACGTCCATATATTTAGGTGTTTGTGTATATGTTGTCATCATAGGTTTGTTTAGTTGGAATGTTGCCAAGCATATGTATCTTCTGCATCGACTTGTAGCAACTTATTTTGTATTTTTTTTATTTATTTTTCTTCTCCAGATCGTTCTACAAGTTTTGCATGTTTGTATGTGCAATGGCAAGTTTTTGTATATGCAATACCACACAGTTTATAGAAAAAATATTTTAAATAATTTTATTTTCAAATGTTTAAGAAAATATTGTCACAAATGTCAATGGGAACTTGTTGACAATGGGGTTTATTTAGGATGAGGTAGCTGTTTTAGTGACTTCAATTGAATCCCTAGAACTTTGAAGATCAATATTAAATTTGTAATATTTTAATAGTTTCAACGGAGTGATATATCTAAGTGAACCCCCTATTTTTTTTTCCCCCTAAACCCCCTTCTCTCTGTGTTGAAACTTTAGATTTGATGACTCCAAAGTCCCATCGTTTATGTGTTCTTCTTTTTCATTTTTTTTTGTTTCTCTCCCAATAATTCTAAAATATTGTGTTTTTTTTAATTATATTTTGTATTTTATTTTAATATTGGAAGTAGAATCTATTACAATTAGTTTCAATCACAACGGTTGAATTTAGTTCCAAGTTATCACTTGTGAGCTTAATATTATAATGATTTATTAGATTTACTAAAATGAGATGGAATAGAATAAAATGATTATTATGGAAGAGTTGGCAGCGATGTATTGATTATCCTTTTAGGTTGAGCTGCTTTGAGAATATTATAATCCACTTACTGTTTTTCACTAAGCTACCAATGGCCTATAAGTTTCCTAGGTTGGGCTACAAGTTTTGCTTAGGTGTTATCGTCCATGCTATGCAATTGCCTCTCAATAAGCAGACTATAAGATGAACTAAGCTGCTTTGAGAAGCTCTAGCTTCGGTTTGTTTAGAGCTTTGCCAAACTTGTATTATGTCAAATACATGAACCTCAAGCCTAGACTCCAAGCTTCTTTGTTCAATATGTGAGCATGAATTCTGCAGTTTGCTTTGCTGGTTGCATTCCTTATCTTGGTTCACGAACACATTTTTTCCCCCTGAAATTTGAATTCTTATACTGTGAGCATCATTTACGTATTGATTGACACTGTGGCTGCAGGTCGATCCTATTTCAGTTGGGGTTCAGTATGATAAGATAAAGAATTCATTGTGTGCTCTTTGGACTTGCTCTCTGGACTTGCTGAAGGTGTTGGTAGTGGGATAGAGAGTTTGGTATTCCCCCTTCTCTCATTCTCTCTCTCTCTCTCTTTCTCTCTCTCTCTGTGTGCAATATGTTTTTAGTTTTTGCTAAATGATGCTCCATGAAAATGAAATGATGCAAATAAATTCTGATTTCTGATGGTCATTTATATATTGTTGCACACTGTCATTTAATTGTTTTTTACATTCTCATTCATTGTGTCAGGAAAAGACAAACCTATTGTCCCTAGATTATGGTAAATCTGTCCATGTGTTCATAATTTTATCTTTATAGACTGTCATTATGGAGGATCCTGTTGCGTTGCATGTGCTGTGGATGTACCCTGTGCATTAAAATTTGTTGGCTAGACATAGCCTTGCCAAGTGTAAGCGTTTCTATATCACTATCAGTCTACTTGCAGCCTTATGTCATTAGCAAATTGTGGCAGGATATGTGATGATATTGAGGATGATGTCTTCTGAGGTCTATGTGCCATGGTATGCCTATACTTTCTTCATCTTCCAATTAAACTGAGATTAGAAATGTAATCCTAGTTTGGTGTGCAATTGTTAATTTGTGTCAATTTTTTGTTAATATGGGGTTTTTCTTACAATTTCAAATATTTATTTGTTAGTAAGGCATATATTTACTTGCAAGTGCTTGCTTACTTTGCAGGTTTCTCCCTGGCATGATATACCATTACACTTGGGTGATGGTGTTTTTAATTTCATTGTTGAAATACCTAAAGAAACAAGTGCAAAGATGGAGGTTGCTACTGACGAGTCATACACTCCCATAAAGCAAGATACAAAGAAAGGAAAACTTCGATATTATCCGTAAGATGTGCCATTTTACCTTCACTTTTCCTTTCCCCTTCTTTTCTTGTTTCATAACTTCTTCATGCATAGTTTTGTTGTTCTATAAGAGCTTGAATCAGGCTTTGTTGTTCGTTTTCATGTATAAGCATCTATTTAAGCTATCAAACAGACTGCTCAATTTTTTCGCTGATGCATGTCCAACTAAGCATCTAAATACGTTTTCATTTGTTGGGAGTCGAGTATTACCTGTCTCATATGGGAATTTGGAGTATAGAATTCATCCATATTGATAATCCTAGTGCCCTCATGCTATTTCTGTCAAACTTTACCTAATGATGTTTGCTTCTCTGAGGGTGATTTGTGGCATTTCTATCAAATGGCAAGCACCCTAGCCTATAGGCTTCACATATGTTGAGTAATGTTGTTCGTACATGGTCCTTTAATTGTAATCCGATTTTGGCGTAAAAAAATATTTCTTAATGTGAATGGATCAAGAAGATGGAAATGGTGGATATCAGATGTCAAATCATTGGGTTTAAACATTATGCTAGTTTTATTCCATTGAGACTATTTTTAGCAGTTGGGTAATTGCTCTAAATCCTAATAATCAACTTAGATTTTGGAGAGGAGGTCAAATAAATAGGCTATGTAAGGCTGGTCCTGGGGAATATTTCCTTGAAAACCTGAGATATATAATCATTGTCAAAAAATGAACTAGCTTTAGTGACCTTCATGTCATGTGCATGCTCTTATAGAGTGAATTTATTTTCATTTTATCGTTTAAAACTTTAATATGAGAACTTTTAAGCCAACTTGTTTATCCTTTTATTTCTTTTAATAAATTGATGTTTGCCAGATCTCTGATACTTCTTACCACTGTTGATCTAATCACAAAACCCTGGATTCTCTCTTTACATGACTTCTCCATAATTTTTATATTGGAATTTGAGTTTCTTAAAGTCTAAGCTCCTGAATCATTTTATTTTATCTTTCTTAGTTACAATATAAATTGGAATTATGGATTGTTTCCACAAACGTGGGAAGACCCATCATTTGCAAACTCTGAAGTTGAGGGGGGCACTCGGAGATAACGATCCAGGTACTAGTTGATCATTCATTTCATTTTACCTCCTTACTAAGCATTCTCTTCTACCAAAAGCAAAAGAATAAAATAATTTAATTTAATTTGCCAATTTCTTCAAATTGTAGTTGGTGTTGTTGAGATTGGTCAAACTCGTGGAAAGATAGGATAGATTATGAAGGTCAAGCCATTAGCTGCCTTGGCAATGCTTGATGAAGGGGAACTTGACTGGAAAATAGTTGCAATTTCATTGGATGATCCAAGAGCTTCACTTGTTAATGATATTGATGACATGGAAAAGCATTTGCCGGTAATGTTTTTGTTGAACTAGGCAATAATTTATTTTAGTTTCTTCTAAATACTAGTAATGAAAAGAGAGTTTATTGTAGATATACATGCTGAGACTTTTGTAACATCTGTGACATATCATCTGCTCTCATGCTCTTTGTTTGTCTAGTTCCTTTGAGGGATGGATCTATAACTGGTTAACATCTCCTTGTATAATAATAAGCCTACACCAATTAGTTAGGATGAGCATTCGTTGGGTTGGTCGAACTTACTCATTGCACAAAATGTTTTAGTTGTTAATTTTAACAATGGCAATGTGATAATGTGTAGAACACTAGAAGGTATGGAATTTTGTAAGACAAATATAGTCTCAGAAGCACTAGCAATGTACTGGTTTTATTATATACAATATCTATGTCTTAAGTACATTTGAGCTATACAACATTTTTCATCTTTTTCTTCTTCCTTTTATTTTATTTTATTTTTAATTATCTTAATAAGGGCATGACCAATGATTGGTGTGAAAGTCAATATTTTACGGTGTTGGTTACTCAAAGCCATTAAATTCAATCAATGTGAATGAAGGTGTGATTTAGATTTCAATGTTAGTAATCAGCGGTGCATATGTACATCATTCTGATTACATTGCAATGTCGGTAATCAGGGCTAAGGTGTTCTATTTATTAGCAAACTATGGTAGTCCCTGGTTAATAGAAATATAAGTTGACATAGGCTGCTTAAAAATTGATTTGGCACCTATGTAAATTAATTGTCAGGCATAATTGTCACGGCCCGACCGGGTAACTTCTCCAGGCACTCTCACCGCATCGAGATCGGTTCAGAGACTACAAGATCCCTGATGGAAAACCTGCAAAAAAATTTGGTCTTGGCAACAAGGCAGCAAACAAGGTATTATGATTTCTATGCTTCAATCAATCTACATTGTTTAGATGCGATTCTGACCATCTTGAAGGGTGTTTGATTAGGAAATTGTATGTCATGTAGCATAAGTACATAACACATACAAATTTATGTGCATTGAACATATTCAATTTGCTCATGAATTTGAAGTACTTGTCAAACCACTAGAAAGGACTGAATCCAAGAACAAGAGTTGATTATGTCGTTCTTTAAGAATGAAATTTCCATATTGTTGTTATTTTATTGTCCTTAAAAAAAAATTATTTATTTATAGATTATATTTTGAATTCTATTATATGATATTGTTCTGTTGTTTAATTAGTGAAATTAATTGTTTTGGAATAAAAAGGATTATGCTCTTAAGGTAATCATCGAGACCAATGAATCTTGGGCTAAACTTATGAAGAGATCTATTCCTCCTAGAGAGCTTTCGCTCGTGTAAATATGAACACTGTAAAGTTTGAGGTGCTGGTGCTTCTGCTTGTAACTTTATTGACAAGCCATATATCTTCTCTGTTGCAAAGTGGGGCAATATTATTTTTAGACGTCAAAATCAAAAGTGATTTTTTTTCCTTTACCATGATTTGTGCATTTTTGCGCTTCAGTTCTACATCCATAGGAGAAGAATATACAGAACATTCACATGTAACATGGGTGCAGACCTCACACATACATCTAAGTGTTATGTTTATTTCCGATGTACAAAAAAAAAAAAAAACATGTAAGTGTTATGTGATAATGTTGATCTCTTCATAGAATTTCCTGAACTTGGCATTGTCGAATTATTTGCCATTGTCCGAAACGATGGCTTGGGGGATTCCAAATCGGCACACGATTGACTGCCGATGAACCTGGTAATGTTTCGCTTAGTGATCGTAATAAGGGGTTCTGCTTCCACCTATTTGGTAAAGTAGTCGATGGCAACCACAACGAACTTGGTTTGGCCTCTATCAGTGGGCAAATGACCGACTAAGTCGATGCCCCACTTAGCGAAGGGGTAGAGACTGCTGAGTGTAATCAATTTTGTTGGTGGAGCATGAGGGATGTTGGCAAAGCACTGGTATTTATCGTATTTAAGTACAAATTCGCTGGCATCTTGATTGAGAGTAGGCCAGAAGTAGCCGGTGCGGAGGATTTTGTGGGCCAGAGATCTTCCACCTGAATGATTATCACAAATGCCCTCGTGGACTTCTCTCATCACATAGGTCGCTTGAGCAGGACTGAGACACCTGAGGTATGGGCGTGAGAATCCTCGTTTGTATAGTAGGCCGCTGATGAGGACGTAATTAGACGACCGGGCTCTGACTTTGGCGGCCTGCTGTTTATCGTCTAGCAACTCCTCTCATGTCAAAAACGGAAGGATATCTTGAGCCCATGGGATTGGTTCGTTCTAGAGGAAGTGAACTTCCAGTGGGTTTGGCGAAGTAGCCGGATGGGTCAGGTATTCAATGCGGATGCCATGGCTAAAGTCTGACTGGTCAGTCGAGGCTAGTTGAGCCATTTCGTCTGCCTTGGAGTTTTCTGACCTAGGGATGTGTCTGATTTGGAAAGTATTGAAGAGGTGGACAAGAGGAAAGGCAATGTCCCTGAATGCTCGCATTATCTTTTCTTTTGCGTCGAACTCCCCAGTAATCTGTCTAACAATCAATTAGGAATCACTGAATACTTGGATATGGCTTACACCAATGTCTTTGGCTAGTCGAAGACCTGCTATCAAGGCCTCATATTTGGCCTCATTATTGTTTGCATCGAACAGGAAGCAGAGGGAACATTTAAAATACTCACCTTCTGTGGTGGTAAGGATTAGACCGGTTCCACTACCTTCTTTGTGGGATGAACCATCAACACTAAGGGTCCAGAAATGGGGTTCTTCTGCATCAGCGATGAAGTGTCCTGGCAGAAGGGGTACGTTCGGAGTGAGATTGGTGAATTCCAAGATAAAATCGATGACATCCTGACCTTTGATTGCTGTTTGAGGTCGGTAAGAGATGTCAAATTGACTTAGCTCGATGGACCATTGCATAAGTTTGACTGACGATTCTAGTTGTTGCATGACCTTTTTCAGAGGCTGGTCAGTGAGAACTACAATGGAGTGAGCTTGGAAATAAGGTCAAAGGCGTCTAGAGGCTATGACCAAGGCAATGGCCATTTTTTCCAGCAAAGGGTAGTTCTGTTCTGCCCCCTTGAGAACGCGGCTAATGTAGTAGACTGGACGTTGTACTGAGCCATCTTTCCTGATAAGGACAGCACTAACCGCATTGTTTGACACAGCTAAGTAGAGGAAGAGGGTTTCGCCTGGCAATGCTTGAGAAATGAGGGGAGGGTCGGCCATGCACTGCTTCAGTTGTTGAAAAGCCTCCTCAGATTCGGTGCTCCATTCGAACGCCTATCGAAGGACTTTAAAAAATGGAAGACACTTATCAGTTGCCTGGGAAATAAAGCGGTTGAGGGCAACAACTTTGCCCGTGAGCCATTGAACCTCCATGACCGTTCTGAGAGACCGCATTTCTATCAGTGCCTTGATCTTTTTGGGGTTAGCCTCAATGCTCCGTTGGCTAACCATGAAGCCTAGGAACTTCCCAGACCCTACGCCGATGGCGCACTTCTCCGGATTTAACTTTATCTGATATTTACGTAAGGTTTCGAAGGTCTCTCGCAGATCTGCCAAGTGATCGGAGGAGAGTTTACTCTTGACTAGCATGTCATCGACGTAGGCTTCTATGTTTTGACCTATCTGGTGTTGAAAAACAGCATTAACCAGGCGTTGGTAAGTTGCTCCGACATTTTTCAAGCCGAATGGCATGACACGATAGTGATAAGTTCCTTTGTCCATGATGAAAGAGGTATGTTCCTGGTCGGCTGGGTGCATCAGGATTTGATTGTAGCCGGCGAAGGCATCCATGAAGATAAGCATCTGATATTCGACAGTTGTGTTGACTAGCAGATCTATCCGGGAGAGAGGATAACTATCTTTAGGGAAAGCCCGATTGAGGTCGGAATAATCGATGCAGAGTCGCCATTTACCATTGTTTTTGGGGACTAAGACTACGTTGGATAGCCACCTAGGGTAATCCACATTTTTGATGAATTGTGTCTTCAGCAGTTTGTCTACCTCAGAGACGATGAAGGTATTGCATTTCGGGTGAAAAATACGCTACCTCTATCGGAAAGGTCGGAAATAGGGCTCAATATTGAGACGATGAGTGATGAAAGAGGGATTGATACTGGCATGTCTGAATGGGTCCAGGCAAAGACATCGTTGTGCTTGGCTAAAAGAGCTGTGAGATCAACCTTGGCCTGAGAGGATAGTTGGCTGCCAATCTTAGCTGTTTTGACTAAGTTGGTAGGATCGATAAGCACTTCGACAAGTTCCTCCACTAGTTTCCCTCTGACCAACTCTTCCTTGTCTCTAACGTCGATACCTTCGATGATCATAGCCTCCTTCATCTTGACCTCTTTTAGCGAGGTGACGTAGCATTCTCTGGCCATTGTCTGCTCACCCCTCAAGGTGCCGACCCTGAGGTCAGTCAGGAATTTCATAGCCAAATGATATGTGAAGGTGACAGCTTGGAAAGCGTTGAGAGCCATGCGTCCGAGGATTATGTTATAAGTACAAAGACAGTCGACGACGAGGAAAGTGAGTAGCTTGGAGGTCTGCCGTGGATATTCTCCGATGGTAATGAGAAGGTCGATAGAGCCTATGGAGGTTACTTGATTGCCAGTGAAGCTGACTAGCAGGGTTTGGAGAGGGGACAACTTTTCTTCTCCGATCTTAAGTTGGCGATAGGCGTTCAAGAAGATGATGTCTGAAGAGCTGCCGTTGTCGACTAGCACCCGTTTGACTTTGTAATTGGATAGGAGAACATAGATGATGAGGGGGTCGTCATAAGGGTAATGAATGCCTGTGCAGCAGGCCTCTGTAAAGGTGATGGGTTCAGACCATTGCTTGGGGTGTTTAAAGGGCCGATCCAATGTTGTGACTTCTTTGTCAGAGCCTTGTTTGATTTTTTTGAGTTCGGCTTGCTGGGCCGAACGAGATGGCCCTCCACATGCGAGCCAGCCAGCGATGACTCTAATCTCCCTGACCGGGAGGATGGGATTGCTCGAGATGGCCCTCTGGTTCAAGACTTGTTCCATGGGGAAATTGAGGGGGATGTATCGCTCAAACCGACCGAGCGGTTGGGTTGGGGCCGGTCAGTCAGCCCGAGCAAGTCGGTCAATATATTGAGGGGGTTGCTGTGTATATTGGGAGAATCTGGTTTCGGATTCCTTCCTTTTGTCCTTAGGGATTGGATTTTTAGGTGTAGAATCTTTGCAAACCGCTAGAGAGTCTTCGGCATTCATATATTTTTAGGCTTTGGAAATGAGGGTGGCCATGGTGGTCGGAGGGTTTTTAGAAAGGGAGAAAAGGAAATCTGATGGTTGTAAACCGACCATGAAGGTTGTAAGTAGGGCCTCGGTGTAAAAACGAGTGACAAAGCTACATAATGACTCCCCTTCCGTCTGTCAGACATTAAGCAGTTGAGTGGCCAGGCACCGCTGGCGCTGAGCACCAATGAAATGGCTCAGGAAGGAATCACTTAGGTGTTGGAAAGTATAGATAGAATTCGGTGGTAGCTAACTACACCATAGTCGGGCCGACCCCTTAAGCGTCATGGGGAAAGCCTGACACATGATCTCGTCAGGAAACGCATGGAGGATCATGAGGGTCCTGTAGGTCTCCAAATGGTCAACCAGATCCGTTGTGTAGTCGAAGGAGTCGATCAAGGGCATTTTGAGCTTAGGGGGTAGGGGTTTTTCCTTGATGGAGGCGACGAACGGGAAGTTAGCTGTATGGAGGGTTTATTTCTTATGTTCTGCATGACTCCTTGAAGTTAGAGTTTCATGGCTCGGAGTTCCACATCCCAAATAGGAACATTGTCCTCTCCAGAGTGTAGTGAGGGCTGAACACTACTAACTTCTCCTTCAAGAGTAGGTGCTTGAATTGATGGATGTAAACCCCGAGGTGGTGGGTTCATGTTTAGAGGTAGGGCTTGCAGACCCTCAAAGTTGGAGAGGTGGGCTTGTTGGAAAGGATGACTCGGGGGTCCGTTCTCGGTTGGGAGGGATATCTTGTGGTGGTGGATGGAGTATAGGGAGGTTTTACTGAAACAAAGCGTTGATCGAGGCTTGCTTTTGCTCGGCCAAGCGGTTGATGCTGTTGGTGAGCTCTGTGAAGTACTGAGGTGGGTTGTTTGGGTTGAGAGTGTCGGCTTGGGGGTCGACGACATTGTGTTGAGAAGCCATGGATCTTGTTGTAACTATCCACCTCGATGGCAGGTGATGAGAAATTGTCGGGAACGGGTCTCCGGCAACAATGAGCACAACTATCACCCGGAGTGGTGTTCCCACAAACGGTGCTAACTGATGATGTTACTGATCCAAAGAAGGGCGAGTCGGACAGACCCACGCTTTCTACACCTTTCATCGGTCACTGAACTCGCTGGTGTGCTTGCAAAAATGCCCAACGGGGAACGGGAGTTCCCCAGCGGACCCTCTGACAATCAAGTTAGGAGATTGACGATGTAGAGAGGAGGAGAGAAAAAGAATAGAGAACTTAACCTTTTGATGTGTCTTGGAAGCCTCCTTATATCCCTTGTCCATCATTTCCTTGTCCACTCCGACCTGTCATGTTGGCCGACAGTCTATACTCTAGCTTGCATTGTTCATGGTGAGGTTGCCCGTTCCGACGTGAAGGAGTTGTTGCATTTAATGCTACAGGAGCCTCATTAATGACTGATCTGTGGTGCAATAACTTTGTAGGATTTTTGTCTGCTTACGTGGTTGGTTCCCTTCTTGACAAGTGTTTAGATGTCATTTGTTCCTGGTGCGACGCTGGGTTCTTAATGGTGTTGGGCTTTAATGTTTGAATCGTGAATTGGACTCTAAGTGGTGGGCTAAAAGCTTTTGTGGGCCTACCGATATCATATATATATATATAAAGTAAGATTATTATAATTATTTTAAACGTTACATATCATTATAGCTTGATTTAAAACATAAATAAATAAATACGAGTACATGGCCTAATGGTTAGTGACACCCTCATTTTTCTCTCTCCCCTTTAAATATATACATAAAATTAAATTATTATAATTATTCAAAAATTCAATGTCAATATAACTTGGAGTTTGGGTATGTGTTCCGTATTCAATAATTACTTAGTAGTTGTAATAAATTTTTTGGGGACAGTCTATATAGGGTGTTTACTCTTACTTTAAATTGAACCTTCGCAAGTAGATAGTAGAATTAGTCTTTTGAAATTAATTGAAGTGTATGTAAATTGGTTCAAACAAGCAATTTTCAAAAAAAAAAAAAAAAAAGAAAAGAAAATCTCCCCCTAATGTACTCACAACAATTAACCTCATTGTTAGCAACAACTAACCAATGACTTAGCAAAGGTACCAGCGCATCTCCAATGGAATAGTTAATTTTGTGTATGAAAGTGTGTTATCTGACATAAAATGATAAAAATGAGACCAATATTGTCGAATCATGATACGTATTGTGTATCGTTGTTCTAATTTTATATATTGTATATCATATCATATCATATCATGTATTGTAAGATTCATTAACATATAAAAATAGAAGTTGAAAAAAATAATGTTATAGCACAAACTATAAAGACATATTACCAAAAAGAAGTTTTGAAAATACAAAATTTGGTGTCTCCCTTCCAACCAGATACACAAATATTTTAGCTTATTAAAATAACTAAAAACTAACTTCCCAAACACTCACAAATATAGAGCTAACAAACATAGCAAAAAACAAAAAAAACAAAAAAACTGTTTTAAATAAGAAATCAAAATAATAAATATGCTGACAGTGCAAAGCTGTTGAGACTTTTGGAATTCTTTTATAAAAGCTTTTGGGATTCTTTTTTTAATAAAAAAGTAAACAAAAAATAATAAATAAATGGACCAGTAATAGCTGTTTTCCAGCAGCACCATACGTTTGTGTTAGAGATTTATCCAATGTCATATTTTAAACCACCCAAGTTTACTTCATCTAATTTGGACCTTATTCCACCCAAGCCCAATTTGTTTTGTATTAGATGTTAGAGATTTATCCAATTTCATATCTTTAAACCACCCAAGTTTATTTCATCTAATCTAGACCTTATTCCACCAAGCCCAATTTGTTTTGGATTAGATGTTTTTAGGATGATTTTTACTTTATCCCATATGGTTTGAGTTATGTGCGGTTCACTCTCTTAATATTTGAAAATAATCACATAACCTCTTATGGTTTGTAAACTGAAATGTACCGTTATACTGGTTAACGATTTAATAAAAAAGACTAAAATACCCTGCATATAAGTACCTTAACTGTATGAACTACAGATATTTTCATCATTTGTTTAGAAGAAAAAGTGTACTTTAACCACTTATGTTTTATTCGATGTGTGATTTACTCATTCAAAATTTAAAAATGAGCATATAACCCCTTTTTGTCTACCACATGTTTCATACTTACTGTTAAGTTGGACGAAATGTTTAATAATGCACTTCAGTCCACAAATTACATGGGGTTATGTGATCATTTCTAAACTTTAAGCTAATAAACTACACATGACCCAAACTATAAAGGGTAAAGTGAAATTTGTCCACATTTTTAATAATTCTAACATGATATTAAACTAGTTTAAGGAGTTCTAGGTTGAAGTCTCCTTGTTGTCTTTGTTATTGTGCTTTGTTCTCGCTCAAGTCTCGACAATTTGGTTCTCCAATGATCACTATTGTGTTTGATCTTGTATAGTATGAATATTTGCTTATTTTTGTTAAAAAATTACTTTCCAGATATTTTGTTCTTATTTTTAATTTACTAATTGAATTAATTTTGTCAATATAATTAGAAATATATGTAATTCAAAGAATATTAAGTCAATATTAATGTTAATAGATTGTATAGAATTAAAAATATGAAATAATAACATTAATAATGAGTAGTTTAATGACCCAACTTATTGAAATTCCTAGCTCCTCGTTGCAAATATGTAATGAAAATGATTTAATATTACCTGTTGCATGTACAGTGACTCGCTGGAAGTAGCGAGATACTATAACATTTTTCTACCGTAACGATCTTTGCTCGAGGCTGCTTGAGTGACGTTTTTGGCACTTTGGCTCAGTAAAATAGTTAAAACAGTGTAATTGACGAGTTTGCTGCAGATGCTCTGACAATACAGTTAATTGATTTTTTTAAAATTATTTTTAGATAAATTTTTATTTATTTTTAATGAATTTTTTTTATATTTTAATTAATTCTTTATACTTTTTAAATGCACTTAATCAAGATACATCTAAAAAGTAAAATAAATTGACTAAAATATATATATATATATATATATTTTAAATACTAACAACAAATAAAAATTCAAACAAAAAACTATGTGCATTTTTGTTTGGATTTTTATTAGTTTTTAGTAAAAAATTTCATATTTTAATTAAATATTTTTAATTTTTAGATGTATCTAATCTTAATATATCTATAAAATAAAAAATAATAATTAAAATATAAAATAAAATTATAAAGACAAGCGAAAATCTGTTTAAAAGTAGTTTATGAAAATTATTATAACCAAAAAAGCCTAAAAGTTTGGTAACTGTTATTTCTTACACTAGCAATGAATTTTGCAAATCCATTGGAGATGTATTTAGAGTCAAAATCAAAATTGCTACTTAGCTAAGGCACTATTTGGCATCCTCTATTACAGTGTATTTTTTTTTTAAATTTATCTTTTTATTTTTTTTGAGTCACATCATCTCTCTATTTTTTTACACATCTTTTTATAAAATTAAAAAATATATTTATTTAGATCATTCTAAACACACCCTCTAAGTCAAACAAATCATTAATGGGTTCTTAATAAATCCAATGGAGATGAGATTTTGAAGATAAAAAAAAAAAAAATTACACTAGTGTTGGGACAATTATGTGTTAGCAAAGAAGGATGGTGGAATGGGTTTTTAGGTTTGGAAGATTTTTAGTAAGGCTTTGGCTTCTGTCCAGTCCTCATCTGGACTGGACCGTGCTGTTGGGCCCGTGGGGGCCCACCACGGGTCCCGTTTTGATAATCTGAACCGTTCAATGTGTAGAACTCGTCGAGTACTATAAGCCTGTAAAAAATCACATTAATCGGATATCGGTAGCTATGTGATTAAATCAGATTTTTGTCAACCGTTAATTTATTCACCGTCCATTTTTTTTTATACAAAACTGATTTGATCATATAGCTACCGATATCCGATTAACGTGATTTTTTACAGATTTATAGTACTCGACGAGTTCTACACATTGAACGGTTTAGATTATCAAAACGGGACCCGTGGTGGGCCCCCCCGAACCCAACAGCACGGTCCAGTCCAGATGAGGACTGGACAGAAGCCAAGCCCAGTAGTAAATAGGAGTATTCTCACTCCATTTTGACTCGGGTTACTGTGCAAGGAAACAGTCTTTCTATTTTGGATGCAAGAAATATTGGGTATGTAGATAATTTTTAGCAAATAACCGGAGGGGTGAGGGTTAGGCGCCCCACGACGCATCACAAGGGCTTATAATGTTAGTTTTGACCCTACAGTTTTTATTCTATATAGTATATATTCTAGGGTTAAAAAAGATAGGCTGCTACAATTTTCAGTGAGTGAAAAATGAGAAAAAGCGTCTGTCAATACAGTGAATTGGTGTGACTTTCAAAGACGTAGACACGTTGTCGAATCTTATATATTTGTATGTTCTGTCAATTTTATTTTTTGTGATTCATAGTTTTTAAGATTCATAGGGTATGTTTGGTTTGCATTTGGGAGATGAATTTAACGTGTAATATTTGAATTCAGCGTGTGGTTTAAATCCCAACAATAAACTTTATTGTGATTTTTTCCTTTTTGTAGGTTTGGTTTGAAAAGTAATATTTGTAGTAATTTTTAATTTCTTTAATTAAAATATAAATGAAAAAAATATATTTTTTAACTTTTAAAAAAAAAAAATGTAAAAAGTAAAAGGAATTAAAAAGAATATTTCACATTGGGCTAGGTTTCTCTCCAATTGAGCCTCCGCAGACCCATCATGAAGCCCACATTAATAATTCAAATTGTTCAATGTGTAAGACTGATCGAGCATTTTATTCTTACAAAAAATTACATTGAGATCATATTTGTGTCAATAATTTATTTTTAAAATCATACTTAGTATTGACATGAATGTGATATGATCAAATGACTATTAATGTCCGATCAATATAATTTTTTTCAGAAATAAAATATTTAATAAATTCTATATATTAAATAATTTAAATTATTGATGTGTGCAACAACACCCTATAATCGTATATCAATAGAAAAGAAGTCTCCCTTTTTAAAATTTTATATAATTTTTAAATTTCTTTTAACTATTTTAGTGACTTGTCAAATGGAGCCAATTTGTTAAATTTGTTTAAGTAAAATGAAATAAAAAATACAAAACAAAATGTGTGATCGGATCTCATTTATGGCCATGAAATCCTGGGAGCAAATAATTGAATAAATCATGAAAAACGTTGTACAGTAACCACGCGGTGGCCCTTGCGCCACATGGAAACAAACAACGTATGGGCGGCGTCAAATGACAAACACCAACCAACGTCATGTCTCGTGAAGTGGGAAATGAGAAAAAAAATTATTAAAAATTTCACCCAATGTAATTATTCTGTTTGGTTTCAGTTTTTGGAATTTATTTTTTTAAAATTTTATTTTTTTATTTTTCATATTTTTTTATTTTCATCAAATTTTTTTAATATTTTAAGTAATTTTTAAAATTTTTAAATACACCTAACATAAATACACTTTTTTAGGTGAATAACATAAATACACTTAAACAATAAAATATTTGTGAATTTTTTTTTTTAAGTTCACTAGATACCAAAAAATTTTTTTACAAAAATACAAAAATTCAGTACATATTTTTTTTGTATTTTCGTGTATTTATTAATTTTTTAAAATATTTTTTCACAAATATTTTATTATTTAGATACATTTAAATAAGGTGCATTTAAAAAAGTAAAACAAAAAAAAATTGCTTAAAATTTTAAAAATATTCTCTAAAAACAAAAAAAAATACAAAAAATAAAAAACTCAATTTCTAAAAAATTAAAATCAAACACACTGAATATTATTTTTGTTGTTTGGTTTGGTTTTTTTTTTTTTTTTAAGTGAAAAAAAAAAGTTGCATTTCCATAACTTTGTAAATATTTGTAGTCAAATAGGTCGAATTATAATTTTCACAAATATCTTCCTCACATGTTTAACTAATTCTGTTTGCACACTACTCTCTTTTTTTAGTACCCTTCCATCTTTTAATTTAAAAATAATAATTTGTTAAGAAATCCATTTTTAAGATGTATGGTATTAGATTTAATGATTTTTTTATTTTGATTGTAAATGCATGATTAATGAATTTATATTTTCAATCGATAAAAGACTAATTTCAAATGTAAGAAATATTTTATCAAATTGATTACTAGTCCAACAATAACTACAAAATCAAAAATCTCTAGATCAAACCCAAATCCATAATGAAAAAGAAACAAATACCACCACAAAAAATATTAAACTCCTTTCACTACAAGAAATAACACCTTTGTCGACCTAAAAATTGGTCACTAAAAGCCCATTTTTAGTCAGCAAAAATTATCCGCAATCAATTTTTTTGGTCACTACTTTGGTCGCCAATTGAGGGTCGGCAAAAGTAATTCGCGACCAAAATTTTGGTTGGTCAGGAAAAATTAGATTTGCCGACTAAATTTTTGATCACTAAATATGTCATTACTGCGACTAAACCATTTTGTCGCTAAAACACTTTGGTTGCGAAAAGTGATATTTTCCTGACCAAATATTTTAGTCCCCAATTGTCATATTCCACGACCAAAAAATTTGGTCGCCAATTAACACATTCAACGACCAAAAAATTTGGTCGTCAATTGTGACATTCCACGACCAAAAAAATTTGGTCACCAATTGCGACATTCTACGACCAAAAATTTTGATCGCCAATCGTGACATTCTACGATCTCTTAGTTTGGTCGCCAATTGTCACATTCCATGACCAAAATAAGTAATCACCAATTGTCACATTCCACAACCAAATTGTTTGGTCGCCAATTGTGACATTCTACGACCTCTTAGTTTGGTCTCCAATTGTCACATTCCACGACCAAAATAATTAGTCGCCAATTGTCACATTCCACAACCAAATTGTTTGGTCGCCAATTGTCACATTCCACGACCAAACATGTTTGTCGCCAAAAGAAATATTTGCGCAACTAAAATTTTAGTCGACAATAGACCTATTCATGACCAAATCTTTTGATTGACAAAATTAATAATTTTAACGACTAATTATTTAGTCACCAAATGTGTTTGGTGATACACCAACTACTTTATTTAGTCGGTAAAAGTATAACTTATCTTTCCCGACTAATCAATTGGTCGCCAAAACTAGAAAAACAAAACCAAAACCAAAACCAAAATTTAGTCGCCAACATCCAACAAAATAAATTTGTAATTTATAATAATCCATCCAATTTATTCAATATAATCTGTAATTTGCAAAAATCATTCAAATCAACAAATAACTTGAATCATGAACATTCAACAAAATACATATATCAATCATTTCTGAATCTGTTTAATTAAAGTCAGCAACTATTATAAGTTTTTATTCACAAATAATTCCAAACTACATATTTCATCTAGCATAAAAATTAAAACATAACAAGTACTTATTATTATGTTTTAAATTTTTATCCATGTGCATCAACCCAAAAATATAACTGGTAGTCTACCAAATATTTTTCATACACACCCATCCAAAAATATAACTACTAGTCTACCCTAATATTTTCCATGTACATCTAAACAAAAATATATAATCCTTCCAAAAATACAAAAAGTGCCAATTTGTCCGGTACAATTTGGCTTTGTGCACGAGTTCATCCATCTGTACCAAAGAAAAAGAGAAATAATGTCAGGTAAAATTGGACAAATAATGAAAAATATCTATGAAAAGTTAAGGTCACATTAGCAAATTAAATTCATTATCAAGTTGTAAATAAAACAACAGCATTCTTATGTCTATAGCATTACCACTTTTGTATTTCATTGTTTAGTTTTTTGAATGGACTTAAATGTAATTCAAAGAAGAACAAGTCAAAAATAATTAAATAAAACAACAGTTTACAATAATATGCAATGGACTTCTCAACTAGCAAATATAAACTATACATATTGGCATACGTGAGTGTCTAACCATACTGAAGGGGAAAATTGAAGCGGAATTCAAACGGCAGGTGTTTGCATTTTTTATCACATTGTTTAAAGGCAGTTACATCTAGCTAATTAATATTTAATAGAAACCAGAGATCAAGTTCCCCTCCTAATTCTGAAGACTTGGGGCCAATACTAAACAGTGTCTTTTCATTAATAATTTTTTAATTTTGTTTGGGTAAGAAATTCATTTTCATTAACTTAAAGAATATGATAAAATGTTTGTTGTGGATCACCGAGTGGAACCTCAATTAAAAATTCATTGCATCAGTTTATGTTCTTTTCAAATTTAGTCTTACAAAGTATTGCAGAATTTGATAGCCCACTGTTTGGGTATGTTGGTGCACCTGCCTAAGCTACCACATTGTCCTTATTCATTTACTGGGTTACCTAAAAGCATATTGCATTTGAGATTTATGTATCTCCTTTAACTAGCCCACTAAAATTGTACAAAGATCATTGTAAACCCTATACTACCCCACGTGTTATATTTTAGTTTTGTAATGGTATGGAACAAAGACTAAAAATTATTCCAATGAGCAAAAAAAAAAAATTTCACCTTTGCTTTGAAATTAGATAAAAAGGTATGGAAAGATAAGTGGTGTTCAATTTTTGACCCCAAATGGCCTATTTTTGTCTTTTTTCATCACATTTTTTTTTGGGTCTAAATATCTAACCGTGCGTCCAAGTATGCTTCCAAATGTCATCAAAAATCAATTTGCAAAAAAAAATAAAAAAGGAAAACATTAATATATTATCAATTACCAATTTAGCAAAAATGCATTTTCTATCGAAATTTGACTTTCATCTGTACTAAATCACAAAACAACAGCTAATCTAATTGGGGGCAAGCTCTTGCAAGTTATATGAATAACTATGAACTTGCTAATATTGAAAACAATCAAGCAACATGATGAGTTTTATTGTCATATAGAATGGTTCAATGAAACTTGGATCTTTGTTCTACTAACTCCAGTTATCTCCACAAATTTCACTATCTACCAGTGGATGTCCCTTTGATACAACTTTACTATCTCACTCACTGTTTCTCCAACTCTGCTTAGAAAGAAATGAGAATACTGATATGGGTTGATTGTTTTTAATGGGTTTTCAATTTCACAAAATTTGAACTAAGATAGATCAACATAAACAACATAAAACTAAGCATTTTAGTATGGTACGATCATTTTCAATGTTTCAAAGTTTGTAATAGCAATTTAACAATGTTGCAAGTGTAACTTTCTTAAACAGTTGTGTTTTAACCAATATATACTAACCAACATGAGAAAAATGAAAAGATAAAGCAAGATAGACTTACCAAAAAGGCAATCTAGGGATGCCCCTCCCCTAAATTGTCCGTTGAAACCTTGTTTCTTAAGAAACTGGCAACTTGAGTCAGCAATTTAGCATGCTCCTATGGGGTCATGTCTCAAAGGGTCTTGAAATGTCCTCACTTTCTGCATTACATAACAAAATATGATATTACACATTACGAGCTTATGTTTTAACATCTATATATATATATATATAATGTGAGAAGGATGAAGAAACAATTGCACACCAAACTAGGATATTTGTTAATTTGTGTCAATTTTTTTATTTTTCCAATCCTTTGTAGAAGGATGCAAGTAAATTTTAAAAAAAAAAATCACTAAAGACCGACAATAGCAACAGCAACAACAACAACAACAACAAAATTGAATTTATTGTCTTTAGTAGATTTTTGTCTAATTTTTAAAAACCTTTCAAGTTTGTCTAGTCGAGTAGAATTTAAACGTGTGAAAAAAAAAATTACTAAAGAAGAAAAAAACTGACAAAAAAGTCACATAGCATATCAACGTTACAAGTTCTAGTCATATAAACGCAGAAAAGAGAACTTTACTAGAGAAAACTATATAGAACATTCACATTGGTGTAAGTCTGACCATGTTTCTCTTCCTCAGGCCATTCCCAAGCTAATGGGCAAGTCGAAGTCACCGATCGCTCCCTTCTGAAGATTATCAAGACTAAGTTGTAGGCCACTAAAGGACTCTAGGCAGAGGAATTGCTGAACGTACTTTGGGCTTATCAGACGACCGCTCGAACCTCTACTGGGGAGACCCCCTTTTGCCTAACATACGGTGCCGAGGCAGTCATTCCAGTGGAAATTGGCCTGCCGACCCCTTGGGTTTTATACCCGAATCCGGAACTAAACGAAGAGTTGCGTCGGGCTGACCTAGGCCTAATTGAAGAGCTCCAAGAGGCAACTGCTGTCAAACGGGCATCATGTCAGCAAAAAATGAGAACACATTATAACCGCAAAGTCCGACCTCAAGAGTTCGTAGTGGGAGACCTAGTCTTACACGAATCAACCCTTGCCACTAAAAATCCGACCGAGGGCAAGCTAGCAGCCAAATGGGAAGGATCTTATGTTGTCAAGGGCAGTCCCTGCCCGAGTACTTACTGTCTCCAAGATATGGAAGGCAGAGACCTCCCCCATCCATGAAATGCCGAGCACTTGAAGCGTTATTTCCAATAAAACGGCGTCTCCTATTTTTGTATCATTCAATTGTTGTATGTTCTCTTTTGCCAATCTACGCACTTGTTCATTTTTTGCCATTTCCATACACGGTATAAATTTGTGATTGACAAATTGTGCCTTAATGACAACAATTTCACATCTTCATTTATCTGTGTTGTGTCTCAATGACAAGTTTTAGACTAAGCCTCAGCCCGATTAAGCCCTCCGAGCCTCAGTTAGATTGAACATAAAGAGCTCAGCCAGATTGAGTTAACCAAAGCCTCAGCCCAACTAAGCCCTCAAAGCCTCAGCTAGACTGAGCATGAATAGCTTAGCCAGGCTGAGTCAACCAAAGCCTCAGCCCAACCGAACCCTCCAAGCCTCAGCTCGACTGAGTATGAAGAGCTCAGCCAGACTGAGTTAAGCCAAGCCTCAGCTTGACTGAGTACAAGGAGCTCAGCCAGACTGAGTTAACTAAAGCCTCAGCCCGACTGAGCCCTCCAAGCCTCAGCCAGACTAAGTTAAGCCAAGCCTCAGCCAGACTAAGTTAACCAAAGCCTCAGAACGACTAAGCCCTCCAAGTCTTAGCCAGACTGAGCACGAAGAGCTCAGTTAGACTGAGTCAAAACTAGTCTCACCCAGACAAAGCATGCAGTTAAAACTAGTCTTAACTAGACTTAGTTAAATCTCAGTTCGTTTTTAGCAGTCACACAAGTTAGCTTACTTATCCATTTTTATCATTCATACAAATTAGCTTACTTGTCCATTTTTACCATCCATACAAGTTAGCTTACTTATCCATTTTTACCACTTATACAAGTTAGGTTACTTATCCAATTTTACCATTCATACACTTTATTGATAAACTTTGCCATTCAAAAAACAACAACAACAATAACAGAACTGGTACTTTTATTAACAATTTACACAATTATACACTTCATTTCAGAAACTACATTTACTTCATTAAAAAAAAAAAGAAAAAAAAAAAGAGGAAGAACACCGAGTCCCTAATCTCTTTCGCTGGATGCAAGGTCTTCCTTTTCCACCCCCTCATCCAAGGGAGTCTAGGCAACATCCTCTCCTACTTTCACCAGATTGAAGTCCATATCTGGAAACAGCTATTGCGCTTTATACATGAAGCTCATCCAGCCGTTGTCCCAGTACTGGCTCATCTCATGCTTGTAGAAGTCTGACTGCTGAAACCGTTGGATCACTTCTTCTTCACTCCTACCTTCAGCAGCCACTCCAGATGGCCTAACACCCCCTTCGCCCTCATTCGCCCTCCTTTGCCTGCATCAATGGCCATCTAGAATTCGGCAGACCCCTTAAATTGCTCCACCACCGCCGCACATAAGTCGAGGTACACCGCCTTCTCAAAGGCCATTTTGGCCCTCTCTTCTTCCAACGCCCTCTCCAACTCCGCAATGCGCCCATCTGCCTCTTCCTTGTCTTTAAGCGCTTGGTCGTGCAGATCTTCGTTTAGGAATAGCAACGGGACGAAGCGGGGCCAGGGATCGCACTCTCCGTCCCAGATCCCCGATGGTAAACATTTTCCCGTCCCCGGCCCCAATCCCCGACGGGAAACCTATCACCATCCTCGTCCTCGCCCCCTAACAGGGATCGGGTTTCCTCGACCCTAAAAATTCCCTGGACCAAAAAAAAAAAAAAAGCAGCTACATTCAACATCCTCAACATCATCAACAACATACATCATCAACATCCGATTAAAAAAAAAAACAAACATCATCAACATCATCAACCAACATCAACAACAACATCATCAACATCATTGAGAGGGAGAGAAATCTGAGTAGAGAGAGAGAAAGATCTATCTGTTCAGATCTAAGTAGAGAGAGAGAGATCTGCTTGACTCTGATTCAGTGCTCTCTCTCTCTCTTTGAGTGAGTGTATGTATATGTGTGTGTGTGTGTGTGTATGTGTGTGTGTGATGAGAGACGGACCAGAAGGTGAGGAAGAGATAGAGAGATCAGAGGTGAGGAAGAGAGAGAGAGAGAGAGAATATATAAAATGAAAAGATTAAATGAATGAGAGAGAGAGAAAGTAATAAAAAAAAGTGGATGAAATGAATGAATCAGAGACAAACTAGTCAAAAAGTAGATGAAATGAGTGTGAGAGAGAAACTTGAAATGAATAAGAGAGAAACTAATCAATAAGTATTGTAGACACCCCATTTTCGACCGTCCCCAAGACTTGGACGTCACCGTTTGAACACTCGGTGATCATCCATGTTTGTGTTTCGTTTTGAGTTCCCGGAGGTCTCGGCTACGCGCCTTGCCTCAGGACCCCTCAACTCGACTGTTCTGTGTTTGGTTTTGCACCAAACGCTTGTGTTTTTGCTTCTGAGGGTAGAGAGTAGCTTGTTAGTTACCCCTGACACCCACCGGCCTTGGTTTGAGGCCACCGGCCATGTTTTGAGACTACCGGCCATTGGTGAATTATACCATTGGCCGGTTGGCATTTAGTGTGGCCGGCCGGCCATCTGTTTGGCCGGTGACTTCCTTTTCTGGCCGGTAGCACCTTTTTACCTTTTTCAGGCATGGTGCATGCTAGCTGTGCCAGCTGGAATGCACCAAACCTGCCCCGGGGCATGCATGTGGCTGTTTTGCCCCTTTTGCACCCTTTTGGTCGAGCTTCTTGGAGAAGCTTGACCCTTTGTCAAAGCTTCCTCAAGAAGCTTGCCAGCTGTCCTAGCTTCCTCAGGAAGCCTTGCCCCCTTTGACCCTTTCTTGTTTAGCTTCTTTGAGAAGCTTCAAACCATTGTTTTGCCTATATATAAAGCCTCTCCTCCTCCATGACAAGGGTTGAACAACAAACCAGAGCTTATACATACATATATCTGTATATCATTCTCTCTCTCTCTATATATTTCCCTCTATCTCCTCTTTTGTGTGTGTTTTGTGGCTTAAAAGTGTGTTTTAACCTTAGTTTTGCACTAAGACACACACCATTACACCACACTTCGACCTTGAGAAGCTTAGAGGGTTTGTTCTTGAGTTTTTGGACTGGTTTTGACCAGAGGAAGGTGGCTGATCTTGCTGTTCCTCGAGGGTTCTTCAAGGGTAACATTCTTACTTTAGATTCCCCAATCTTGCACTAGGTTTTTTCCTATCTTGCTTGTTGTTTTATACTTTGTGTATAACTAAAAAAAGTCTTGTATTTGCATGCTTAAGATACTTCATTAAGGTTGTTTTGTAGTTTGGGGTCGATCTCCCCCTCTTAGGCCTTGTTTGGCCCTTTTGGAGCTCCTTTTGTTAAGCCTTGGTTACTCTTGTGTATTGGTCTTCTCACCACTGAAATCTAATGGATTTTCAGTGATGAAGAAGAGGGTTTGAGGTTTTGAATAGGGGAGGGACACCCCCCTCCCCTTTGTGTTTCATTTGTGCATGTTTTTGGCTCTTAAGGGTAGCATGCATGATTAGTTGTTCTTGGCTTCATTTCAGAGGTTTTTGGGTGTTGTTGGGTCATATTATGCCTCTGTTTTTGGTTGGATTAATGGCCCCTTGCATGCTTAATATACTTGCTTTGTAGTCCCTTATTTGGCCTAGAAATACATCATGCATGTAGCCTACCATGCCCTCATATTTTTGCCTAGCTTCGTGAAGTTTTTAGTCCTATTTTTCCATGCTTAAGGTCTGTTAGGCGCTGCTTTAACCATATTTGCCATGTTTGGTATGGTCTCTTTGCATTTGTGTTTGTGAGTCCTAAGGATGTGAATCATGAGCATGCTTGAAGTGGGATGTTTCAATGACTTGGAGTCATCTCACATGTCATTTCAGTCCATAATTCATGTTCATATGCTTGCATTTGTCATCCCTTCTATGCCTTGAAGGGTTGTTCTTGTGTGCCTTAAAGGGGGTCATAGTGCATATCTTGTATCTAGGTCATTTGAGCTGCCATATCAGAGGGTTTTTGGGTGTATTTTGATGCATTGGAAATCTGTTTTTGGTTGCTTAGTTCATGCCATGAGTGGTTGAGGTAGGTGTAGAGTTATGTTCCATTTGGTAGCTTTGCATGTCTTTTGTTTTGGGCCCATTTCTTGACATGATTTGACCATTTTCTATGCATGTCCTAGCCATATTTTGGTCTGCCCCTAGACTGTTTTTAGTCATCTTGGCCTTGCGGGGTTTGGTTGACATGACCTTAGTTCTAGCATCTTGACTAGCTTTGAACCTTGGACCAATTGGCATGCTTGTTTGCTTGACATTTTGTGTCCTTTTGCATCACTTTTGGTCACTATTTTGGGGTGGGCTGAGGTCTGCCCTTTTGTGTTTCAAGTCCACCATTATATGATCATGTTGCATTACTACGGTTTCATGTTTGCATTATGTCACACTTGCATGCTTGCATATTATTGACTAGTTGCATCTCATGTTTTAGTTCACATATTAGATCGCATTGCATTACATCTTACATGTCTAGCATCACACATTTGCATGTTTTGGCATCTTAGCCTCATGTTGCATAATTGAGCCACATTTGCATACATGCATTGCATTTGTTTGGTTTGGGGTGTCAAGCCGAACTTGAGGGGTGAGGAGTGTTTGTACTTCAAGTGACAAAACACGTCTCAATCCTCGGTCGCCGATGTCTTTGATCTCAATATGATAAGACATTAGCTTTCATTTGATTGTTACATGCATTTACATTGAATGGCAAAATTGGCCTCTTAGGCCATCATGCATAATTGATGGCCCGAGAGCCGAGGGTCATGCTTCCTTGAATCCATTGCATGATAGGGAGTGTGGCCATGCTTACATTTGTTTGAAATTCCATGCCACACACTGCTTGCCCTCTGTTGCTGTCAAGAACCAGTTTCTGCAGGAAGTTTTGGCCGGCCGGCCATCTCCAGTGCCGACCGGCCATCCATCAATGGCCGATAACTTCATCAGCGGCCGGTGGCCATTCCTACTAGCCGGTGGTGTTCTACAATGTGCAGAGAACCTATCCAAGACTTGTGCAGTCTTCAGAGGAGCTAGGCAGTGTAAGCAGAGGCAGCAATGCTATGGCAGCGAGTTTCCAGGCAGTACGAGTCAAGGATGCATCATCCAAATATTTTGAAGGCAGGGCTGTGGCCATTTTAATTCTGCATTTAATTTATTAATTAAATAGGAATTCTGTAATAATTAATTAAGTAGCTAGTTATTTATTCGGTTGTGTAATATTTATTCGAACCCTCTGAGCAAGGGCAATTCTGTAATAAGTGTGTGTGAGTGTGTGTATGTCTTCCAACCCCACGTCTTTCTTCCCTTTTATTTACTAGCTTTCGATGGTTAGATTAGGGCATGTTTCAATTAGCATACAGTATGATAGCATGTTTGCATCCACACATTTGTCTTACATGCACCGGGCTCGGTACATCATGCTAACTGCATTTGTATTTCAATTATAAGTTGAGTACTTGTTAGTTGCAGCATTTCACATGCCATCTTTAGGATAGCCGAGCCTATTATAGTTGCATTTTGCATGTGTTGCATTAGCCACCGTAACATGAACTAGGATCATGCATATGATTACTAACTAGTTTCTGTTTTGGCTTGGAGTACTAGGTAAGCTTTTATGCTTTAGCATACCGTATGTGTGTGAGTGTTGCCATAATAGCATGATTACCATGAGGCTAGCTGCTTATGTGAAATAACTGCCTGAATGCTTGTGGGTGAAGGTTGGATTGTTTGAATTGGAATAATTCATTGAAATCCGTATTTTAGCCTACTTACGAGTAGCAAATTTCAAAACATTTCCAAACAAATGGATATGCAATGCTTTATTCCAAATTAGGCGATCTAGTCTATACTTGTATGTTATGCGCATCACATAGTAATTCTAGGCTAATAACCGGAATAAGAACGCATGTGTTTTCAAAATTGGATATCATGGTTAGTAGAGGCCGATCTTCGGATCGGACGAGAGGGGGTGCTCATAGTTGACCTTCCCCAATCGTACCCTAGTTCCCGAGCCGAGGCAACTTTGGTGGTGACGGACACGTGGCCTTTGGCACCGAGTCAGGGTTTCCTAAATTTCCCCATAAAAAATATTTAGGTGGCGACTCTGTATCTGACAAAGCAATCCATGTTTGGCACTTCTTTCAAAAATCTATTTTTCTCAAAACGATTTGCTGGATTTGGACTCTTTGGTTCAGATTAAGAACCGTGACAAATTGAGTCCGAACTGTAGCATTGAGGTCCCTCGCGGACATGTTACAAGTATATATATAATATATACATATATGTTCCACTTCAGGAAACTAATCAAAAAGCATGTCTATAATATATATATATGTACCACTTCGGGACAAAAGAGACTGGGGCCGGGCCGGGGTCGAGGCCGACGCACTTATCACCGTCCCCGGTCCGAAATTGATTGAGGAATGATTTTTTAATACCGTCCCCATTCCGTCTGGGATATTTTTCAGAGAAAAACCGTTCAAATTGGGGTCGGGGGATCAGATCCCCGTCGGGTCGGTTTCAAATTGCCATCCCTATCTTCGTTGTTGGCGAGAGCCTCTTCCAACCTTTCCTTGGCAGTAGTGCAAGCTTCTTGGACCTTGCCTACCTTCCTCTGCTCGCCCATCAACTTAAACTCCAGCGATACCGCCTTATGGCGCACCACTTCCAGCTCTGATTTGGTCATGGCGAGCTCAGAGACAGCACGTTCTGCCAAATAGCTCTGCACCACTGCCAGTACTTACATCTTCTTAGCCCTTTGCGCATACTCCAGGCCCTTTGCATAGGCACTTCGCGCGACTTTTCCCCAACCCGCCGTCTCGACCCTTAGGTTTTGTAACTGTGCTTTCACCCCTTCCAGCCCAGCCTTTAGCAGCTTTGCCTCCACCTTTACGCCCGCCGCCTTATTCAGCAAGGCCGCCGCCAAGGTCGTCCCCTCCATCTACGCTGAGCAGAACCCTCTCAAGAGGTCGGCCTCTATAAATCACGTATCGACTACACGGTCGCATCCTCCACTACCCCTAAGAGACAATAGGCAGCGATCCTGGCTTCTCCCCTTCTTCTACTGATTAACCGGCCACCGCGTGAACATGATACGTGGCGGTCTTCAACATGGCGCTCATCTTTGATCTGCTCACTCCCTCTTTCCCTTTCCCAGGACTTGGGGACACTTCTGGCACAAGCCCCATCTTGGGCGATGGCTCTCCTAATATCTTGCCCCCTACCAACCCCTTTGGCTCAGTTGTGCTGCTTTCCATTTGAGCACTTAGGCCCATAACCTCCCATAACCCCATTCTTGTCTTCCCCATCTCTATTTCTGGG
The DNA here is from genome assembly GCA_025200525.1 of Camellia lanceoleosa. Classification (NCBI taxonomy): domain Eukaryota; kingdom Viridiplantae; phylum Streptophyta; class Magnoliopsida; order Ericales; family Theaceae; genus Camellia; species Camellia lanceoleosa. The sequence goes on from CM045767.1 coordinate 24,286,896, forward strand.
GTTGCCCCTGCCACCCCTTCCTTCACCTTCTTCAAAACTGCCCCTCTTCACTTTCCTTCACAGTTGTCTTCTTCTTCTTCTTCATCAACACTGCCTCCACCTCATTTTTGCTCCTATCCTTTAGCGGACCCACTAGTGGCGGTAATGGCGTAAAATCAGTCAGGTCTTTATTGCCCAGAGGCTTGGGGTGCTATCAGACTCATTCCTTCATGACCAGCTTAGGCCCCTGACCTAACTATAACTCTTTATACTTGTCTGCCTTGGCGAAGGTCCTTTTATCCTCTACCTCCTGCATCTTCCTTCTCACCTACAACTCTTCCGGCGTAGGATCCCTTATTGGTCGGCTGTGGCCCCAGGCTTAAAGCAAACAAGCTTAAAGGCTGGACAAGGCTATCTGTTACAGGGTTAAGTTTCGTTTCAAAATTCCAGCCTACAATGGCACTAAGTTGGACACTTAGTCTCAGCCAAGTATGAATACACACACACACAGTGTTATAAGAAGTAAGAATAGGCAACAAGTGATTACAATAAAAACTTCCAACCTTTATTAATTGCACCAACAAATACAAAGGATGCCTATGGAAATTCTTACCAACACTTAGTTTATTTTCGAGTTCCATGGCCTATGCCTAAATAGGCTTATAATCAGTTACTACCTTACAACCAACATTACAAGGAAAGCATGCCAAGTGGCATGGTAGTTGACACCCCCAACTGCCTAGGGACTTAGGAACATTTTTGGGACATAACTGTTGTTAACTGCTGCAATATTTCAGCCTTGCTTTATGAAGTCTAGCCTTGCCTTGTCTTTGCCCAACATGGGCAATTGCTGCCAAGAGACATGCATAACTGCTAGAAACTGTCATGTTGTTTGCCTCATCAGGTCAGCCACGAATTTGGTTGTCTTGGCCCCCAGACCAAGTTTTGCCTACTGATTGTTTTGAACCCCTAAGCATGCTACAGCCCACATTCGAGTCATGTTAATGCCTTGCATCTGTGCAACGGATGCACATACTTTGGCCAAGGGTTGTGTTGCTGCTTCAGCACTTGGACAACATTTCACCCTGCTGCCTTGGCATGCCACCATCATGCCTTGGTCTTGGTTGGACATGGGTGCAAGGTGCTGCCAACGCCAACCATGCAGCCTTCAAGTAGAAGGTGCTAACAAACCACCCCCACCAGAAAAAGTTGATGTCCTCGTCGGTAAGGCCTCTAAGTAGTCTGTAATTTGCTTGTCAAACTGCCATAGAGTCATATCCTTTTCCCAACTTGCAACCGCTTTAGGTGAACCCTTCCACTTAACCAAGTAATGAGTTCTTTGATTTTTCTTGTTTTGCCCTTCTGTCTTGTGATCCAGAATCTGTTCCACTTCTTTGTCAAACTGTTTCCTAATCACCGGAGGGGCGCATCGAGCTTGCGTCCGTGTTAGATTAGCCTGATTCTCGTGATAAGGTTTTAGGTAGCTAACATGGATTGTTGGGTGTATCTTCAACCGGTCAGGCAATATCAGCTTGTAAACAACATTTCCCACACGTTTTAGAATTTCAAAGGGTCCATCATACTTTGGAACTAGCCCTCGGTGCGCTGTCTTACTACTAATCTTTTTCCAAATCTGTGGAGTATGCTTCAGCAGCACCTTGTCTCCCACTTTGAATTCCAATGGTCTCCGCCCTTTGTCAGCATACTTTTTCATCCGTTTGCTTGCCTTAGCCAAACTGTCTTGTGCTTCATCCAGCAGGTCTTGTTTAGCTCTAGCAAACCTGTATGCTGCAGGACATCTACCCCCTGAGCTAGTCTGTGCGACTTCACGTGGAGTAAAGGGCTGTTGCCGTGTGGCTAGTTCAAATGGACTCATGCCTGTGGCAGATGACCGATGCAGATTATAACAAAACTGTGCGCTACCCAACAGGTCAACCCAATTCCTCTGACTTACAATCACATAATGTCGAAGGTATTCTTCCAGCAACCCATTCATTCTCTCTGTTTGTCCGTCCGTCTGAGGATGATTTGTTGTAGAAAACTTTAATTCGGATCCCATCAAGTTAAATAGCACAGTCCAAAACCGTCCCGTAAAACGGGTATCCCTGTCACTAACAATATCCTCGGGCAAACCAAAGTATTTCACCACATACTTATAAAATAGGTCTGCCGCAACATCGGCGGGACAAGCATGAGGAGCAGGGATAAACACAGCATATTTAGAGAAACGATCAACAACAACCATAACAGAATGTATACCATTCACCTTTGGCAACCCGGATATGAAGTCCATGGAAACAGACACCCATGGCTTCATTGGAATAGGCAACGGTTGCAACAGTCCAGCTGCCATTTTTCTCTCTGTCTTGTCCAATTGGCACACTAGGCAAGTTTTGACATAGGCTTCTACATCATCCTCCATTTTTGGCCAGTAATAGGAACGAGACAGTAAAGCCATCATGCGTTGTTGTCCGGGGTGACCCGCCCATTGCGGATCATGAGTTTCTCTAAGCAACTCCAATCTTAGTCCACCAACACTAGGGACATATAGTCTATCTCCTTTGCCGTGGAGTAGATCATTTTCCAACCAATAGCGACGCACAGTGCCATCTTTCACTTGCTGAACCAGCCTTTGATATTCAGAATCAATTGCAGCACTTGCCCGAATTCTTTCCAACAGTTGAGTTTCAATGTTTGATATCGCAGCAATGTAGTCCACAATTTCGTTCCGACTCAAAGCATCAGCAACCTGGTTGTGGCGTCCAAGTTTGTGCCGCCATTCGAAGTCATACTCCTTAAGGAATTCTTGCCATTCGGCCTGCCTTGGAGACAACTTCTTTTGTGTTTTGAAGAAGGTATTTGCCACATTGTCCGTCAATACCATGAATTTGGTTCCCAACGGGTAGGCTCTCCAAATCTGAAGACAATGCACAACCGCTGTCATTTCCTTTTCATGGGCAGAATACTTCTTCTCCGCATTATTCAGCTTCCGACTTTCGAACGCAACCGGGTGCCCCTCTTGCACCAAAACACCACCAATAGCCTTATTAGAGGCATCAGTATGTAATTTGAATGGAAGTTCAAAATCAGGTAACCGCAGAATCGGTTCACTTGCAACAGCCACTTTCAATTTGTCAAAGGCCGCTTAACAATTTTCATCCCATTTCCAAGGTCTGTCCTTCTTGAGTAGATCCGTGAGAGGTGCTACCTTCTTTGAGTATCCTTCAATAAATTTTCTATAATAGTTGGCCAAACCCAAAAAGGAGCGCAACTCAGTCACTTTGCTTGGTGCATGCCAATCCATGATTGCTTGCACTTTTCTATTGTCCATCTTTACGTGGCCTTTGCAGATTACATGCCCCAAGAATTTAATTTCTCGCTGGGCAAACTCACACTTTTCCTTCTTGACATACAACTGATGTTCCCCTAACCGAGTGAACGCTATCCAAAGGTGGGACAAGTGATCCTTTAAGGACTCACTATATATTACAATATCATCCAAATAAACAACAACAAACTGATTGACATAATCATTGAACACATCATTCATAAGATTATAGAATGTAGCCGGGGCATTAGTTAACCCAAACGGCATTACTAGGAACTCAAAAGACCCATACCTTGTAACACATGTGGTCTTTGACTCATCTCCTTCAGCCACTCGAACTTGCCAATAGCCAGTACGTAAATCCAATTTTGTGAAATAGGTGGCCTTGCACAGTCGATCGAACAAGTCTGCCACCAAAGTGACTGGGTACTTGTTCTTTATAGTCACTTTGTTGAGAGCCCGATAATCCACACACATGCGCAAACTTCCATCTTGCTTCTTTTGAAAAAGCACTGGGGCACCGTAAGAGGCTTTGGATGGCTGAACCATTCCAGCATCCAATAAGTCCGTCAATTGCGTTCGCAACTCCGTAAGTTCCATTGGGGACATTCTGTAGGGTGCCTTTGCTAGAGGCTTAGCACCCGGAATCAACTCTATTTTGTGATCAGTGGCACGCCGAGGAGGAAGGGACTTTGGCAACTCTGGAGGCATTACATCCTCAAATTCCCTCAACACTTCTGCCACTTCATCTGGCACTTCTACTGATAGATTAGGTTTGATTTCCACCAAGGCAGCAAGATAAGTCTCTACGCCCTTTTTCAAACCGTTGTGCACTTGAATGGCTGAGAGGGTCTCCGTCTTCCTCTTTATGCCCTTGCCTTTGTCTGATTTACTGCAACTAGTGACAAAGCAAGGCTTGTCTTCATCCGAAATAAGTATCCCACCCAAATATGGCATCAAAACCATTTTTGCAGTCACAAAGAAATCATTTCCTAAGATGACATCGAAATCATCCAAAGGAACCACCATCAAGTTAACCCGTCCAGTCCAATCTCCAACTGTGATCGATACTTTGGAAGCCATCATTTGCACCGATTAAGCCACTGAGTTTACTACCTTGATTCGACTGGTGCTTTGGGTAACTTGCAGTCCGAGGGTCTATACAACTTTTTCTGACATAAAATTATGCGTGGCACCAATGTCTACCATTGCCACAATGTCAGTACCCGCCAACTTCACTTTGATGTACATTAGACCAGTAGTAGGGGCTTTGTCTACGTGAATTGCATTGAGCAATTGTAAGGGGTTTACCCTAGTCGGCCCCTCAGAATCCGACTCCCCTTTGCCATCTTCCGTGACCATAGCGTTAAGTTTCTCACGCTTGGGATAGTCTTTCGCTCTATGGGGTCCATCACAAATGAAACACCCTTTGTTAGATTTCCCACCGTTGGTCTGAAAAGAATCCCCCTTCTGTTTGTACTTGGAACCCTCTTTCCCTTTCTTGAAACCAAACTTCTTCTCTCCCGTCTTCTCTTTTCCTTTCTTCTTGGGTTTGTTGGTCTCTGTAGTGGGTTCCTTGCTTAACCTGTAGTCAAGCAAACCATCTGCCGCAGCCATAGCAGAGGGCAAATCTTTGACACCGAGTCTTCGAAGTTCTAACTGGTCCCAATTCTGCAACCCAGACATGAAGTTGAAGAGTTTATCTTCCTCCGACATGTTCTTGATGTCCAGCATCAAAGAACTGAATTCTTTCACATAGTCCCTCACCGATCCAGCATGCTTCAACCGTTTCAAGGCGTCTCTTGCAACCCAAGATGAGTTGCAAGGAAGGAATTGTTCCTTCATTTCCTTCTTAAGAGTATCCCAAGTAGAGATCTCTAGCCGAGCATCATCCCTGACACGAGTACACCACCAAAGTTTAGCATCACCAGTAAGGTACATGCTTGTGATTGTAACCTTCTCTCCTTCTGGCACATGAGCAGCCTTGAAGTACTGCTCCATGTCCCACGGAAAATTCTCAAGTTCCTTCGCATTCCGATTTCTGCCAAAAGCTTTAGGGTCTGGAACTTTGATTTTCGAAGGAGTCTTTTCAGCATTCGTATGCCCACAGATGGCCTTCTTCAGAAAGGACAGTTCATCCACAACTTCTTGAAACTTGTCTTTCCAAGAATCCGAAATGGCTAGCACATCTGTCAGCACGTCTTTGAACCGATTTGTTGTTGAGGTCTCAAGGGAAAAAAACCTTGAGGCCACAGCATCCAATCGATCCGTCTGCAAGCAATTCTCATCAGCAGGGTCACCAACAAGATTTTCCAACCGAGTTACCCTGTCTTTTAAGGCATCCATGCCAGAAACCATTAGAGCAAAACTGTGCTCTGATACCAATTGTTACAGGGTCAATTTTCGTTTCAAAATTCCAGCCTGCAATGGCACTAAGTTGGACACTTAGTCTCAGCCAAGTATGAATACACACACACACACACAGAGTGTTATAACAAGTAAGAATAGGCAACAAGTGATTACAGGAAAAACTCCCAACCTTTATTAATTGCACCAACAAATACAAAGCATGCCTATGGAAACTCTTACCAACACTTAGTTTATTTTCGAGTTCTATGGCCTATGCCTAAATAGGCTTACAATCAGTTACTACCTTACAACCAACATTACAAGGAAAGCATGCCAAGTGGCATGGCAGTTGACACCCCTAACTGCCTAGGGACTTAGGAACATTTCTAGGACATAACTACTGTTAACTGCTGCTATATTTCAGCGTTGCTTCCTGAAGTCTAGCCTTGCCTTGTCTTTGCCTAACATGGGTAATTGTTGCCAAGAGACATGCATAACTGCTAGAAACTGTCATGTTGTTTGCCTCATCAGGTCAGCCACGAATTTGGTTGTCTTGGCCCCCAAACCAAGTTTTGCCTACAGATTGCTTTGAACCCCCAAGCATGCTATAGCCCACATTCGGGTCATGTTAATGCCTTGCATCTGTGCAACGGCTGCACATACTTTGGCCAAGGGTTGTGCTGCTGCCTCAGCACTTGGACAACATTTCACCTTGCTATCTTGGCATGCCACCATTATGCCTTGGTCTTGGTTGGACATGGGCGCAAGGTGCTGTAGACACCCCATTTTTGACCGACCTTAAGACTCAGACGTTACTGATTGAGCGCTTGGTGATGTTGCATATTGTGCTCGTTCTGAGGTTGCGGAGTCCCGGCTGCGAGCCTTGCCTCCGGACTTTCGGACTCTTTTGTGCTTTTCTTCGGTTTGCGAACCAGGCTCTGTTTTCTCTGTTTTCTCTTCCCGAAGGGAGGGAGAGGTCTCGTAGATCATCTCTCAATGGCCGTGGGCTATGTTTCGTGGTCATAGGCCATTTTTCCCATTTCGGAGCCCGGTTCCCGGTTTTCGGATCCGTCAGGTCGTGTGCCTCGGTTCAGGATCGCTTAACCACCTCCGTTTGCCCCGGTTTTTGGCACTTATCTTATTTACTCCCTTTTGAGGGACACTATGGTCCGAGAGACCAACTTCGTGGTTGAGCACCACTCCCGGTGCCTAACAGCCCACTTTCGGGGCCCCAAACTGCGTGTTTCGGCTCCCGAACCTTCATTCTACATTTTTGGGCTCCGACCTGAACTTGAGATAGTCATATTTTGAACTCATTTTCATGTTTTATTAAGGACCTCTTGATGTTTGACATCTCCATCTATCACTTGCTTCTTTACCCCTCTATTTTCCCCTTTTCTTGCACGATAGTTTAGGCCTACTTGTATTTATTTTCGTGGCTTGATGTAAACTAGAAAGTGTCTTATTTTGAGCCCCTTTTCAACTTTGTCGAATGGCTCTCAGCCATTTGGGACCCGCACCTATCACTTGCCCCTTTAGCTCACCTTTTGGCCATTTTGGAGGGAATTTTGAATCTGAATTTCCCACCCTTTTTTCCCCCTCTTTTCCATCCCTTTTTGTCTATAAAACCAGAGCTCCAGCTGCATTTTTTTGGGTTATAAGACTTTGGTTTGAGTCTCATATATACAATCTCTCTCTCTCTCTCTCTCTATATTTCAAGCACCAAAACCCTAAAAGTCCTACACCATTTCTTCACCACCACCTAGCACCACCACCACCACCACCACCACCACTCCATTCTGGTGGATTGGAGGACCTTCTCAGAGGCTAGAAGTGCTGTATTTTGGACCAAGAGGCTGCTAAAGTTTGGTTCTTCAAGGGTGAGTCTCATTTTTCCCTTTTTTGCTCTTTTCTTGGTCTATATGTTAGCCCTTCTTTCTTATACATTTTAGCTCCGACCAAAACTAAAAGTAGTATTTTTTTGAGCTCTATTTAATCTTTCATTAAGGGTCTCTCACTGTTTGAGACCCCCTTTTGGTACTTGCCTCTTTAGCCCTCTTTGTGCCATATTTTTGCATGATATTTTTGGCCTATGTGTAGTCTGTTTTGAGCTCTGATGTAAATTTTGAATAGGCTTATTTTGAGCCCTTATTCAACATTTAAGAAGGGCTCATCCTTGTTTGGGACCTGCATGTGTCACTTGCCATTGAACCCCTCTTTGGTCCCCATTTTTGCATGATTTATTAGCCTATTTTGTCTCTGTTTTTCGACCTTGAGAAGAACTGAAAAGGGTCTTATTTTGACCCCCTATCCATGTCTCATTGAGGGTCTTTGGCTGTTTGATGCATATTTTGTATACTTCATGTTATAGCCCTCTTGGTGGCCTCATTTTGCATGAGATCTTTAGCATACTTGTATCTGTTTTTGGAGCTTGATATAAACTGAAAACAGTCGTGTTTTTGGTACCTCTTCAATGTTGTAGAAGGCCCCTTTCCTATTTGGGGCCAGCATTTGTGACTTGCTTCATTACCTCCCTTGTGGAGCCATTTTTGCATGCTAATTTAGTCCCACTTGTGCCCACTGTTTGGCCTCACTCTAAACTGTAAAAATGCTTGTCTTGGGGCTGCCTTGCTTCTGTCTTTTCATTTAATATTCAAATTATGTATGCATTGTATAGTTATAGGCCATTTCATGCGCCAAAACCCGTATTTCGGGACTCGTTTCATGCATCGGGTTTCATTTTACCGGGTTTCGGGGCTGTTTTGCATCTCATTTTACCTCTGATTTTTGCATGATAGTATGCCATTTTTTTGTGTTCTGCAATGTCTTGTTAGAGTGGCATTCCGTGCCGTAGGTTCGGTCCTCGGTTTGCGTGCATACGTGCACGCATCTCGAGTTGTCTCATTTTCATCTAATGACCTCCTATGTGAGTGTGGCCGAGGTCCACTTGTGTTGGTGTAAGCCCATATTGCATTGTGTATGCCATTTCATTCCATAGCATTGCGTATGCTAGGCCGTATATTAGTGCATTGTGTATGCCATGTTTCCTCGTGCATCGTGTATGCCATGTCATAGCCTTTTGCATGTTAGGTTGTATCTTAGTTGTATTTCATGCATATCATGCGTATTGCATCGTGTTCGGGATAGGAGTTAGCCCAGGCATGGGAAACGAGGTACGTTTCGTACTCCGAGTGACGGAACGTGTCTCAATTCCCCAGTCACGACACTCTGGATTATCCATGATGGAGTTAGGTTTTGTTGTATTTTCATACGCATTCATTTCATATTGAGTTGTGCAATTCGACTCCTCGGTCATCATACATCGATATGCGTGATTGGTGGCACGAGGATCGAGGCATGCATACATTTGTGAAAATACATTGCTATGCCCCTTTCCTGCTCTCTGTTGTAGCAAAATCAAGAATCAGCAGTCTTCCGAGGCTTGGCTCGCTTTCCAAGAACAATTGCAAAACAGAGGCTAATTGGGGCATCCCAGTGGATTTCCGCGCAAGGCAGCCTAAACATACATCATTCATCAGAGTCAAGGCAGTCCCTGGCTTGCATGCCAATTTATAGCTTTCCTAGTTTAATTTGTAAATTAATTAGGATTTTTGTATTTATTCGGGACTGTATTATTTATTCATTCGGGACTGTATATTTATTCGAACCCTCTGCGCGAGGGTAAAATTGTAATAAGTGTGGGTGAGTGTGATGTATGTCTTCCAATCCCACGTCTTTCTTCCTTTTTATTTACCTGCTTATGATGGTTAGATTAGGGCATATTTCAATTAGCATACAGTATGATAGCATGTTTGCATTCATTCATCATTTTACATGCAGACTCGCCATGCATCATAATAACTGCATTTGTATTTCAATTCCAAGTTGAATAGATGATAGCTGTAGCATTCCATATGCCATGTTTAGGATAGCCGAGCCTGCTATAGTTTGCATCTTTGCATGTGTTGCATTAGGCAATCCTGTATATTTAGGATCATGCATGATTTCTAATGAGCTTCTGTTTTGGCTTAGAGTACTCGGTAAGTTTTTATGCTTTAGCATCCTTGCATGCGTGTGAGTGTTGCCATGAATAGCATGCTTACCATGAGGCTAACTGCTTATGTGACATAACTGCCTTGAATGCCTGTGGGTGGAGGTTGGGTTATTTGGATCGGAACAATTCATCAAATGTTTGTTTTAAGCCCACTAGACAGTGGCAAAATCATGTTTCCTAAGCCCACCTGAGGGTGGCAAAATCTGCATTTTAAGCCTACCTGCGGGTAGCAAATTATTTTCAAAAACAAGCATGAAATGTTTTGTTCCAATTCGCATTTACTCGGTCTATACTTGTATCTTTGTCGCATCACATAGTAACCTAGGCTAATAAGGAATAAGAACGCACAATGTTTTCAAAATCAGATATCATGGTTAGTAGAGGCGGTCTTTGATCGGCGGCGGGTGCTCCGCAGTGACCTTCCCAATCGTACCCAAGTTCCCGAGCCGAGGCAACTTTGGTGATGACGGACACGTGGCCTTTGGCACCGAGTCAGGGTTTCCTAAATTTCCCATTAAAAACATTTAGGTGGCGACTCTGTCTGGCAAAGCAGTCCATGTTTGGCACTTCTTTTCAAAAATCAAATTTTTCAAAATCAATTTGTCGATTTGGACTCTTTGGTTCAAGATTAAGAACCGTGACATTTGAGTCCTTGAATAGTGACCCCAATATGAACAGAGCAGGACTTAACCCTCCCGGGCGTTGGGGGCGTCTGATTTGGCGACTCTATTTGGGGAATTTAGAGAACTTGACTCGAACTCATGATATCTGGTTTTGACTACACTTGTGTGTTTCTTTGCATTGTATTTGCATTGGTGCGCTTAGGACACCGTGTTTGCCATCTGCCATTCCCGAACGATTTGCCGGAGGCTTGTCTTGTCAAGGCATGACCATAAGGCTGATCGGCTGTGGGCTCTAACAGCATGGGAACACAAACCCCGGTTTTACCGGGGCACCCTTTTTGACTATTCGACCTAGTGCATATTCGGATCCGTAGTGACCATTCCAAACTAGGACAGGTTGCTTACCCGTTTATAGGTTGTTTGAAACCGCTGCGTGCGTAGTGAAACCCTAGTTCCTGACAAAATAGGACAGGGAAACCCTACCCCAACATAGGGGTGTTTTGGCTCTCACTTATCTGTTATGTGCTTTTAGAGTGCGTCTCTACAGGAATGCATGTATCAGTTTGCAAGTGTGAGCACCAGGCCTGCGGGCATCAGTATCAGTGTTTGAGAATTAGTTTTACCTGAGGGTATCAATTTACAGGCAGAATTTTGGGCAAAATTCAGTAGAGAGCACACTCGTTCAGCTTTGCTCATATTGGTTATGGTGAAATCAGGCTGAGATGCTGTCGGTTTTCTCTTTTGCTAGGTAGTCTCAGAACTATAGCTTCAGAAGGCTCTGATATCCCCCGAGGTTCATCGAACTTGTGCTGATAGACTTTGTCAGGTCAGAGATTCAATTCAAGGCAACTGTTCCTTTGCGAGCGAGTAAAAGGTCGGTCGAGCACAAATCACCGATTCGTGATTACGGATCAGGGCCCTTATCCACCCCACGGTGAACAGTCGGTGAGGTCTCGGTTTTCATCAGAGGATAGATACCAGCCAGTTAGATGGATCAGCAGAATACATCAGGGATGGAGGCGATGATGTGTCAAATACAGGAAACTATGAAACTCATGCAGCAAGACGCTGTCCGCCAAGCGGAATTTTCCAAGCAGTAGGCTGCAATCATGGCTCAGCAAGCCGAGCTCATCACTAGGTTGCAACAGCAAAGTGGAGCATCTGCTTCACATCAAGCTCCTCTCCACGGGAGCTCCAACACGGGAGAGACACCAAATGTCCAGCAGATATGGACATTCCAGGGCGCTCCGCCTCTAATTTTACGGTTGTCCAAAACAACTAATCAATCTGGGACTCTCCCTTCGAGTTCGAGGTCGACCCTACAGCGTTGAAGTTGAGTAAGCTTGAAAAGTTGTTCAAAAAATCTCAGGGGGTAAAGTCCATCCCGGACATTGAGGACGGGTACACCGACGCAGCTGTAACTCTGCCGGACAGGTTCAAGATGCCTCACATCGACCGTTTTGACGGGTCGGGAGATCCCATGGTCCACCTGAGTTTGTTTTCAGATGTTCTGCGCCCGATGGGCTTGACAAGATTACAGAAGCTCTCTCTTTTTGGCAAGACCCTATCGGGTATTGCGGCCATTTGGTATGCCAAATTGGAGGATTCAGTGAAACGAAGCTGGGAGGAGATGGCCGAGGCCTTCGTCGCACAATATTCATACAATACCCAAATCGAGATTACGACTTGTGATCTTGAGATGACGAGGCAGGAGCCTAAGGAGAGCTTCTCAGAATTTGTGGCCCGCTGGAGGGCCAAAGCCTCAATGATGACCATTAGACCAACGGATAAGGATCAAATACGGATGGTTGTGCGCAACCTCCAGCCCAAACTAATGCAGAAAATGATCGTGCTCCCCTTCCCTACCTTTTCAGATTTGCATGAGATGGGAGTACAGATCGAGGATGCTATGAAGCAGGGCCTCATTGACCAGGAGAAGGAGCAGCCAGAGGCGTTTACCCAGATTCGAATCGACCACCGGTGGTGGCGGTACAAGATCTTCAAAGTGGGCATGGTCGTCACCACCACACCAAAAGCGCCCACCCCTTTGTTGGTGCATCCGCTTCAAACCCGAACTTGGACTATCTACCCCGAGGCAAGAGGGTTTTCACCCCACTCTATATGTCTTTGTCTAAAAGCCTGTGGGTGCTACTCAAGAAAGGACATCTGAAATCGTTAGAGCAACGGCCTCTACCCGATCCTCTCCCTCCAAAGCATGACCCGACTAAGTACTGTGCTTTCCATCAACAAACCGGTCATGACACCGACAGTTGCGTTCGTCTTCGCCATGATACAAAATTTGATTGACAACGAGGTCATCCCCGCACCAGGTCCTGCAAAGTCTATCGGCACTTGATCAGTGAACTTGTGGGAGATAATGTGATGTGATCAAGGGATGAACCACCTGCGGGCGGCGTTCAGTTTACTCCAGCTGTGGTGGATGGCATGCACTGTTTTGAGCAATGTACAAGTGCTGTTAATTTTGCATTCTGACTTGGGTATTGGGTCAGTCTTGTTGTTTTGTTTTGAGTCAGTCTTTTGTTTTGGGTCTGTCTTGTTGTATCGAGTCAGTCCTATTGTATAGGAGTCGGGTGATTCCCGGGGGGGGGGGGTGTTACCTCGGGCATCACCTTTTTGTTTTGTGTTTGTCTTTTCGTTTTGTTTTGAGTCTGTTTCTGCCAGGGAGCCAGTTGTGCTAGTAGACTTTGAATGGACAGCAGTGATTTTCACATCCTTGTGTTCGCTTCTGCCTTGTGCTAGTTATGCCGGAAGTTCTGAATGAGATGGCAGTATTTGACTAAGAACTCTGTCTTTTCTGTGCCTTGAAGTCGTTGTAACGACCTAAGTTTTTCAAAACTTTTTGAACACTGCGGTGAAAACGAAGAGGGAGGAATTCTTCGGGATTTGCAAAACTTTGATCAAATTAAGAGAAAGAGAGGTGTGCTAAGCCCTTAATGAATGAAATCATGCTTGTTAGTGTGAGTACTGAGAAGGACCCTAGCTTTGATCCAGATTGGTCCTACACTGTCTTCAGCGCGAGCGACTTGTCACTTTCTTAAAAAACTTTCAAAAAAATGTTTTGCGCGGTCTTACAAAGACCTGTGTAGAATCACTCTTGAGATTGTGCAGCTTAGGATCGCTCTCAGCCTTAAGACTCAACCCCTTTGCTTTCAAACCTTGAACTTTAACTCAGAATGTTCAACGGTCAACCACAACATGAGGCTTGTGTGGCCAGATCAGAAGCAGCCTATGAACTAGGGGCGAGAATATCAGAAATGATCAAAGGAAGCTTGTGAAGCTAAATCAAAAGCCCCTCCCTAACTAGGGGCAAAGATATCAGATGTGCTCGAAGAGCCGAAGATGAGTCCTCTTGCAAATCAACAGCCACTCTCGTAGATACGGATGGCTTCAAAACCTTACAACCATTTGGCATGGACCAAGCTACACTTTTACCCTTTGAGAGGCTCATTTGGGCGAAAACCGGAAGGCGACCGAGCAAAAGTTAGAGCAAGAAAAATATATACAAAAAGCAAAAAAGAAAAAAAAAAGAAGAAAAGAAGAAAAGAACAAAAAAAAAAAAAAAAAGAAGAGAAGAGAAAAATGCAAAGAAAAGAAGAAATGAAATGAAAATGAAAAGAAAAGAATGAAAAGAAAGAAGAACAAAGCTCGCAAGGTCGAAAACCTGCAACGGGTGCCTTGGCAAAAGTTAGAGCATAAAAAGGAGAGGTTAAATACCCGAGTGTACCTTAACCCCGAACTACGTAAGGCTTGATTCCCATCTTTGGGATACGTAGGCAACTTCATCCTGAAGTCCTGCCGTAAAACGCTCCAATTTGATTGTGTCCATGCGATGGTTCTGGTCATCTTTGTCTTCTCTGTATCTGAGGATTTGGTTGTGTTCGTCACTCTGAGGACTGACTACAATGCGCCAGCGGTGCTATCAAACAAGGGCAACTTTCCGTTGCCATTCGAAGTCTTCTTGGCGCCATCCAAACAAGGGGCAACTTTTCGTTGCCATTCAGTGTGCCGCGGCGCCATTCAAACAGGGGGCAACTTTCCGTTGCCATTCAATGCACCACGGTGCCGTTCAAACAAGGGGCAACTTTCCGTTGCCATGCAGCTCCCCTCCAGCAAGGGGCAATTTTCCTTCGAATCTGAGGTTGTGCATCTCAAGAGTGGGTTCTATGCTCGTTGAGTAGTGGCCGTTTGCAAAAATAGTTTTTGAGAATTTTTACTGAGGTTGACTAATTTTCTCGAAAATTGTTTCATCTTTTCCAAAAATGGGACCATTTCTTGGACCCAAAAAAGGAAAATTTTCAGTGCTCATAGCTTGACTTGCATGATTTCAAATCAAAAATCGAACAAGCATGTTAATCTAACTCTCATTTTGGTCAAAATTGTTTTAGTAGAAAGCAAAAACAAAACATGGTTTACATGATGAACTAGGGGCACAGTTGAGTTAGGTTCTCTGTCTTTTTCCCTTTATCAACGCACTTGCCAGAAAGGGCACTCTACTTGCCAGAAAAGGGCGCAACTGAAGCTAACAACAAAGGGCTGAAAGCTCTCTCACCTTCCAAGCAACGAGGTATCAAGCCACGTACGAAGCACGAACTGGAATGGGGTAAGATATTCCACTTCCTCATCTGGACATATCTGATCACGTCCAAACTCCCCGGCAGAGCATCGTCAACCGAGGTCAGCTGCAGATTTGCTATACACCCAGTTGTAGCACAGCCCCTCTGTGGGAGAAACTCACTAGCTGCGCGTAGAATAAGAAGAATCTAGCAGAATGCTCGGGGCACGAGGCCACAACTTGCTGTTTATCCATCAACCACCCAGGGGAGGGATTTAAAATGAGACATTGAAGAATAGAGAGATGTGTGCTGAAAGGAAAAGTGAGGAAAAAGGGCTTTTTTCAGAAAAACAGAGCTTGAGGGCCGAGTGATGTGAGAATCACAAATGAGAAAGGGTGGGAAATAATACCCAGAGAAACTGGCTCCTCGTGCACTGAGAGGTCTCTTGTCTTTGTAACACGTCTGTGTGTCGTGTCTTTTGTTTTGTTTTTCTCGATTCTTGCTTTGATTCGTTCCGAGTGTGTCTCAATGTGTTTAGGTTGTTTACCGTTATTTTTCGTTGTTGGGTCTTTCTTTGTGTTGGTTGTAGGCTCAATACCCAGTCGAGAACTCATTTTCTCAATCTCAAAAATGATTTGTTGTGTGCTTAGAGTGCTGTGCCATTCTCCACATTTGTGCAAAAAAGGAATTTGTTCTTTTCAGCTGAGGTTTAACCCGGTCATGTGAAACAGTGAAACAAGGACCTATCTGAAGCTATGTGGGTTCCAAACCGCAAAGCAAAAGAAAAGAGGAAAATTGAAGCGGTGAGTGTGTTTCACCTCAATAATTCGAGATTGTATTCCGGATGTACCTCTTCAGACCTTGTCAATGTTCCGAAGAATGAGCGTGCCTCTATCCCAAGTGTAAGCCTGCTTCAAGTCAGAATGGCGATTAAAGCAGCAACAAATGTTATCTCTCTCTAATATGAACAGGGTGTGCCCGTTTTTGAGCTGAATGTGTTGCAAACCCCTCCGAAAGGTAAATCGGAGGTCGCATTTTAATCTGGTCTCGTTAAGGCTTGTATTCCCTTATTCGGCATTTTGTTTGAAATATGCGTTGTCACGCACATTCCACTTGCATTGTTATGCATCCTTCCACCCGCATTGTTATGCACTTCTCATGCTTGCATTGTGATGCCCATTCCAATTGCATTGTTTTGCACCCACTTCACTAGCATTGTTATTCTCATTCATTGCATTGATTATGCACATCTATCTTGCATTGTTATACACCTTTTCACTTGCAATTGTCTTTCCTTCTCCTCGCACATGCGACGGGTCAAACTTCCTCTGGTTTAGAGCATTTGGAATACGTTCCAATGCTTATCCCTTTTCCGAAACACCGGGATACGTCCCTACGTTTCTCTCTTCTTTTTGAAACACCGGGATACGTCCCTATGTTTCACATTCCTTGCGGAACACCAGGATACGTCCCTATGTTTCACATTTCTTGCGAAACACCGGGATATGTCCCTATGTTTCTCATTCCTTGCGGAACACCGAGATACGTCCCTATGTTTCACATTCCTTGCGGAACACCGGGATACGTCCCTATGTTTCTCATTCCTTGCGGAACACCGGGATACATCCCTATGTTTCACATTCCTTGCAGAACCCCGGGATACGTCCTTATGTTTCTCCTTCCTCCTGAAACACCGGGATACGTCCCTATGTTTCTCTTTCTTTTCTAACCACTGGGATACGTCCCTAATCTTTGGGATACGTCCCTAACCTGTGGGATATATCCCTAACCTTTGGGATACGTCCCTAATTTTTGGGATACGTCCCTAACCTTTGGGATACGTCCCTAATCTTTGGGATACGTCCCTAACCTCTGGGATACGTCCCTAAACACCGGGATACATCCTTAATCTTTGGGATACGTCCCTAAACCTTGGGATACGTCCCTAAACACCGGGATACGTCCCCTTGTTTCTCCATCTTTGGTTAAGAGCATCTGGAATACGTTCCAATGCTTACCTTTCCGAAACACCGGGATACGTCCCTATGTTTCTTTGTATGATCATAAGTTATGTTCGGCTTCTTGCATTATCATTTGCATTTTTCCCCTGCCTGCGAGCATGCCTGCGGGCACATCTTTGTCTATCTTGTCTGCCTTGTCTAAGTCTTCGGCCTTGTCAAAAATGGGTCGTCTCTGGGCTTTGACATTCACTCCCGTCATTCTTATGACTTTCGAGTTCTGTCAAAAAGGGGCAACTGTAGACACCCCATTTTTGACCGACCTTAAGACTCAGACGTCACCGATTGAGTGCTTGGTAATGTTGCATATTGTGCTTGTTTTGAGGTTGCGGAGTCCCGGCTGGAGCCTTGCCTCCGGACTTCCGGACTCTTTTGTGCGTTTTCTCGGTTTGTGAACCAGGCTCTGTTTTCTCTGTTTTCTCTTCCCGAAGGGAGGGAGAGGTCTCGTAGATCATCTCTCAATGGCCGTGGGCTACGTTTCGTGGTCATAGGCCATTTTTTCCATTTCGAAGCCCAGTTCCCGGTTTTCGGAGCCGTCAGGCCGTGTGCCTCGGTTCGGGACCGCTTAGCCACCTCCGTTTGCCCCGGTTTTTGGTACTTATCTTATTTACTCCCTTTTGAGGGACACTGTGGTCCGAGAGACCAACTTCGTGGTTGAGCACCACTCCTGGTGCCTAACAGCCCACTTTCGGGGCCCCGAACTGCGTGTTTCGGTTCCCGAACCTTCATTCTACATTTTTGGGCTCCGATCTGAACTTGAGATAGTCATATTTTGAACTCTTTTTCATGTTTTATTAAGGACCTCTTGATGTTTGACATCTCCATCTATCACTTGCTTCTTTACCCCTCTATTTTTTCCTTTTCTTGCACGATAGTTTAGGCCTACTTTTATTTATTTTCATGGCTTGATGTAAACTATAAAGTGTCTTATTTTGAGCCTCTCTTCAACTTTGTCGAAGGGCTCTCAGCCATTTGGGACCCGCAGCTATCACTTACCCCTTTAGCTCACCTTTTGGCCATTTTTGGGGGAATTTTGAATCCGAATTTCCCCCCCTTTTTTCCCCCTCTTTTCCATCCCTTTTTGTCTATAAAACCAGAGCTCTAGCTGCATTTTTCTGGGTTAGAAGACTTTGGTTTGAGTCTCATATATACAATCTCTCTCTCTCTATATTTCAAGCACCAAAACCCTAAAAGTCCTACACCATTTCTTCACCATTTCTTCACCACCACCTAGCACCACCACCACCACTCCATTCCAGTGGCTTGAAGGACCTTCTCAGAGGCTAGAAGTGCTGTATTTTGGACCAAGAGGCTGCTAAAGTTTGGTTCTTCAAGGGTGAGTCTCGTTTTTTCCTTTTTTGCTCTTTTCTTGGTCTATATCTTAGCGCTTCTTGCTTATATATTTGAGCTCCGACCAAAACTGAAAGTAGAATTTTTTTGAGCTCTATTTCATCTTTCATTAAGGGTCTCTCACTGTTTGAGACCTCCTTTTGGTACTTGCCTCTTTAGCCCTCTTTGTGCCATATTTTTGCATGATATTTTTAGCCTATGTGTAGTCTGTTTTGAGCTCTGATGTAAACTGTAAATAGGCTTATTTTGAGCCCTTGTTCAACATTTAAGAAGGGCTCATCCTTGTTTGGGACTTCCATGTGTCACTTGCCATTGAACCCCTCTTTGGTCCCCATTTTTGCATGATTTATTAGCCTATTGTGTCTCTGTTTTTCGACCCTGAGAAGAACTGAAGGGTCTTATTTTGACCCCCTCTCCATGTCTCATTGAGGGTCTTTGGCTGTTTGATGCATATTTTGTATACTTGATGTTATAGCCCTCTTGGTGGCCTCATTTTGCATGAGATCTTTAGCATACTTGTATCTGTTTCTGGGGCTTGATATAAACTGAAAATAGTCGTTTTTTTGGTCCCTCTTCAATGTTTTAGAAGGCCCCTTTCCTTTTTAGGGCCAGCATTTGTGACTTGCTTCATTACCTCCATTGCGGAGCCATTTTTGCATGCTAATTTAGTCCCACTTGTGCCCACTGTTTGGCCTCACTCTAAACTGTAAAAATGCTTGTCTCGGGGCTGCCTTGCTTCTGTCTTTTCATTTCATATTCAAATTATGTATGCATTGTATAGTTATAGGCCATTTCATGCACCAAAACCCGTATTTCGGGACTCGTTTCATGCTTCGGGTTTCATTTTACTGGGTTTCGGGGCTGTTTTGCATCTCATTTTACCTCTGATTTTTGCATGATAGTATGCCATTTTTTTTTGTTCTGCCATGTCTTGTTAGAGTGGCATTCCGTGCCGTAGGTTCGGTCCTCGGTTTGCGTGCACGCGTGCACGCATCTCGAGTTGTCTCATTTTTATCTAATGGCCTCCTATGTGAGTGTGGCTGAGGTCCACTTGTGTTGGTGTAAGCCCATATTGCATTGTGTATGCCATTTCATTCCATAGCATTGCGTATGATAGGCCGTATATTAGCGCATTGTGTATGCCATGTTTCCTCGTGCATCGTGTATGCCATTTCATAGCCTTTCGCACGTTAGGTTGTATCTTAGTTGCATTTCATGCATATCATGCATATTGCATCGTGTTCGGGATAGGAGTTAGTTCGCACGGAAACGAGCGAATGCGTTCGTACTCTGAGTGACGGAACGTGTCTCAATTCCCTAGTCACGACACTCCGGATTATCCATGATGGAGTTAGGTTTTGTTGTATTTTCATATGCATTCATTTCATATTGAGTTGTGCAATTCGACTCCTCGGCCATCATACATCGATATGCGTGATTGGTGGCACGAGGATCGAGGCATGCATACATTTGTGAAAATACATTGCTATGTCCCTTTCTTGCTCTCTGTTGCAGCAAAATCAAGAATCAGTAGTCTTTCGAGGCTTGGCGCGCTTTCCAAGAACAATTGCAAAATAGAGGCTAATTGGGGCATCCCAGTGGATTTCCGTGCAAGGCAGCCTAAACATACATCATTCATCAGAGTCAAGGCAGTCCCTGGCTTGCATGCCAATTTATAGCTTTCCTAGTTTAATTTGTAAATTAATTAGGATTTTTGTATTTATTCGGGACTGTATTATTTATTCATTCGGGACTGTATATTTATTCGGACCCTCTGCGCGAGGGTAAAATTGTAATAAGTGTGGGTGAGTGTGATGTATGTCTTCCAATCCCACGTCTTTCTTCCTTTTTATTTACCTGCTTATGATGGTTAGATTAGGGCATATTTCAATTAGCATACAGTATGATAGCATGTTTGCATTCATTCATCTGTTTTACATACACCGGGCTCGGCGCATCATAATAACTGCATTTGTATTTCAATTCCAAGTTGAATAGATGATAGCTGTAGCATTCCATATGCCATATCTAGGATAGCCGAGCCTGCTATAGTTTGCATCTTTGCATGTGTTGCATTAGGCAATCCTGTATATTTAGGATCATGCATGATTTCTAATGAGCTTCTGTTTTGGCTTGGAGTACTCGGTAAGTTTTTATGCTTTAGCATCCTTGCATGCGTGTGAGTGTTGCCATGAATAGCATGCTTACCATAAGGCTAACTGCTTATGTGACATAACTGCCTTGAATGCCTGTGGGTGGAGGTTGGGTTATTTGGATCGGAACAATTCATCAAATATTTGTTTTAAGCCCACTAGACAGTGGCAAAATCATGTTTCCTAAGCCCACTTGAGGGTGGCAAAATCTGCATTTTAAGCCTACCTGCGGGTAGCAAATTATTTTCAAAAACAAGCATGAAATGTTTTGTTCCAATTTAGACGACTCAGTCTATACTTGTATGCTGTGCGCATCACATAGTAACCTAGGCTAATAACCGGAATAAGAACGCACAATGTTTTCAAAATCAGATATCATGGTTATTAGTAGAGGCCGGTCTTTGACCGGGCAAGCGGGGGTGCTCACGAAGTGACCTTCCCCAATCGTACCCAAGTTCCCGAGCCGAGGCAACTTTGGTGATGACGGACACGTGGCCTTTGGCACCGAGTCAGGGTTTCCTAAATTTCCCATTAAAAAAACATTTAGGTGGCGACTCTGTATCTGGCAAAGCAGTCCATGTTTGGCACTTCTTTTCAAAAAATCTGTTTTCAAAATCGATTTGCCAGATTTGGACTCTTTGGTTTAAGATTAAGAACCGTGACATTTGAGTCCTTGAACTGTAGTGACCCCAATATGAACGGAACGGGACTTAACCCTCCCGGGGCGTTCGGGGACGTCTACAGGTGCTGCCAATGCCAACCATGCAGCCTTCAAGTAGAAAGTGCTAACACTATCCCACTTCACTCCCTCCTTCTCCCTTACTCATTCACCCGTTTAACCCTATCCTCTACCTCTGCCTTTGCCTCCAGCCTTGGCTCCACCGACTTAATAGGTTTCTTCCACATTGTGTGCACCCCCCTCCTGCTATTTACTGATACATAAAACCACCTTGGTCTCCACCCCTTCACCAACGATGGCAAACCCGCCACTAATCCCCTATCTGCCATCGCCTGCAACGTCACCTATGTTTCTTGTTGACCGGAGGCCTTGTAGCAAGAAAAGAACTCATCCACCATCATCGCTGCCCCCCCTGGGTCGCCTATAGCCATGCGATCGTGCAGGCTAGTAGTATTTTCCATGCATTAGGCATAAGCTGACTTGGGGCCACCTCCAATCGGTTCAACATGTCCACCACTATTTGTGGAAGTGGCAACCTTAGACCCCCCGCAATGGCTCCTCGTATAGTGTGAACTCCATCGGACGCGCATCCGACGCCCTTTCCTTGGACGTTAGCAACTTTAACTCTATCTCTGCAGGAATCTGATACTTCCTACGCACCTCCTCAAACTCATTTGCTGTAAACGTCGATTTGTCCGCCTTAGTGTGCCAGTGGTCAGGTCCCACTTGGCTAATCGGCCTCGCAGCCATGGTCATTGTGGACGGACGAGGTCGCACTGCTTGCTCCGCCCCCCTCTCCTCTTGCTTCTCCGTCTTATATTGCTCCACCAACTCCACCGCATCGTCTTCACCCAACGCCTCTAACTTCATGGCTAGTGCTTCGTCTCGAGCCATCTTTTACGTTTCTATATATTGCTTCGGACTCAGGCGCGAGGAAGTTCACTAACTGTTGGAGGGAAGTGTCACACGAAACGAATGAGGTCAGATCTGGGATGTTGGTTTCTCGCAATAAGATATGTAAAATGGATAACTCCAAATGCCCACAGTTTGCCTATTTACCAAGGATCAAGGTTAAATTTCGCTAGTTTAAAAATTTCAAAAGTCACAACCCCTGCCTTTTCCACGTCATATCCTAGTCCTAACCTTTCGCTTCCTACTAACGCATCACCTCCCTCACCATTGGTTTAGATCATACCACGTGTATAACCACGATTCTCCATCTTTTTTCCCTTCCCCGTCTATTCCACTTTTACATCATCACGTACCTCATCACACCTTGAGCCTCGTGCGCCGCCGCCACCTCCGCCGACCTTCGGCGGCTGGCCTTCCTCTCGATTGACCCCCTTCACGGTCGGCTCTCCTCTCGGTTGGCCTCCGCGCTCGACCCGTCCTTCACGTTCGGCTCTCCTCTCGGTCGGCCTCTGCGCTCAATCCCTCATTCGCGGTTGGTTCTCCTCTCGATCGGTCCTCTCGTTCGGCCCCATCCACCCCCCACCGTTCTTTTTATTCCCTTCGGTGGGCTAAAGCTACACTTGAGAATGGGGGACTACTGACATCAGCGGGCCCACAAAAGCTTTTGGCTCACCACTTAGAGCCCAATTCACGGTTCAAACACTAAAGCCCAACACCATGAAGAACCCAACGTTGCACCAGGAACCAATGGCATCTAAACACTTGTCGAGAAGGGAACCAGCCATGTAAAAAGACAAAGACCCTATAGAGTTATTGCACCACATATCAGCCATTAATGAGGCTCATACAGCATTAAATGCGACAATCCCTTCATGTCGGAACAGACAGCCTCACCATGAACAATGCAAGCTAGAGTATAGACTTTCGGCCAACACGACAGGTCGGAGTGGACAAGGAAATGATGGACAAGGGATATAAGGAGGCTTCCAAGACACATCAAAAGGTTAAGTTTTCTATTCTTATTTTCTCCCTCTCTCTACATTGTCAAATCTCCTAACTTGATCGTCCGAGGGTCCGTTGGGGAACTCTCATTCCCCATTGGGCATTTTTTCAGGCACACCAGCGAGCTCAGTGACCGGTGAAAGGTGTAGGAAGCGTGGGTCTGCCTGACTCGCCCTCTCTTGGATCAGCAACGTCATCAATATATATATGGATAGAACTCGAACTTATATAACACATCTTAATGGTAAGGCTAGGTATAAGGTTATCTGAATTGTACAATTTGCTAAACCCGAACTGATCCGTATATAAATGGACAATTTCCCAGACACAATGTGGGCAAATGCGATTTGAAATATGGCATGATTGTGGGTTGTGGGTTTAAATCGCACCCACAAGAACCCGCCTGCACTTAGAATTTTTTTTTTTTAAACCTGGACCGTTGTTATTTTATTACTTTTAGGGTTCGTTTGGAATATGGGTTGTCTTTTTAACTTTTTGGCTATTTTAGCCTAGGGCTAAAAAGTTTCATTTGAGAAAAACTTTTTGGCTTTTGATTTTTGTGAGAGAAAATATGAAATGATTATGGTTTGTATGTGACATTTTGTCTTATTGGCTTTTTAGTTTATTTTGTCTTTTTGTGACTAAAATAGTCAAAAAGTCAGGCTTTTTGGCATGCCAAACGAAGGTTTAGGTAAGCTTAGGATTTTGAATGATTTTACTTTAATTATATTGTTAGGTAGTAGATAATAAATGAGATTGATTATCTAGTTTAGGATTTTGAAAGATGTGCTTGTGTTAGTTTATGATTTGATTTAAAAGTTTAGGATTTTGAATGATTTGTTTGTGTTAGGAATTGATTTTGTTGTGTTCTTAATTTTATAATTTTTAATTAATTAATTATTAATGTTAGAGCATGTTAGAGCATTTTAGAAAACGGGGAGAAAATGATTCAAAATAAATATTTACAAAATGGAAAAAAAAAAAACTCAAAAATAAATTTTTGAAGAAACAAGTCTAATCTGCAAACTGCCCCTAAATGTCCGTACATCCGTGAACTCTATCTGCACAAACTACAACCCGCATTGCAGGTAGTTGTGGGTTAAATTTTTCCCAAACCGCATACATGCAGGTGAGTCCAAACCGATCCGTAAATCGTCCAAAACCTAACCACGACCACCCCTACTTAATGGTACACATTGGGGTAATTTGGGAAGTTAATAAAAAATTAGTTTTTAGCTTTTAACCCATTTTAGATTAAATCACCTCTCACGTTTTTTACACATAAAAAGACCAAAAAAAAAAAAAAAAACTTTTAACGAATTTTTCAAATCACCCTATTCACTCTCTACGCTATCAAACATTTAGCAAACATAATTTAATTCCACGTTTTTTTTTTTTTTTTGTCATATATAATACATTTTTGAGAAACGTTTCAGTACACAATGCATATGATATATAATCTTAGTATAAAATTACATAAATTTTCATAAATTTATATAAATAATCCCATAAAATATATAAATTAAATACAAATTTAAATAAATTCATAAAAACTCAAGACTTATATAAATTTATATAATTTTATAATCATTACACCACATTTTAATATGCAAATTTAAAAGCAAGATTAAAGATGGGAATAGAGAGCTCATCAGATGTTGTGTCTGAGTCTGACAACTTAAAAAATTTCCTTCGTAGCCGTTGAATAAGTACACCTCCTTTTCCTTTTAGAATTGTTTGGAGTGTCTTCAATAAGTATATTTTTTTATGTTTTTAAGTAAAAAATTGAAGAAAAAAATATAAATATTTAGATTAATTTTTTAATTTTTTATAAAAAAATATGTATTAAAAAATTGTATAAAAAAGTGTGTAAGAAAAAATGACGCAGGACATAGTACGGAATTGGCAGCCAGCCGGCTTGGTATGACATGAGAAATATTGTCTCATTTTCGGGTTTTGATTGGATAGTGTTATTCGGCCTATGGAGGCTCACCACGGGTCTCGTTTTTCTAATCGAAACCGTTAATATGTAGAACACGTCAAGTACTATATGTTTGTAAAAAATCACTTTGATTGGATATCGATAACTATCTGATCGTGTTAGGTTTTTTTGTCAACTGTTAACTATAATACCATCCAATTTTTATACAAAACTGATTTGATCATGTAGTTAGCGATATCCGATAGATGTAATTTTTTACAACCATATAATACTAGACGATTTTTACATCTTGCATGGTTCGGATTATCAAAACGAGACCTATGGTAAGCCCTCATGGACACAAATTTACTATTCAAATTGATTGAATGTACAATGCAATTTTTTTCCCTTTCCTTTCACTAAAGCTGGCCTAACGTTGCCTGACGTCACCTACATTGATTGAACAAAAACTGGATTTGTATTTAATATTTATATATTAAATTTTTTAAAATATTTTTTTTTTGATGATTAGTGATAACTTTTTAACTTTTTTGATAACTTTTTGACTTTTTTTCACTTGCCAAACTTAGCCTTAAGGCCCCCCACATAAAATTAAAAAAAAAAAAAAAAATCCGTTGTCAATAATCTTAAATTTTAATTACAAAAAGAAAAAAAAAAAATTTAACTAAAAAATTTAAATTATTATACAAATATAAAAAAGAAAAAGAAAAAAGAAATAGAGTTCCTATTAATATTTTGCCTTCAACGTGGTGAAGTGTCGAGCAGCCACCTAATATCTTTGTAAAATCAAGAGAAATTGCAAATAAGTAAAATCTTCACAAAATATTTATAAATTCTTCAAAAAATTTATAATTAATTATTAAAATTGATAAAAATTATAATTAATTTAATTTTTTAATTAATTTAATTTAATTCAATTTTTTTTGGGGGCTAACTTTCACGGAATTACAATTTAGGTAAAATCAATATCAAAACCATTGCCAATAGTCTCAAAACAGTGCTATCAGATTTTTTTATAGAATAATGTTTGAGAGCTCGAATTTGGCCCCCCTAATCCCCCTAATTCCTAAAACGACGTCGTTTTGGGGATTTTTTTTTTCTTTTCTTTTTTCTTCTTCCATGTTCGACTCTGCAATAGCTTGGAGGGAGAGGGAGAGAAAGAGAGAATAAGAGGGGAAGAGAGAAGAGATCGTCGCCCAGCACGTTGCCGCCGATCGCCCAGCCTGTCGCCCAACTTTGATCGTCGCAGCAGCTCCGCCGTCACCTCCGGCCCCGCCTTCGCTTCCTCCCACTGTTATGGCCCCTTCCAGTCCACTCCTCCTCCTCTTCCTTCCTCCTTCTCCCTTCTCTTCTTCTCTGCTACTGAAAAAAAAAATCAAGATTAGGGAGATTCGGGGGAGCTCATTTCACTACAAGAAATGTCACTTTTGGCTACCAAAATATTGGTCGCCAAAAGTCTAAAATTTGGTCGCCGAAACCATTTAGCGACCAAAATTTTTTGTCGCGAAGCTCGTCGCAGAAACCCTGTCGGCGATAGTATTGGCGACTAAAATTTGTTTGGTCGCCGAAAGTGTACACATTTGGCCACTAATCTTAGTTTAGTCGACAAAAGGTATGTTTCAGCGACTAAAGTATTAGTCACCGAATGTGACTTTTGGCTACTAACATTCGTTTGGTCGGCGAATGTGTTACTTTTTGCTACAAAAGAATTAGTCACCGAAAGTTAACATTTGGCTACCAATCCATACTTAGTCGGCAATAGTGACATTTCGGCTACTAAGTTTTTTAGTCACTAAAAGTTCTACATGAAAATTTTAACCTACTGTTCATTATTTTTTGCTACCAAATGTTTTGGTCGCCAAATGTTTTTGCTACTAAATTATTAGTAGCCAAAAAATTCCAACATGTATTTGGCTACCAAAATATTTGGTAGCCAAATATTTTATTTTATTTTATTTTATTTATTTACTTTTTTTCCAAAAAAATTCTAAACAACCTACATCCATGTTTAATACAACCTGTACGTACATAACACAGGATTCAATATAACCCATCAGCGCTAAATATATTATCAAGCATTCAACAACGTGCACACATTCTAGTTCAAACTATCCAAAACATTAAAAATAAACGTCCAATTCTATATATAATACAAATTCCATATGAACCAAGTCTAATCCAACGTCAATAATTTCATTCCATATATAATACAGGACTAACCAAATTAATTTCCAAAAAGGACATATGTACCACAACATGTCCTAACTTAAACTTGTTTGTCAGAATCTGTCTTTTACATACATATTTTAAGAAGATTATATAAAGGCTTATAAATGCTAGACTAGGCACAAGTGCAAAAAAATTGTGAATGGTTTCGATTTCTCTCAACATTATCAAACCAAAGAATCTTTCTGAATCATGGCAAGACCTGACCATCATTGTCCGCTTTTGACCTCATGCTTCATCTCTGCTGCTTTTAACGCTTACGGAAGTACATGTAAACATCCTGCATAATATAAATAAAATGAAAAACCAATAAGATTAATACCAAGTGTCCTTGAAAATAAAATTAAAAAAATAGCCATTCAATATGTGGTCAAACATATTCGGAAGCTACAATTTTCAACTACCATCATCATCATCCCACATATGTGGTAAAACATTTTCAACTACCATACAATTTTCAACTACCATTCAATATGTGGTAAAACATATTCGGAAGCTACTATTTTAAAAAAATAGCCATTTTTGTTATTAAAAAAATAGCCATTCAATATGTGGTAAACCAGAACGTTGTCCTTGCAGAAACTACCATCATCATCCCACATGAGATGACAATATATCTCATAGTGAAATATTCAACAGTATAGAAGCACAGAAATGGGAGTCTAAAAGCAAGCAAAACAAATGCCTATATGCATAGAGAACAGAGTATTTTCACATATAGAGTCCTTCTGGCACCCCCTCTTTCTTCTTGAACATGACCTTATCTTTAGCCTTCTTCAAGACTGACATGGACATATATATTTAATGGACAGGCAAACTCAGAGAAATAAGTAACACAGTGGTTCATTTATTTACTCTTGTAATAATTAATTATCATTGAGGTTTTTGTTCTTGGTTAGTCTAATTATCATTAGTAGTATTTCACTTTGTTCTGCTCTTTCCCTAGTTGAAAAGGCAAAACTTAGACATCATGAGTTCACTAACATATACGAGGCCAATGTCACCTATGCATGTGGTGTGCCTAAAAATTGAATACGAAGTCAAAAAAATCTATACTTTGTGAAATTTACTAACCAAATAGATTCCAGTCTAATATTGTTGATTTCAGCTGCGTTTGGTTCATGGATTTGGGGATTAACATTTCACCTACCTTTTCCCTTTCCTTTTCCAAATCCCTCCCCAAATCCATGAACCAAACACTGCCTTAAGGATTCCAAACAACCAGCAAAATAAATATTGAACTGGGGGATCAAAAATAGAATGTCCACAAAACAGGCCATAATCTTTTGATCAACAAAAACAAACAGCCATAATCTGCCTCTTCATTTTTATTTCTTCCTTTGTTTTGCTTCTCGATATTTTCCTTCACAAACTCCCATCTTTTTCTTTCTACAAAGTTGAAAATTAGATCTATAGGAGGGACCCAATATAGTATAACTAAGGGTCCGAAATACTTAAAGTTCATCTGTGTCTAATACTCTCATATCTCCACTTTACAAGCCAAAATTCAGAGTACCAAAAAACATCATGTTTTAAGAATTAGTTGTAACACGGAATTGCAACAAACACAAATGATACACATATAATTCAACAATGAAGTTGTCTCACCTTCATACGGCGCTCTCTTAGAGCAAGTAAACCAACTTCAAGATACATATTGTCTTTATATCGGCTTGAAAACTCATCCTTGGTCATAACAAATTCTTCTAAGTTGACATCATCACCAACGTCATCCTAGATGTGTTTATCGCATTTCGAGACATAAAAGGTTAGCTTGGCACATAAGTTATCATAAAGATAGGGTTAATGGAAATCTATATTAATAATTAATCTTATATTTGCATAATCATGTCATGCATTTACCGAAGATGCGCCTCCTAGTCTTAATATCGTGAAGTGGGAACTCTATCTTCCTATCTGTTCTACCAGTCAAGCAGTCTTTGGATCAAGGCTTTCAATTTTGTTTGTTGCTAGAATCACCTTCACATCTCCTCTTGAATCAAAACCATCTAGCTGGTTCAGCAGTTCCAACATGATAATTTTGGAGAAAAAGATAATTTGTCTTACAGGATTTGTGTTTATTGTTTTGGGGGGTTGCTCCTAGTCGGTGAGCCACTTCCAAACTTTCACCAAAATTAAAATATCGTGAACTGCACTAAAAATATAATTAAAAACCAAAATAGGGGAGAAAAAGATAATTTTAGTTATGTGAATTCTTTAACAAAGAACATAGGAAGCTCCTGATATAGAAAACATATGCAAAAAACAAGTAGTTCAAAGGCCAATAAGATTTGTAAAAGACTCTTGAACTGCACTAAAAATTTAAAAGGATTAAAATTAAAAACACCAAACTTTCACCAAAATTAAAATATCGTGGTAAAAAAGGACTGATAAATAGTTTGATGAATGTCTTGAGTATAATATGAATTCAAGTTTCATTCACTTCTTCCCCCCGCCATCAATTTTAGCCTTCATGGTTTAAATCTTACATATGCAAACGCATTTGCAGCCTTGATGGCAAAGTCCTCTATATGACAAAAACCATTTATATGCAAATAACTACATGTTTGTGCGAAGGTATGCATCTGGGCCTCCAAAAAGTAGCAAAATTCAACTTCTAAAAGTTATGGCAGATCATAAACATCAAACATACTGAAATTTAATATTAGTTTGAGAACCATATATATATATCAAAATACCCCACATGGAGTTGAGGTCACAAAACACAAATTACAAGCATAGTCCAATTTAATAACAAACTTATCAACCTATGCATGGAAATGAAGATATGTGAGCATCTAAATCAGCTCTGCATAAAAATAAATAAATAAATAAAAATAAAACACAAACGTGAAGATTCCAGTAAAACCCAATTCTAGAGTCATCAAATTTAATAAAGAGCTTCAATTTTCAAACACAAAAACATGAGAAATTATAAGTAACACAATACTAATAATAGTAAAGTACCAGTACCCAATTGGCCTTTCAAAAATATATACCCATGGGCTATAGATTGAAGAAGCAAAAACAGAGGTCAACAAAATTACCAGGTCAAGAACATCAACAACGGATTTAATTCCATTTTCATCCATGGAATTGATATGATCCTCCACCCATATCCCAATTTTTGATGACCATGTTCCATTGGGCTTGGCTAATTATGCAGTGGTTTGATTTGCTATTAATGTCTATCTCTCTAATGATCTTCATTAATGTCTATCTCTCAATAAAATCACAATACTCTGTAACAGAGTTACAATGGTGTACATATATTGGTGACCATGTTCAATTGTGAAAGCAGATTGAAACAGATTCAAACACTCCATGTTCCAATTATTTCTGATAAATTTGTCACTTGAGCATAGAATCAAACACTTGGTGGGCAAAAAATTTAACAATCCACATATCAAACAAACAATCACCTAAACCAATGATCCAAATTCAGAGTTTATGATCTAAATTTTCTAAATAATAATAGACCATAGATGATGAACCCAACAAAATAATAAAGTGTCAAAATCTTCAAATTTTCCATCAATTTTAAACCATTGATGTGAGCATAACCTCAAACAATACTTTCACCATACATTGAAACTCGAAAGCATATTTGGGTAATGAGGTAGATGAAACTAGCATGACTATTGTAGATAAAAAATGAAAAGCTCCACCACCTCAAATAGGTCTTGTGAGATGAGGCCCATCCCATATGCAAACGGAACAAAAGCATTTCCATTTTCTTGTTACACAATAACAATTTCAAGAAACTTGATCTTTTTAACATATTAGAACGCAACTATATGTAAAATCAATATTATACCCATTTTCATTTTCTTGTTATTTCATTTCACATAATCAATAATATAATCTTAGAATGTAAAAAAAAAAATAATTGATTGAATGATTACCGTGTTCATAGACAAATCCATCAAAGCTAGGGCAACCAGGGCCACCATTGAGCCAGGGAAAATGACATCAGATTGCAGTTTGTTTAAGTTGCTTTGAATATGATTAGAGAACCAAATTCACAAAAGCAGAGAACCAAATTCATATGTTTGAGTGGTCCCATCCCAGTTGAAATCGAATTCTATCTCGATGGGAACAAGGTTCAAACAAGATTTTGACTCATATTGAGTGGTCCTAATTTGTCCTATGCAAGTGCACATAATAGGAATGAGAAAAATAACAGCTATAGTTATAAAACCCAAGGCAAATCAGCAAACATGGTGATCATAGAATTTACAAAACAACGAGACATTAGTGTTCCTAAGTTCACAAAAGCAGAGCTGTGAAGAGCAAGAACTTACAGTGTGCTGGTAATATCTTCTCCGTCACAATACATATATAAAAATATGGTGTATTTATGAGGGGTTGACGGCGGCGAACAAAAAGGAAAATGTATACAAGCTGTCAAGTTTTTCAGGTGAAGGGGATTAAGTGAAACAGAGTCATAGCTCAGGTCTTGGTGTAATTTACCCCAAATTTATAACCCAAAAAAAAAAAAAAATCAACATCTTTTTAATGAAAACCAAGTCAATGCTTTGAAGTCTAACATTGACATTTTCGTGGTTGGATTTTCAAGAACATGGCATATTGAAGATTTAGATGATGGATAGACTGCTGGAGTTGCAGATTTGGGTATATGACAATAGCACTAGGAAGTAGGTTCAACAAACAGATTTGGGTACATATTTATGCTGGAGTGGCAGATTTGGGTACATATTTATATATATATACAAACAGAATTATACAACCAAATTTATATATACACACAAACAGATTTTATATATACAAACAGATTTTAAATCATACATACTACAGATTTATATATACACACTATGTATACACACCAACACAAACAGAGAAAACACCATTCCAAACCAATCCAATAAAAATCATATTAAAACAGAATGAATAACTACTAAAAAGCAGAGTCACAGCTAAGAATCAAATCCATTTCATGTTAATTTGACCTGCACATACAAAGCTATCGAGAAAATAGAAGAACCCATCTGGATTTATGTCTTTTGAGAGATACCCAGATGGTGTTCTGGACTGAGAGAGGCATTGTTTCAAACTGCTTCTGAGCCATCATAGTTACGAAGAAAAGCATAAATTCAACAAACGGAAGAAGAAGAAATCCCATCGATTTGGGGTTGGGTATGTGTGAATGTATGCAAATGGAAGAAGAAAACCCTAGAGGCCGAAATTAGGGGAAGAGAGACCGAAAGATAGAGAGAGGACATACCTGGGGATTGACGGTGGTGCTCGTGTGCGATGGCGGTGATGCTCCGGTAACGATGGAGACAAAAGCGAGAGAGAGAGAGAGAGAGAGAGAGCGGTGAGCAGAGATGTATGAGAGAGTTAGAGCGTGTAGTGTGGGAGTGTACTTCTTAAACCTAGTTTATTCTTTCCCGACAAAAGTTTTTAGTCGCCTATAAGAAATAAAGCCTTTTCTCCGACGAAAATGTTTAGTAGCTAATTAATTTTGCCCCCCAAAATCTGAAGTCCAATTTTTAAAATTTTTAATTATAATTGCCAACTAAAATTTGGTCGCCAAAAGTAGGTCTACAGCGACTAACGTTATTTTGTCGTTGAAAATATATGTTTGGCGACCAAAATTTTGGTCGCCGAAGAGCAAAAATAAATTTTTTAATTTTCATTCGGCTACCAAACAATTTAGTAGCCAAAAGTAGGTCTACAGCGACTAAATGTTATTTTGTCGCTGAAAATATATGTTTGGCGACCAAAATTTTGGTCGCCGAAGAGCAAAAATAAATTTTTTAATTTTCATTCGGCTACCAAACAATTTAGTAGCCAAAAGTAGGTCTACAGCGACTAAACGTCATTTTGTCGCTGAAAATATTTGTTTGGCGACCAAAATTTTGGTCGCCAAAGATCAAAAATAATTTTTTTTATTTTCATTCGGCTACCAAACAATTTAGTAGCTAAAGGTGCCCTACGGCTACTAAAATTTATTTTAGTCGCCAATTGTGATATGTTTAGCTACTAAAAATTTTTTTAGTGGCCAATTGTAATATTTTTAGCTACTAAATTTATTTTAGTGGCCAATAATCGACATTCCCCTACTAAAAAAAATTGGTAGCTAAAAAGTTGACTTTTGCCGACTAAAATTAATTTTGGTAGCCAATTCCCACACTTTTGGCGACTAAATTTGTTTTGGTAGCCAAAAGTGGTCGCCAAAAATGTGTTTTTTTGTAGTGTTTTCGAGCTCCCTAGCACGATCGTTTTTTATATCCCCTCCTCAAATGTCTTTGTTCATGATTGGTAGAAATCAATACACTTTTTTGGTACAATAACAAGTTTAATTCATAATTTTAAATGCGATGAATACACTTTTTTTCATTCATGCTCTAAAATAGGATTGCATTTATTGTCATTACCATTTCACTATGAGAAAAAATTACAAGCGAGGTATAACATTAACCATTCCCTCAACTACACATATATATAATTAAGATTACAATTATCAAACTAACCTTTACTCAAAATTTAAAAATACTAAAAATACCCTTACTCAGCGCAGCCACCTCGAATCCCGGTTGCTTGAACTGAAAGAACAAAACTTGAAAGACAACACTTCCATTCCAAGCTCTGCAACACTTCTACGTGGAGCTAGAGAACCACGACATAGAGGACATGTTTCATGATTATACCCAACCCATCTATCCAAACACACCCTATGAAAGAGGTCATCACACCTCAGCTCTCTGATCTCATCTCCTTCTTCAATCTTACTCAGACACACTGCACATTCAGGTGCTGCTCCTTCAGACCCCGGCTCATGCTCGGATCGCCGGATTCTGATATCCTTCTGGTTATCCGGCACTTGGCTCTTGAGATTATGAGATTTTGAGTGATGAAACAAGAAATTCCAAGCTGAATTGAAGTTGGTAATGGAAAAAGCCAAGTTAATAAACATGGTGTGATTGAACTTGGGAAGTAGATTTCGGTGAATGAAGATATAGAGAAGTAGGAGGAGGAAGAGAAAGTGGGTTGAGAGAAATATCAAAGTTTTCATGTTTTTTTGGAGATTGCATGGATGTTCCTGAGTGAGTACACGAGAGAAAAAAAATTTTAGAAATTTTTTTTTAGTTAGGACTAAAAAATTTGTCTGGCAAAAGTTTGTGGCCATTTTAATTTTTGTGAGAGAAAAAAATAAAATGATTAAGATGATTTAAATATAATATTTTATTTTATCTTTTAGTGATTAATTTAACCTAACCTAACCCAACCCAACTCAACCCAACCCATAGAGCCAAACCTAGCCGAAGTGTGGCCTCACACTTGTTATGTTGTAATTAATAAATTCAGTAAAAATATGTAGCAAAATTGAAAAAGAATCAAACCAGTTATGATGATTTCATAAATTTTATCCCAAAAAATGAAAACTTAAAGGTTTATATTCTCAATACATTCTTTACACATTTTAAAATATTTTTACATATTTTAATATGCTTTTATACATTTAGTATCTCTGTATTTTTACTAAAATCTTACTTTGATCATTTTATTTTCAATTGTAACAGTCAATTTCTTACACTTTAAATTAAATTTCAATCTCAGCCTTTTGTCCATTTTTTAATTTTTTGATCAGCGCCTTTTGTCCATTTATTGTTAATAAAACTAATGAAAATTGAAAGTGAATGAATTAAAATGAGATTTGGTGAAAGTGTGAAGATAAAAGTGAGATTTTAATAAAAATATAAGGATTCTATTGAAATAACAAAATATCACACATGCTTCACACATGCTTCAACTTTGTTATGATAGACGGATGGAAAGGGTAAGATTGCAACTTGATTTAAAGTGTAGGGAATTGGTTGTTACAATTTATAGTGAAGGGATTAAAATGAAATTTTGGTAAAAATGTTAATGTACTAAGGCCCTGTTTGTTTACCGAATATAAAAGTTGGATATGGGAGGGGATATGCAATATCACCCCATGATATTGTATATCCCCTACTGTCAGATATAGCTTATCTTTCATTCAAATGTCAAAAATAATTACTTTCTTCTTATCCCATCCTATATCTTATCTTAACTAAATATAGTACAAGTGACCCCACAGTATATATAATCCATCTCATATCCTATAACATATTATATTCCATCATCATCTTACGTATTACACTTTTATACATTTTTTTACATATTTTTTTTAACACTAATAAGGGTTGTTTTTAGCTTTTTCTTAAAAAAAAGCCTGATGTTTGACAATTGGCTAAAATAGTTAAAATAATAATAATAATAATAATAATAATAATAATAATAAATAAATAAATAAATAAAATCTAATATGAAAAATCAATTCATTTTCTATATTTTTTACACTTTTTTTTTTAACAAAATCAAATAATAACTTTAAAAAAAAAAAAAAACCATCTTGAAACGAAATGTAAATTGTGAAAATCAAGCAGAGTTATATACCCAACATTGTATATTATTCACCTTGTTTGATTTTCTATTTTCAAAAACAGTTTAATGAGTTTTTAATTTATTTTTTTATATTTTTAATAATTTTAAAAAATATTTTAATCATTTTTTTTGAATTTTTAAATTTACTTAATCTTAATATACTTAAAAAGTAAAACATTTATGCAAAAATCTTTAAAAAATTTATTGAATCAAATAAAATACGATTAGGTGTATCTAAAAAACTTCATTATATTTTTTGTATTTGATGAAATTTTTTAAAGTTTTTTTTCACAAATATTAAACTTTTTAAGAATATTTAGATTATATGTATTTAAAAAATAAAATATTTACATAAAATATTTAAAAATTTAATAACAAAAATTATGAAAAATATATATTTTAAATTTTTTAAAAAGTTAACTCAATTTTTTGAAAAGAAAATGTTATAGGCCCCAAATTTTTTACCAAATAAATGATCAAATGTCTCACATAGCTACACCTAAGTGAGATATTTGGTCATTTATTTGATAGAAACTTTGATTCTCATACTGAGACATTGGGTCATCCATATCTATACTATATATTAAGCAAAGAGGGGTTTTTAACCCCAAGTTTTGTGGGAGCTCCAATCTCCTAATCTAAATTTCTTGATTTTGTGATTTTAAAAAAAAAAACTTAGCATTTATTAACTTCTCCTAATCCCCAAGTTTTATCCTCATAATAGCACTTTAATGCATTAAGAACAAGCATAAAAAAAAATTCTTTGAAATCCAACACATGAATTCCTTGAAAAGTCTCAACACATATGATTATTATCCCCCATAATAACATTTTAATGCATTAAGAACACGCATAAAAAAAAATTTCTTGAAAAGTCCAACACATATGATTATTATCAAAATATTATACTTTAATATAATATAATTAAAAAAAAAGACATTTAATTCCTTAAAAAGTCTAACACATACGATTATTATCAAAATATTAAATTTTAATATAATACGAAATAGGAAAAAAAGAAGACATTTAAAAAAAAAAAAAAGACATTTAAAAATCGCAATTCACATATATAAATAATTGTAAACACAATCCGTGCATAGCACGGGTAATATGCTAGTATTATATAAGGAAAATGAGGTTTCTAACCAACAAGCTTTGTGAGAGCTCCCATATCCCAATCTTAATTTTCTAACTTTTTGATTTGAAAAAAAAAACCCTTAGTATTTATTGACTTCTCCTACCCCACAAGTCATTTTATCTTCTCTCATACCTACTGCTACACCATTTTCAACTTCTTCCATACATTATGGTTAGTGATGAAATTGTTAAATTATTTTTATAAAAAATAAAAATAAAAAATTTGTTTATTAAAAAAATATCTAAAATAAATATAAATTCTTATTAAATCTATATATATATATATTATATAAGTAAAATGGGGTTTTCGTGAGGCACATTGTGAGAGTTCCAAAACCTTATAATGAATTTGTGGATTTATCAAATTAAAAAATAAATTTTAAAAATAGTATTGGCTAATCCATTAAGGTAATAGTTTTAAAATATTAATAATTTCATAATTTAAAGTTTTTAAAAGGACAGATAAAAGAAATATGTTATAGCTTTCCAATCTAATCTTCTCCTACTGATTTTTATTTCCTTTAAAAAAATTAAAAACTACTTCTTACTATATTACTATATTATTCATACCATATATAATTACTCTTAAATCTTTAAAATTCATGATAAAAATTAAGAACTTTCAAAATGTTTTGATTTAATTACACACATTAATTTCTTTTGTACATTTTTTTTTCTTTTTTGATTTATTTTGTACACTTATATGAACTAATATTTATGCCTAAATTATATATTTTTTAATACATGTGATGGGTGTGAAAAGAAATTAAATATGTATAATTATAAGCACCCTTCCTATTAGCCACATTCATTGATTTTGTTTTTTTTTTGTTTTTTTTTTTTTTAAAAAAAACATCTATATCTCATCAATTTAATTCTTTAGTTAATGGATGAAACACTACTAAAAGACAATTTTTTTAGTATTTTTTTATAATGGTAACTTCATTTCACAAATAATCAATTATTTTTAAAATATTAAAACATTTTACGTGAAAATTTGTATTAAATAAAAATTTAATAAAATTTCAAATGAAAATTATGATTTGTTTTGAGACTTCATTTCTTTGATGAAGTTCTATACTAAAAATAAAGTCTATGAACTAACTTAATCTGATTTTAAATAATTCTTTTAGATGTAAATATAATTTAATATTAGACATATTTTAAGAATAAATATATAATTTCTTAATTGAAGTTTTAGAATATTAATAAATATACCAAATAAATATTCGTATATATATATATATATATATTATTTTGGTTATAAAAACTTTTACAATATTTCTACCATTTTAAAAATTAAATAAGTGGGCAATTTGATGGTTGGACATGAATCAAAATGATTATCTAAAAATTGGATGTATAGCATAAAAATCAACCAAATCCAATTTGTACACTACTTTTAGAGTAAGTTTGGCATCATCTAAATAATTCATCTTTTTATCTTTTTTTCATCACATCACCTCTCTACTTTTCTGTACATCTTTTCGTAAAAAGACAAAAAGTGTACTTATTTAGATCATCCCAAACAACCCCTTAGTATTTGATCCAGTATTAGCTCATACCCACCATAACTTAACAAATTATAAAACATAAATTTAAATTAATTATTATTAACTGTTTAATTATTATTAACTTAACAAATTATAAAACATAAATCAATGTTTAAATCGAGCCCAAGGTAGAACTAGAACAAGCTCTATATTTTAAGTCGATCCAGTATTATATAATTTTTTCATACATAAATATACTTAATTATTTGTCTAATAATTTTTCATACAAATATATAATTTTTTTAAAAAATATATATAAATATGTCAAAAATATACATACATTTTGTTATTTTTGTTATAAAAAATAACCATAATATATTTACCGATTTAAAAAAAAAAGAAGAAGAAGAAAAAGAGTGGGTTAAGTGATCATGAATTGGGTATGAATGAAGATAATTCTCCAAGAATTTAAATGTAGGAATAAAAATTGATCTTAATTTAACATCTAAACAACTTTTAATGTTTAATGCCAGTATCATTCCTCAAATTAGTTCATAATATTCAAAACTTGAGAAATTATAATATACTTTAAACATAAAATTTAAATTGATTATTACCAATTATTTCTATTAATTGATCAACCAAATTTTAAATCAGTTACAAAATATGGTTGAAACAATGCCCATATTTTAAGTTGACCTTGAATAGTTTTTTCACACGTAAATACACTTGACTATTCATGTAATAATTTTAAATATAAATACAATATTGTATCAAAGTTTTAATTTTTTTTGATAATTATGCATACATATTTATTATTTTATTATAAAAAAATACTAACATATATTTATTCACCAATTTAATAAATAAATGGCTTAAGTGATCATATTTAGGTATAAATTAAGAAAATTCTCCAACGATTAGGTCATGACCACACTGAGATAAATATGGAGTTAATTAGATTGCTTATATCACTTCTAGTGTCTAACACAACTATAAATTCTCAAGCCAATTCTTATATATTTTATTTTAAAAATAACTAACACATATTTATTCACCAATTTAATATATAAACGAGTTAAGTGGTTCATACTTAGACATAGAGTAAGACAATTCTCTAATAATTAGGTCATGGCCAAGTTGAGAGAAATGTTGAGTTAATTAGATTATGTCATTTTTAGTGTCTAACACAATTATAAATCCCCAATAATTATAAATATAAATACAAATACAAAATTTTATCCAAATTTTCATTTTTTTTAATAATTATGCATAAACATGTACATATTTATTATTTTATCATAAAGATACTAATATATATTTATTCACCAATTTAATAAATAAATATGTTAAGTGGTTCATGTTTAGTCATAAACTAAGACAATTTACTAATGATTATTAAGTCATGGGCAAATTGAGATAAATGTTGAGTCAATTAAATTATGTCACTTTTACTGTCTAGCACAACTATAAATCCTTAAGCAAACTCTTATATATTTTATTATAAAAAAATAATATATATATATATATATATGCAATAATTTGATAAATAAATGAGTTAAGTGGTTCATGCTTAGCTATAGACTAAGACAATTCTCTAATAATTAGGTCATGGCTAAGTTGAGACAAATGTTGAGTCAATTAAATAATGTCACTTTTAGTGTTTAGCATAACTATAAATCCTCAACAATTTTAAATATAAATATAAAAAAAAATTTATCAAAGTTTTAATTTTTTTAATAACTGTAACGCCTCCAAAATATGATACAAATAAACCATTCATAAGATCTATGAACATAATGAAAATGTTATACTTTCATTCATCAGAGTTTATATTACAAAAGATATTACATGCATTACACTTTCATAAATGTTCATTCTGAAACTACAACATGTAACACTAGTTGATAACAACAAAATAAATGCTTTACGGACTTACATCTTTCCAAGATATCACTTGGTTACTACAGAAAGAGTCATAAGCTCTATACATGTAAAGCCCTCTGTAACAAGCCCGCGGGGGGACCTCGCTACAGTTCGGACTCGATTTGTGTCACGGTTCTTAATCTTGAACCAAAGAGTCCAAATCCAACAAATCGTTTTGAGAAAATAGATTTTTGAAAGAAGTGCCAAACATGGACTGTTTTGCCAGATATAGAGTCGCCACCTAAATATTTTATTTTTGGAAAATTTAGGAAACCCTGACTCGTTTGCCTAAGGCCACGTGTCCGTCATCACCAAAGTTGCCTCGGCTCGGGAACTTGGGTACGATTGGGGAAGGTCGCCGTGAGCACCCTTCGCCCGATCAAAGATCGGCCTCTACTAACCATGATATCTAGTTTTGAAAACTTTGTGTGCTCTTATTCCGGTTATTAGCCTAAATTTACTATGTGATGCGCACAGCATACAAGTATAGACTGGGTCGCCTGAATTGGAACAAAACATTTCATGTTTGTTTGTTTGAAAATTGTTTGATGGTACTACCCGCAGGTAGGCTTAAAATGCAGATTTTGCCACCCTCAGGTGGGCTTAGAAAACATGGTTTTACCATTATCTAGTGGGCTTAAAATTCACAGCAGATGAATTGTTCCAATCCAAATAACCCAACCTTCACCCACAGGCATTCAAGCAGGTATATCACATAAGCACATAGCATCATGGTAAGCATGCTATCATGGCAGTCACTCACACGCATGCAAGGATGCTAAAGCATAAAAACTCACCGAGTACTCTAAGCCAAAACAGAAGCTAATTAGAAATCCATGGATGATCCTAACTATACAGAAATGCCTAATGCAACACATGCAAAAATGCAACTATAGCAGGCTCGGCTATTCTAAACATGGCATGTGAGATGCAACAACTATCAAGTATTCAACTCGGAATTGAAATACAAATGCAGTTAGTATGATGCGCCGAGCCCGGTGCATGCAAAACAGATGAATGAATGCAAACATGCTATCATACTGTATGCTAATTGAAACATGCCCTAATCTAACCATCATAAGCCGGTGAATAAAAGGAAAGAAAGACGTGGGGTTGGAAGATATACATCACACTTACGCACACTTATTACAACATTGCGCCCTCGCTCGGAGGGTCCGAATAAATAATACAGTCCCAAATAAATACAATCCGAATAAGTACAAAATCCTAATTAATTAACAAATTAACTAGGAATTATAAACTAGCATGCAAGCTAGGGACTGCCTTGACTCTGTTCCGGATGATGTATGTTCGGGCTACCTTGCGCGGAAATCCACTGCGATGCCCCAATTAGCCTCTGTTTGTAATTATTCTTGGAATGCGTGCCAAGCTTCAGAAGGCTGCTGATTCTTGATTTGCTGCAACAGAGAGCAACAGAGAGGCATGGCAAAGTATTTTCACACATGTATGCATGCCTCGATCCTCGTGCCACCAATCACGCATCTCGATGCATGATGGCCGAGGAGTCGAATTGCACAACTCAATATGGAATGAATGCACATGAAAATACAACTAAGACTTAACTCCATCATGGACAATCCGAAGTGTCGGTGACTAGGGAATTGAGACACGTTCCGTCACTCGGAGTACGAAACGTACCTCGTTTCCCGTGCTCGGGCTAACCCCTATCCCAAACACAATGCAATATGCATGATATGCATGGATGCAACTAAGATACAACCTAACATGTACAATGCTATGAAATGGCATACATGATGCACGAGGTAACATGACATACACAATGCGCTAACATACAACCTAGCATACACAATGCTGTGAAATGAAATAGCATATACAATGCATAATGGGCTTACACCAACACAAGTGGACCTCGGCCACACTCACATATGAGGCCATTAGATGAAAATGAGACACTCGAGATGCGTGCACACGTGCACGCAAACCAAGGACCGACCCTAAGGCACCAAATGCCACTCTAACAAAGCATGGAAAGGCATGGAATATGGCATACTAGCATACAAATTTCAACGCTAAAATATGATGCAAAACAGCCCCGAAACATAGAAACATGGCACCCGATGCATGAAATGAGACTCGAAACTCGAAACTAGGTGCATGGAATGACTTATAGCTATACAAAGAATGCATTATTTGAACATGAAGTATGAAGATAGAATCAAGAAAGTCCCAAAACAAGCATATTTCCAGTTTTAAGCAAGGCCAAAAGGTGAACACAAGTAGGGCTAAGCCAACATACAAAAATGGCCTCGAAAGAGAGATAAAGAAGCAAGTAACAGCTTCTGGCCCTAAATGGAAAAGAGCCCTTCAACAAAGTTGAAGAGGGGCTCAAAATGAAGCACTTTAAAGTTTACATCAAGCCACTAAAATAAACACAAGCAAGCCTAAAACATTATGCAAGAAAAAGGCCAAAAGAGGGACAAAGAAGCAAGTGATGGCTGCTGGTCTCAAACAGAGGAGGGACCTTCAACAATGTTGAAGAGGGGCCCAAAAAAATGATATTTTACAGTTTATGACCAAGCCCAAAACAGTGCACAAGCAAGCTTAAAATACTATACAAAATAAGGCATAAAAGAGAGTTTTAACACAGAGAGAAAAAATGAAGCCTCAAACAGTGAAAGACCCTTGATCAAACATGAAGAGTGGGTCAAAATATGACTATTCATAGTTTGGACCAGAGCCCAAAAATACAAGCACAAGGAGCTAAAAAAAGCATGCAAAAATAGGACCAAAAGAGAGATAAAGAGGCAAGTGACAGATGGAAGCCTCAAACAGTGAATAGCCCTTCAAAAATGTTGAAGAAGGGCTAAAAAAAAGCCTCTTTTCAGTTTATGACCAAGCTCAAAACAGTTTAAAAATAGGCCTAAAATACTATGCAAGAAAGAGACATAAATGAGAGCTAAAGAGGCAAGTGGTAGTATGAAGCCTCAAAAAGGGAAGAACCCTTAATCAAATATGAAAAAGACCTCAAAACATGACTATTTTCAGTTAGGGTCGAAGCCCGAAAATGTAAGCAAGTATGGCTTAGATATAGAACAAAATAAAGCACAAAAGCGGGAGAATAGGGACTCACCTTTGTAGACCAATGAACCAGCAACTCTTGGCCTGAGAAGTAGTGCTCCTAGCCTCTGGAAAGAGCCTCCAAGCTGCTGGAATGGAGTGTGGATTGGTTGGCTTGGAGATGGAGTGGAATGGGTGTAGGATTTGAGAGGTTTTGAAGGTTGGAGTGTAGAGAGAGAGATATACAATATAAGAGACTTAAACCAAACTTTTCTAACCCTCTAAAAGGGAGCTGGAGGGCCTGGTTATATAAGCACAAGAGTGG
Source organism: Camellia lanceoleosa (assembly GCA_025200525.1). Taxonomy (NCBI): domain Eukaryota; kingdom Viridiplantae; phylum Streptophyta; class Magnoliopsida; order Ericales; family Theaceae; genus Camellia; species Camellia lanceoleosa. The sequence continues at coordinate 24,330,441 of CM045767.1, forward strand.
AAAGGGGGGGAGATTCAAATTTAAGTTTCCCCTCCCAATAATTTCCCCCATCGGATACAGAATCTGGGGGAGGGGGGGAAAGGACGTCACAGCTGAAAGGAACAGGATGTAAGGATCATGGCCGGCCAGTTATAAAGGTTGCAGGTGGCCGGTCGACCCTCCCCATGGTCGGCCGGCCAAGGGTCAAAAGGGTCAGGACTGATTGTTGGCCGGCCACCTCATATTGGTGGCCTCCCATGTGTGCTCAACACAACCATGTGGTCAAAAACTGGAGAAGGTGAACCAGAAGAGAGAAAAGCCCATTTTTTGGAGGGGTTCAAAAGGGTCAAAGACAATTACTGGCCGGTCATATGATATTGGTGGCCTCCCAGGTGTCTACAACATAAATATGTGGTTTAAGGCAAGAAAAAGTGGCCTTAGGGTGGTCAACATTGGCTTTCTAGTGAGAAAAACGGGCGACGGAGGGCGATGAAGAAATAAAACTGGTCTTCAGAACAATTACTAGCCTCCCACCCTTCTACAACCTTCCTAATAGTGAAAATAAGGCCTCCACCAAAAATGAGCCCAAACCAATGCAAAATGAAGGTTCGGGGCAAAGCGAGCAGGGACCCAGCCTGTTAGGCACCGGAAGTGGTGTTCGACCAAGTCGGTCTCTCGGACCACGATGTCCCTCAAAAGGGAAATAAGGTATGTGCCAAAAACCGAGCAAACGGAGGTGGTTAAGTGGTCCCAACCGAGGCACCAACGCAGCTCAAAAATCTAAACCGGGCTCCAAATGGGCAAAATGGCCTACGACCACGAAACATAGCCTACGGCCACTGAGACATGATCTACGAGACCTCTCCCTCCCTTCGGGAAGAGAAAACAGAGAAAACAGAGCCTGGTTCGTAAACCGAGGCAAAGCATGAAAGAGTCCGGAAGTCCGAAGGCAAGGCTCGCAGCCGAGACTCTGAAACCTCTGAACGGGCACGATATGGAGCATCACCAAGCGCTCAATCGGTGATGTCTGAGTCTTAAGGTCGGTCAAAAATGGGGTGTCTACACCCTCAGTTTGAATAAACATTTAACACAAAAATAATAAAACAGAGCCTCCAGCTCCTACGTCCTCCCAAGCTATGTCCTTGGATAAAGTATGTCACTTGCACCTGAAAATGATTTCTCAAGTAGGATGAGTCAAAGCCTAGTAGAGATATACTAACACAATATGAGGTTTAACTAAGATATGAGTGTCAGATAAATATTCAATACACATAACCATCTCACATTCTTTCCATGACCATTCAATATTAATATTCACACCTCAATCCTTTTCCATTCATTTTAGATCAGTTTATGAGTCTAATTCATTATTGTCTAAACAACCCAAATGAGATTACAACTCATTGGTTCACAATTCAATAACAACCATAATTCAACACTTCAGCTTTGTCATTTTACGGAATTCTCATCTGAGGGAATCAACACTCGTATATATATACAAGATTTTAGGACTTTCACCCTGGACACTCCGGTCAACTTAATTTTAAATGGAATCCATCCCCTATCTCCTCCCAAGCAATGGAGTATATCCTCTTTCTCTTCCCAAACAATTATACATATATAATGTATTAAAAGTATCGTCATATACAATGACAAACCATAACACATATTCAATGTTTCAATCATACGTCATATTTAATGACATAATTTAAATGATTAGTTTTAATTCACCTAATTTTCATGCAATTTCTACAACAATCATAATTATCCTCCACCGATAGCCCAAAATAAATATTTCTAAACAGATGTATAATTTATCAAACATATAATTTATCCAATTTTCCTTAGGTGAGTGATTTATCAAATCCAACTACACCATTCATTCACACATCCTCCCAATTTCATATTTCTCACATCAATTTTATTATTTATACAAAATAAATATTTAACACAAATTAGGGCAATTTTCCCCCTTTTTCCAAATACCAACCCAAGGCCAAAATTTACCATTTTAACCCAAGTTAATCTCATATTCAAACCCCATATTCATTTATAGAGCCTAACATAGAAATCCCTCTTTTAAATTTTGAAACCAAACCCTACCTTTACCCAAATCCTCCCAAACTCCACCATTTATACCAAAACAACAAATACTTGGGCTAAAAATCATATTAAATTGTAGAATATCCCTATCTCAAGTGTAGAAGCTCGAAGGAGATGAAGAAGAACCTCAAAAGTGCCCCAAATTCGACTTTGCTCGGTTCAAGAGGAAGCCCACAATATGCTCTAACCCTTTATCAAAAGGAGTAGGGTTGAGAGATGCTTAGATCTTGGAGTATTTGTAGAGAGAGAGAGAGAGAGAGTGTGTGTGTTTTAGAGAGAGAGAGAGAGTGTGTCGGATTAGGGTTTTGGGGTAAAAAGATATAAAATTTCTGCGTAAAAATGAGTTGCTATGAACTGATATACGCAAGGCTCGCTCGAACAAACAAGTTGTTGCTTGAGCGACCAGACACAACAAGTGACCTCGCTCGAGTGCAAAATACACACCTTCAGAAGTTTTACAGAAGTACACCCTCGCTCGAGTGCAAGAAACCTCGCTTGAGCGAAGACCTCAGCCTTCCCAGAAATTCTACATCTGGGCAAAATACTGAGAGCACTCAAATCTCGCTCGAACACAAGAAGTCTCACTCCAGTAAAGAAACAAATTTCACAAGGCTCGCTCAAGCGCAAGAAGCCTCGCTCGAGCGAAGAAGCAACTTGAATAACTAGCAACTAACCTGCTCCGAACATGCCCAAGATATTCCAATACTCAAACCCAAAGACAAATGAGGGGAAACAAGACATGGATAACAATATTAAATCACGAAACCCAAGTCTAGAATATAACAAAGGTCAGGTCAAACCGGAATCGCTATAATAACTATGCATAAACATGTACATATTTATTATTTTACTATAAAAAATATTAACATATATTTATGTACCAATTTAATAAATAAATGAGTTAAGAAGTTCATGTTTAGGTATAGACTAAGACAATTATCTAATGATTAGGTCATGACCAAGTTGAGATAAATGTTAAGTCAATTAGATTGTGTCACTGTTAGAGTCTAGCACAACTATAAATTCTTAAGCCAACTCTTACATATTTTATTATAAAAAAAAATACTAGCATAAATTTATTCGCCAATTTAATAAATATTTGAGTTAAGTAGTTCATACTTAGATAAATGTTGGCTTAGGCATAAGCTAAACAATTCTCTAATAATTATCTCATGGCCCAGTTGAGATAAATGTTGAATTCATTAAATTATGTCACTTTTAGTGTCTATCATGGCTAAAAATACTCAAAAATTTTAAATATAAGTATAAAATTTTATCAATTTTAATTTTTTTTAATAACTATGCATACACAGGTACATATTTATTATTTTATTATAAAACTACTAATATATATTTATTCACAAATTTAACAAATAAATGAGTTAAGTGATTCATACTTAGGCATAAATTAAGAAAATTCCCTAATGATTAGGTCATGACCAAACTAAGATAAATGTTGAGTCATTTAGATTAATCATGTCACTTTTAGTGTCTAACATAACTATAAATTCTCAAGCCAACTCTTTGTTGGACAATCTTCACTGTATTTAAATATATTAAATTCTGTTGTGTACTAAAATACAACAAGAATATAAAGGAATAAAAGAAATGAGAGAATTTGTTTGATTACAAAAATCAAACTAGAAATAAATAAATAAATAAATAAAAACAGATTTTATTTTGTTACAAAAAACAAAATTAAAATCTGATTTAAATAAACAAATGAAACAGAAAATAAATTAAATAATTTACTTGATTAATTGTTCGAATAATAATTCTGATCAAGTCCAGTGTTTGACACTGTGTCCTTAAGACAGATTCGTCCTCTCCATGGTGCTTTTAGAATATGGACGTTTATCCCCCAGGATGAAATGATCAACTACAAACAATAACAGCATTACAAATTGTTTGCCTAACGAACACACTAAGTGTTTATACTCTCTCACAGAAGAAAATCATGTAGCAATATGAAGAGAATGTTTGCAAAATTATGAAGGATGAAAATTAGAGTTACAAAATCCAAATGAGGGCTATCCTATTTATAGATGGATTGGTGGCTGCAGATTTTGAATTAAACAGGTGCAAACCTATTTGAACAGGTATGAAACCTGTTTGGTTTTGAATTTAAACAGATTTGAATCTGTTGGGTTCACAATTCAAACAGATAACAAAAACGGGAATGGCCATGTTTGGGTGTACAGTAAAAAATCGAACCAGTTTATTTCCGGATTAATTTGAATTATGGATTTTATTTTACCAAAAAATAAAATTAAATTCAAATGTTTTTGACCAAAAAAGATAGGTATTGGGCCGAACAAGCCTAACCCAACCACTTTTCACCCAAGCCCAGCCAAGCCCATGAGCCCAACGGCTGGTAACAGTTATGGTGATTTTTGGGTCCAATGGGTCTAGCCCATTTTGCCCATAACCTCCCTCTCTAAAACACTTGGGTACTCCTTGGGGCACATCCCAAGTTCCAAACCCATGCCTTATAAACCCATTCAAAACTTCCCACCAAATCAATGTGGGACAAGCCACTTTCAACTTTAAGCAATTTCCACCAAAACTCCATTTCTATGGAGTATACTTTGGCTTCAATTTCCCATTCACTCGGTAATGGTTTTGAGCAACCAAATATACCACGTGAAACACAACATGGCATAGAACGCGTTACCACTTTGATCTGCAAAAATCAACGCTCGGGTCTCACCTAAATATTAGACCAAAGTTAGGAAAAAATCTGTTTTAAACCCAGATTTTCCAAACCATTTCCAACAATCCCCCACATGAATGGAATTTGATGACAACGGAAATGCTACAATATGCAGATTTTATCGAAAGAGTATAAGTCGAAAATATCTTGCATCAGGATAGGTAGTTTTTGGCCTTGAACCTTCCCTAGTGATAACCTATCGGACTTACTGGCTAACCAATGGACGCGATGCCTTGAATTGTTCAGCCGTTTGTATAAGCCAAGACAATAGATTTCACACAAAATATCTTCTAACACATCGTGGTTCTCACTGTTCTGTTCATTTTGGCCTTGAACGCTCCTGGTTTTCATGAGTGTTTCTAGAGAATTTAGCCTTTTGCATTCTCATAGAACCGGCCCCAGTTCGGCACTCATATAGGTGATTCTTATTGTGAGTATCTCTTTATACTCGCCTAGATTTTATGCCTCAATCAAGATATAAGTGATCATTAAAAGCAAAGCTTATCCTTATAACCCTGCATACAACAAATGTTGCAGATATCACTCTCACCATAGGAATGGGTAAGGAATTTTAATCCCTCGGTGATTTCTAGCGAGCCACACATAACTTAGTTGTCCCTTTGAACTTAGTTCTTGGGATCTCCAATCATATAAGTAGGGTTACCATTATGATGACTCTTATGTAATAGGCTTTAATCCCATCCCCTTCGATGAACTATACACTAGCTCTTTTGTCAAACCTTTTGTTAACGGATCTGCAATATTCTCTTTCGATTTTATATAATCTATTGAGATTATTCCATTTGACAACAATTATCTTACGGTATTATGTCGACGATGAATATGTCGTGACTTACCATTATATATATGATTCTGTGCCCTGCTATTGCAAATTGACTATCACAATGAATACAAATAGCTGGCATAGGTTTTGGCCACATTGGAATGTCTTCTAAGAAGTGATGAAGCCATTCTGCTTCTTCTCCTGCTTTGTCTAAAGCAATGAACTCGGATTCCATTGTGGATCGTGCGATGCATGTTTGTTTCGTGGATTTCCAAGAAACAACAACGCCTCCCAGAGTAAAGACATATCCACTTGTGGATTTTGAATCTTTAGTATCCGATATCCAATTTGCATCACAATAACCTTCAAGTACTGCTGAAAATCGAGTAAAGTTCAAACCATGATCACGGGTGAATCTTAGATATCTAAGAACCCGAATGATCGCTTTTCAAAGATTTTCTCCGGGGTGTAAACACCCCATTTTTGACTACCCTCAAGACTTGGGCGCTACTGATGGTTTGCTCGGTGTTGGAAACTGCGCAGGGCAAAGGTTCAGTTTCTTCGGCAAAGAGAGAGACAAATCTCAACTTCACACCCCATTTTGGACCAAAATTATTTTGGATGGTTTTTAGACCTTAAAACCCTCTCTTTCAAAACATTTTTGAGATAAAGTTCCTACGATGTTTTGACGCTCGCATTTCGGTAAATGTTGCGTTTTTCGGTAAACCGAGCAAGGATAAAGTGGAGAATGAATGAAAGAGAGATGAAATCTTTGAAAAATATTTCAAAACACTTTGTTTAGGGGGTTTGAAGTTGAAGAAAATAGGAGAAGGGGGGAGAAAACAAGTTGGAGAAGAAGTTCGGCAAGGATCCGAGTGGAAGGGAGTCGAGCAGTCCTCGCTGAATCGGGCTTATTCATCTACATACTTGGATTTTAGCTATGAGGCCACCACCGTTGGAAAGCTTACTTCCGGGGCTTCATTTTTCACTCAAGAATCTCTTAAAGCCAAGTGTGGGTAGGGGAGATATGATCAGTTGAAGTTGGGCATCATCCCGGTTGGATCGAATCTGCGCGGCTTCACCAAAATGGGCATAACTTTTTCCACAGGAGGAATTTTAATGCAAAGTTTGTGCCATTGGAAAGCTAACTTCCGGGGCTTAAATTTGAACACCCACTGGCCATTTTTTGACCTTGGCAGCACCTATCGGCAATCTATTTAGCCGACTAGCAATTTATAGTGCCGACCGGCAATTTATTTTGGCCGATGACCTCCTTTTCTGGCCGGTTTGACCCCTTTGCACCTTCCAGGCATTGTGCATGCCAGCTGTGCCAGCTGGGATGCACAGACCCGACCCCCCATACACATGTGTGGCCATTTTGAGCCTTGGACCCCTCTTTTTGCACCCTTTGCTCAAGGCTTCTTGAGGAAGCCTTGACCCCTTGTCTTGGCTTTCTCAAGAAGCTTACCAGCTGTCCAAGCTTCCTTGAAAAGCCTTGGTCCCTTTGCTTGGCTTCTTGAATAAGCCTTGAGCCCTTTTAGTAAGCTTGCCTTAGAAGCTTGGCTCTTCCTTGGTCTATATAAGAGATCCATCCTCTTCCTTTGTGTGGGTTAGAGAAAAAAACCAGATATATATATATATATATCTGATAGATACACCCTCAATCCTCCATAGCTCTCTTCTCCAAAGCTCAAAAGTCCATTACTCTTGGCCCTTTTCTACACCACCACCTAGCACTACGCTACCACTTCCATTTCCAGCAGCTTGGAGCTCTTCTCAAAGGCTAGGAGGCACCATTTTTCAGTCCAAGAGGCAACCAAGGGTTGGTCTTCAAGGGTAAGTGTCAATTCTCTCTTTTTGAGCTTAATTTTGCAACATTTTTCTAGCCATTTTGCTTGCTGTTTTGAGCTCCGACCAAAACTGAAAATGTCATTTTTTTGAGCTATATTCCATGTTTCATTAAGGGCTCATTGCAGTTTCAAGCTTATTTTTGGCACTTGCTTCATTATCCTCTTGGATGCCATTATTTTGTATGATATTTTTACCCTATGTGTGATTTGTTTTGGAGCATGTCATAAACTGTAGATAGGCTTATTTTGATCCCTTCTTCAACATTGAAGAAGGGCTCATCCTTGTTTGGGACCTCCATGTATCACTTGCCATTGTACCCCTCTTGGGTCCCTATTTTTGCATGTTTTGTTAGATTATCTTGATTCTGTTTTTCAGCCATGATCAGAACTGAAAGTGGCCATATTTTGACCCCCTTGTCATGTTTCATTGAGGGTCTTTGGCTGTTTTATGAATATTTTGTGTACTTCATGTTATAGCCCTCTTGTGGCCTTAATCTTACATTGCATTTTGAGCATGTTTGTATACTGATTTGGGCTTGATCATCTACTGTAAAATGACATATTTTGGGACCCTCTTCGACATTATTGAAGGCCCCTCACTTTCTTGAGACCCCCATATATCAGTTACTTCTTTGCCCCTTTGTTGGCCTATTTCTTGCATGAATTGTTTGCCATATTTGTATACTGTTTTGGGGGCTTCCATAAGCTGTAAGTGGTCATATTTTTGGTCCATCTTCAGTGTTTTAGAAGGGTCTTTTTCTGTTTGGGCATTACATCTACCACTTGCTTCATTGACTCCCTTGCGGAGCCCCTTTTTGTATGCTAATTTAGTCCCACTTGTGCTTACTGTTTGGCCATGCTTTGAACTGTAAAAATGCTTATTTTGGGGCTGCCTTGCTTCTGTCTTTTCATTCCATGTACCAATTATGCATGCTTTGTATAGCTGTAAGCCATTTCATGTACCTAGTTTTGCATTTCGGGAGAGATTCCGTGCATCGGGTATCATTTTGCCATGATTCGGGGCTGTTTTGCATCTCATTTTGCCTCTGAAAATTGCATGACATATGCCATATTCCATGTTTTTCCATGTTTTTCCATGTCTTGTTAGAGTGGCATTCCGTGCCGTAGGTTCGGTCCTCGGTTTGCATGCACGCGAGCACACACTTCAAGTTGTCTCATCTTCATCTTATGGCCACTGATATGAGTGTGGCTGAGGTCAACTTGTATTGGTGTAAGCCCATTTTGCATTGTGTATGCCATGTTACAATGCGTTGTGCATGTTATGTTGTTGCATTGTGTCATACCTTGCATGCTTGTTCGCATACTCATATTGCATACTTAGCTCACGTGCTTAGGTTGCATTTGGCATGCATCCCTTGCCTCTTGATCGAGCATGATAGAGGTTGGGGCCTTTGATGTGTTTTGTGCTTGCATTTCATTTGATATCAAAGTTGCTAACTTGGCTTTTGGGCCATCATGCATTGAAATGCGTGATTGATGGCCCGGGGGTCGAGGGCCATCCTCCCTTGAGTCCATTGCATGATAGGGAGTGTGTTCATGCACACATTTGCTTGAAATTCCATGCCATACACTGCTTGCCCTCTGCTGCTGTCAATTGCAGGTTCTGCAGGATGTTTTGGCCAGTCGGCTACATAGAGTGCCGACCGGCCAGGGATTTTTGGCCGATAACTTCATCAGAGGCCAGTGACCTTTTTCCATGGCCGGTGGTGTTCCCCCTCAGCCGGTGGTGTCCCACAGAACTCAAAGAAGCGACCCTGAGACTTTGGCAACTTTCAGAGGAGCAGGGCAGTGTAAACAAAGGCAACAGTGCTATGGCAGCGAGTTTCCGGGCAAGATGGATCGAACATGCATCATTCGCGCATCCCGAGGCAGGGCTGCGGCCATCTCTATTTTGCATTTAATTTGTTTAAATTAGAGGGTCTATAATAATTAATTAGCTAGGATAGTTGATTTATTGTTTGGCCTGTATATTTATTTGGACCCTCTGAGTGAGGGCAATTGTGTAATAAGTGTGGGTGAGTGTGTGTATGTCTTCCAAACCCACGTCTTTCTTCCCTTTTATTTACCTGCTTATGATGGTAGACTAGGGCATGTTTAAATTAGCATAACAGTATGATTACATGCGTGCATCCATACATTTGTTTACATGCACCAGGTTCGGTACATCACGCTAACTGCATTGTACTTCAATTTCCAAATTGAATACGTGTTAGTTGTAGCATTTCACATGCCATGTTTAGGATAGCTGAGCCTGTCTTGATTGCATTTTTGCCTGTGTTGCATTAGCCACTTAACATGAACTAGGATCATGCATATGATTACTAACTAGTTTCTGTTTTGGCACGGAGTACTAGGTAAGCTTTTATGCTTTAGCATATCGCATGCGTGTGAATGTTGCCATGATAGCACGATTACCATGAGGCTAGCTGCTTATGTGATATAATTGCTTGAATGCCTGTGGATGGAGGTCAAATTACCTAAGTTGGAATAACGCATTAAAACTGTGAGTTTTAAGCCCACTAGATAGTAGCAAAACCATCTTTTCTAAAGCCCACTTGAGGGTGGCAAAATCTGCATTTTAGCCTACTTGCGAGTAGCAAACCATTTTCAAAACAAACGTGCAATGTTTTGTTCCAATTTAGGCGATTTGGTTTATACTTGTTTGCTGTGCGCATAACATAGTAATTCTAGGCTAATAACCGGAATAAGAACACATAATGTTTTCAAAACAAGATATCACGGTTAGTAGAGGCCGATCTTCGGATCGGGCTAGAGGGGGTGCTCATAGCTGACCTTCCCCGATCGTACCCAAGTTCCCGAGCCGAGGCAACTTTGGTGATGACGGACACGTGGCCTTTGGCACCGAGTCAGGGTTTCCTAAATTCCCCATTAAAAAATATTTAGGTGGTGACTCTATATTTGGCAAAACAGTCCATGTTTGGCACTTCTTTTCAAAAATCTATTTTCTCAAAAAGATTTGCCGAATTTGGACTCTTTGGTTCACGATTAAGAACCGTGACACAAATTGAGTCCGAACTGTAACTAGTAAGTTCCCTCGCGGACCTGTTACACGGGGTTACTAGTGTACCTACTCAATTTACTGATAGCATAAGCTATATCAGGACGAGTACAATTCATTAGGTACATTAGGCTTCCAATGATTTGGGAGTATTTTAGCTGAGACACTGCATCATCTTTATTTTTTGATAAATAAAGATTGACGTTTGCAGGTGTTCTAGCTAAATTCATATCATCCTTGATAAATTTACCAAGAATTTTCTCAATATAATGTGATTGAGATAATGCATATCCGTCAGATGTTTTAGTAATTTTCATTCCTAATATAACATCTGCGACCCCCATATCTTTCATATCAAATCTTTTATTAAGCATTTGCTTAGTTGATTTGATCATGTTTTGACTGCTTCTAATGATAAGCATGTCATCCACATAAAGACAAACTATGACATATCCTTGGTCAGTGTTTTTTAACATAAACGCATTTGTCACATTCGTTTATCTTAAACCCATTAGTAAGCATTGCATGATCAAATTTTTCATACCATTGCTTAGGTGCTTGTTTTAATCCATAAAGAGATTTTACAAGTCGACAAACTTTCTTTTCTTGCCCTGGCACTACAAACCCTTCGGGTTGCTCCATATAGATCTCTTCATTTAGATCTCCGTTTAAGAAAGCTGTCTTAACATCCATTCGATGTATTTCTAAATTAAACAAAGCTGCTATAGAAATAAGCATGCGAATGGATGTTATTTTTGTCACAGGGAATATGTGTCAAAATAGTCCAGACCTTCCTTTTGTCTGTAACCTTTTACTACAAGTTTTACTTTATACTTGCCTATTGAACCATCTGCTTTCATTTTTCTCTTGAATATCCATTTATATCCAAGAGGTTTAGAACCTAGTGGAAGATCCATCAATTCCCAAGTACGATTTTGCATAATGAATTCAATTTCATTATCAACAGCCTCTTTCCACAAAGGTGCTTCAGGACCTGTCATTGCTGCCTTAAAGTTTTGAGATTCATTTTCTAACAAGTATGTCAGAAAATCTGGACCAAAGGATTTTGATGTTCTAGCTCTCTTACTTCGTCTTGGTTCATCATCAGTTAAATCCTATTGGTCAAGACTATTACTAGTCTCTTGTGTTTGATTGTCATTAGTTTCCTGATTTTGTGTACAATCATAAGTTCTTTTCTGTGAACTTAATTCCTGTCATTTCTTGTGAGGAAAGACATGTTCAAAAAATACAGCATTCATTGACTCTATAATAGTGTTCACATTTATATCAGGTATTTCTGATTTATAAGTCAGAAACCGATATGCACTACTATTCTAAGCATAACCAATAAACACATAATCTACTATTTTTTGGTCCAATCTTAGTCTTTTTAGGAACAGAAACTTCAACTTTTGCTAAACACCCCCACACTTTTAAGTATTTGTAGGAAGGCGGTCGACCTTTCCACAATTCATAAGGTGTGCTGTTGGTTTTCTTGTGGAGTATTCTATTAAGAACATAATTAGCAGAAAATATTGCTTCCCCCCATAAGTTCTGTGGTAAGCCTGAACTTAGTAACATGACATTCATCATTTCGTTTAGGGTTCTATTCTTCCTTTCAGCAATTCCATTTTGCTGTGGAGAATAAGGTGTTGTAGTTTGGTGAATAATGCTATGTTGTGCAAAAATTCATTTAATGGTGCATCATATTCACCACCCCTATCACTTCTAATAAAAAAATAAAATATAACATCCATCACTTGTTGTTTATGATGTACTTGATTCATAAATTTCAAATGAAAAATCCCAAATAATTATGACTACACAAATCAGAATTAATGTTTTGACAAAATCATATCCTCATAAAAATTTTGCCTAAGAATCAAACAATTCAAAAAACCCATTTGATTGTATACATTTTGTAGACACCCCATTTTTCACCGACCTTAAGACTCAGACGTCACCGATTGAGTGCTCAGTGATGTTGCATATTGTGCTCGTTCAGAAGTCTCAGAGTCGCGGCCGTGCGCCCTGCCTCCGGACTCCCGAACTCTCTTCCGTGCCTTGCCTCGATTTGCGAACCAGATTCGATTTTCTCTGCTTTCTTTCTTGAGGGGAGGGAGGGGTCCCGTAGACTATCTCCCAGTGGTCGTGGGCTACATTTCATGGCTGTAGGCCATTTTGCCCATTTCGGAGCCCGGTTCTCGGTTTTCGAAGTCGTCAGGCCGTGTGCCTCGGTTCGGGACCGTCTAACCATCTCCGATTCCTCCGGTTTTTGGCAGTTACCTCTGTTTTGTCATAACGAGGGACACTGGGGTCTTAGATACCCACTTCGTGGCCAAACACCACTTTCGGTGCTTAACCGTCGGTTTTCGGGCCCCGAACCTTGCGGTTTGGCCCCCGAGCATTCGTTTCGCATCGGTTTTTGTTCATTTGTGGCAGGTACCTCTGTTTTATCATAAGGAAGGTCACTGGAGGGCGGGATCCTAGCAATTGTCTCAGTAACCAGTTATGCTCTTCCGGCGTCGCCCGGGGCCCGTTTTTCTCACTTCCGGGCTAATGTTGAACACCCTAGGGCCATATTCTTCGAGCCGAAACCACATATTCGTGTTGTACACATATGGGAGGACCCTAAAAAGTAGTGCTCGGCCAGTAATTATTCTTTTCATTTTTGAGCCTCTCCTAGGGTTGGATTGTTGTTTCTCCTGGTTCAGAGTTTCCGAATTCCAACCACAGGGCCTTGAAGAGGAGACATGGGAGGACACCAATGTATAGAGCTCGGCCAACAATTCTCACTTTCCATTTTTGCCCCTAGCCGTGGTAGGGGGTGGGCCGGCCACCTCCAATAAAGGTGGCTAGCCCTCCGCCTACTTTACAACAGTATAGTCAGTTTCCCCGAAAAAGATCTGCATCCGGGGGATATTTTGGAGGGGAACACTTGGGTGCATTCCCCTCCACCTTTACACCCCTCCTTTTGTCCATATAAGGCAGCCAAGAACTTGTCCCAAGGGTTAGAAAATTTGCTCTCAAGCATACATACACTCCTCTATCTCCATTTCTCTCAAATCTTCAAGTTTTGGTGCCTTTTGTTCATCATCATCAAGCACTACCATCACCACTCCATTTCCAGCAACAAGAAGAGGTCCTTAGAGGCTTAGAAGCAACATTTCTCAAGTCAAGAAGCAAGGAAAGGAAGGTCTTCAAGGGTAAGTCTCAATCCCTCTCTTTTACACCATTTTCTTGTCTCTTTTCTTAACCCTACTTGCTCACTGTTTTGAGCTCCGACCAATACTGAAAGTGGTCCTCCTTTGAGCTATTCTTGATGTTTGTTTAAGGGCTCAACCCTGTTTGAGCCCTCTATCTTACACTTCCTTCAATATCCTCTTATATGCCATTATTTTGCATTGAATATTTGGCCTATGTGTGATCTGATTTGGAGCATCTCATGAACTGATATTGTGCCTATTTTGAGCCCCTCTTCAACATTGAAGAAGGGCTCAACCTTGTTTTCATGCTCCATATACCACTTGCTTTGAATCCATGTTTTACCCTTGTTTTTGCATGCTTCATCTAGCTTGTGAGTGATCTGTTTTCGAGAATGATATAAACTGTGAGTGGGCCTATTTTGAGCCCCTCTTCAATATTGAAGAAGGGCTCAACCCTGTTTTGCCTCTATATCATGTACTTGCTTCATAATCTCTCATATTTACCGTAAACTTGCATGATTTGTTTAACCTACATGGGGTTTGTTTTGGAGCATGCCTTAAACTGTAATTGAGCTTATTTTGTGTCCCTCTACAACATTGTAGAAGGGATCAACCTTGTTGGGGGTCTCCATGTTGTGCTTGTCTTTATATCCCTCTTTGGCCCCATTCTTGCATGCTTTTTTAGGCCTATTCAGCCTCTGTTTTCGGCCATCATCAGTATTGAAAATATCCATATTTTGGCCTTCTTGTCATATTTTACTAAGGGTATTTTCTGGTTTGGTGAGTGCTTGGCATACCTCTCTTTATAGCCCTCTTTTGGCTCATATTTTGCATGCTATGTTGAGCATATCTACATACTATTTTGGGGGTTGTCATAAGCTGTAAATGTTCATATTTTTGGTCACTCTTCAATGTTGTAGAACTGTATTTTTCATTTTGAGCATTGCGTATACCACTCGCTTCATTGTTCCCCTCTTTTCCCTCATTTTTGCATGCTATTTTTGCCATACTTGTGATTGTTGTTTGGCTTTGCTTTGCACTAAAAAAATGCTAGTTTAGGGGCTTCCTAGCATCCGTCTTTACACTTCATGTCTATATTGTGCATGTTTGGCATAGTTGCAAGTCATTTCGGGTACTTAGCATAGTATTTCGGGCATCGGGTGTAATTTTGCTATAATTCGGGGGCTGTTTTTGCACCATTTTGGCTGCTGAAATTTTCATTTTCCACGTCTCATTCCATGCCATTTCATTCCATATGTCATCGCCTCGGTTTGCGTGCCCGTGTGCACACCTTTCGAGGCATCTCATTTTTCTCACGGCTTCTTATGTGAGTGTGGCTGAGGCTCTCTCATGTTAGTGTAAGTCCATTTTGCATTCTGTATGCCATTTTTAGCCTCATCGCATTGCGTATGCCATCGCCTCGGTTTGCGTGCCCGTGTGCACACATTTCGAGGCATCTCATTTTTCTCACGGCTTCTTATGTGAGTGTGGCTGAGGCTCTCTCATGTTAGTGTAAGTCCATTTTGCATTCTGTATGCCATTTTTAGTCTCATCACATTGCGTATGCCATCGCCTCGGTTTGTGTGCCCGTGTGCACACATTTCGAGGCATCTCATTTTTCTCACGGCTTCTTATGTGAGTATGGCTGAGGCTCTCTCATGTTAGTGTAAGTCTATTTTGCATTCTGTATGCCATTTTTAGTCTCATCGCATTGCGTATGCCATCGCCTCGGTTTGCGTGCCTGTGTGCACGCATTTCGAGGCATCTCATTCTCACCAATTGGCCTCCTGTGTGAGTGTGGCTGAGGCTCTCTCATGTTGGTGTAAGCCCATATTGCATCGCATATCTCATTTTAGTCTCATCACATCGTGTATGCCATCGCCTCGGTTTGCGTGCCCGTGGACACGCATTTCGAGACACCTCATTTTAGTCTCATTGTATATCATATTTCATGTCATCGCATTTCGTATGCCACTTTCTCGGTTTGCGTGCCCGTGGGTACACATTTCGAGACATCTCATTTTAGTCTCATTGTATATCATATTTCATGCCATTTCATACTTTAATGCCATTGCCTCGGTTTGCGTGCCCATGTGCACGCATTTCGAGACACTTCATTTTCAGCCGACGGCCTCTTACGTGAGCGTGGCTGAGGTCCTCTCATGTTAGTATAAGTCCAATTTGCATCCTGTATGCCATTTTAGTTCCATTGCATTCTGTATGCCATTGCCTCGGTTTGCGTGCCCGTCTGTACGCATTTCGAGGCACTTCATTTCCATCCATTGGCCTCCTATGTGAGAGTAGTTGAGACTCTCTTATGTCGGTGTAAGCCCATATTGCATTGTCATGCCATTTTAGTCTCATTACATTGCGTGTGTCATTTCCTCGGTCTGCGTGCCTGTGTGCACGCATTTTGAGGCATCTCGTTTTCATCAAGCATAGTGCATACTAGGTTCTATCTTAGATTGCATTCATGCATTTCCTCGATTCGCGTGCCCGTGTGCACGCATTTCGAGGCATCTCATTTTCATAGCATTGTGTATATTAGGATTGTATTTTAGTTGCATTCATGCATATCATGCATATTGCATCATGTTCAAGATAGGAGTTAACCCGGGCACGGGAAACGAGGCACGTTTCGTACTCCGAGTGACGGAACGGGTCTCAATTCCCAAGTCACCGATACTCCGGATCACCCATGATGGAGTTAGGTTTTGTTGTAGCATTCATCTGCATTCACCCCATATTGAGTTGTGCAATCCGACTCCTCGGCCATCGTGCATCGATATGCGTGATTGGTGGCACGAGGATCGAGGCATGCATATATTTGTGAAATACATTGCTATGCCCTTTCCTCGCTTCTCGCTAAGAAAATCAAGAATCAAGATCTTCGAGGCTTGCACGATTTCGAGAAACATTGCAAACAGAGGCTAATTGGGGCATCCTGGATTTTCGCTAACAAAAATGTTCCTAAGATACATCATTCATCAATAGCAAGGCAGCCCCTGGCTTGCATGCCAGTTTACAGTTTTTCTTAGTTAATTTGTTAATTAATTAGGAATTTGTATTATTCGGACTGTAATATTTCGGACTGTATTATTCTTTCATTTTGGGATCAGATATTTTATTCGGACCTCGCTGAGGGCATAATTGTAATAAGTGTGGGTGAGTGTGATGTATGTCTTCCAACCCCACGTCTTTTCTTCCCTTTTATTTATCCGCTTATGATGGTTAGATATAGGGCATATTTCAATTAGCATAACAAGATGACAAAGATGTTTGCATCACTCATCTGCTTTTGCACGCACTGCTCTAAGACATCATACAAACCCATTTGTATTTCAATTCCAAATTGAATACATGTTAGTTGTTGCATTTCACATGCCATGTTTAGAATAGCCGAGCCTCGCTATAGTTTGCATCTTTGCATGTGTTGCATTAGGCAATTTCAGATACTTAGGATCCATGCATGGATTTCTAATCGGCTTTTGTTTTGGCTTGGAGTACTAGGTAAGTTTTATGCTTTAGCATCCTTGCATGCGTGTGAGTGTTGCCATGAATAGCATGCTTACTATGAGGCTATGTGCTTATGTAATATAACTGCCTTGAATGCCTGTGGTTGGAGGTTGAGTTACTTGAATTGGGACAATTCATCAAATGCTTGTTTTAAGCCCACTAGATAGTGGCAAAATCATACTTTCTAAGCCCACCCGAGGGTGGCAAATCCACGTCTTAGCCTACCTGTGGGTAGCACCATCAAACCATTTTCAAAGACAAACATGAAGTGTTTTTGTTCCAATTCAGGCAGCTCAGTCTATACTTGTATGCTGTGCGCATCACATAGTAACCTAGGCTAATAGCCGGAATAAGAACTCACAATGTTTTCAAAATCAGATATCATGGTTAGTAGAGGCCGGTCTTTGATCGGCGAAGGGGTGCTCACGGCGACCTTCCCCAATCGCATCAAGTTCCCGAGCCGAGGCAACTTTCGTGATGATTTTGACACGTGGCCTTTGGCACCGAGTCGTGGTTTCCTAAGTTTCCCATTAAAAAATATTTAGGTGGCGACTCAGATCCGCAAGCGATCCATGTTTGGCACTTCTTTTCAAAAACTGCTTTCAAAACGATTTGCGGATTTGGACTCTTCGGTTCAAGATTGAGAACCGTGACATTTGAGTCCTTCGAATCGTAGTAGACCCAATATCGAACCGTAACGGGGACTCGACTCTTCCCCGGATGCGTTCGGGACGCCTACAGCTTCGAGACTTTGGGATTTAGAGAACTTGACTCGAACGTGATATCTGGTTTTGACCACACTTGTGTGTTTCTTTGCATTGCATTTGCATTGGTGCGCCTAGGACACCGTGTTTGCCATATGCCATTCCCGAACGATTAGCCGGAGGCTTGTCTTGTCAAGTCATGTCCGTAAGGCTGATCGGCTCTGGGCTCTGACAGCATGGGAACACAAACCCCGGTTTTACCGGGGCACCCTTTTTGACCATTCGACCTAGTGCATATTCGGATCCATAGTGACCATTCCAAACTAGGACAGGTTGCTTACCCGTTTATAGGTTGTTTGAAACCGCTGCGTGCATAGTGAAACCCTAGCTCCTGACAAAATAGGACAGGGAAACCCTATCCCAACATAGGGGTGTTTTCAGCTCTCACTTATCTACTATGTGCTTGTTAGAGTGTGCCTCTACAGGGAATGCATGTATCAGTTGAGTTTGGGCATCAGTTCGCGGCACCAACAAGATTCGAGAATCGCTTGTCCGTGAATATCGATTCGCTTTTGGTTTTGGGGAACAAAGTGATACAGGACAAAGTGATTGAGGATGATGTATTTTCAAATTTTATCAACTAAGGTTGTATGCGTCTGACTGTGTTGTGTGTATTTAATTTAAGTCAAGCGCCTGCTTTTTATGGTTATTTATTTCCTTTTCGCTTTATTATCTTTTTGCTAGGGCAGTTTGTAGCACGATTGCTTCCGAAAAAATTGATACCCCCCGAGCACTTTGGACACGAGGTCGCTGACTCAACCGATCAGAGGATCTCGTTGACGGACATCCGGTGTTCCACTCTCTACCCCCAGTTATCCGAAGAAGGCCGAGAAGACGCAGCTGGTCGAACAGGATTACCGGACAGAGGGTCGCTGACAAGAAACAATCAGCCGAGATTTCGTGGTTCCGCCAGAGAGGTACATTTACCGGTCATTCAGATGGAACAGCAGAATATGTCAGGGATGGAGGCGATGATACGCCAGATGCATGAGAGCATGAGGCAGATGCAAGACGATGCCACCCGCTAAGCGAAATTTTCCAAACAACAAGCCACAGTCATGGCCCAACAGGCCGAGCCGACATTAGGTCAGAATAAATAGAACGCAGCGTCGCTTCACATCAGCTCCTCTCCACCAGCTCCGCTTACTCGAGCAAAGGCCCACCGGGTCGTAACACCCCGCCAAATCCTCAGAATGTCCTCCCAAATACTGTAATACCTTACCCGATGTCCTAATACTCAAGAGGACATAGGTCTTCCAACGGCCGCCCGCCCCACTTCGCCAAGAATCGCCCAAGAATCTCACACCTAACCACCCGACTCTCCGCTTGAGTTCGAGGTAGATCATACTGCCGAGTAAGTCGGAAAAGCTTTTTAAGAAATCACAAGGGTGAAGGCCATCCCGCACATTGAAGATGGCTACATCGACGCGGGCCGTGACATCGCCGGATAGATTCAAGATGCCCCAGATTGATCGCTTTGACGATCGTGGATCCTATGGTCCATCTCCGCTATTTTCAGACATCTTGAGGCCAATGGGCCTAACCCGACCACGTGCTTTTGTTTGGCGTAACTTTGTTGGGGTGGCGCCATCCGCACGCAAAATTGGAAGACGATGAAGAGAAATTGGGATGAGTTGGTCGAGGCCTTCGCTGTTTCAAGATTCGATAACACGCAGACGAGATTACAACACGTGATCTCGAGACAACGAGGCAGAACAAAAAGAGACTTTCTCGATTTTGTAACTCGGAGAGCGAAGGCATCGATGATGACCTTAAGGCCAACAGATATGATCAAATTCGATGATTGTACGCAACCTCCAACCCAAGTTAATGCAGAAAATGATCAGATTCTTTTCCCCACCTTCTCAGATTTACACGAGATGGGAGTACAAATCGAGGATGCGATGAAGCAAGGCCTGATCGACCAGGACCGAGAACAGCCCCGAAGGACATTCAACCGCAATAACAACGCAGGCCCGAGTGGCGCTGCCAACACAATGACTTCGGAGGTCGGCATGGTCACCACCACTCCCCCTTCCCAACCAAGGCCCGCAGCGGCCACACCCTTTTCCAGTACCTCCGGGAGCAGTAACCAAGGCCCGAGGTACCAATCCAGAGGCCAAAGAACCTTCACTCCACTATATATGCCCCTGTCCAAGGCTCTGGGGGTGTTAATTAGGAAGAAGCATCTGACGCCCCTGGAACAGAGGCCACTGCCAAATCCACTCCTCCCTTCCCACAACCCAAATGGCATCAGGTGCATACCAAAGAAGATGGCCATGACACGCACTAATGCCGTCAAGGCCACGAGATTCAAGACCTCGTCGACAAGAATATCATTGTGCCTCCCGAGAGACCCAACGTCACAACTAACCCATTCCCCGTACATAACCAAGATCCCCCACCCAAAAGAGTCAACTTCATTCAAACTGGGGTCGTTTCCTACGAACCTAGTATCTATATTACTCCCTCTCACCTACCCAAGCCGGAGGTGATCCTTCCTAATTGCACTGACTTGTGCATGTTGGACACCTTCACAACCCAATCTGAGCCAGAGGTGGTGACCTCCGAAGATGGAACGGGGCAGGTTTCAGAGGAGATCAGAATTGGTGAGTCTGAGATGGGACAATCCGGGAATCTAGCTGGGAGAGCCTATGATCCGAGTGGATACATCCTATCAGTGGGCCGGTCGGAGCCGAGTGTGGGGCTGCCAGAAAAAGTTGAATTGTGCATGATTCAAGGAGACGAACT
This sequence comes from Camellia lanceoleosa, assembly GCA_025200525.1. NCBI lineage: Eukaryota > Viridiplantae > Streptophyta > Magnoliopsida > Ericales > Theaceae > Camellia > Camellia lanceoleosa. The sequence goes on from CM045767.1 coordinate 24,351,147, forward strand.
TGAACAAGGGGCAGGTGATCTAACAACGATGGAAGAAGATTTTGCCAATTTTCAGTTCTTCAACGACCAAAAAGCAGGGGATGCAGCAATTAATTGGTTTGAATATGGGGAGTCGGCAGAGGTTGTCGGATGGTTAGATGATCAGCCAGATGTTGTGGAAATTCAGCCAGAGCAAGGCCCGGCAGGGGCAGGGGTATCAATGATGGCCGGAAGGGCCGAGAGTCAGAATGAACCACCGGAGAGCGCCGGTGCAAAGAATTTCGCTCGGGATCAAGATATTGTGAAAACCGAACAACAAACCCTACTGACAAAGGAGGAGCAAGAGAAAAGGTGGGATTCTGAGAGGATCCGGAAAGCCAAGAACCATGAAGAGGTTGAAAGTGCTGCGAGCACGAAAGCAGGATATGCTGTGAGCATATGGGATGAAAGTACCGAGAGTACAAACTTGCCAGAACCGGATAGGTGTCTGTTGAATGCTAGCGGGATGCGGTGGAAAGACGAAGACTTATGTCTTGCCCACACAGACGAAGATTGGGTAGGTACTCAACCAGATGATACTTGGTACCTCGATGAGGTTGACCACATGACCAGGAGTGGGCGGTATTTCAAGCCCCCACACCTTGACCAACCTGAAGCATCTAGGAAAGATAAAGAGGCAGAAAAACAGAGGGAGAAGCAAATTGAAGAAGAAGCTGTGCTCAAGCAGTTAAAGAAAATACAGGCAGACATCTCCATCTGGGGACTGCTTATGGCTTCAAGGGTGCACAGACAGGCTGTCCTATCTGCTATGGACAAGGCCAAACTCTCCATCGAAACTACGCCAGAGCAGTTAGTTGGGCTGGTTTTTCCGGGAGGAGGTTCCCCGGCATTAACCTTTTCGGACAAGGAATTTCCGCCTGAGGGCGTGAATTATAACAAATCCCTCTACATCTCCGTGGAGTGTAAAGATAAGTGGATACCGGTGGTACTTGTTGATACCGGGTCTGCTATCAATGTCTGCCCAGTCAGAACGACATATGCAATCGGGTTAAAACCCGCAGACTTCGTACTAACCACTCAGGTGATCAGAGCTTATGATAACACCAGTAGGGAAGTGATGGGGACTGTCAAGGTTCAGACCCAGGTTGGTCCAGGACAACACAACATTGAATTTCATGTCTTGGACATTCCCGCAACCTTCAACTTGCTCTTGGGGCGGCCGTGGTTGCACCAAGTGAAAGCCGTCTCTTCCACTCTACACCAGATGTTGAAATACCCTCACGGGAAGGGGGTTGCAATTGTTTTCGGAAATTCATCCATCCATCCGCCGCCAGAAGTGTCTACGCTAGTTTTGGAGATCGAGCACGGCACGGAGGATGTGGTCTTATCAGGGTTCACTTTGGCGGAGACCCGGGTAGTGCAGAATGTTATGGCTGTGAATGAAGGTGTGTACGCTGCTCAATCCGCCTACCTCATGAACAAGCTACAACATATTCCCGGATGGGATTAGGAAGAAGCGGCAGAAAGGAGTCGTGCGAAGTGCCACATAACCCTAATACCTTTGTTGGGTTATTCCGCCCACCAAAGAGGATTGGATGAGGAAAGGAAAGGAAATGGCCGGCAGAGCAGAGCGGCAAAGGGAAGCCTTTTTGATTTAATGCATGTGCCCATCCAGTAGACTCGAACGGACGCTTCGTCCGGAGGGGAGGACTTTTCCATTTTGCGGCTTCCTGAGCCATGGTTAAACGCGGAGAAGAAGCGCTGCACTGTGTTTCAAATCTTCTTCGACGCGACTATCCGGGGATGATGTTGCCACAGAGCAAATGCACTCCAACAACCGAGGTTGAGCGTAATAAGGCAAGGATCCCGAGGGCACAGAGTTAGGAATGGGGTAGTAGCATCGCATGTCTCTCTCTCGATCCTCCGACGACCAAGAGTGCTTGGGGGATAACTTCATGGTTTCCATGATTGGGGATGAAATGGTCATGAGCCGAAGCCAGCCTATCTTGATACATCAATCGCACCTCTCTCACTTGGCAAGACGAGGAGGATTCTTATCCAAAGAAGACCGGTCGTAGTGAATCGGAATCGATTCCACCGAGTCTTGTGAATCGAATCGTTCCACTGACCGAAGTCCGAGTCTGTACTCGGGATGTTAACCCGATGCCACATTCCGCCTGTGTCAGTTTTTTTCCTTTTCATTTGAGTCTCTGTAACCGGCGAATTGGATGATTTGGATGTACCTAATGAGAATGAACTATCTGTGGTTTCCGAGTACTTTTCTGCCCCTAATTTATTGCATCAATTCACTTTCAAAATTTTGATCAAAATGACGAGGACGAAGTTCCTCCGCTTACAACGCTTAATTGAACAAGAGCAAGAGAGATTTGTTAAACCAATAATGGACTAAATCATTACCGCGGAACATTGGTATCGAGGAGGACCCGCTAGTCCAAATCGGGTCCACGTTGTCTTCGGAGGAACGCGAGCGCTTAGTCGCTTATTAAAAGATTTCAAAGATGTTTTCGCGTGGTCCCACGAAGACATGCCCGAATCGATCCCGAGATTGTACAAAGATCGGATCCCCTTGACCCCGAGGCCCGACCGCTGCGTAAACTCGTAGGATTCGCCCGGATTGGGCTCTTAAGATTAAGGAGGAGGTCACTACAAATCGACGCAGTTTCCCGCTGGTATCCGAATATCCGACTTGGTTGGCTAACATTGTTCCGTGCCGAAGAAAGATGGCAGATCCGTGTGTAGACTTCGTGGATTTGAACAGCTAGTCCGGCGACTACTTTCCTTACCGCACATCGATGAGTTGGTAGATTTCACAGCCGGGCATGCATTGCTCTCATTCATGGATGGCTTCTTAGGATACAACCAGATAGTGATGGCCCCAGAGGATGTGGAAAGATCAGATTCACCACCATGGGGGAACATATCGCTACGGTAATGCCGTTTGGGTTGAAGAACGCTGGAGCTACTTATCAACGGGCCGCGACCACAATACTACATGATATGATCCACAAAGAGGTTGAGGTGTATGTGGACGACATGATTGTCAAGTCCAAGGAAAGAGAGGGCCACTACATCGCCTTGCACAAGTTTTTCCAAAGGATCAGAGAATTCCGGTTGCGGCTAAACCCTCAGAAATGTACGTTTGGTGTTACAGCGGGGAAAATGCTGGGGTTTCTGATTACACAAAGGGGCATTGAGGTCGACCCTTCCAAGATCAAGGCCATCTTAGAAATGCCACCACCAAGGACTGAAAAAGAGGTGCGAGGCTTTCTGGGTAAAGTGCAATTCATAAGACGGTTTATTTCAAAATTAACCTTGACTTATGAACCACTTTTTGGCCTTCTCAAGAAAGGAAAGAAGTTCCAATGGGATGGCCGATGCCAAGCTGCATTTGAACAGATTAAAGAATATCTACAGAACCCACCCGTTTTATCGCCACCAGAACCAGGGAAACCGTTGATTTTGTATTTGTTAGTAACTGAAACTACAATGGGCTGCATGCTTGCACAAGAATCAGAAGACAAGGCAGAAAGAGGCATCTACTATCTCAAAGAAGAAGATGTCGAGTATGAGACCAAGATACACCGGAAAAGGCTTGCTTAGCTCGGTATGGGCTACTAGAAGTCGGCACTACCTGTTAGCTCACTCTGTAATGTTGGTTTCACGACTTGATCCCATCAAATATCTCTTCGAGAAACCAGCGCTTACGGGTAGGCTAGCTCGTTGGTTGCTGTTGCTCTCCGAATTTGATCTCATGTACGTGACGCGCAAGTCAGTGAAAGGAAGAGCAGTGGTAGAGTTCCTTGCCGACCACCCGGTTAAAGGGGATGAAGCAGTTGAATATTTGTTCCCAAATGAATCAATTTTGCATATCGACGAAGAAACTTGGACGATGTACTTTGAAGGATCGTCAAATCAACACGGGTATGGGATAGGAGTGTTGCTGATAGCACCCGATGATTCCCGTATCCCTCTCGCCTTCAAACTCCGGTTCAAAGTCTCGAATAATGAAGCAGAATATGAGGCGTGTATCGCTGGTCTAGAAGCAGCCCTGGAACTAGGGGCAAGACGGCTGGACGTCATTGGGGATTCGAACCTTGTTGTGTCTCAAGCTAAAGGAGACTGGAAAGTAAAAGAGGAAAAGATGATGATGTATCACCAAACCTTGGATTTGCTGATTCCTCGGTTTGAAAAGCTAAGTTTTACTCATCTACTAAGAGAGAACAACAGGTTTGTAGATTCTTTAGCAACTCTATCTTCGATGATAGACATCCCGTGTGGAGTCCGAATGTGTCCAGTTATCATCGACCAGAAATTTGCACCTGCCTATGAGTCGATTGCGGCCATAGATGAAGTTCAGGACGAACACCCCTGGTATTACGACATCTGGAACTTTTTAGAGAAAGAAGCATACCCGCCAGGGGTAAATGCCAAAGACAAGAGGGCAATCAGAAGAATGGCAGTTCAGTTCATCATCTGCGGGGGTAAACTGTATAAACGGGGTCATCTGGGAATGCACAAGCTGTGCGTTGATGCTGAAGAGTCAAGGCGTCTGATGGAAGCCATCCACGGGGGTGAATGTGGTGCACACATGAATGGGTTAATGTTGGCACGGAAGATCCTTAGACAAGGTTATTACTGGTCCACCATGGAGGAGGATTGTATTAGCTTCGTCCGGCGATGTCACAAGTGTCAAATTCATGCAAATCGCATGAACGTCCCGCCGTCAAAGCTGTACAACATGACTTCGCCATGGCGCTTCATTCGGGGAATTGATGTAATTTATTACGCCAAAGGGGTCGAATGGGCATGAGTTCATTTTGGTAGCGATAGATTATTTCACAAAGTGGGTTGAGGCCCAATCTTATGCAAGGTTGAAGGCTTCAAGACGTAGCAAAATTTATCGAAACAACATTATCCGTCGCCACGAGTCCCAAATGAAATCGCTTTGACAATGGTTCCCACTTCAAAAAGGAGGTGATCGATTTGTTGGAGAAATATAATGTGGTTTTCATAAGTCGTCACATCGCCGCAAACCAATGGAGCAGCTTGAGGCCGCCAACAAGAACATCAAGCGATACTACGAAGATGGTGGAAACCTATCTGGATCGCCAGATAAGCTTTTCGCGGGGCTACAGGACTTGATCGTAACCCCATCATGGGCGACTGCACTATTGGTCTATGGGATGGAGGCCGCTTTTATTGAGATTGAGGTCCCGCTATTACGAGTATTGGCCGAGTGCCGATAGTCAAGCAGACAAAAACATTTGAAGAACTCATGCTTTTCGATGAAAGAAGGCTGAAAGCACTATACCACATCCAATGTTATCAACGCAGAATCGCCCGGGCTTTTAACAAGAAGGTTAAGTCCAGGAATTTGAAAGAAGGAGATTTGGTACTCAAAGACAACCGAGCTCCCATTCACGCACCCAAGGGCAAGTTCGCACCCAATTGACCGGTCCCTATATTATCAAGTCAATCTCGTCGAGCTGCGGGTTCGATGGATTTAGATGGCTTAGAATTTTCTCAACCAATCAACATGGACAAGATGAAGAAATAGTACCCCGAGAGGCTCTAGGCCGAAACCCGAAGGGCTTACCTAGGCAAAATTCGAGCATAGAAATTTTGAAATTATAAAACCGAGCTCACAAGGTTGAAAACCTGCAAAGGGCAGCCTTGGCAAAAGTTAGAGCGCAAAAGGAGAGTAAAAATACCCGGGCGAACCCAAGCCTGAACTACGTAAGGCTTGATTCCCATCTATGGATACGAGGCAACTTCATCCCGGTTCAAATTTAATCTTTTCCGATCAACTTTGTCCATTTGATCATCTCTACCATCTCTATTCATCAAGATTTATCGTGATCTCCGCACAAGTTGTTATTCAGACTAGGGCAACTTTCCGCTGCAATGAAGTGTTACGGCACCATCTGCATTAGGGGCAACTTTCCGCTATTATGAATCGCCGAGGCACTTTTCAAACTAGGGCAACTTTCCAGCTTGCTAGATCCGGGTTGTGCATCTCAAAGGATGATCTCAGCGTGTCCAGCTCGATCCATATCGAAAATAGTTTTGAAAAGTTTTAATAAAAGTTGACTTTGTTCAAATTAATCTTTTCATTAACTAAGACCATTTTTGGACCAAAACGGAGAATCTTCAAGACTACAACCTTCAATTTCATTGATTTCAAGACGTAGTTCTTTCGCTTGCATACAATTGAAGTTGCTTTTTATTACACTCATAATGAAAACTTGAAAGTACTAATAAAGCACAACTGGGGCATAGTCAAGTCAGTGTCCTCGCGCCCTCCCGTAGTCGGGTTGAAGCCTCCGATGTCGACCTAGGCCCAACTTGTGCTTCGCTGAGCCAATCCCAAAGACTCGCCGACAAAGTGCAACTAAAAGTAAGGGCGGGGTTTCTAACTCTCCACGCCATGCTTGCCGAGCCACCAGGCGCCGAATCGAAATGTAGCCGATACTCTATCCTCCGTGGGCAAGTCTGATCATGGCCAAACTGGCACAGAATACGGAATGGGAAATAGAATATGCAGTGAGTCAAGCCGATCAGTTGAATCCCGACCTGTCGGGACATGCTGTAGCTCATTGCCGGGAGATTGAGCCAAGGACAACGCCACGCAATGCGATCTGCCGACAAATTGCACATCCATTCAAACCACCATCCCTCATCAAGGGCATCGACTAGGCGTGGTCGAAAGAAGTAACCGCGGGCTGAGTAAGCAGGGCAAGAGTCCACAACTTGCAATTTATCCATCAACCATATCTGGAGAGGGATGAAAAATGAGAGAATAAAGAATAGAGAGATGTGCGATGAGAGAAAAGTAAGATAAGGGTTTTGTGAGAAAAAACCGAGCCCGAGGGCCGAGAGATGTGAGCGAATGCATATGTGAGCTTGGGTGAGAAACCTTACCTGCAGCAGTAGTGGACTCCCTGCAAACCTGGTTGTCTCCCGGCAGTGGAAAGCATCCAAGCCCATCAAGTTGTCTCGCCAGAGTCATGGCAATACAACTTTTCCTCTTTCAAGCCTTGAGCAACTTCAATCGACGGGCGCCTGGATCCTCCAAGCTTGAGGCAAACAGAAATGAGATAGCAGTACGCACAGAGAGCATGTTGTCGAAGCCTTGCTAATGATGGTCGCCGCGGTCATCAAGATCGGAGAATCGAAACCGCACTCGGATATCCAACATTCCGTCACGCATCGTGATCGAGCATCATGCGCGTTAAGTCCGCACATCCGCCCTAAGGTTTGGGCGTAGCCAAAATTGAGTTGGGGCAAGATCTCCTCACCTCGCTCGGATTCTATCAAGACTTTAAAATCTTCAAAAGTAGGACATACCTCTTGCCCTCCGAAGCTAAAGACGTGCGTCATTGGGTTCCAAAATCTCATCGCAGCATGGAGGAAAGGAAGGTGCAACGAAGTCCGGCCCAGCGTGAATAGTGCATTCAAGCCGAAACCCCGGAAGTTCAACTTTTCTGAGCCGTCCAGAGAAGAGATCCAAGATGTGAGATTTTCTGCGAGAAATGCCTCCATTTTGTGCAAAGCAGTGATGAAATGAATAAGTTCCAAGGTTGGAGCTTTATAGGGGGGTAAAACACTATTCAAAGGACACGTGTCACGATTCTGGAAGCTGCAGAGAAAGATGGCTGGCCGGCCACCTATTCTAGCAGGCCGGCCACCTTTGATTCAAAAAACTGGTCGGCCGGCCGCCTTCCAATCCCCAAAAGCAAATGTGGCCCACCATGCTCAGTAGTCCTGTTTTGCCCTCCGGAAAGAAGTTTGAGGCACTTTCACGCATCAGGAACGTTGAAGGCCTCCATTTCTCTCAGTTTTGGGTACGTTCCATTGTCCAGATCGTCCGAAGTACGTTTTATTGTATTTTTGCTTATCGAGTTGTTGCTTTGTTTATCGAGTTGTAAGTTCTGTCGAGCTGGCGCATTTTGTGTTTTGAGTTGTTACTTTTTGTTCACACAATTTTGTTAAGTCTTGTTTATCGAGTCAGTAACATTGCTGTACTTTGCTTATCGAGTTGTAAACTTGCTAAGATTCTGTTATTTTCTTAGTGAATCGAAGTTTTTGATTTGTTGCTTCGGTTCATTACGAATCTTAAATACCCAAGGCACCTTTTCATTCAATTCCATTTTGTGCAAAATGATGCGTTGCGATGCTAAGAATTTCGAATACAAACTTTTTTTTTTTCAAAAAGCTATTTCATTCTATCATGTTTTACAACAGAATAAAGGTACAAGTTTTACAAGAAATAAAACTGCCTAACAATGTGCAAAGTGCTACAAACTACTAGCAAAAAGTAAAATAAAAGTAATAACATCAACATCCTCTGAGCGAGAATGAGGAGGCCCTCTCATCCTCTTCTCGGGATGACCTCTGACCATCATCACCATCCGGTCGAGCTATCATCCTCCTCCGGATCCTCTCACCTCGTCCCCACTCCCGAACCAAGACCGAGCCTCCTCCCGGCGGATGTCTCGACTCACTTGCATGACCTCCTCCTCCTCCTCCTCCTCAATAATGGGTGCCTGCCTCCTCGGGCTCCTTGGCAAGGCCTAGATGGCCCAGCTCCTCGAAAAGGCCCAGATGGCCCAGTACCATGAACAGTCCAAGACTGACCTCTCGAAGGTCCGGTGGCTGCGGGCGGAGCATACACGGGAGGCATCTGAAAATGAAGAGTTCAATACATCAGTTCAAATATGAAAAGCAGATGCAAGTACAATATATGAGTGGGGTGTGTGTCATATGTGCTCTACACAACCTATCAATACAGCAGAATGCTCAAAACCAGCATGTCATCAGGAATATGCTAAATACAAGGAAGATGGATAATACCTGCACACCCATGATGGCCATCTGTGCCTCCCTCCGTAGGATCATGCCCTCGAATGTGGCCAGCATCCCGAGCAACACTTCTGTGTACTCAACCGGAGGCTGCAAATACAAATGCAAAACTATCAGTGAGGGAATGAATGTCCAAGTAAACTGATTGGTTAATCAAAGTCAGAAACATACCGGGGTGAATCAGTTCTAGACATATCGTGGTCGAAGATGAGGCTCTAGCGGGACTCGTAAGAGTCCCAAACCGCCAAGTCGCCAACTCGGCCAAGATGTCTTGCCACCCAGATGATGATGAAGAGACGGAGGATCGGAGGAATCGAACTACCTCTACCCCTAGATGCACCAAATTTCGCTAGAGGAGGGATATCCGAGCAATCAGACGACTCAAGATGGCATACCAAGAGGCCTCAATGGCGAGCACGACTCTGTCAGGGGGCATCCGATATATACGACGGTAGGTGGCGAGTTCCTCCATGAGATATAACAAAGCATCGGTTCTCGTGATAGCACCGATGACCTCCGGCAGAGAGTCTATCGGCATCCGCATAGTGGTCGGGTAAAGCAGAGGGTCCCGAGAATCGCACCCCACACCCGACGCAAGCGCTCCCCGTAAAACCATGCCCTACCAACTGGTCCTTCGAGCAGGAACCGATATTGAGAATTACTCGATCCTCTGGGATACGAATGTCGGAGACCGTCACCAAAAACCGCCCAGGGCTGCCAAGTAATCTGCGGATAACCAGTGCATAAACCAATCAGAGATCAGGAATATACGGGGCAGATCAAAGACAAAAATGAAAGGAACTGAGAGTTCTGGAATACCTCTGTCGCCCGCACGGTATCAAAATACTGTCGCAAGTAGAAGAGAGTCTCTCGAGCTCTCGGTCGGTGTTCGCCCTCGAATACCAGCGAAAACGGAATCGTAAGGAGTCTTGCCACCTCCATCTCCGGAGCTAATGTGGGAAAGTATACGTACACCCATAGCTGAGAAAAGCAGCGCAGAATATGAATACAAAGTACTAAAGACAGAATACAGAGTGCAAAGTGCACTGTGTGTGCAATGAATAAGTAATGAGGAGCAGAAATGTAAATCAAAAGGACAAAACGTACCTCCCAGGCTCTCCAATAGCCGCCAAGTAAGTCTCCCGCCCATGAGGTCAAGGCCATGTAACAATAAAGGATAGCTGTGCCACCACCCCTGGCCATATCGACTGACCTGTGATAGGTCCACCAAGGCGCTCAGAAGATATAACCCAACAGTGTTCCCCCTATCGGCAAAAAGAGTGGTGCCAAAGAGGAACATGAGGAAGCCACGGGCGTACTGCTCAACCTCCTCGGGAGACTTAGGCTCCATATCCGGCCTCTAAAAACGGGAAGAAAACCAAGTGTACCGGACTCTCCCGGAAGCTCTGTCTACAGGTGGGCGAGCCGCCAACAAATATATCCATGCGGCCTCCCACTCTCCCATATCCTCATCGTAAGGTATGGGCCAACCGCCGATGTCTAGGCCGGTGAGCACAGCAAAGTCTAGCGGGGTCATGATCATATCCCCGGTGGCAGAAAAATGGAAGGAATTAATGGTGTCCCACCATCTCGCCACCAAAGCAGCTAACAAAGTCCTACTGGCAGGACAGCGTGATAATCCCACACATAATGGTCCGAATCCTGCTAGATCAACCAAATCTCGGACACCGAAGCTCAAGATAGATCTCTCGCAAGAGAGAGCAGATCCTCGTGACAAAGGCGAGAGTCAACCCGCATCTGTAATGAATACATGGGCTTAGTACACAATGAAATAGCTGTGTGCAAATGAAATACATCCTATCAAGGGCAGATTCACTTCAAGAATTTGTGTTTTGGGTCATGGTTCAAATCTCAATCAAGGTCATGCGGTTCACTTCAAAACTGGCCGCGTGTTAGAAAAATCGAGTTTGGGATCGTATGCTCCACTCTACTCTCTCAATCGTGTGGGTGCGTGTTCGCCATCAACTTGAACAAAGGTGTTCGTAAAATCGAGTTTGGGCTGCGGTTCTACTCTTAGTCAATATGGGTCGTGGTTCACTTCAAAACTGGCCGCGTGTTCAAGAACTGTTTTGGGTCAGGTTCAAGAACTGCGTGTTCAAATCTCAATCAAGGTCATGGTTCACTTCAAAACTGGCCGCGTGTTCAAGAATTTGTGTTTTGGGTCGTGTTCAAATCTCAATCGCTGGGCATGGTTCACTTCAAAACTGGGCTTGTTCGCTGAATCTGTGTTTTGGGTCGCGGTTCAAATTCTCAATCGCTGTGGGCGTGTGTTCACCATCAACTTGGATCGCGGTTCAAGATCGAGTTTGGGGTGTGTTCAAATCCTAATCAGTGTGGGCCGTGTGTTCACCATCAACCGGATGCGTGTTCAAGATCGAGTTTGGGACCGGTGTTCTACTCTTAATCAAGGGTCAGGTGTTCACCATCAACTAGGCTGCGTGTTCAAGATCGAGTTTGGGACCGTGTGTTCTACTCTCAATCGCAAGGCCGTGTGTTCACCATCAACTGGCCGTGTTCAAGAAATCGTAGTTTGGGGGTGTGTTCTACTCTTAATCAAGGGCCGTGTATTCACCATCAACTTGGATGCGTGGTTCGAAAATCGAGTTTGGGCTGTGTTCTACTCTTAATCGCGTGGGCCGTGTGTTCACCATCAACTTGGACCGCGTGTTCGAAAATCGAGTTTGGGCGTGTTCTACTCTTTAATCGGTGTGTCCGTGGTGCTCACTTTCAAATTCGGCCGTGTGTTCGACAAATCGCTGTTTGAGCCGTGTGTTCAATTCTTAGTGTGTATTGTGCGCTCATAATCAACAAGGAGCCTAGTGTTTAGTAATTCAAGTGTTTAAACTACATGTTCAGATGCGCAAGGTACTATGTCATAAGCTAAAACTGTGTTTAAGCATGGCAGAGCTCTGCAATGCATGAAAACGCAGAAAATAAAGTAAAATACCTCTCGTGCATCATGAGAGAGCGCTCGCTCTCAGAAGAGTAAATCGGTGTCGGCCGTTGAACCCAAAAACGACGAAAAGACGGCAAGTGTGTGTACAAGGGCGATTCCCGGAATGAAAGGCGGACTCTCAAGGCAAGGTCATAATGTCAAAGTCATCCCCAAGACTGGAGGACCTCCGCCATGAGGGTAATCGCGCCATTTCGAGAAATCGCAAAAAGGAGCAAAATGAGCAAAATGAGCCAAAATTGGAAAAAAGTCAACAAAAGTCAACTCCTGAAATGAAAAGGCAACAAAAGTCAACTCCCCGAGAAAATCTTCCAAATATTGAGAGAAATTTACCTCAAGTGGTGAAAATGAGAAAAGAAGTCGAAATCAAAATTTAGTCGGCTCAAAGTGCTTAAACCGAAAGATTTCAGAAACAACTTGCGTGGAAAGGGAAAAGCCAGATAAAATGCAAATCTCAAGAGAAAATGGTCTGGGGAGCAAGGGAAGGAGTTTTCACAGCTTTGGGAGTGATTTCGGATTGAATGGGCAAGGAATATATAGAAATGAGAAAAATGACCAAAATGCCCCTACTTTTAGTGGCTTGGCCACCTTTTCTGCCGGGCCGCCATTTACTTTTTCTCGTCTCGTCATGGTGGCCCCCACACCCCCTCTAGCTCTCGCAAATTTTGAGGAAGATCTGAGTTCCCGACCTCAAAAAGTTCAAGAAAAGTGCACTTTCGACGCTAAATCGCTCCACGGAACTTCACCGCAATTTCCGACATGTGTCTCATCATCATTCATCAAATCAAGGTGTATCCTTTTCAAACATGTTGTAACCTATCCGGAGATGAATCGAGGTCATGATCAAGTTGCCTTGCCGAAATGCGCTGCTTCCCACTCGTTGTTTCAAGAACAACCAAGGCCCCGATTTATGCTCGCTTTTGCATTGTCGCATGTAACTTGCATTCTTATGAGCATTTTGCATTGACATGGATGATTTCTTGGTGTACCATACTTCGTTTGAGCATGCGTTGTCACGCAAGACGCTCTTTCTCGCATTATGATGCATTTACTCACGACATCGCTGCAAGGTCAAATTTTTGAAACCATAGGAATAACATTGAATATATGTTGTTAGCATATTGTTCTTGTTGAATTTCTTTTTGCAAAGCGCCGATATTGTATGTACGGTTCATTTGAGGTCAGCGACTGCATTTAATCGCGCAGTATCGTATCTTCTCCGGTGAGACGCGACGAGAATTAAATAATTCTCCGCATTCCTAATCGCATGAAATGTAGTTGTTGCTTTGCATTCTTGCTTAAAACTTGCATCTATTTGCGAATACTTGCCTCATTACGCCTTTTTGCATTTGCATGATCATTTGGCTTTGAGCATGTCGCTTGCATTTTGCCCCCGCCATGGCACGCTTTGGCACATATCTCTCGTCTTGTTTGATTGTCTAAGTCTTCGCCTTGTCAAAATGGGTCGCCTCTAGGCTTTGACAATCACTCCGCCACTTCTTGACTTCCGAAGTTCACAAAGAGGGCAACTATAGACACCCCATTTTTGACCGACCTTAAGATTCGGGACGCCACCGATTGAGCGCTTGGTGATGTTGCATATTGTGCTCTCGTGGTCTTAGAGTCGCAGCTGCGCTTGCCTCCTGGACTCAACTTTCTTCCGTGCCTTTGCCTCGGTTTGCAAACCGCACTGATTTTCTCTTTTTCTTTCGAGGGAGGGAGGGTCCCAGAGACTATCTCCCAAAGGTCAGTGGCTACATTTCGTGGTCAGAGGCCATTTTGCCCATTTCGGAGTCTTGCCTTTTTTGAGTCACAGCCAGTGCCTCGATTCGATCGCCTAACCATCTTCGATTCCACCGGATTTTGGCAGTTACCTCTGTTTTGTCATAACGAGGGACACTAGAGTCTTAGATACCCACTTCGTGGCCAAACACCACTTTCTTGCTTAATCCGGTTTGCGGCCTCGAACCTTAAGGCTTTGGCCCCGAGCATTCTGCTTTCAAGATCGGTTTTTGTTCATTTGTGGCAGGTACCTCTGCTTTTATCATAAGGAAGGTCACCGGAGGGGATCCTAGCAATTGTCTCAAGAACTATGCTCTTCCCGCCCGGGGCCCTGCTTTTTCTCACTTCCTGCTAATGTTGAACACCCTAGGGCCATATTCTTCGAAATAAACCACATATTCGTGTTGTACACATATGGGAGGACCCTAAAAAGTAGTGCTCGCCAAGAATTATTCTTTTTCATTTTTGAGCCTCCTAGGGTTGGATTGTTGTTTCTCCCGGTTTAGAGTTTCCAATTCCAACCACAGTGGCCTTGAAGAGGAGACATGGGAGGACACCAATGTATAGAGCTCGCCAACAATTCTCACTTTCCATTTTGCCCCTAGCCACCGGCTAGGTGGTCGGCCGCCACCTCCAATAAAGGTGGCTAGCCTACCGCCTCCTCTCAAGCCTACTTTACACCAGATAAATTGCTTCCCAGAAAAAGATCTCAGATCCGGGATATTTTGGGGAACACTTGGGTGCATTCCTCCACCTTTACACCCTCCTTTTGTCCATATAAGGCAGCCAAGAACTTGTCCCAAGGGTTAGAAAATTTGCTCTCAAGCATACATACACTCTATCTCCATTTCTCTCAAATCTTCAAGTTTTGGTGCCTTTTGTTCATCATCATCAAGCACTACCATCACCACTCCATTTCCAGCAACAAGAAGAGGTCCTTAGAGGCTTAGAAGCAACATTTCTCAAGTCAAGAAGCAAGGAAAGGAAGGTCTTCAAGGGTAAGTCTCAATCCCTCTCTTTTACACCATTTTCTTGTCTCTTTTCTTAACCCTACTTGCTCACTGTTTTGAGCTCCGACCAATACTGAAAGGGGTCCTCCTTGAGCTATTCTTGATAAGTTTGTTTAAGGGCTCAACCCTGTTTGAGCCCTCTATCTTACACTTCCTTCAATATCCTCTTATATGCCATTATTTTGCATTGAATATTTGGCCTATGTGTGATCTGATTTGGAGCATCTCATGAACTGATATTGTGCCTATTTTGAGCCCCTCTTCAACATTGAAGAAGGGCTCAACCTTGTTTTCATGCTCCATATACCACTTGCTTTGAATCCATGTTTTACCCTTGTTTTTGCATGCTTCATCTAGCTTGTGAGTGATCTGTTTTCGAGAATGATATAAACTGTGAGTGGGCCTATTTTGAGCCCCTCTTCAATATTGAAGAAGGGCTCAACCCTGTTTTGCCTCTATATCATGTACTTGCTTCATAATCTCTCATATTTACCGTAAACTTGCATGATTTGTTTAACCTACATGGGGTTTGTTTTGGAGCATGCCTTAAACTGTGATTGAGCTTATTTTGTGTCCCTCTACAACATTGTAGAAGGGATCAACCTTGTTGGGGGTCTCCATGTTGTGCTTGTCTTTATATCCCTCTTTGGCCCCATTCTTGCATGCTTTTTTAGGCCTATTCAGCCTCTGTTTTCGGCCATCATCAGTATTGAAAATATCCATATTTTGGCCTTCTTGTCATATTTTACTAAGGGTCTTTGCTGTTTTGGTGAGTGCTTGGCATACCTCTCTTTATAGCCCTCTTTTGGCTCATATTTTGCATGCTATGTTGAGCATATCTACATACTTTTTTGGGGGTTGTCATAAGCTGTAAATGTTCATATTTTTGGTCACTCTTCAATGTTGTAGAACTGTATTTTTCAGTTTGAGCATTGCGTATACCACTCGCTTCATTGTTCCCCTTTTTTCCCTCATTTTTGCATGCTATTTTTTCCATACTTGTGATTGTTGTTTGGCTTTGCTTTGCACTAAAAAATGCTAGTTTAGGGGCTGCCTAGCATCCGTCTTTACACTTCATGTCTATATTGTGCATGTTTGGCATAGTTGCAAGTCATTTCGGGTACTTAGCATAGCATTTCGGGCATCGGGTGTAATTTTGCTATAATTCGGGGGCTGTTTTTGCACCATTTTGGCTGCTGAAATTTGCATTTTCCATATGTCATATGCCACGTCTCATTCCATGCCATTTCATTCCATATGTCATCGCCTCGGTTTGCGTGCCCGTGTGCACACATTTCGAGGCATCTCATTTTTCTCACGACTTCTTATGTGAGTGTGGCTGAGGCTCTCTCATGTTATTGTAAGTCCATTTTGCATTCTGTATGCCATTTTTAGTCTCATCGCATTGCGTATGCCATCGCCTCGGTTTGCGTGCCCGTGTGCACACATTTCGAGGCATCTCATTTTTCTCACGGCTTCTTATGTGAGTGTTGCTGAGGCTCTCTCATGTTAGTGTAAGTCCATTTTGCATTCTGTATGCCATTTTTAGTCTCATCACATTGCGTATGCCATCGCCTCGGTTTGCGTGCCCGTGTGCACACATTTCGAGGCATCTCATTTTTCTCACGGCTTCTTATGTGAGTATGGCTGAGGCTCTCTCATGTTAGTGTAAGTCCATTTTGCATTCTGTATGCCATTTTTAGTCTCATCGCATTGCGTATGCCATATCGATTTGCGCTCAGGTGCACGATTTCGAGGCATCTCATTCTCACCCATTGGCCTCTGTGTGAGTGTGGTCGAGGCTCTCTCATGTTGGTGTAAGCCCATATTGCATCGCATATCTCATTTTAGTCTCATCACATCGCAGTATGCTATCGCTTCGGTTATGCGTCTGCGGACACGCATTTTGAGACATCTCATTTTAGTCTCATTGTATATCATATTTCATGTCATCGCATTCCGTATGCCACTTTCTCGGTTTGCGTGCCCGTGGGCACACATTTCGAGACATCTCATTTTAGTCTCATTGTATATCATATTTCATGCCATTTCATACTTTAATGCCATTGCCTCGGTTTGCGTGCCCATGTGCACGCATTTCGAGAAACTTCATTTTCAGCCGACGGCCTCTTACGTGAGCGTGGCTGAGGTCCTCTCATGTTAGTATAAGTCCAATTTGCATCCTGTATGCCATTTTAGTTCCATTGCATTCCGTATGCCATTGTCTCGGTTTATGCGTCTGGCTCAGACGCATTTCGAGGCACTTCATTTCCATCCATTGGCCTCCTATGTGAGAGTAGTTGAGACTCTCTTATGTCGGTGTAAGCCCATATTGCATTGTTATGCCATTTTAGACTCATTACATTGCTTGTGTCATTTCCTCGGTCTGCGTGCCTGTGTGCACGCATTTTGAGGCATCTCGTTTTCATCAAGCATAGTGCATACTAGGTTCTGTCTTAGATTGCATTCATGCATTTCCTCGATTCGCGTGCTCGCGTGCACGCATTTCGAGGCATCTCATTTTCATAGCATTGTGTATATTAGGATTGTATTTTAGTTGCATTCATGCATATCATGCATATTGCATCATGTTTGGGATAGGAGTTAACCCGGGCACGGGAAACGAGGCACGCTTTCAGACCGAAAGTGACGAACGGGTCTCAATTCCCAAGTCACCGATAATTCGGATCACCCATGATGGAGTTAGGTTTTTGTAGCATTCATCCGATTCACCCCATATTGAGTTGTGCAATCCGACTCTACCATCGTGCATCGATATGCGTGATTGGTGGCACGAGGATCGAGGCATGCATATATTTGTGAAATACATTGCTATGTCCTTTCTCGCTCTCTGCAAAAGAAAATCAAGAATCAACAGCTTCCGAGGCTTGGCACGATTTCGAGAAACATTGCAAACAGAGGCTAATTGGGGCATCCCAAAGGATTTTCGCCAAAAACAAAATTTAAGATACATCATTCATCAATAGTAAGGCAACGGCTTGCATGCCGCTTACGCTTTTTCTTAGTTAATTTGTTAATTAATTAGGAATTTGTATTATTGATGTAATATTTCTGATGTATTATTCTTTCATTTTGGGATCAGATTATTTTATTCTATCTTCCGCTGAGGGCATAATTGTAATAAGTGTGGGTGAGTGTGATGTATGTCTTCCAACCCCACGCCTTTTCTTCCCTTTATTTATCCGCTTATGATGGTTAGATATAGGGCATATTTCAATTAGCATAACAAGATGACAAAGATGTTTGCATCACTCATCTGCTTTTGCACGCACTGCTCCTAAGACATCATACAAACTGCATTTGTATTTCAATTCCAAATTGAATACATGTTAGTTGTTGCATTTCACATGCCATGTTTAGAATAGCCGAGCCTGCTATAGTTTGCATCTTTGCATGTGTTGCATTAGGCAATTCTGTATACTTAGGATCCATGCATGGATTTCTAATCGGCTTTTGTTTTGGCTTGGAGTACTAGGTAAGTTTTATGCTTTAGCATCGTTGCATGCGTGTGAGTGTTGCCATGAATAGCATGCTTACTATGAGGCTATGTGCTTATGTGATATAACTGCCTTGAATGCCTGTGGGTGGAGGTTGAGTTACTTGAATTGGGACAATTCATCAAATGCTTGTTTTAAGCCCACTAGATAGTGGCAAAATCATATTTTCTAAGCCCACTCTCGGGTGGCAAATCCACGTCTTAGCCTACCTGTGGGTAGCACCATCAAACCATTTTCAAAGACAAACATGAAGTGTTTTTGTTCCAATTCAGGCGGCTCAGTCTATACTTGTATGCTGTGCGCATCACATAGTAACCTAGGCTAATAACCGGAATAAGAACTCACAATGTTTTCAAAATCAGATATCATGGTTAGTAGAGGCCGGTCTTTGACCGGGCGAGCGGGGGTGCTCACGAAGTGACCTTCCCCAATCTTACCCAAGTTCCTGAGCCGAGGCAACTTTGGTGATGACGGACACGTGGCCTTTGGCACCGAGTCAGGGTTTCCTAAGTTTCCCATTAAAAAAATATTTAGGTGGCGACTCAGATTCCGGCGGCGATCCATGTTTGGCACTTCTTTCAAAAATTTGTTTTCAAAAACGATTTGCGGATTTGGACTCTTCGGTTCAAGATTGAGAACCGTGACATTTGAGTCCTTCGAATCAGTAGACCCAATATCGAACCGTAACGGGGAGGGGGACTCGACTCTTCCCGGATGCGTTCGGGGACGCCTTCATAGCTTCGCGACTACCGGGATTTAGAGAACTTGACTAACTCGTGATATCGGTTTTGACCACACTTGTGTGTTTCTTTGCATTGCATTTGCATTGGTGCCTAGGACACCGTGGTTTGCCATATGCCATTCCCGAACGACGGTCGGAGGCTTGTCTTGTCAAGTCATGTCCGTAAGGCCGACGGCCTGGGCTCGACAAAGATGGGAACACAAACCCCGGTTTTACCGAGGCACCCTTTTGACCATTCGACCTAGTGCATATTCGGATCCATAGTGACCATTCCAAACTAGGACAAAGTTGCTTACCCGCTTATAGGTTGTTTGAAACCGCTATGCGTGCATAGTGAAACCCTAGCTCTCGACAAAATAGGACAGGAAACCCTACCCCAACATAGGGGTGTTTTCACTCTCACTTATCTGCTATGTGCTTGTTAGAGTGTGCCTCACAGGAATGCATGTATCGCTTGAGTTTCTAGATCAACTGCGGGCACCAACAAGATTCGGGAATCGCTTGTCCGTGAATATCGATTCGGGCTTTTGGGTTTTGGGGAACAAGGATACAGTGACAAAGTGACCGTGATTGAGGACAATGTATTTTCAAATTTTATCAATCGCGGTTGTATGCCCGACTGTGTGTTGTGTGTATTTAATTTAAGCTGTTGTGCTGCCCGTTTTTCTGGTTATTTATTTCCTTTTCGCTTTATTATCTTTTTGCTAGGGCAGTTTGTAGCACGATTGCTTCCGAACCAATAGATACCCCCCGAGCACTTTGGACACGAGGTCGCCGACTCAAACGATCCGAGGATCTCGTTGACGGATATCCGGTGTTCCACTCTCTACTCCCAGTTATCCGAAGAAGGCCGAGAAGACGCAGCTGCGGTCGAAACAGGATTACCGACAGAGGGTCGCTGGATAAGAAACAATCAGCCGAGATTGTGGTTCCGCCAGAGGTACATTTACCGGCCATTCAGATGGAACAACAGAATATGTCAGGGATGGAGGCGATGATACGCCAGATGCATAAGAGCATGAGGCAGATGCAAGACGATGCCACCCGCTAAGCGAAATTTTCCAAACAACAAGTTAGCCATGGCCCAACAGCCGAGCTGACATTAGGTCAGAATAAAGAACGCAAGCGCAGCTCGCTTCACATCAGCTTCTTCCACCACCGCTCCGCTACTCGAAAGCAAAGGCCCACCGGGTCAACACCCCGCCAAATCCTCGTAATGTCCTCCCAAATACTCGAATACCTTACCCGATGTCCTAATACTCAAGAGGACATAGGTCTTCCAATGGGGGCCGCCCCACTTCGCCAAGAATCGCCCAAGAATCTCACACCTAACCACCCGGACTCTCCGTTTGAGTTCGAGGTAGATCATACACTAAGCCGGTGAGTAAGCCGAAAAGCTTTTTAAGAAATCACAAGGGTGAAGGCCATCCTGCATTGAAGATGGCTACACCGACGGGCCGTGACATCGCCGGATAGATTCAAGATGCCCCAGATTGATCGTTTGACGATCAGGGGATCCTATGGTCCATCTCCGGCTATTTTCAGACATCTTGAGGCCAATGGGCCTAACCCGACCACAGAAGCTTTCTTTATTTGGCAGAACTTTGTTGGGGGTGGCGGCCATCTGGTACGCAAAATTGGAAGACGATGTGAAGAGAAATTGGGATGAGTTGGCTGAGGCCTTCGTTGCTCAGTATTCGTATAACACGCAGATCGAGATTACAACACGTGATCTCGAGACAACGAGGCAGGAACAAAAAGAGACTTTCTCTGATTTTGTAACTCAGTGGAGAGCGAAGGCATCGATGATGACCTTAAGGCCAACAGATAAGGATCAAATTCGGATGATTGTACGCAACCTCCAACCCAAGTTAATGCAGAAAATGATCGTACTCCCTTTCCCCACCTTCTCAGATTTACACGAGATGGGAGTACAAATCGAGGATGCGATGAAGCAAGGCCTGATCGACCAGGACCGAGAACAGCCCCGAAGGACATTCAACCGCAATAACAACGCAGGCCCGAGTGGCGCTGCCAACACAATGACTTCGGAGGTCGGCATGGTCACCACCACTCCCCCTTCCCAACCAAGGCCCGCAGCGGCCACACCCTTTTCCAAGACTCCGGAGCAGAACCAAGGCCCGAGGTACCAATCTAGAGGCCAAAGAACCTTCACTCCACTATATATGCCCCTGTCCAAGGCTCTGGGGGTGTTAATTAGGAAGAAGCATCTGTCGCCCCTGGAACCGAGGCCACTACCAAATCCACTCCCCCTTTCCCACAACCCACCTGGCATCAGGCGTACCACCAAAGAAGATGGCCATGACACAGACCAATGTTTCCGGCTGCATCACGAGATTCAAGACCTCGTCGACAAGAATATCATTGTGCCTCCCGAGAGACCCAACGTCACAACTAACCCATTCCCCGTTCATAACCAAGATCCACCACCCAAAAGAGTCAACTTTATCCAAACTGTGGTCGTTTCCTACGATCCTAGTATCTATATTACTCCATCTCACCTACCCAAGCCGGAGGTGATCCTTCCTAATTGCACTGACTTGTGCTTGTTAGACACCTTCACAACCCAATCTGAGCCAGAGGTGGTGACCTCCGAAGATGGAACGGGGCAGGTTTCAGAGGAGAGCAGAATTGGTGAGTCTGAGATGGGACAATCCGGGAATCTAGCTGGGAGAGCCTATGATCCGAGCGGATACATCCTATCAGTGGGCCGGTCTGAGCCGAGTGTGGGGCTGCCAGAAAAAGTTGAATTGTGCATGATTCAGGGAGACGAACTTGAACAAGGGGCAGGTGATCTGACAACGATGGAAGAAGATTTTGCCAATTTTCAGTTCTTCAACGACCAAAAAGCAGGGGATGCAGCAATTAATTGGTTTGAATATGGGGAGTCGGCAGAGGTTGTCGGATGGTTAGATGATCAGCCAGATGTTGTGGAAATTCAGCCAGAGCAAGGCCCGGCTGTAGCAAGCCCGCGAGGGACCTCGCTACAGTTCGGACTCGATTTTGTCGCGGTGCCAAATCTTGAACCAAAGAGTCCAAATCCGGCAAATCGTTTTGAGAAAAACAGATTTTTGAAAAAAGTGCCAAACATGGACTGCTTTGCCAGATAACAGAGTCGCCACCTAAATATTTTTTAAATGGGAAATTTAGGAAACCCTAACTCGGTGCCAAAGGCCACGTGTCCGTCATCACCAAAGTTGGCTCGGGAACTTGGGTACGATTGGGAAAGGTCACATCGTGAGCACTTTCGCCAGTCAAAGACCGCCTCTACTAACCATGATATCTGCTTTTGAAAATATTGTGAGTTCTTATTCCTAAGTATTAGCCTAGGTTACTATGTGATGACAAAGATACAAGTATAGACCTAATCGCTCGAATTGGAACTAGACATTTCATGTTTGTTTGTTTGAAAATGGTTTGATGGTGCTACTCGCAAGTAGGCTAAGACGTGATTTGCCACCCTCGGTGGGCTTAGAAAACATGATTTTGCCACCATCTAGTGGGCTTAAAACAAATACCAATGAATTGTCCCAATTCGATAACTCAACCTTCACCCACAGGCATTCAAGGCAGTTATATCACATAAGCAGTTAGCCTCATGGTAAGCATGCTATTCATGGCAACACTCACACGCATGCAAGGATGCTAAAGCATAAAACTCACCGAGTACTCCCAGCCAAAACAGAAAACTGATTAGAAATCATGCATGATCCTAAGTATACTGTAATGCCTAATGCAACACATGCAAAGATGCAAACTATAGCAGCTCGCTTATTCTAAAGATGGCATGTGAAATGCAATAACTATCAAGTATTCAATTTGGAATTGAAATACAAATGCGCTTTGTATGATGCGCCGAGTCTATGCGTGCAAAAGCAGATGAATGATGCAAACATGTCATTACATCAGTATGCTAATTGAAATATGCCCTATATCTAACCAACGAAGCGGGTAAATAAAAGGGAAGAAAGACGTGGGTTGGAAGACATACATCACACGACGCACACTTATTACAAGATTGCCTCAAGCAGAGGGTCCAATGAATAATAATACATCAATAAAAGAATAATACAAATCAATAATATACAAAAATCCTAATTAATTAACAAATTAACTAAGAAAGCTTTAATCGCATGCAAGCCGTGGATCGCTTTCGATGTATATGTATGTTGGGCTGCCTGGAAATCCAATCGATGCCCCAATTAGCCTCTGCTTTGCAATTTTTCTCGAAATGCGCGACCAAAAGTGCCGATTCTTCATTTTGCTGCAACAAAGAGCAGGAAAAGGGCATAGCAATGTATTTTCACAAATATATGCATGCCTCGATCCTCGTGCCACCAATCACGCATACCGATGCATGATGGCCGAGGAATCGGATTGCACAACTCAATATAGGATGAATGCAGATGAATGCTACAACAAAACCTAACTCCATCATGGGTAATCCGGAGTGTCGGTGACTTGGGAATTGAGACACACTCCGCCACTCGGAGTACGGAATGTACCTCGTTTCCCGTGCCCGGACTAACGCCTATCCCGAACACGATGCAATATGCATGATATGCATGAAATGCAACTAAGATACAGCCTAATATGCACAATGCTGATGAAAATGAGATGCCTCGAAATGCGTGCCCACGGGCACGCAAACCGAGGCGATGATGTGAAATGCAAGTCGGATAAAACCGAAGTGCCTCGAAATGCGTGCACACGGGCATGCAAACCAAGGCGATGATGAAATGGAAATCGGATAAAACCTAAGTGCCTCGAAATGCGTGCCCACGGGCACGCCAATCGAGGCGGTGATGTACAGGCATGAAAAATGCAGATCGGGCTTACACTAACATGAGAGGACCTCAGCCGCACTCACATAAGATGCCGGTGAATGAAAACAAGCTGCCTAGAAATGCGTGCACACGGCACGCAAATCGAGGAATGCATGAAATGGCATACGGAATGCAATGATGGACTTACGTCAACATGAAAGAGCCTCAGCCGCACTCACATAGGCTGCCGTCGGATAAAAAGATGCACCTCGAAATGCGCGCACACGGGCACGCAAAACGAGAAATGTAAGAAATGGCATACGAAATGCAATGATGGACTTACGCCAACATGAGAGAGCCTCAGCCGCACTCACATAGGCTGCCGTCGGATAAAAAGATGCACCTTAAAGTGCGTGCCCGCGGGCACGCGAACCGAGGCGATGATATACAAGCATGAAAATGGTACAGAATGCAATGATGGGCTTATACCAACATGAGAGAGCCTCACTTACTCACATAGGAAGCCAATGAATGAACGGAGTGCCTCGAAGTCGCGTTCACGCACGCAAAACCGAGGTAATGCACTAAAGCATGAAATGACATGGAAAACGATACGCAAGCATGCAAACCAAATTTCAGCAGCTAAATGAAGGGGAAAACAGCCCCGAAATGATACGAAATGACAATCAATGCATGAAATCATCCCGAAATTTGATTTTAAGTACCCGAAATGGCCTACGGCTATGCTAAACATGCAAAATTGGTACATGAAAGCAAAAACAGTAGCAAGGCAGCCCCAAAAATAGCGTCTTTTCAGTACAAAACATGGCCAAATTGTGAGCATAGATATGGAAACAATGGCATGCAAAAATGGGGGAAAAGAGGGGATTTATAAAGCAAGTGGTATTTACAATGCTCAAACCCAAAAAAAAAGTTCTACAAAACTAAAGAGGGACCAAAAATATGTACATTTACAATAGATGACAGCCTCCAATTCAGTGTGTAGATATACTAAATATAGCATGCAAAGTTTGGGCCAAAAAAGGGCTATAAAGAGAGGTATCATGAGAAATGACCAAACAACTTAAGACCTTTAATAAAACTTGAAGAATGGACCAAAAAAAGACATTTTCTAAGCCTGATGAAGGCTGAAATCCGAAGCTAAGCAAGCCTAACAAAGCATGCAATTTTACGGAAAATATGGAGGATTACAAAACAAGTACCAAAACCAATCATCAAATGGCCTAAGACCCTTAACAAAGCATGAAGAAAGGACCAAAATAAGGCACTCTCTAGGCCTGATGAAGGCTGAAATCCGAAGCATAGTGAGCTTAAAAAAGCATGCAAAATGGGAGTGGAACAAGAATTCAAAGCAAGTGATATGTAGAGCAAGAAACCCAGGTTGAGCCCTTCTTAAATGTTGAAGAGGGGCTCAAAATAAGCACAATATCAGTATGTTACATGCTCTAACTCAGATTACAAATAGGCCAAAACAATCATGCAATTTTACGGTAAAATGGAAGAATTTCAAAGGAAGTGCATGATAGAGAAGCCAAACATGATGGATCCCTTCTTAAATGTTGAAGAGGGACTCAATATAAGCCCACTAACAGTTTACATCAGTCTCGAAATCAGATTACTCATAAGGCAAATAAAGCATGCAAAACAATGGCCTAAAGAGTGATATTGAAGGAAGTATATTATGGAGACACCAAATGAGGTTGAGCCCTTCTACAAAGTTGTAGAGGGGCTCAAAATAAGCCCAAAACCAGTAGGGGTCGGAGCCCAAAAACTGAAAGCAAATAGGGTAAAGAATTGATGGAAAATTATGCTAGAAAAAAGGGAATTGAGACTTACCCTTGAAGACAAGTCTTTTGCCTCTTCTTGCCTTGATGAAAGTTGCTTCTAAGCCTCTGAAGAACACTCCCTTGCTGCTGGAGCTTAGGGTTGATGAAGGAATTAGCTAGGAAGCTTGAAGGTTTTTGAGTTTTTGGCTATGAAAATGGAGGTTAGGGAAGGTGAAGCCTTGAGAGAAAATCTTCCAACCCTAGCAAAGGAGCTGCCCAACCCTTTAAGTAAGCAAGAAAAGGTGTAAAAGGGGAGGGAAAAGCACCCAATCTTTCCCTCCCAAAATATCCCCCGGATGCCTGGGATATTTTGAAAAATACCGGACAGCTGGAAAGGGCTGGAAAGTAGAAAGTCGCCGCCAGTAACTTTCAGGAGGTGGCCGGCCACCCCCACCGGGTCGATCGCCACTCACCCTGGCCGGCCGGCCATGGCCCAAAACTAAAGTATAAAAATTCTGGCCGACCACCATGCAATGGTGTCCTCCCATGTGTGTAGAATAAGACCCCAAGGTCGGAATCTGGAAACTCTGAAGCGAAAGTCACAACATAGAACTTGAAGGGGAGGCTCAAAAATGAAATCAACAATTGCTGGCCGACCACCGACTTTTAGGGTCCTCCCAGATGTGTGGAACAAGGTTCCAAGGTCGGAAATTGGCAACACTGAAACAGGAGTCACAACATAGGACTTGAAGGAGAGGCTCAAAAATGAAATCCACAATTGCTGGCTGACCAGTAGTTTTTAGGGTCCTCCCATGTCCCCTGATCACAGATATGTAGCTTTGGTTGGAAGAAAATATCCCCAGGGTATTCAACATTGGCCCGGAAGTGAGCAAAACGGGCGCCGAGGAGGAAACCGTTATCTGGGATAATTGCTGGCCTCCCACCCCCCAGTGATCTTCCTGGTGTTGAAACAGAGGTACCTGCCAAATTTGAACAAAAACTAATGAGAAATGAACGCTCGGGGCCAAAACCGGGCGATTCGGGATCCCGAAAATGGGCTGCATGCACCGAAAGTAGCATACGGCAGCGAAGTGGGTATCTGCGACCCCAGTGTCCCTTGGAGTGATAAAACAGAGGTACCAGCCAAGAACCGGAGAAATCGGAGATGGTTGGGCGGTCCCGAGCCGAGGCACACGGCCTGACGGTCCCGAAAACCGGGAACCGGGCTCCGAAATGGGCAAAAAGGCCCACGGCCACGAAAAGTAGCTCACGGCCACTGGGAGATAGTCTACGGGACCATTCCCTCCCCTCAGGAAAGAAAACAGAGAAAACCGAGTCTAGTTCGCAAACCGAGACAAGGCACAGAAGAGAGTTCGAAAGCCCGGAGGCAAGGCGCACGGCCGCGACTCTGAGACTTCTGAACGAGCACGATATGCAACATCACCAAGCGCTCAATCGGTGACGGCTGAGTCTTAAGGTCGGTCAAAAATGGGGTGTCTACAGTTGCCCCTCTTGATGTAACTTCGGAAGTCAAGAAGTGACGGAGTGAACGTCAAAGTCGAGACGACCCATTTTTGACAAGGTCAAGACTTAGACAATCATACAAGATGAACAGAGATGTGTGCTCGCAGCGCGTTCGCAGCAAAGGGGCAAAATGCAAAATGATAGGCACGGAGCCAGGATCATGCAAGTGCAGCAAGCTGTAATGAAGCAAGTATTGACAAATAGATGCAACAGTTTTTAAGCAAGATGCAAAGCAACAACTACATTTCATGCAGTTAGGAATGCGGAGAATCATTCAATTCTCGTCGTCTCGCACGGAGAAGATACGATACAATGCGATTCGTTCGTCGCACCAAATTTCAAATGAACCGTACATACAATATCGTGCCTGCAAAATAGAGAAATTCAACAAGAACAATATGCCAACAACGTATATTCAATGAGATTCCTACGATTCCAAAAGTTGTGACACACACAATGTCGGTGAGTGGATGCATCACAATGCAAGAAAAGATAATGCGTGACAACGCATGCTCAAGCGTAGAAGTATTGTACACCAAGAAATCACGCGTGACAATGCAAGACATTCATGAGAATGCAAATTATGAGCCAAATAATGGAAAACGAGCACAAATCAGGGTGCCCGTTTGTTGTGCAACAACGAAGCTGAACGCATTTAATGACGACAACTCGATCGCGGCCTCTGATTTACCTCCCGGAGAGGTCACAATATATTTAAAAGGATACACTCTAATTTTGATGAATAATGATGAGACACATGTTAGAAATTGCAGCTGAAGTTCCGGCGGAGCAATTCGGCGCCAAAAAGTGCACTTTTCTTGAACTTTTTCAGGTCCCGGGAGCTTCGATTTTCCTCAAAATTTGCAGAGAGGTAGGGAAGGGGGTGGGGAGCATGGTCGGCCAGCCCACTGCCCTAGGAGAGGCCATCGGCCAGGGCAAAAAAGTAGAGGGGCCGGCCAGGTTAGGTGGCTTGGCCTACCACCGCCCAAAGCAGGGGCATTTTGGTCATTTTGAGGATTTCTATATATAGGCACCTCCATTCACTCCGAAATCACACCCACAAGTGTGAAATTCCTTCCTCTTGCTCCCTAAGCCACTTTCTCTTTCAGATCTGCATTTTATACGCACCCCTCGGCCTTCCACGCAAGTTGTTTCTGCGAAATCCTTCAGATTTAAGTACTGCGAGGCGACTAAATTTTGATTTCGGAGCTTCTCTTTTCATTTTCATCACTTGAGGTAATTTTGTCTCAATATTTGGAAGATTTTCCCGGGAGTTGACTTTTGTTGACTTTTTTATTTCCCGAGAGTTGACTTTTGTTGACTTTTTCCAATTTTGGCCCATTTTGCTCATTTTTGCTCCTCTTTGCAGATTTCTCGATATGGCAGGTCATTTTCCTCACGGCGGAGGTTTTCCCGGCGCCGGAGATGATTTTGACATTATGACATTGCCCCCGAGGGTTCGCCCTTTTATTCCCGAGCGATATGCCCCAGCGGTACATAGGCTTCCACGAGCCGTTTTTCGTCATTTCACCGATTTCAACGATCGGGTACCAGGGGATCTCCTTCTGCGAGAACCGGAGCAGCACCTCTCCTACGATGCAGAGGTATTTCACTTTATTTCCTGTATCTTTTGTGCATTTTGTATCTTTGCCATGCTTAGGCACATAATTTAGCTTATGACACAGTACTTTACTTGCATCCCGAGCATGTGACTTGGCCACTTGAATTTCACGAACGCACAATACATCGCCTGATTTGTGAATGTATAGTACGCATTAGTTAGAAATTGAACACACGGCTCAAACATTGATTCACCGAACACACAGCCCCAAACTCAGATTTACTGAACACGCAACCCAGATTTGAAGCGAACACACAGCCCACTGATTAAGAGTAGAACACACAGCCCCAAACTCTGATTTACTGAACACGCAACCCAAATTTGAAGCAAACACACAGCCCACTGATTAAGAGTAGAACACACAGCCCTAAACCCTGATTTACTGAACACGCAGCCCAAATTTGAAGCGAACACACAACCCACTGATTAAGAGTAGAACACACAGCCCTAAACCCTGATTTACTGAACACGCAGCCCAGATTTGAAGCGAACACACAGCCCACTGATTAAGAGTAGAACACACAGCCCTAAATACCAAACTTACTGAACACGCAGCCCAGATACGATGTGAACACACATTTAATCGATTAAGAGTAGAACACATGACCCTAAACCCCGATTCATGAACACGCACCCAGATTTGAAGCGAACACATTTAATCGATTAAGAGTAGAACACACTAAATACAAATACTAAATACCAAACTTACTAAACACGCAGCCCAGATACGATGTGAACACATAGCCCACTGATTTTCTGAATTTTGAACACGCAGCCCAAATACCAAATTTACTGAACACGCAGCCTAGATTCACTTCATTTGCACACAACTCATTTTCACTTCACTTGCACACAGCTCATTTTCACTTCCCTTGCACACAGCTCATTTTCACTTCCCTTGCACACAGCTCATTTTCACTTCACTTGCACACAGCACATTTTCACTTCACTTGCACACAGCTCATTTTCACTTTAAATGCAGGCTGGCGCCCGGACAGTACGAGGGTATGGCTCCACTGCTGCGAGGGAGTGGTATGCTGAGCTTCCGGAAGCTGTCCGGGACTTGGTTGACTTCGTAGGATTCGGACCATTCTGCAGGGGGTTATCACACTGCCTTATCAGTAGGACGTTATTTGCTGCTCTGGCGGAGAGATGGTGGGACACCACCAATTCTTTCCATTTTTCTGCCACCGGGGATATGACCATGACCCCGCTGGACTTCGCTATGCTCACCAGCCTAGACCTAGGCGATGGACCCATTCCCTACGACGAAGATATGGGTCAGTGGGAGGCTGCTTGGATGCATCTATTAGGGGCCCGCCCGCCTGTAGACAGAGGTACCGGGAGAGTTCGGTATACTTGGTTCTCTTCCCATTTCCGGCGGCCACAGATGGAGCCTGAGTCTCCCGAGGAGGTCGAGCAGTATACCCGTGGTTTCCTCATGTTCCTCTTTGGCACGACTCTGTTCGCCGATAAAGGGAACATGGTCGGGTTGTATCT
This sequence comes from Camellia lanceoleosa, assembly GCA_025200525.1. Classification (NCBI taxonomy): domain Eukaryota; kingdom Viridiplantae; phylum Streptophyta; class Magnoliopsida; order Ericales; family Theaceae; genus Camellia; species Camellia lanceoleosa. The sequence goes on from CM045767.1 coordinate 24,381,254, forward strand.
ACTAAGTGCTCTGGTAGACCTATCGCAGGTTGGTCAGTACGATTGGGGCGGCGCTGGCCTGGCTACCCTTTATTGTTACATGAGCGCAGTCTCTCGCACGCGAGGGGACTTACTCGGCGGCTACTGGAGAGCTTGGGAGGTACCTTCTGTCCTCTTGATTTACATTTTTGCTCCTCATTACTTGTTCACTGCACACACGGCGCACTTTACATTCTGTATTCTGCCTTTAGCTCATTGTATTCACATCCCGCACTGCTTTTCTCAGCTATGGGTATATGCATATTTCTCCACATTGGCCCCGGAGATGGAGGTGGCAGGACCTCCTATGACTCCGTTTTCATTGATGTTTGAGGGCGAGCACTTATCGAGGCCTCGAGAGACTCTCTTCCATCTGCGACAGTACTTCGACACTGTGAGGGCGACAGAGGTATTTCAGAACCCTCGGTTCCTTTCATTTTCATCTTTGATTTGCCTTGTATTTCCTTGATTTCTGATTGATTTGTATACTGGTTATCCACAGATCACCTGGCAGCCCTGGGCAGTCTTCGGCGATGATCTCGAAAATCAGTACCCCGGGGGGTCGACTAGTTCGAGATAGGTTCTCGCCGAGGACCAATGTAGGGCTCGGTTCTGGGAACGCTTGGCGTCAGTGTGGGGGTATGATTCTCAGACCTCCCGCCAGGCCTCCACCCACTATGCGGATCGCCGACAAAGCATTCACCGAGGAGGTCATTAGGGATATGCAGGGCAGCGATGCTCTATTACATCTCATTGAGGGGAACTACGCCACCTATCGCCGCATATATCTGATGCCCCCCTTGACGGGAGTACGGACTCCACCACTGAGGCCCACTGGCGCACCATCTTCGAGCCGTGCCCGTGCTGCAGGCATCCCCTCTTCTAGCAGGGCTGGTGCATCTAGAGGTAGAGGCAGTTCGATTCCTCCGATCCCTCCGACTCTCGATCATCCTGGATGGCCAGATATGCCGACTGAGTTGACGAGTTGGCAGTATGGGACCACTTCTCCAATTCCGATCCCTATGGAGCCTCCGATGCCTGGCCACAAATATGTCAGTGATCCTGACTCACCACCGGTATGTTCTACCATTTTCATTTGTCACATAGGCATTTTGGCAGTTGCTTATTTATTGATGAGTTGAGCTTGTGTCTGCAGCCACCTCGGGAGTACATAGATCAGATGCTCGGGGTGGTAGCCTCTCTTGAAGGGATGGTCCTGCGTAGAGAGGCACAGATGTCCATCATGGGCTTCCAGGTACCCTTCATCTCTTTTGCATTCATCATATTTCTGTTAACATGTTGGTTTTGAACATTCTGCTGCACTGATAGGCTGTGTAGAACACATCTGGCACCCACCCCATTCATATACTGTACTTGCACCTGCTTTTTATGTCTGAACTGATGTATTGCACTTTTCATTTTCAGATGCCTCCCGTATATGCTTCGTCGCGGGGTGGGCCACCCGGGCCTTCCCAGAGAGGTCGAGGTACTGGGCCTCGAGGAGCTGGGCCATCCAGGCCTTACCGAGGAGCTCGAGGAGCTGGGTCATCTCGCAGACGCAGGGCACCCATTGTCGAGGATGAAGAGGAAGTGGTCGCAGACCATGTGTCAGAGACATCTCCTGGGGAGGGAGGCTCCGGTCTTGGTTCCGGGAGTGGAGACGAGCCCGAGGGGGATCCGGAGGATGACAGCTCTGATCCGGATGATGATGATGATGCAGAGATTATCCCGCAGAAGAGGATGAGAGGACCTCCGCCTTCCCGTTCCCGAGGATATTGATATTATTTCCTGCTTTATTTTATTTTTGGCTAGTAGTCTGTAGCAGTTTGCACATTGTTAGGCAGTTTTATTTTCTGTAAAACTTGTACCTTTATTTGTTGTAAAACATGATGGAATGAAACAGCTTTTGAAAAGATGTAGTATTTGAAATTTCTTAGCATCGCATCGCATTATTTTATTTTGCACAAAATGGAATTGAATGAAAATGTGCCTCATGTATTTACCGGGTCAGGTAATGAACCGACGCAACAAATCAAAACAAACCGACCCACTAAGAAATAACAGAATCTTAGCAAGTTTACAACTCGATAAGCAAAATACAATATTGTTAACGACTCAATAAACAAGACTTAACAAAATTGTGTAACCACAAAGTAACAACTCGAAACACAAAATGCGACAGCTCGACAAACTTACAACTCGATAAGCAAAACAATAACTCGATAAGCAAAACACAACAAAATGTATTTCAGACAAGCGATCTGGATAATGGAACGCATCCAAAACTGATAGAAATGAAGGCCTTCGACATTCCCGATGCATAGAAATGCTTCAAACTTCCTTCTGACGGGCAAGACAGGACCAAAACATGGCCGAAAACATTTTGTAGCTAGAGAACAGAGGGTGGCCGGCCTACTAGAATAGGTGGCCGGCCGGCCACCTCTCCCGTGACCTCCAGAAATTTGACATGTGTCCCTTGAATAGTGTTTTACCCCTCTATAAAAGCCTCACCCTTGGGGCTTATTCATTTCATCACCATCTTTCACAAAAATGGAGGCGTTTCTTGTGGAAAATCTCACATCTTGGATTTCTTCTTTGGATGGCTCGGAAAAGTTGAATTTCTGGGGTTTTGGCTTGAATGCACTATTCACGCTGGGCCGGACTCCACTACATCTTCCTTTCCTCTGTGCTGCGGCGAGGTTTTGGAATCCGGTGACGCACGTCTTTAGCTTTGGCGGACAAGAGGTATGTCCTACTTTTGAAGATTTTCAAGCTTTGATGGAGTCTGAACGCTCAGAAGAGATCTTGCCTCAGTCTCGTTTTGGCCATGCCCAAGCTTTAGGGCGGATGTGCGGTCTCAACGCGCATGATGCTCGATCTCTGATTGGTAATGGGATGTTGGATATCCCGAGCCTGATTTACCGATTCTCCGATGCTGGTGACCGCAGCGACCACTATTGGCAACATTTCCGACAGCATGCCCTTTGCTTGTGCATGCTATCTCATTTTCTGTTCGTCTCGGGCTCCAGAGGAGCTAACATCCGCTTGATCGAAATCGCTCAAGGCTTGAGGGAAGGAAAGAGTTGTATCGCCATGACTTTGGCCGAGACACTGATGGGTCTAGATGCCTTCTATCGCCAAGAGAAACTGACCAGTTTATGGAGTCCACTATCACAGGTAATGTTTCCCACCCAAGCTCGCATATGTATTTACTCACATCACTCGGCCCTCGGGCTCGATTTTTTCTCACAAAACCCTTATCTTACTTTTCTCTCATCGCACATCTCTCTATTCTTTTTTTCTCTCATTTTTCATCCCTCCCCAGATATGGTTGATGGACAAATTGCGAGTCGTGGACTCTTGCCCTGCTTATTCAGCCCGTGGCTACTTCTTTCGACAACGCCTGGTTGACGCCCTTGATGAGGGATGGTGGTTTGAATGGATGTGCAATTTATCGGCAGAACGCATTGCTTGGCGCTGTCCTTGGCTTAACCTTCCGGTGATGAGCTACAGTATGTTTCAGGATACTGGGATCCGGTTGGTCGGCTTGACTCACTGTGTGTTTTATTTCCCATTCCGCATTCTGCGTCAGTTTGGCCATGATCAGACTTGCCCTCCGGAGAGGATTGAGTATCCAGCTACTTTTCCAGTTCGAGGCGCGCACCTGGCTCGACAGGCCGCAGCATGGAGAGTTAGAGAGCTTCTAGCCCCCGCCCCTACTTTCAGTTGCACTTTGTCTGATGAGTGCTGGGATTGGCTCAATGAAGAAGCACAGGTTGGGCCTAAGTTGGCGTCAGAGGCTTCAACTAGCTCTGGACGGGGGCGCAGGGACACCTGACTTGACTATGCCCCAGATTTATTGCTTTATTAGTACTTTCAAGTTTTCTTTATGGTGTAATAAAAAGCAACTTCAATTGTATGCAAGAGCAAGAGAACTCTGTTTCAAAATCAATGAAATTGAAGGTTGTGGTACTGAAAATTCTCCACTTTTGTTCCAAAAATGGTCTTAGTTGTGAAAAGATTAATTTGAACAAAGTCAACTTTTATTAAAACTCTTCAAAACTATTTTCGATATAGATCAGAACTGGACACACCTGGGATCTGTCACTGAGATGCACAACCCCGAATCCTAGCAACTGGAAAGTTGCCCCTAGTTTGAAAAGTGCCTGGGCAATTCATAGCAACGGAAAGTTGCCCCTAGTCTGGAAGGTGCCGCAACACTTCACCGCAACGGAAAGTTGCCCCTAGTTTGAATAGCACTGTACCGGAGATCACAATAAATGCTGATGAATAGAGATAGCTGAGGTGATCAGAATGGACAAAGTTGATCGGGGAAAAGATTGTGACTGAACTTCAAGACGAAGCTGCCTACGTATCCCAAAGATGGGAATCAAGTCTTACGTAATTCAGGCTCAGGTTCGCTTAGGTATTTTTGCTCTCCTTTTGCGCTCTAACTTTTGCCACGGCCGCCCTTTGCGGGTTTTCAACCTTGCGAGCTCAGTTTTTATAATTTTCAAATTTTCTATGCTCTGAGTTTTGCCTAGGTCGCCCTTTCGGGTTTTCGGCCTAGCGAGCCTCTCAGGGATAATATTTCTTCAACTTGTCCATATTGATCGGTTGGGAAAATTCTAAGCCATCTAGATCCATCAGAACCACAGCTCCACCTGACTAGATTGACTTGATAATGTAGGACCCGGTCAATTGGTGCGAACTTGCCCTTGGGTCGTGAATGGGAGCTCGGTTGTCCTTGAGTACCAAATCTCCTTCTTTCAAATTCCTGGACTTAACCTTCATGTTAAAAGCCCGGGCGATTCTGCGTTGATAACCTTGGACGTGGTACAGTGCTTTCAACCTTCTCTCGTCAAAAAGCATGAGTTCCTCAAATGCATTCACGCTAATCCGCTTGGCTATCGGCACTCGGCCAATACTGTAATGTGGGACCTCAATCTCAATAGGCGTAATGCCTCCATCCCATAGACCAATGAGTACGGAGTTGCCCCGAAGAGAGTTCTGATCGAAGTCCTGTAGCCCCATAGAGCAAACGACAGCTTATCTGGCCAGTCCCGATAGGTTTCCACCATCTTCTGTAGTATGCGCTTGATATTCTTGTTGGCGGCCTCAACTGCTCCGTTGGTTTGCGGCCGGTAAGTAGACGACTTATGAAAAGCCACATTGTATTTCTCCAACAAATCAATCACCTCCTTCTTGAAGTGGGAACCATTGTCTGAAACTATTTCATTTGGGACCCCGTAGCGACAGATGATGTTGTTTCTGATGAATTTTGCAACGTGTGAAGCTTTCAACACTGCATAAGATTGGGCCTCAACCCACTTTGTGAAATAATCTATCGCTACAAGGATGAACTCATGCCCATTCGATCCCTTTGGCGTGACAGCCCCGATCACATCAATTCCCCAGACTGAAAAAGGCCATGGTGAAGTCATGTTGTACAGCTTCGACGGCGGGATGTTCATGCGGTTTGCATGGATCTGACATTTGTGGCATCGCTGAACAAAACCAATACAATCCTCCTCCATGGTGGACCAGTAATAACCTTGTCTGAGAATCTTCCTTGCCAGCATTACCCCATTCACGTGTGCTCCACATTCTCCTCCATGGATGGCTTCCATCAGACGCCTTGACTCTTCTGCCTCAACGCACAGTTTATGCATTCCCAGATGACCCCTTTTATACAGTTTACCCCCGCAGATGATGAACTGAACGGCCAATCTTCTTATTGCCCTTTTATCTTTGGCATTTACCCCTGGCGGGTATATTTCTCTCTCCAAAAAGTTCCAAATGTCGTAATACCAGGGGTGTTCATCCTGAACTTCATCTATGGCTGCAATCGACTCGTAGGCTGGTACAAATTTCTGGTCAATAATAACTGGACGCATTCGGACTCCACACGGGATGTCTATCATGGATGATAGAGTTGCTAAAGCGTCTGCGAACTTGTTGTTCTCTCTTAGTAGATGAGTAAAACTTAACTTTTCAAACCGAGGAATCAGCAAATCCAAGGTTTGGTGATACATCATCATATTTTCCTCTTTAACTTTCCAGTCTCCTTTAGCTTGAGACACAACAAGGTTCGAATCCCCAATGACGTCCAGCCGTCTTGCCCCTAGTTCCGTGGGCTTCCAAACCAAAGAATGCACGCCAGATTCTGCTTCATTGTTTGAGACTTTGAACCGGAGTTTGAAGGCTAGAGGGATACGGGAATTGTCGGGCGTTATTAGCAACACTCCTACCCCATACCCATGTTGATTGGACGCTCCGTCAAAGTACATTATCCAAGTTTCCTCGCCGATATGCAGAATTGCTTCATCTGGGAATAGGTACTCGACTGTTTCATCCCCCTCAACCGGATGGTCGGCAAGGAACTCTGCCACTGCTCTTCCTTTTACTGACTTGCGCGTCACATATGTGAGATCAAATTCGAAGAGCAAAAGTAACCAACGAGCTAGCCTACCCGTAAGCGCTGGTTTCTCGAAGAGATATTTGATGGGATCAAGTCGTGAAACCAACATTACAGAGTGAGCTAACAGGTAGTGCCGCAGCTTCCTGGTAGCCCATACCAGAGCTAAGCAAGCCTTTTCGGCGGCGTATCGGGTCTCAGATTCCAAAGATCTTCTTGCTCAAATAATAGATGGCCTTTTCCACCTTATCTTCCGATTCTTGTGCAAGCATGCAGCCCATCGTGGTCTCAGTCACTGATAGATACAAAATCAACGGTTTCCCTGGTTCTGGTGGTGACAAAACGGGTGGGTTCTGTAGATATTCTTTAATCTGCTCAATGCAACTGGCACCGGCCGTCCCATTGGAACTTCTTTCCTTTCTTCAGGAGGCCAAAAAGTGGTTCACAAGTCAAGGTTAATTTTGAAATAAACCGTCTTATGAATTGCACTTTACCCAGAAAGCCCCGCACCTCCTTTTCGGTCCTTGGTGGTGGCATTTCTAGGATGGCCTTGATCTTGGAAGGGTCGACCTCGATGCCCCTTTGTGTAATCAGAAACCCCAGCATTTTTCCCGCTGTAACACCAAACGTACATTTCTGAGGGTTTAGCGCCAATTCCCTGATCCTTTGAAAAAACTTGTGCAAGGCGGTGTAGTGGCCCTCTCTTTCTTTGGACTTGACAATCATGTCGTCCACGTACACCTCAACCTCTTTGTGGATCATATCATGTAGTATTGTGGTTGCGGCCCGTTGATAAGTAGCCCCAGCGTTCTTTAACCCAAACGGCATTACCCGGTAGCAGTATGTCCCCCACGGGGTAGTGAATGCAGTCTTTTCCCTGTCCTCTGGCGCCATCACTATTTGATTGTACCCTGAGAAGCCATCCATGAATGAGAGCAATGCATGCCCTGCTGTAAAATCCACTAACTCATCGATGTGTGGTAAGGGAAAGTCATCCTTCGGACTAGCTCTGTTCAAATCCCTGAAGTCTACACACACCCGGATTCTGCCATCCTTCTTCGGCACCGGAACAATGTTGGCCAACCAAGTCGGATATTCAGATACTAGCAGGAAGCCTGCGTCAATTTGCTTGGTGACCTCTTCCTTAATCTTGAGAGCCCAATCCGGGCGGATCCTTCTGAGCTTCGCTGATGTGTCGGGCCTCGGTCAAGGGGATCCGATGTCAGATAATCTCAGGATCGATTCCAGGCATGTCTTCGTAGGACCACGTGAAAACATCTTTGAAATCTTTTAATAAAGCGACTAAGCGCTCGCGTTCCTCCGAAGACAACGTGGACCCGATCTGGACCAGCCGTGGGTCCTCCTCAGTACCAATGTTCACGGTAGTGATTTCATCCATTAATGGCTTAACAAATCTCTCTTGCTCTTGCTCAAGTAAACGTTGCAAAACCGGAGGAACTTCGTCCTCGTCGTTTTGATCAAAATTTTGAAAGTCCGAATTAATGCAATAAATTAGGGGCACAGAAAAGTACTCGGAAACCACATTCACCTCATTCTCATTAAGTTCATCCAAATCGTCCAATTCATCGGTTACAACAGACTCAAATGAAAAGGAAAAAGACGACCTGGACAGGACTGTGGCATCCGGGTTGACACCCCCAGGAGTACCAGACTCAGACTTAGTCGAGCTGGAATCTGATTCCGACTCACAGGACTCGGTGGAATCAGATTCCGGCTCACTACCTGACCCGGAACTGCTGGATAAGAACCCCTCCTCGTACTGCCAAGTGAGAGATGGTGAGATTGATGCGTCCAAGATAGCTGCTGGTCGGCTCACAGCCGTTTCATCCCCAATCATGGACACCAAGACGTTATCCCCCAAGCAATCTTGGTCGATCGGAGGATCAGAGAGGAGACATGCCAGTGCTACCCCCATTTCCAATTCCGTGCCTTCAGAATCCTCTGCCTTATTCTCGCCAACCTCGCTTGTTGGGTCTGCGCTCAGGCAACATCATCCCGGATAGTTGCGGTCGAAGAAGATTTCAAAACTGCACGCTTCTCCGCGTTGAACCATGGTTCTGGGAAGCCGCAAAATGGAAAGTCTTCCCCCTCCCGGACGAAGCGTCCGTTCAGGGTACCCCAGATGGGCCTGTGCATTAGATCAAAAGGCTTCCCAGCCTGCTTTGCTCTGGCTCTGCCGGCCATTTCCTTTCCTTTCCTCGCCCAGTCTTCTTTGGTGGGCAGATAACCCAGTCCAAAGGTATGTGGGTTATGTGGCACTTCGGCCAACGCTGCGGCCCCTTTCCTGCCGCTTCTTCCCAATCCCATCCCGGGGATATGTTGTAGCTTGTTCATGAGGTAGACAGATTGAGCACTAACGTATACACCCTCATTCACAGCCATAATGTTTTGCACCACCCGGGCCTCAGCCAAAGTAAATCCCGATATAAACATGTCCTCCATGCCGTGTTCAATCTCTAGGACTGGCGTGGATACCTCCGGAGGGGGATGGATTGATGAATTCCCAAAAACAATGGCTACTCCCTTTCCATAGGGGTATTTCACCATTTGATGTAGAGTAGATGAGACAGCCTTCACCTGATGCAACCAGGGTCGCCCCAAAAGCATGTTAAAAGATGCAGGGACCTCCAAGACATGAAAATCTACCTCGTGTTGTCCAGGCCCAATCTTGGTTTGGATTTTTACTGTCCCCAGGACATCCCTACTTGTATTGTCATAGGCTCTGATCACTTGAGTAGTTGGGGTGAAGTCCGCAGGCTTTAACCCAATTGCATACGCTGTCCTGGCCGGGCAGACATTGATAGTGGACCCGGTATCAACAAGTACCACCGGAATCCATTTGTCCTTGCATTCTACAGAGATGTAGAGGGGTCTGTTATGATCCACGCCCTTAGGCGACAGTTCCTTATCCGAAAAGGTCAATGCCGGGGAACCTCCTCCCGGGAAGACCAACCCAACTAGTTGTTCTGGCGTAGTTTCGATAGGGAGCTTGGCTTTGTCCATAGCAGAGAGGACAGCCTGTCTGTGCACCCTTGAAGCCATAAGCAGTCCCCAGATGGAGATGTCTGCTTGTATTTTCTTTAGCTGTTTCAGTACAGCCTCTTCTTCAACTTGCTTCTCCCTCTGCTTCTCCGCTTCCTTATCTTTCCCTAATGCCTCGGGTTGATCAAGGTGTGGGGGCTTGAAATACCGCCCACTTCTAGTCATATGGTCCACCTCTTCGAGATACCATGTGCTGTCTGGTTGGCCACCTGCCCAATCTTCATCTGTATGGGCGAGATACAAGTCGTCATCTTCCCACCACATTCCATTAGCATCTAGCAGGCACCTGTCCGGTTCCGGCTTGTTTGCACTCTCAGCATTTTCCTCCCACATGCTCACAGCATGTTCAGTTTTCGTGCTCACAGCACTTTCAACTTCCTCCTCATGGTTCTTTTCTTTTCGGATCCTTTCAGAATCCCATTTCTTTTCTTGTTCCTCCAGTGTCAATTGTTCAGTTTTCAAAATGTCTTGGTCCCGAGCGGAATTCTTCGTACCGGCGCTCTCCGGCAATTCAATCTGACCCTCGGCCCTTCCGGCCACAAATGGTACAATATCTGGTTGATCATCCAACCACCCGACAACTTCTGCTGACTCCTCGTATTCAAACCAGTTAATTGATGCGTCCCCTGATTCTTGGTCATTGAGAAATTGGAGGTTGGCGAAGTCCTTTTCCATCGTTGTCAGATCATCCCCTGCTGATTCAAGTTTGTCCCCCCGGATCATACACAATTCAGCCTCTTCCGGCGGCCCCACACTCAGCTTAGACTGGCTCATTGACAAGATATATCCACTCGGGTCATAAACTCTGCCAGCTAAATTCTCAGACTGCTCCACCCCGGACTTAACAACTTTGCTCTCCTCGGAAGCTTGCCCAATTCCACTTTCGGTGGTCACCACCTTTGGCTCAGGTTGGGTTGTAGAGGTGTCCATCATGCACAAATCAGTGCTGTCAGGCAGGATCACCTCCGGCTTGGGTAGGTGGGAGGATGTAATGTAGATACTAGGGTCGTAAGACACGGCCCCAGTTTGGATGAAATTGATTCTTTTGGGTGGGGCTTGGTTATGTGTTGGGAGTGGGTTGGTTGTAACGTTGGGTCGCTCGGGAGGTAGAATGATGTTTTTGTCAATGAGATCTTGAACCTCATGACACAGCCTGAAACATTGGTCGGTATCATGACCATGCTGCTGGTGGTATTTGCAATATTTGGCTGGGTTATGGGAAGGGGGGAGTGGATTTGGAGGGGGCCTCGGTTCCAAGGGTTTTAGATGCCCTTTTCTGACTAGAACCCCGAGGACTTTGGTCAAAGGCATATGTAGTGGAGAGAAGGTTCGTTGACCCCTGGATTGGTATCTTGAAGCCTGGTTACTGCTCCCAGATGCATCAGAAAAAGGTGTGGCCGCTGCGGGCCTTGGTTGGGGAGGGGGATTGGTGGTGACCATTCCGACCTCTGAAGTCCTTGCATTGGTAGAGCCGCTCGAGCCCGCATTGTTGTTACGATTGAATGTTCTTCGGGGCTGCTCCCGATCCTGGTCAATCAACCCTTGCTTCATGGCATCCTCAATTTGCACCCCCATATCATGTAAGTCTGCGAAGGTGGGGAAGGGAACGACAATCATCTTCTGCATAAGCCTTGGTTGGAGATTGCGCACAATCATCCGAATTTGATCTTTATCAGTCGGCCTCAAAGTCATCATCGATGCCTTGGCTCTCCACCGGGTTACAAAATCAGAGAAAGTCTCTTTCTGTTCCTGCCTTGTTGTCTCGAGATCACGTGTTGTAATCTCGATCTGAGTGTTATATGAATATTGTGCAACGAAGGCCTCGGCCATCTCATCCCAGTTCCTCTTGACATCATTATCCAACTTTGCATACCAGTTGGCGGCCACTCCTGACAGGGTTCGCCAAACAAAGGAGAGTTTCAGTCCGGTTAGGCCCATTGGCATAAGATGTCCGAAACACCGTAGATGAACCATGGGGTCCCCGGATCCATCAAAGCGATCGATCTGGGGCATCTTAAATTTGTCTGGCAATGTTACAGCCACATCAGTGTAGCCGTCTTCAATATCTGGGATGGCCTTCACCCCCTGTGATTTCTTGAAGAGCTTTTCCAACTTGCTCAATTTCAGAGCTGTCTGGTCTACCTCGAACTCGAATGGAGAGTCTAGGTGATTGGGTGTAATATTTTTGACGATTCTTGGCGAAGTGGGGGCGAGCTGGCCAGATTGGAAGCCTCATGTCCTCTTGAGTGTTTTGGAAGTTTGGCGGAGCGTTCTGGGGATTTGGGAGGGTGTTCTGGGTATTCTGAGGATTTGGAGGGCATTACGGCGGAGATATCTGCTTTCAGTAATGGGGCCGGGTGGAGGAGGAACTGATGCGCCCCTAGTGAAGGAGGGACCTGGTGTGAAGCAGATGCGGCGTTCTGCTGTTGTAATCTGGTGATCACCAGATCTTGGGCCATGATCGACCTCTTTGTTTAGAAAAATTCCGCCTGGCGAATAGCATCATCTTGCATTTGTTTCATGCTCTCACTCATCTGGCGCATCATCGCCTCCATTCTCAGATCTGTTGTTCCATCTGAATAACCGTGAGTGTATCTCTATAGCGGCAGGAATCTCAACCCATCGTCGACACTAGAGTAGGCTCATTCGGTGATCCGTGCTCGACACCTTTGTGCCTTCTCGGCCTTCTCGGTGACCGGGGTAAAGAGTGGAACATGGATGTCCGTCAACTAGATCTCGGATCGGTTGAGTCGGCGGCCTCGTGTCCAAATTGCTTGGGGAGTATCGACTGGCTCGGCAGGAATCGTGCTACAAACTGCCCTAGCAAAAGATAAATAAAGCGAAAAAGAAATAAATAACGAAATAAACGGCAAAGATAACGGCTTAAATTGAATACACCACAAACAGACGGGTATACAACAACACTCTTGGTAAGTCGGCTATACATGCCGCCCTCAAATCTTGGTCAATATCCTCAGTATCGTTTCCCCAAAATCGAATCGGATATCCATGAGACAACCGATTCTCGAGATAAACTGATGCCCGCAGGCCTGATATCCAAACTGATAAACTGATGCCCGCAGGCCTGATGCCCAAACTCAACTGATACATACATTCTCTGTGGAGACGCACTCCAACAAGCACATAACAGATAAGTGAGAGCCAAACACCCCTATGTTGGGGTAGGGTTTCCCTGTCCTATTTCGTCAGGAACTAGGGTTTCACTACGCACACAGCGGCTTCAAACAACCTATAAACGGGTAAGCAACCTGTCCTAGTTTGGAATGGTCACTATGGATCCGAATATGCACTAGGTCGAATGGTCAAAAAGGGTGCCCCGGTAAAACCGGGGTTTGTGTTCCCATGCTGGCAGAGCAGAATCGATCAGCCTTATGGACATGCCTTGACAAGACAAGCCTCCGGCAAACCGCTCAGGAATAGCAGATGGTAAACACGGTGTCCTAGGCGCACCAATGCAAATGCAATGCAAAGAGACACACAAGTGTAATAAAAAACAGATATCATGAGTTCGAGTCAAGTTCTCTAAATCCCCAGCAGAGTCGCCAGAAACTGTAGCAAGCCCGCGAAGGACCTCGCTACAGTTCGGACTCGATTTTGTCGCGGTTCCAAATCTTGAACCAAAGAGTCCAAATCCGGCAAATCGTTTTGAGAAAAACAGATTTTTGAAAGAAGTGCCAAACATGGACTGCTTTGCCAGATAATAGAGTCGCCACCTAAATATTTTTTAAATGGGAAATTTAGGAAACCCTAACTCGGTGCCAAAGGCCACGTGTCTGTCATCACCAAAGTTGGCTCGGGAACTTGGATACGATTAGGGAAGGTCACATCGTGAGCACCCCCGCTCGCCCGGTCAAAGACCGGCCTTTACTAACCATGATATCTATTTTTGAAAACATTGTGAGTTCTTATTCCGGTTATTAGCCTAGGTTACTATGTGATGCGCACAGCATACAAGTATAGACTGAATCGCCTGAATTGGAACTAGACATTTCATGTTTGTTTGTTTGAAAATGGTTTGATGGTGCTACTCGCAAGTAGGCTAAGACGTGGATTTGCCACCCTCGGGTGGGCTTAGAAAACATGATTTTGCCACCATCTAGTGGGCTTAAAACAAACAGTCGATGAATTGTCCCAATTCGGATAACTCAACCTCCATCCACAGGCATTCAAGGCAGTTATATCACATAAGCAGTTAGCCTCATGGTAAGCATGCTATTCATGGCAACACTCACACGCATGCAAGGATGCTAAAGCATAAAACTCACCGAGTACTCCAAGCCAAAACAAAAACTGATTAGAAATCATGCATGATCCTAAGTATACTGTAATGTCTAATGCAACACATGCAAAGATGCAAACTATAGCAGGCTCGGCTATTCTAAAGATGGCATGTGAAATGCAATAACTATCAAGTATTCAATTTGGAATTGAAATACAGATGCAGTTTGTATGATGCGCCGAGCCCGGTGCGTGCAAAACAGATGAATGATGCAAACATGCTGTCATACTGTATGCTAATTGAAATATGCCCTATATCTAACCAACGTAAGCGGGTAAATAAAAGGGAAGAAAGACGTGGGGTTGGAAGACATACATCACACGCACGCACACTTATTACAGCATTGCCCTCGCGCAGAGGGTCCGAATGAATAATACAGTCTGAATAAAAGAATAATACAGTCCGAATAATATACAAAAATCCTAATTAATTAACAAATTAACTAAGAAAGCTTTAAACTGGCATGCAAGCCAGGGACTGCCTTGCTTCTGATGTATGTTGGGCTGCCTTGCGCGGAAATCCACTGGGATGCCCCAATTAGCCTCTGTTTGCAATTTTTCTCGAAATGCGTGCCAGACTCCGAAAAGCTGCTGATTCTTCATTTTGCTGCAACAGAGAGCAGGAAAAGGGCATAGCAATGTATTTTCACAAATATATGCATGCCTCGATCCTCGTGCCACCAATCACGCATACCGATGCATGATGGCCGAGGAATCGGATTGCACAACTCAATATAGGATGAATGCAGATGAATGCTACAACAAAACCTAACTCCATCATGGGTAATCCGGAGTGTCGGTGACTTGGGAATTGAGACACACTCCGCCACTCGGAGTACGGAATGTACCTCGTTTCCCGTGCCCGGACTAACGCCTATCCCGAACACGATGTAATATGCATGATATGCATGAAATGTAACTAAGATACAGCCTAGTATGCACAATGCTGATGAAAATGAGATGCCTCGAAATGCGTGCCCACGGGCACGCAAACCGAGGCGATGATGTGAAATGCAAGTCGGATAAAACCGAAGTGCCTCGAAATGCGTGCACACGGGCATGCAAACCGAGGCGATGATGAAATGGAAATCGGATAAAACCTAAGTGCCTCGAAATGCGTGCCCACGGGCACGCCAACCGAGGCGGTGATGTACAGGCATGAAAAATGCAGATCGGGCTTACACTAACATGAGAGGACCTCAGCCGCACTCACATAAGATGCCGATGAATGAAAACAAGCTGCCTCGAAATGCGTGCACACGGCACGCAAACCGAGGAATGCATGAAATGGCATACGGAATGCAATGATGGACTTACGTCAACATGAGAGAGCCTCAGCCGCACTCACATAGGCTGCCGTCGGATAAAAAGATGCACCTCGAAATGCGCGCACACGGGCACGCAAAACGAGGAATGTAAGAAATGGCATACGGAATGCAATGATGGATTTACGCCAACATGAGAGAGCCTCAGTCGCACTCACATAGGCTGCCGTCGGATAAAAAGATGCACCTTAAAGTGCGTGCCCGCGGGCACGCGAACCGAGGCGATGATATACAAGCATGAAAATGGTACAGAAATGCAATGATGGGCTTATACCAACATGAGAGAGCCTCAGCCTACTCACATAGGAAGCCAATGAATGAAAACGGAGTGCCTCGAAGTGCGTGCCCGCGGGCACGCAAACCGAGGTAATGCACTAAAGCATGAAATGACATGGAAAACGATACGCAAGCATGCAAACCAAATTTCAGCAGCTAAATGAAGGGGAAAACAGCCCCGAAATGATACGAAATGACAATCAATGCATGAAATCATCCCGAAATTTGATTTTAAGTACCCGAAATGGCCTACGGCTATGCTAAACATGCAAAATTGGTACATGAAAGAAAAAACAGTAGCAAGGCAGCCCCAAAAATAGCGTCTTTTTAGTACAAAACATGGCCAAATTGTGAGCATAGATATGGCAACAATGGCATGCAAAAATGGGGGAAAAGAGGGGATTTATAAAGCAAGTGGTATTTACAATGCTCAAACCCAAAAAAAAAGTTCTACAAAACTAAAGAGGGACCAAAAATATGTACATTTACAATAGATGACAGCCTCCAATTCAGTGTGTAGATATACTAAATATAGCATGCAAAGTTTGGGCCAAAAGAGCGCTATAAAGAGAGGTATCATGAGCAATGACCAAAAAACTTAAGACCTTTAATAAAACTTGAAGAATGGACCAAAACAAGACATTTTCTAAGCCTGATGAAGGCTGAAATCCGAAGCTAAGCAAGCCTAACAAAGCATGCATTTTTACGGAAAATATGGAGGATTACAAAACAAGTACCAAAACCAATCATCAAATGGCCTAAGACCCTTAACAAAGCATGAAGAAAGGACCAAAATAAGGCACTCTCTAGGCCTGATGAAGGCTGAAATCCGAAGCATAGTGAGCTTAAAAAAGCATGCAAAATGGGAGTGGAACAAGAATTCAAAGCAAGTGATATGTAGAGCAAGAAACCCAGGTTGAGCCCTTCTTCAATGTTGAAGAGGGGCTCAAAATAAGCACAATATCAGTATGTTGCATGCTCTAACTCAGATTACAAATAGGCCAAAACAATCATGCAATTTTACGGTAAAATGGAAGAATTTCAAAGGAAATGCATTATAGAGAAGCCAAACATGATGGATCCCTTCTTCAATGTTGAATAGGGACTCAATATAAGCCCACTAACAGTTTACATCAGTCTCGAAATCAGATTACTCATAAGGCAAATAAAGCATGCAAAACAATGGCCTAAAGAGTGATATTGAAGGAAGTATATTATGGAGACACCAAATGAGGTTAAGCCCTTCTACAAAGTTGTAGAGGGGCTCAAAATAAGCCCAAAACCAGTAGGGGTCGGAGCCCAAAAACTGAAAGCAAATAGGGTAAAGAATTGATGGAAAATTATGCTAGAAAAAAGGGAATTGAGACTTACCCTTGAAGACAAGTCTTTTGCCTCTTCTTGCCTTGATGAAAGTTGCTTCTAAGCCTCTGAAGAACACTCCCTTGCTACTAGAATGGAGGTGGTGATGATGGAGCTTAGGGTTGATGAAGGAATTAGCTAGGAAGCTTGAAGGTTTTTGAGTTTTTGGCTATGAAAATGGAGGTTAGGGAAGGTGAAGCCTTGAGAGAAAATCTTCCAACCCTAGCAAAGGAGCTGCCCAACCCTTTAAGTAAGCAAGAAAAGGTGTAAAAGGGGAGGGAAAAGCACCCAAGCTTTCCCTCCCAAAATATCCCCCGGATGCCCGGGATATTTTGAAAAATATCCGGACAGCTGGAAAGGGCTGGAAAGCAGAAAGCTGGCCGGCCAGGTAACTTTCTGGGAGGTGGCCGGCCGGCCACCCCACCTGGTCGGCCAGCCACTCACCCTGGCCGGCCGGCCATGGCCCAAAACTGAAGTGCAAAAATTCTGGCCGACCACCATGCAATGGTGTCCTCCCATGTGTGTAGAATAAGACCCCAAGGTCGGAATCTGGCAACTCTGAAGCGAAAGTCACAACATAGAACTTGAAGGAGAGGCTCAAAAATGAAATCAACAATTGCTGGCCGACCACCAACTTTTAGGGTCCTCCCAGATGTGTGGAACAAGGTTCCAAGGTCGGAAATTGGCAACACTGAAACAGGAGTCACAACATAGGACTTGAAGGAGAGGCTCAAAAATGAAATCCACAATTGCTGGCCGACCAGTAGTTTTTAGGGTCCTCCCATGTCCCCTGATCACAGATATGTAGCTTTGGTTGGAAGAAAATATCCCCAGGGTATTCAACATTGGCCCGGAAGTGAGCAAAACGGGCGCCGGGGGAGCGAAACTGGTTATCTGGGATAATTGCTGGCCTCCCACCCCCCAGTGATCTTCCTGGTGTTGAAACAAAGGTACCTGCCAAATTTGAACAAAAACTAATGAGAAATGAACGCTCGGGGCCAAAACCGGGCGATTCGGGATCCCGAAAATGGGCTGCAGGCACCGAAAGTAGCATACGGCAGCGAAGTGGGTATCTGCGACCCCAGTGTCCCTCGGAATGATAAAACAGAGGTACCAGCCAAGAACCGAAGAAATCGGAGATGGTTGGGCGGTCCCGAGCCGAGGCACACGGCCTGACGGTCCCGAAAACGGGGAACCGGGCTCTGAAATGGGCAAAAAGGCCCACGGCCACGAAAAGTAGCTCACGGCCACTGGGAGATAGTCTACGGGACCATTCCCTCCCCTCAGGAAAGAAAACAGAGAAAACCGAGTCTGGTTCGCAAACCGAGACAAGGCACAGAAGAGAGTTCGGAAGCCCGGAGGCAAGGCGCCTGGCATGACTCGAGACTTCACGAGCAGCACGATATGCAACATCACCAAGCACTCAATCGGTGACGTCTGAGTCTTAAGGTCGGTCAAAAATGGGGTGTCTACACCGGCAGGGGCAGGGGTATCAATGATGGCCGGAAGGGCCGAGAGTCAGAATAAACCGCCGGAGAGCGCCAGTGCAAAGAATTTCGCTCGGGATCAAGACATTGTGAAAACCGAACAACAAACCCTACTGACAAAGGAGGAGCAAGAGAAAAGGTGGGATTCTGAGAGGATCTGGAAAGCCAAGAACCATGAAGAGGTTGAAAGTGCTGCGAGCACGAAAGCAGGATATGCTGTGAGCATATGGGATGAAAGTACCGAGAGTACAAACTTGCCAGAACCGGATAGGTGTCTGTTGAATGCTAGCGGGATGTGGTGGGAAGACGAAGACTTATGTCTTGCCCACACAGACGAAGATTGGGCAGGTACTCAACCAGATGATACTTGGTACCTCGATGAGGTAGACCACATGACCAGGAGTGGGCGGTATTTCAAGCCCCCACACCTTGACCAACCTGAAGCATCTGGAAAAGATAAAGAGGGAGAAGCAAATTGAAGAAGAAGCTGTTCTCAAGCAGTTAAAGAAACTACAGGCAGACATCTCCATCTGGGGACTGCTTATGGCTTCAAGGGTGCACAGACAGGCTGTCCTATTTGCTATGGACAAGGCCAAACTCTCCATCGAAACTACGCCAGAGCAGCTGGTTGGGCTGGTTTTTCCGGGAGGAGGTTCCCCGGCATTAACCTTTTCGGACAAGGAATTGCCGCCTGAGGGCGTGAATTATAACAAACCCCTCTACATCTCCGTGGAGTGTAAAGATAAGTGGATACCGGTGGTACTTGTTGATACCGGGTCTGCTATCAATGTCTGCCCAGTCAGAACGGCATATGCAATCGGGTTAAAACCCGCAGACTTCGTACCAACCACTCAGGTGATCAGAGCTTATGATAACACCAGTAGGGAAGTGATGGGGACTGTCAAGGTTCAGACCAAGGTTGGTCCAGGACAACACAACATTGAATTTCATGTCTTGGACATTCCCGCAACCTTCAACTTGCTCTTGGGGCGGCCGTGGTTGCACCAAGTGAAAGCAGTCTCTTCCACTCTACACCAGATGTTGAAATACCCTCACGGGAAGGGGGTTGCAATTGTTTTCGGAAATTCATCCATCCATCCGCCGCCAGAAGTGTCTACGCCAGTTTTGGAGATCGAGCACGGCACGGAGGATGTGTTCTTATCAGGGTTCACTTTGGCGGAGACCCGGGTAGTGCAGAATGTTATGGCTGTGAATGAAGGTGTGTACGTCAGTGCTCAATCCGTCTACCTCATGAACAAGCTACAACATATTCCCGGGATGGGATTAGGAAGAAGCGGCAGGAAAGGAGTCGCTGCGTTGGCCGAAGTGCCACATAACCCGAATACCTTTGGGTTGGGTTATCTGCCCACCAAAGAGGACTGGATGAGGAAAGGAAAGGAAATGGCCGGCAGAGCCAGAGCGAAGCAGGCTGGGAAGCCTTTTGATTTAATGCACAGGCCCATCCAGGGTACCCTGAACGGACGCTTCGTCCGGGAGGGGGAGGACTTTCCATTTTGCGGCTTCCCAGAGCCATGGTTAAACGCGGAGAAGAAGCGCGTACCAGGTTTCGAAATCTTCTTCGACCTGCAACTATCCGGGGATGATGTTGCCACAGAGCAGACAGACCCAACAACTGAGGTTGAGCAGAATAAGGCAGTGGATCCTGAGGGCACAGAGTTAGGAATGGGGGTAGCACTGGCATGTCTCCTCTCTGATCCTCCGATCGACCAAGAGTGCTTGGGGGATAACTTCGTGGTTTCCATGATTGGGGATGAAATGGCTGCGAGCCGACCAGTAGCTATCTTGGATGCATCAATCGTACCCTCTCTCACTTGGCAGTACGGGGAGGGATTCTTATCCAGCAGCACCGGGTCAGGTAGTGAACCGGAATCTGGTTCCACCGAGTCTTGTTGGAGAAATATAATGTGGCTTTTCATAAGTCGTCTGCTTACCGGCCGCAAACCAATGGAGCAGTTGAGGCCGCCAACAAGAACATCAAGCGCATACTACAGAAGATGGTGGAAACCTATCGGGACTGGCCAGATAAGCTGCCTTTCGCTCTGTGGGGCTACAGGACTTCGATCAGAACCTCTACTGGGGCGACTCCGTACTCATTGGTCTATGGGATGGAGGCCGTTTTGCCTATTGAGATTGAGGTCCCGTCATTACGAGTATTGGCCGAGTGCCAGATAGCCGAAGCAGATTGGCAGCAAAACAGATTTGAAGAACTCATGCTTTTCGATGAAAGAAGGCTGAAAGCACTGTACCACATCCAAGGTTATCAACGCAGAATCGCCCGGGCTTTTAACAAGAAGGTTAAATCCAGGAATTTGAAAGAAGGAGATTTGGTACTCAAAGACAACCGAGCTCCCATTCACGACCCAAGGGGCAAGTTCAGACCCAATTGGACTGGTCCCTATATTATCAAGTCAACTGGTGGTGTGGTTACGATGGATCTAGATGGCTTAGAATTTTCTCAACCGATCAACATGGACAAGTTGAAGAAATATTACCGAGAGGCTCGCTAGGCGAAAACCGAAAGGGCGACCTAGGCAAAATTCAGAGCATAGAAAATTTGAAATTATAAAAACTGAGCTCGCAAGGTTGAAAACCCGCAAAGGGCGGCCTTGGCAAAAGTTAGAGCGCAAAAGGAGAGTAAAAATACCCGAGCGAACCCAAGCCTGAACTACGTAAGGCTTGATTCCCATCTATGGGATACGTAGGCAGCTTCATCCTGAAGTTCAGCCCTAATCTTTTCCCCGATCAACTTTGTCCATTTGATCATCTCAGTCATCTCTATTCATCAGCATTTATCGTGATCTCCGGTACAGTGTTATTCAGACTAGGGGCAACTTTCCGTTGCAATGAAGTGTTACGGCACCATCCAGACTAGGGGCAACTTTCCGTTGCTATGAATCGCCGAGGCACTTTTCAAACTAGGGGCAACTTTCCAGTTGCTAGGATCCGGGGTTGTGCATCTCAGTGACAGATCTCAGGCGTGTCCAGTTCTGATCCATATCGAAAATAGTTTTGAAAAGTTTTAATAAAAGTTGACTTTGTTCAAATTAATCTTTTCACAACTAAGACCATTTTTGGACCAAAAACGGAGAATCTTCAGTACCACAACCTTCAATTTCATTGATTTCAAGACAGAGTTCTTTCGCTCTTGCATACAATTGAAGTTGCTTTTTATTACACTCATAATGAAAACTTGAAAGTACTAATAAAGCAATAAATCTGGGGCATAGTCAAGTCAGGTGTCCCTGTGCCCCCTCCCAGAGCTGGTTGAAGCCTCCGATGCCGACCTAGGCCCAACTTGTGCTTCTTCGTTGAGCCAATCCCAGCACTCGTCAGACAAAGTGCAACTAAAAGTAAGGGCGGGGGGCAGAAGCTCTCTAACTCTCCACGCCGCGGCTTGCCGAGCCAGCTGTGCGCCTCGAACTGGGAATGTAGCCGGATACTCTATCCCCTCTGGTGGGCAAGTCTGATCATGGCCAAACTGGCGCAGAATACGGAATGGGAAATAGAATATGCAGTGAGTCAAGCCGATCAGTTGAATCCCGACCTGTCGGGACATGCTGTAGCTCATTGCCAGGAGATTGAGCCAAGGACAACGCCATGCAATGCGATCTGCTGACAAATTGCACATCCATTCAAACCACCATCCCTCATCAAGGGCATCGACTAGGCGTGGTCGAAAGAAGTAACCGTGGGCTGAGTAAGCAGGGTAAAAGTCCACAACTTGCAATTTATCCATCAACCATATCTGGGGAGGGATGAAAAATGAGAGAATAAAGAATAGAGAGATGTGCGATGAGAGAAAAGTAAGATAAGGTATTTGTGAGAAAAAACCGAGCCCGAGGGCCGAGAGATGTGAGCGAATGCATATGTGAGCTTGGGTGAGAAACATTACCTGCAGCAGTAGTGGACTCCCTGCAAACCTGGTTGTCTCCCGGCAGTGGAAAGCATCCAAGCCCATCAGTGTCTCGGCCAGAGTCATGGCAATACAACTCTTTCCCTCTTTCAAGCCTTGAGCAACTTCAATCAGACGGGCGCTGGATCCTCCGAAGCTTGAGGCAAACAGAAAATGAGATAGCAGGCACAGACAGAGAGCATGTTGTCGGAAGCCTTGCCAATGATGGTCGCTGCGGTCATCAGCATCGGAGAATCGGTAAACCAGACTCGGGATATCCAACATTCCGTCACAGATCAGGGATCGAGCATCATGCGCGTTAAGTCCGCACATCCGCCCTAAGGTTTGGGCGTAGCCAAAATTGAGTTGGGGCAAGATCTCCTCACCTCGCTCGGATTCTATCAAGACTTTAAAATCTTCAAAAGTAGGACATACCTCTTGCCCTCCGAAGCTGAAGACGTGCGTCACTGGGTTCCAAAATCTCATCGCGGCATGGAGGAAAGGAAGGTGCAGTGAAGTCCGGCCCAGCGTGAATAGTGCATTCAAGCCGAAACCCCGGAAGTTCAACTTTTCCGAGCCGTCCAGAGAAGAGATCCAAGATGTGAGATTTTCTGCGAGAAATGCCTCTATTTTGTGCAAAGCAGTGATGAAATGAATAAGTTCCAAGGTTGGAGCTTTATAGGGGGTAAAACACTATTCAAAGGACACGTGTCACGATTCTGGAAGCTACAGAAAAAGATGGCTGGCTGGCCACCTATTCTAGCAGGCCGGCCACCTTTGATTCAAAAAACTGGTCGGCCGGCCGCCTTCCAATCCCCAAAAGCAAATGTGGCCCACCATGCTCAGTAGTCCTGTTTTGCCCTCCGGAAAGAAGTTTGAGGCACTTTCACGCATCAGGAACGTTGAAGGCCTCCATTTCTCTCAGTTTTGGGTACGTTCCATTGTCCAGATCGTCCGAAGTACGTTTTATTGTATTTTTGCTTATCGAGTTGTTGCTTTGTTTATCGAGTTGTAAGTTCTGTCGAGCTGGCGCATTTTGTGTTTTGAGTTGTTACTTTTTGTTCACACAATTTTGTTAAGTCTTGTTTATCGAGTCAGTAACATTGCTGTACTTTGCTTATCGAGTTGTAAACTTGCTAAGATTCTGTTATTTTCTTAGTGAATCGAGTTTTTGATTTGTTGCGTCGGTTCATTACCTGACCCGGTAAATACACAAGGCACATTTTCATTCAATTCCATTTTGTGCAAAATGATGCGTTGCGATGCTAAGAATTTCGAATACAAACTTTTTTTTTTCAAAAAGCTGTTTCATTCTATCATGTTTTACAACAGAATAAAGGTACAAGTTTTACAAGAAATAAAACTGCCTAACAATGTGCAAAGTGCTACAAACTACTAGCAAAAAGTAAAATAAAGCAGGCAATAACATCAACATCCTCGGGAGCGAGAATGAGGAGGCCCTCTCATCCTCTTCTGCGGGATGACCTCTGCACCATCATCACCATCCGGGTCAGAGCTATCATCCTCTGGATCCCTCTCAGCCTCGTCCCCACTCCCGGAACCAAGACCGGAGCCTCCCTCCCCAGCGGATGTCTCTGACTCACGGTCTGCGACCTCCTCCTCCTCCTCCTCCTCCTCAATAATGGGTGCCCTGCGTCATGAGACAACAGTCCAAGACTCCTCGACCTCTGAGAAGGCAGGTGGCCATGCGGAGCATACACGGGAGGCATCTGAAAATGAAGAGTTCAATACATCAGTTCAAATATGAAAAATAGATGCAAGTACAATATATGAGTGGGGTGTGTGTCAGATGTGCTCTACACAGCCTATCAATACAGCAGAATGCTCAAAACCAGCATGTCATCAGGAATATGCTAAATACAAGGAAGATGGATAATACCTGCACACCCATGATGGCCATCTGTGCCTCCCTCCGTAGGATCATGCCCTCGAATGTGGCTAGCATCCCGAGCAACTCTTCTGTGTACTCAACCGGAGGCTGCAAATACAAATGCAAAACTATCAGTGAGGGAATGAATGTCCAAGTAAACTGATTGGTAAATCAAAGCTGTAAAACATACTGGGGGTGAATCAGGCTCCCAAACATATCTGTGGTCAGGAAGAGGAGGCTCTAGCGGGACCTGGTAAGGAGTCCCAAACCGCCAACTCGTCAACTCTGGCCACCCAGGATGATGATGAAGAGACAGAGGGATCGGAGGAATCGAACTACCTCTACCCCTAGATGCACCAGCCCTGCTAGAGGAGGGGATATCCGTAGCACCGGTACGACTCGAAGATGGCATACCAGTAGGCCTCAGTGGCGAACCGCACTCTGTCAAGGGGGCATCGGATATATCTGACGGTAGGTGGCGTAGTTCCACTCCATGAGATATATCAAAGCAGCGGTGCCCTGCATAGCACAGATGACCTCTGGCGAAGAGTCTATCGGCGCGCATAGTGGTGGAGGTACAAAGAGAGGTCTTGAGAATCGTACCCCCACACCTGACGCAGAAAGCGTTCCCCCAGAAACCATGCCCTACCAACTGGTCCTTCGAGCAGGAACCGATATTGAGAATTACTCGATCCTCTGGGATACGAATGTCGGAGACCGTCACCAAAAACCGCCCGTGTAAGTAATGCGGATAACGGTGCATAAACCAATCGAGATCGAGGAATATCTGGGCGGATCAAAGACAAAATGAAAGGCGAGAGTTCTGGAATACCTCTGTCGCCCGCACGGTATCAAAATACTGTCGCAAGTAGAAGAGAGTCTCTCGAGCTCTCGGTCGGTGTTCGCCCTCGAATACCAGCGAAAACGGAATCGTAAGGAGTCTTGCCACCTCCATCTCCGGAGCTAATGTGGGAAAGTATACGTACACCCATAGCTGAGAAAAGCAGCGCAGAATATGAATACAAAGTACTAAAGACAGAATACAGAGTGCAAAGTGCACTGTGTGTGCAATGAATAAGTAATGAGGAGCAGAAATGTAAATCAAGAGGACAAAACGTACCTCCCAGGCTCTCCAATAGCCGCCAAGTAAGTCTCCCCGCCCGCGAGAGGCTGCGCTCATGTAACAATAAAGGGTAGCCAGGCCAGCGCCACCCCAGTCATATCGACTGACCTGTGATAGGTCCACCAAGGCGCTCAGAAGATATAACCCAATAGTGTTCCCCCTATCGGCAAAAAGAGTGGTGCCAAAGAGGAACATGAGGAAGCCACGGGCATACTGCTCAACCTCCTCGGGAGACTCAAGCTCCATCTCCGGCCTCCGAAAACGGGAAGAAAACTAAGTGTACCGGACTCTCTCGGAAGCTCTGTCTACAGGTGGGCGAGCCGCCAACAAATATATCCATGCGGCCTCCCACTCTCCCATATCCTCGTCGTAAGGTATGGGCCAACCGCCTATGTCTAGGCCGGTGAGCACAGCAAAGTCTAGCGGGGTCATGGTCATATCCCCGGTGGCAGAAAAGTGGAAGGAATTAGTGGTGTCCCACCATCTCTCCACCAAAGCAGCTAACAAAGTCCTACTGGCAGGACAGCGTGATAATCCCACACAGAATGGTCCGAATCCTGCTAGATCAACCAAATCTCGGACAGCCTCTGGAAGCTCAGCATACCAGTCTCTCGCGGCAGTAGAGCCGTATCCTCGTACAGTGCGAGAGTCAACCTGCATTCAGAATGAATACATGGGCTTAGTACACAATGAAATAGCTGTGTGCAAATGAAATACATCCTATCAGTGGGCTGCTTGTTCAGTAAATTTGTGTTTTGGGCTGCGTGTTCAAATCTCAATCAGTGGGCTGCGTGTTCACTTCAAAATCTGGGCTGCGTGTTCAGAAAAATCAGAGTTTGGGACTGTGCGTTCCACTCTCTACTCTCAATCAGTGTGGGCTGCGTGTTCGCCATCAACTTGAACTGTGTGTTCAGAAAATCAGAGTTTGGGCTGCGTGTTCTACTCTTAGTCAATATGGGCTGCGTGTTCACTTCAAAATCTGGGCTGCGTGTTCAGTAAATTTGTGTTTTGGGCTGCGTGTTCAAATCTCAATCAGTGGGCTGCGTGTTCACTTCAAAATCTGGGCTGCTTGTTCAGTGAATCTGTGTTTTGGGCTGCGTGTTCAAATTCTCAATCAGTGTGGGCTGTGTGTTCACCATCAACTTGGACTGCGTGTTCAGAAGATCAGAGTTTGGGACTGTGTGTTCTACTCTTAATCAGTGTGGGCTGTGTGTTCACCATCAACGGCTAGCGTGTTGAAGATCGAGTTTGGGATGTGTGTTCTACTCTTAATCGATTAATGGTGTGTGTTCACCATCAACCTAGGCTTCAGAAGATCAGAGTTTGGGCTGTGTGTTCTACTCTCAATCAGTGTGGGCTGTGTGTTCACCATCAATCTGAGCTGCGTGTTCAGTAAATCAGAGTTTGGGACTGTGTGTTCTACTCTTAATCGATTGAAACGTGTGTTCACCATCAACTTGATGCGTGTTGAAAATCGAGTTTGGGGTGTGTTCTACTCTTAATCGGTGTGAACGTGTGTTCACCATTAACTTGATTGCGTGTTGAAATCAGAGTTTGGGCCGCGTGTTCTACTCTTTAATCGGTGTGTGCTGTGTGCTCACTTTCAAATTCGGGCTGTGTGTTCGACAAATCAGTGTTTGAGCCGTGTGTTCAATTCTTAATGTGTATTGTGCGTTCATAATCACTCAGTGAGCCTAGTGTTTAGTAATTCAAGTGTTTAAACTACATGTTCAGGATACAAGCAAGGTACTATGTCATAAGCTAAAACTGTGTGTTTAAGCATGGCAGAGCTACAGAATGCATGAAAACGCAGAAAATAAAGTAAAATACCTCTCATGCATCATGAGAGAGGTGCTGCTCCGGCTCTCGCAAGAGTAAATCCCCGGGTGCCCGGTCATTGAACCCAGTAAAACGACGAAAGACGGCCCATGAAAGTGTGTACAGGCGGGGCGTATCTCCCGGGAATGAAAGGGCGGACTCTCGGGGGCAGTGTCATAATGTCAAAGTCATCCCCGGCACCTGGAGGACCTCCGCCATGAGGGTAATCGCCCGCCATTTCGAGAAATCTGCAAAAAGGAGCAAAAATGAGCAAAATGAGCCAAAATTGGAAAAAGTCAACAAAAGTCAACTCCCGGGAAATGAAAAAGTCAACAAAAGTCAACTCCCGAGAAAATCTTCCAAATATTGAGAGAAATTTACCTCAAGTGGTGAAAATGAGAAAAGAAGTCCCGAAATCAAAATTTAGTCGGCTCAAAGTGCTTAAAACTGAAAGATTTCGCGGAAACAACTTGCGTGGAAGGCCGAAAAGCGCGTATAAAATGCAGATCTGAAGAGAAAAATGGTCTGGGGAGCAAGGGAAGGAGTTTTCACAGCTTTGGGAGTGATTTCGGATTGAATGGGCAAGGGAATATATAGAAATGAGAAAAATGACCAAAATGCCCCTACTTTTGGGCAGGTGGCCGGCCGGCCACCTTTTCTGGCTGGCCGGCCATTTACTTTTCTGTCCCTGGCCGGTGGTGGCCCCCACACCCCCCTCTAGCTCTCTGCAAATTTTGAGGAAGATCGGAGTTCCCGGGACCTGAAAAAGTTCAAGAAAAGTGCACTTTCTGACGCGAAATCGCTCCGCCGGAACTTCAGCTGCAATTTCCGACATGTGTCTCATCATCATTCATCGAAATCAAGGTGTATCCTTTTCAAACATGTTGTAACCTCTCCGGGAGATGAATCAGAGGCCGCGATCAAGTTGCCTTCGCCGAAATGCGCGTTTCCCAGCTCGTTGTTTCGCAACAAACGGGCGTCCTGATTTATGCTCGTTTTGCATTGTCGTGCATGTAACTTGCATTCTTATGAGCATTTTGCATTGACATGCATGATTTCTTGGTGTACCATACTTCTGTGCTTGAGCATGCGTTGTCACGCACGTTCCTTTCTCGCATTGCGATGCATTTACTCGCCGACACTGCGCGTGTCAAATTTTTGGAACCATAGGAATAACATTGAATATATGTTGTTAGCATATTGTTCTTGTTGAATTTCTCTTTTTTGCAGGCGCGATATTGTATGTACGGTTCATTTGAGGCTGGTGCGACCAGACGAATCGCGCAGGTATCGTATCTTCTCCGTGTGAGACGCGACGAGAATTGAATAATTCTCCGCATTCCTAACTGCATGAAATGTAGTTGTTGCTTTGCATTCTTGCTTAAAACTGTTGCATCTATTTGCGAATACTTGCCTCATTCTGACTTTGCATTTGCATGATCATTTGGCTCTGTGCATGTAAGCTTTGCATTTTGCCCCCCTGCTGCGAACGCTATGGCACATATCTCTGTTCGTCTTGTTTGATTGTCTAAGTCTTCGGCCTTGTCAAAAATGGGTCGTCTCTAGGCTTTGACAATCACTCCCGTCACTTCTTGACTTCCGAGTTCTGTCAAAGAGGGGCAACTGTAGACACCCCATTTTTGACCGACCTTAAGACTCAGACGTCACCGATTGAGCGCTCGGTGATGTTGCATATTGTGCTCGTTCAGAAGTCTCAGAGTCGCGGCCGTGCGCCTTGCCTCCGGACTCCCGAACTCTCTTCCGTGCCTTGCCTAGGTTTGCGAACCAGACTCAATTTTCTATGTTTTCTTTCCTGAGGGGAGGGAGGGGTCCCGTAGACTATCTCCCAGTGGCTGTAGGCTACATTTCGTGGCTGTAGGCCATTTTGCCCATTTCGAAGCCCCGTTCTCGGTTTTCGGAGTCGTCAGGCCGTGTGCCTCGGTTCGGGACCGTCTAACCATCTCCGATTCCTCCGGTTTTTGGCAGTTACCTCTGTTTTGTCATAACAAGGGACACTGGGGTCTTAGATACCCACTTCGTGGCCAAACACCACTTTGATTAACACGCGGTTTGAACCCCGAACCTTGCGGTTTGGCCCCGAGCATTCGTTCGCATCGGTTTTGTTCATTTTGGCGGTACCTCTGTTTTATCATAAGGAAGGTCCTTTGGAGGCGGGATCCTATCAATTGTCTCGAATTGGTTATGCTCTTCGGCGCCCGGGGCCCGTTTTTCTCACTTCCGGGCTAATGTTGAACACCCTAGGGCCATTTTCTTCGAGCCGAAACCACATATTCGTGTTGTACACATATGGGAGGACCCTAAAAAGTAGTGCTCGGCCAGTAATTATTCTTTTCATTTTTGAGCCTCTCCTAGGGTTGGATTGTTGTTTCTCCTGGTTCAGAGTTGCCGAATTCCAACCACAGGGCCTTGAAGAGGAGACATGGGAGGACACCAATGTATAGAGCTCGGCCAACAATTCTCACTTTCCATTTTTGCCCCTAGCCGGCCGGCTAGGGGGGGTGGCCGGCCGGCCACCTCCAATAAAGGTGGCTAGCCGGCCTGCCTCCTCTCAGTGCCTACTTTACAGCTGTATAGCTGTTTCCCCCAGAAAAGATCTGCATCCGGGGGATATTTTGGAGGGGAACACTTGGGTGCATTCCCCTCCACCTTTACACCCCTCCTTTTGTCCATATAAGGCAGCCAAGAACTTGTCCCAAGGGTTAGAAAATTTGCTCTCAAGCATACATACACTCCTCTATCTCCATTTCTCTCAAATCTTCAAGTTTTGGTGCCTTTTGTTCATCATCATCAAGCACTACCATCACCACTCCATTTCCAGCAACAAGAAGAGGTCCTTAGAGGCTTAGAAGCAACATTTCTCAAGTCAAGAAGCAAGGAAAGGAAGGTCTTCAAGGGTAAGTCTCAATCCCTCTCTTTTACACCATTTTCTTGTCTCTCTTCTTAACCCTACTTGCTCACTGTTTTGAGCTCCGACCAATACTGAAAGTGGTCCTCCTTTGAGCTATTCTTGATGTTTGTTTAAGGGCTCAACCCTGTTTGAGCCCTCTATCTTACACTTCCTTCAATATCCTCTTATATGCCATTATTTTGCATTGAATATTTGGCCTATGTGTGATCTGATTTGGAGCATCTAATGAACTTATATTGTGCCTATTTTGAGCCCCTCTTCAACATTGAAGAAGGGCTCAACCTTGTTTTCATGCTCCATATACCACTTGCTTTGAATCCATGTTTTACCCTTGTTTTTGCATGCTTCATCTAGCTTGTGAGTGATCTGTTTTAGAGAATGATATAAACTGTGAGTGGGCCTATTTTGAGCCCCTCTTCAACATTGAAGAAGGGCTCAACCCTGTTTTGCCTCTCTATCATGTACTTGCTTCATAATCTCTCATATTTACCGTAAACTTGCATGATTTGTTTAACCTACATGGGGTTTGTTTTGGAGCATGCATTAAACTGTGATTAAGCTTATTTTGTGTCCCTCTACAACATTTTAGAAGGGATCAACCTTGTTGGGGGTCTCCATGTTGTGCTTGTCTTTATATCCCTCTTTGGCCCCATTCTTGCATGCTTTTTTGGGCCTATTCAGCCTCTGTTTTCGGCCATCATCAGTATTGAAAATATCCATATTTTGGCCTTCTTGTCATATTTTACTAAGGGTCTTTGCTGTTTTGGTGAGTGCTTGGCATACCTCTCTTTATAGCCCTCTTTTGGCTCATGTTTTGCATGCTATGTTGAGCATATCTACATACTGTTTTGGGGGTTGTCATAAGCTGTAAATGTTCATATTTTTGGTCACTCTTCAATGTTGTAGAACTGTATTTTTCAGTTTGAGCATTGCGTATACCACTCGCTTCATTGTTCCCCTCTTTTCCCTCATTTTTGCATGCTATTTTTGCCATACTTATGATTGTTTTTTGGCTTTGCTTTGCACTAAAAAAATGCTAGTTTAGGGGCTGCCTAGCATCCGTATTTACACTTCATGTCTATATTGTGCATGTTTGGCATAGTTGCAAGTCATTTCGGGTACTTAGCATAGCATTTCGGGCATCGGGTGTAATTTTGCTATAATTCGGGGGCTGTTTTTGCACCATTTTGGCTGCTGAAATTTGCATTTTCCATATGTCATATGCCACGTCTCATTCCATGCCATTTCATTCCATATGTCATCGCCTCGGTTTGCGTGCCCGTGTGCACACATTTCGAGGCATCTCATTTTTCTCACGGCTTCTTATGTGAGTGTGGCTGAGGCTCTCTCATGTTAGTGTAAGTCCATTTTGCATTCTGTATGCCATTTTTAGTCTCATCGCATTGCGTATGCCATCGCCTCGGTTTGCGTGCCCGTGTGCACACATTTCGAGGCATCTCATTTTTCTCACGGCTTCTTATGTGAGTACGGCTGAGGCTCTCTCATGTTAGTATAAGTCCATTTTGCATTCTGTATGCCATTTTTAGTCTCATCGCATTGCGTATGCCATCGTCTCGGTTTGCGTGCCTGTGTGCACGCATTTCGAGGCATCTCATTCTCACCCATTGGCCTCCTGTGTGAGTGTGGCTAAGTCTCTCTCATGTTGGTGTAAGCCCATATTGCATCGCATATCTCATTTTAGTCTCATCACATCGTGTATGCCATCGCCTCGGTTTGCGTGCCCGTGGATACGCATTTTGAGACACCTCATTTTAGTCTCATTGTATATCATATTTCATGTCATCGCATTCCGTATGCCACTTTCTCGGTTTGTGTGCCCGTAGGCACACATTTCGAGACATCTCATTTTAGTCTCATTGTATATCATATTTCATGCCATTTCATACTTTAATGCCATTGCCTCGGTTTGCGTGCCCATGTGCACGCATTTCGAGACACTTCATTTTCAGCCGACGGCCTCTTAAGTGAGTGTGGCTGAGGTCCTCTCATGTTAGTATAAGTCCAATTTGCATCCTGTATGCCATTTTAGTTCCATTGCATTCCGTATGCCATTGCCTCGGTTTGCGTGCCTGACTGTACGCATTTCGAGGCACTTCATTTCCATCCATTGGCCTCATATGTGAGAGTAGTTGAGACTCTCTTATGTCGGTGTAAGCCCATATTGCATTGTCATGCCATTTTAGTCTCATTACATTGCGTGTGTCATTTTCTCGGTCTGCGTGCCTGTGTGCACGCATTTTGAGGCATCTCGTTTTCATCAAGCATAGTGCATACTAGGTTCTATCTTAGATTGCATTCATGCATTTCCTCGATTCGCGTGCCCGCGTGCACGCATTTCGAGGCATCTCATTTTCATAGCATTGTGTATATTAGGATTGTATTTTAGTTGCATTCATGCATATCATGCATATTGCATCATGTTCGGGATAGGAGTTAACCCGGGCACGGGAAACGAGGCACGTTTCGTACTCCGAGTGACGGAACGGGTCTCAATTCCCAAGTCACCGATACTCCGGATCACCCATGATGGAGTTAGGTTTTGTTGTAGCATTCATCTGCATTCACCCCATATTGAGTTGTGCAATCCGACTCCTCGGCCATCGTGCATCGATATGCGTGATTGGTGGCACGAGGATCGAGGCATGCATATATTTGTGAAATACATTGCTATGCCCTTTTCCTGCTCTCTGTTGCAGCAAAATCAAGAATCAACAGTCTTCCGAGGCTTGGCACGTATTTCGAGAAACATTGCAAACAGAGGCTAATTGGGGCATCCCAGTGGATTTTCGCGCCAAAAACAGCCCGGCATACATCATTCATCAATAGCAAAAAGCTTGCATGCCGATTCTGATTTTTCTTAGTTAATTTGTTAATTAATTAGGAATTTGTATTATTCAGACTGTAATATTTCGGACTGTATTATTCTTTCATTTTGGGACTGTATTATTTTATTCGGACCCTCTGCGCGAGGGCATAATTGTAATAAGTGTGGGTGAGTGTGATGTATGTCTTCCAACCCCACGTCTTTCTTCCCTTTTATTTATCCGCTTATGATGGTTAGATATAGGGCATATTTCAATTAGCATAACAGTATGACAGCATGTTTGCATCACTCATCTGTTTTGCACGCACCGGGCTCGGCACATCATACAAACTGCATTTGTATTTCAATTCCAAATTGAATACATGTTAGTTGTTGCATTTCACATGCCATGTTTAGAATAGCCGAGCCTGCTATAGTTTGCATCTTTGCATGTGTTGCATTAGGCAATTCTGTATACTTAGGATCCATGCATGGATTTCTAATCGGCTTTTGTTTTGGTTTGGAGTACTAGGTAAGTTTTATGCTTTAGCATCCTTGCATGCGTGTGAGTGTTGCCATGAATAGCATGCTTACTATGAGGCTATGTGCTTATGTGATATAACTGCCTTGAATGCCTGTGGGTGGAGGTTGAGTTACTTGAATTGGGACAATTCATCAAATGCTTGTTTTAAGCCCACTAGATAGTGGCAAAATCATATTTTCTAAGCCCACTCGAGAGTGGCAAATCCACGTCTTAGCCTACCTGTGGGTAGCACCATCAAACCATTTTCAAAGACAAACATGAAGTGTTTTTGTTCCAATTCAGGCGGCTCAGTCTATACTTGTATGCTGTGCGCATCACATAGTAACCTAGGCTAATAACCGGAATAAGAACTCACAATGTTTTCAAAATCAGATATCATGGTTAGTAGAGGCCGGTCTTTGGCCGGCGAATGGGTGCTCACAGTGACCTTCAATCGTACCCAAGTTCCCGAGCCGAGGCAACTTTGGTGATAGCGGACCGTGGCCTTTGGCACCGAGTCAGGGTTTCCTAAGTTTCCCATTAAAAAAATATTTAGGTGGCGACTCTGTGTCTGCAAAGCGGTCCATGTTTGGCACTTCTTTCAAAATCTGTTTTCAAAAGCGATTTGCGGATTTAGACTCTTCGGTTCAAGATTGAGAACCGTGACATTTGAGTCCTTGAGCGTAGTAGACCCAATATCGAACTGTAACAGGGGGACTCGCCTCCTTCCCGGGATGCGTTAAGGGGGCGTCTGATTTCTGGCGACTCATTGGGGAGTTAGAGAACTTGACTCGAACTCGTGATATCTGGTTTTGACTACACTTGTGTGTTTCTTTGCATTGCATTTGCATTGGTGCGCCTAGGACACCGTGTTTGCCATATGCCATTCCCGAGCGATTTGCCGGAGGCTTGTCTTGTCAAGTCATGTCCGTAAGGCTGATCGGCTCTGGGCTCTGACAGCATGGGAACACAAACCCCGGTTTTACCGGGGCACCCTTTTTGACCATTCGACCTAGTGCATATTCGGATCCATAGTGACCATTCCAAACTAGGACAGGTTGCTTATCCGTTTATAGGTTGTTTGAAACCGCTGCGTGCATAGTGAAACCCTAGCTCCTGACAAAATAGGGCGAAACCCTACCCCAACATAGGGGTGTTTCGACTCTCACTTATACGCTATGTGCTTGTTGGAGTGTGCCTCTACAGGGAATGCATGTATCGATTGAGTTTGGGCATCGAACTGCGGGCACCGGTCGATATCGAGAATCGGTTATGCGTGAATATCGATTCAGTTTTGGGTTTTGGGAACAAAGGATACGGTGACGGTGATTGAGGGCGATGTATTTTCGGCTTATCAACTACGTGTTGTATGCCCGTGTGTTGTGTGTATTTAATTTAAAATTGTCTTGCCCGTTTTATAGTTATTTATTTCCTTTTCGCTTTATTATCTTTTTGCTAGGGCGGTTTGTATACGATTGCTTCGAACCAATAGATACCCGAGCACTTTGGACACGAGGCGCCGACTCAATCGATCCGAGGATCTCGTTGACGGACATCCGGTGTTCCACTCTCTACCCCCAGTTATCAGAAGAAGGCCGAGAAGGCGCAGCGTGTCGAACGGGGATTACCGAGACAGAGGGTTGACGATAAACAATCGGTGAGATTTACGTATGCCGTAGAGGTACATTTACCGGCCATTCAGATGGAACAGCAGAATATGTCAGGGATGGAGGCGATGATACGCCAGATGCATGAGAGCATGAGGCAGATGCAAGACGATGCCACCCGCTAAGCGAAATTTTCCAAACAACAAGCCACAGTCATGGCCCAACAGGCCGAGCTGATTACTAGGCTGTAACAGCAGAACGCAGCGTCTGCTTCACATCAGGCTCCTCTTCCACCAGCGGCTCCGCTACTGGCGGCCCACCTTGGTGAACACCCGCCAAATCCTCGAATGTCCTCCCAAATACTCGAGAATACCTTACCGATGTCGGAATACTCAAGAGGACATAGGTCTTCCAGGGCAGCTCGCCCCCACTTGCCAAGAATGTCCAAGAATCTCACACCTAACCACAGGACTCTCCGTTTGAGTTCGAGGTAGATCATCTGACTCTGAAGTGAGTAATTTGGAAAAGCTTTTAAGAAATCAGGGGTGAAGGCCATCCCGGACATTGAAGATGGCTACTGGCGTGGCCGTGACCTGCCGGATAGATTCAAGATGCCCCAGATTGATCGTTTTGACGGATCAGGGGATCCTATGGTCCATCTCCGGCTATTTTCAGACATCTTGAGGCCAATGGGCCTAACCCGACCACAGAAGCTTTCTTTATTTGGCAGAACTTTGTTGGGGGTGGCGGCCATCTGGTACGCAAAATTGGAAGACGATGTGAAGAGAAATTGGAATGAGTTGGCTGAGGCCTTCGTTGCTCAGTATTCGTATAACACGCAGATCGAGATTACAACACGTGATCTCGAGACAACGAGGCAGGAACAAAAAGAGACTTTCTCTGATTTTGTAACTCAGTGGAGAGCGTAGGCATCGATGATGACCTTAAGGCCAACAGATAAGGATCAAATTCGGATGATTGTACGTAACCTCCAACCCAAGTTAATGCAGAAAATGATCGTACTCCCTTTCCCCACCTTCTCAGATTTACACGAGATGGGAGTACAAATCGAGGATGCGATGAAGCAAGGCCTGATCGACCAGGACCGAGAACAGCCCCGAAGGTCATTCAACCGCAATAACAACGCAGGCCCAAGTGGCGCTGCCAACAAAATGACTTCGGAGGTCGGCATGGTCACCACCACTCCCCCTTCCCAACCAAGGCCCGCAGCGGCCACACCCTTTTCCAGTACCTCCGGGAGCAGTAACCAAGGCCCGAGGTACCAATCCAGAGGCCAAAGAACCTTCACTCCACTATATATGCCCCTGTCCAAGGCTCTGGGGGTGTTAATTATGAAGAAGCATCTGACGCCCCTGGAACCGAGGCCACTGCCAAATCCACTCCCCCTTTCCCACAACCCAGCCAAGTACTGTGCGTACCACCAGCAGCATGGCCATGACACAGACCAATGTTTCCGGCTGCGTCACGAGATTCAAGACCTCGTCGACAAGAATATCATTGTGCCTCCCGAGAGACCCAACGTCACAACTAACCCATTCCCCGTACATAACCAAGATCCACCACCCAAAAGAGTCAACTTCATCCAAACTGGGGTCGTTTCCTACGATCCTAGTATCTATATTACTCTCTCTCACCTACCCAAGCCGGAGGTGATCCTTCCTAATTGCACTGACTTGTGCATGTTGGACACCTTCACAACCCAATCTGA
Source organism: Camellia lanceoleosa (assembly GCA_025200525.1). Taxonomy (NCBI): domain Eukaryota; kingdom Viridiplantae; phylum Streptophyta; class Magnoliopsida; order Ericales; family Theaceae; genus Camellia; species Camellia lanceoleosa. The sequence continues at coordinate 24,417,856 of CM045767.1, forward strand.
GCCAGAGGTGGTGACCTCCGAAGATGGAGCAGGCGGGTTTGAAGGAGGCGAGGTGGTGAGTGCGAGATGGGACAATCAGGGAATCTGGTGGGAGAGCCTATGATCGGCGGATACATCCTATCGATGGGCGGTGCGGCGAGTGTGGAATTTGCGAAAAAAGTTGAATTGTGCATGATTGAGGAGACGAACTTGAACAAAGGCGGGTGATCTAACAACGATGGAAGAAGATTTTGCCAATTTTAGGTTCTTCAACGACCAAAAGCGATCACGACAATTAATTGGTTTGAATATGGGAGTCGGCGAGAGGTTGTCGGATGGTTAGATGATCGGCCGGATGTTGTGGAAATTGACCGAGCAAGGCGGCGAGCGGGGGTATCAATGATGGCGGAAGGGCGAGAGTCGAATGAACCGCCGGAGAGCGCCGGTGCAAAGAATTTCGCTCGGGATCGAGATATTGTGAAAACAGAACAACAAACCCTACTGACAAAGGAGATGCAAGAGAAAAGGTGGGATTCTGAGAGGATCGGGAAAGCCAAGGACCATGGAGAGGTAGAAAGTCTTGCGAGCAGCGAGGATATCTTTGTGAGCATATGGGATGAAAGTACCGAGTACAAACTTGCGAGAACCGGATAGGTGTCTGTTGAATGCTAGCGGGATGTGGTGGGAAGGCGAAGACTTATGTCTTGCCCACCTGAGGCGAAGATTGGTGAGTACTCAACGGATGATACTTGGTACCTGGATGAGGTAGACTACATGACTAGGAGTGGGCGGTATTTCAAGCCCCCACACCTTGACCAACCTGAAGCATCTGGGAAGATAAAGAGGCGAGCAGAGGAGAAGCAAATTGAAGAAGAAAGGTGCTCAGCAGTTAAAAGAAATCTGACGGAACATCTCCATCAGGGACCGCTTATGGCTTCAAGGGTGCCTGAGCCAGTGTCCTATCTGCTATGGACAAGGCCAAACTCTCCATCGAAACTACATGGAAGCTTGGTTGGTTGAAATTTGGTTTCAGGGAGAGATTCCCGGCATTAACCTTTTCGGACAAGGAATTGCTGCCTGAGGGCGTGAATTATAACAAACCCCTCTACATCTCCGTGGAGTGTAAAGATAAGTGGATACCGGTGGTACTTGTTGATATCGGGTCTGCTATCAATGTCTGCCCAGTCAGAACGGCATATGCAATCGGGTTAAAACCCGCAGACTTCGTACCAACCACTCAGGTGATCAGAGCTTATGATAACACCAGTAGGGAAGTGATGGGGAATTTATCAAGGTTCAGACCAAGGTTGGTCCAGGACAACACAACATTGAATTTCATGTCTTGGACATTCCCGCAACCTTCAACTTGCTCTTGGGGCGGCCGTGGTTGCACCAAGTGAAAGCAGTCTCTTCCACTCTACACCAGATGTTGAAATACCCTTACGGGAAGGGGGTTGCAATTGTTTTCGGAAATTCATCCATCCATCCGCCGCCAGAAGTGTCTACGCCAGTTTTGGAGATCGAGCACGGCACGAAGGATGTGTTCTTATCAGGGTTCACTTTGGCGGAGACCCGGGTATTGCAGAATGTTATGGCTGTGAATGAAGGTGTGTATGTCAGTGCTCAATCCGTCTACCTCATGAACAAGCTACAACATATTCCCGGGATGGGATTAGGAAGAAGCGGCAGGAAAGGAGTCGCTGCGTTGGCCGAAGTGCCACATAACCCGAATACCTTTGGGTTGGGTTATCTGCCCACCAAAGAGGATTTGGATGAGAAAGGAAAGAAATGGCCGGCGAGCGAGCGGCAATTTGGGAAGCCTTTTGATTTAATGCAGGCCCATCCGGTACCTGAGCAGACGCTTCGTCCGGGAGGGAGGACTTTCCATTTTGTGGCTTCGAGCCATGGTTAAACGCGGAGAAGAAGCGCGTGCGGGTTTGAAATCTTCTTCGACTGCGACTATCCGGGGATGATGTTGCCTGAGCAAGCAGACCCAACAAGCGAGGTTGCGAGAATAAGGCGATGGATCACGAGGGCCTGAGAGTTAGGAATGGGGTAGCTTGGCATGTCTTCTCTCGATCCTCCGTCGACCAAGAGTGCTTGGGGATAACCGTGGTTTCCATGATTGGGGATGAAATGGGCTGCGAGCCAGCTGACTATCTTGGATGCATCAATCGCACCCTCTCTCACTTGGCGATGCGAGGAGGATTCTTATCGGCGGCAAGGGTCGGGTAGTGAGCGAATCGATTCCACCGATCTTGTGAATCGGAATCGGGTTCAGCTCGGCGAGTCTGAGTCTGGTACTCTGAGGATGTTAACCGGATGCCACGATCTGTCGGTCGTCTTTTTCCTTTTCATTTGAGTCTGTTGTAACCGATGAATTGGGCGATTTGGATGTACCTAATGAGAATGAACTATCTGTGGTTTAGAGTACTTTTACGTGCCCTAATTTATTGCATCAATTTAGACTTTCAAAATTTTGATCAAAAGCAGCGAGGCGAAGTTCCTCCGGTTTACAACGTTTAATTGAACAAGAGCAAGAGAGATTTGTTAAACCAATAATGGGCGAAATCATTCTTTGTGAACATTGGTACTAAGGAGGACCCTGGTGGTCCAAATCGGGTCCACGTTGTCTTCGGAGGCTTGGCGCTTAGTCGCTTTATTAAAAGATTTCAAAGATGTTTTCGCGTGGTCCTACGAAGACATGCGTGGAATCGATCCTGAGATTGTACAGTATCGGATTCCCCTTGACCCCGAGGCGCACATCATGCGAAACTTCGAAGGATGCCGGATTGGGCTCTTAAGATTAAGGAGGTCACCAAGCAAATCGACCACGGGCTTCTTTGGTATCTGAATATCCGACTTGGTTGGCCAACATTGTTCGGTCTTAGAAGAAAGATGGCGGGATCGGGTGTGTGTAGACTTGAGGATTTGAGCGAGCTAGTCAGAAGGACTACTTTCCACTACCACATCGATGAGTTGGTAGATTTCCGGTAGGGCATGTATTGCTCTCATTCATGGATGGCTTCTCGGGATACAACCGGATAGTGATGGCCCGGAAGGCGGGGAAAAAGCGCATTCACCACCCGGTAGAACATCTTGCTCTCTGGGTAATGGTTTGGGTTGAAAAAGCTTGGAGCTACTTATCAGCGGGCGCGACCACAATACTACATGATATGATCCAAAGAGGTTGAGGTGTATGTGGGCGACATGATTGTCAAGTCCAAAGAGAGGCCACTACATCGCCTTGCACAAGTTTTTCAAGGATCGAAGAATTCGGTTCGGCTAAACCCTCGAAATGTCGTTTGGTGTTACTGTTGGGGAAAATCTTTGGGGTTTGATTACACAAAGGGGCATTGAGGTCGACCCTTCCAAGATCAAGGCCATCTTAGAAATGCCACCACCAAGGACTGAAAAAGAGGTGCGAGGCTTTCTGGGTAAAGTGCAATTCATAAGACGGTTTATTTCAAAATTAACCTTGACTTGTGAACTACTTTTTGGCCTCCTCAAGAAAGGAAAGAAGTTCCAATGGGATGGCCGATGCCAAGTTGCATTTGAACAGATTAAGGAATATCTACAGAACCCACCCGTTTTATCGCCACCAGAACCAGGGAAACCGTTGATTTTGTATCTGTCAGTAACTGAAACTACAATGGGCTGCATGCTTGCACAAGAATCAGAAGACAAGGCAGAAAGAGCCATCTACTATCTCAGCAAGAAGATCTTTGGAGTATGAGACGTATACACATTTGGAAAAGGCTTGCTTAGCTCTGGTATGGGCTACCGAAGGCTGCGGCACTACTGTTAGCTCACTCTGTAATGTTGGTTTCACGACTTGATCCCATCAAATATCTCTTGAAACCGGTAACTTCTGGGTAGGCTAGCTCGTTGGTTCTTTGTTGCTCTCGAATTTGATCTCATATGCGTGACGCATAAGTCGATGAAAGGAAGAAGCGATGGCGAGAGTTCCTGCAAACCACCGGTTGAGGATGAAGCGATTGAATATTTGTTCCCGGATGAATCAATTACGCATATCGACGAAGAAACTTGGGCGATGTACTTTGTGGGCGTCAAATCAACACGGGTATGGGATAGAAGTGTTCTCGATAGCACCGATGATTCCGTATCCCTCTCGCCTTCAAACTCGGTTCAAAGTCTCGAGTAATGAAGCGAGAATATGAGGCGTGTATCATGGTCTAGAAGCGACCACGGAACTAGGGGCAAGGCAATTTGGGCGTCATTGGGGATTCGAACCTTGTTGTGTCTCAAGCTAAAGGAGACTGGAAAGTAAAAGAGGAAAAGATGATGATGTATCACCAAACCTTGGATTTGCTGATTCCTCGGTTTGAAAAGCTAAGTTTTACTCATCTACTAAGAGAGAACAACAGGTTTGCAGATTCTTTAGCAACTATATCTTCGATGATAGACATCCCGTGTGGAGTCCAAATGCGTCCAGTTATCATCGACCAGAAATTTGCACCTGCCTATGAGTCGATTGCGGCCATAGATGAAGTTCAGGACGAACACCCCTGGTATTACGACATCTGGAACTTCTTGGAGAAAGAAGCATACCCGCCAGGGGTAAATGCCAAAGACAAGAGGGCAATCAGAAGAATGGCAGTTCAGTTCATCATCTGCGGGGTAAAGCTGTATAAGCAGGGTCATCTGAGGAATGCACAAGCGTGCGTTGATCTTTGAAGAGTCAAGCGTCGATGGAAGCCATCCACGGGGTGAATGTGGTGCACACATGAATGGGTTAATGTTGGCACGGAAGATCCTTAGACAAGGTTATTCTTGGTCCACCATGGAGGAGGATTGTATTAACCGTCGGCGATGTCACAAGTGTCAAATTCATACCGTCGCATGAGCGTCCCGCCGTCAAAATTTGTACAACATGACCGCCATGGCCGTTTTACATGCAGGGGAATTGATGTAATCGAATTTATTACGCCAAAGGGGTCGAATGGGCATGAGTTCATTTTGGTAGCGATAGATTATTTCACAAAGTGGGTTGAGGCCCAATCTTATGCAGTGTTGAAGGCTTCGCACGTAGCAAAATTTATCAGAAACAACATTATCTGTCGCTACGGAGTCCCAAATGAAATCGTTTCGGACAATGGTTCCCACTTCAAAAAGGAGGTGATCGACTTGTTGGAGAAATATAATGTGGCTTTTCATAAGTCGTCTGCTTACCGGCCGCAAACCAATGGAGCAGTTGAGGCCGCCAACAAGAACATTAAGCGCATACTACAGAAGATGGTGGAAACCTATCGGGTGGCGGATAAGGCGCTTTTAAGCTCTGTGGGGCTCTGAGGACTTGATCGAGAACCTCTCTTTGGGCGACTCCGTACTCATTGGTCTATGGGATGGAGGCCGTTTTGCCTATTGAGATTGAGGTCCCGTCATTACGAGTATTAGCGAGTGCGGATAGCGAAGCGATTGGCGACAAAAGCAGTTGAAGAACTCATGCTTTTCGATGAAGAAGAAATTTGAAAGCACCGTACCACACCCCAGGTTAACAACGCAGAATCGCCCGGGCTTTTAACAAGAAGGTTAAATCCAGGAATTTGAAAGAAGGAGATTTGGTACTCAAAGACAACCAAGCTCCCATTCACGACCCAAGGGGCAAGTTCAGACCCAATTGGTGGTCCTATATTATCAAGTCAATGCAGTGGGGTGGTACGTGGTTACGATGGATTTAGATGGCTTAGAATTTTCTCAACCGATCAACATGGACAAGTTAAAGAAATATTACCCTGAGAGGCTCGCTGGGCGAAAACCGAAAGGCGACCTAGGCAAAATTGAGCATAGAAAATTTGAAATTATAAAAGCGAGCTCGCAAGGTTGAAAACCATAAAGGCGGACCTTGGCAAAAGTTAGGCGCAAAAAGAGTAAAAATACCGGCGAACCCAAGCTGAACTATGTGAGGCTTGATTCCCATCTATGGGATCGTAGGCAACTTCATCTGAAGTTCGGCCTAATCTTTTCCCGATCAACTTTGTCCATTTGATCATCTCGGTCATCTCTATTCATCGGCATTTATCGTGATCTCCGTCTGGTGTTATTAGGACTAGGGGCAACTTTCCGTTGCAATGAAGTGTTACGGCTGGCACCATCGGACTAGGGGCAACTTTCCGTTGCTATGAATCGAGGCACTTTTTCAAACTAGGGGCAACTTTCCGGTTGCTAGGATCGAGGTTGTGCATCTCGTTAGCGGATCTCGGGCGTGTCGATTCGATCTATATCGAAAATAGTTTTGAAAAGTTTTAATAAAAGTTGACTTTGTTCAAATTAATCTTTTTACAACTAAGACCATTTTTGGACCAAAAACGGAGAATCTTCAGTACCACAACCTTCAATTTCATTGATTTCAAGACAGAGTTCTTTCGCTCTTGCATACAATTGAAGTTGCTTTTTATTACACTCATAATGAAAACTTGAAAGTACTAATAAAGCAATAAATCTGGGGCATAGTCAAGTCAGGTGTCTCTATGCCCCCTCCCAGAGCTGGTTGAAGCCTCCGATGCTGACCTAGGCCCAACTTGTGCTTCTTCGTTGAGCCAATCCCAGCACTCGTCAGACAAAGTGCAACTAAAAGTAAGGGCAGGGGCCAGAAGCTCTCTAACTCTCCACGCCATGACTTCTTGAAAACAGTGTCGCCTCGAGGCGGAAATGTGGCGGATACTCTATCCCCTGGTGGGCAAGTCGATCATGGCCAAAGCGGCACGAATCTGGAATGGGAAATAGAATATCACGATGAGTCAAGCCGATCAGTTGAATCGACTGCCGAGACATGCTGTAGCTCATTGCGGGGAGATTGAGCCAAGGACAACGCCACGCAATGCGATCTGCTGACAAATTGCACATCCATTCAAACCACCATCCCTCATCAAGGGCATCGACTAGGCATGGTCGAAAGAAGTAACATGAAATTTGAGTAATGGGGCAAGAGTCCACAACTTGCAATTTATCCATCAACCATATATGGAGAGGATGAAAAATGAAGAATAAAGAATAGAGATGTGCGATGAGAGAAAAAGTAAGATAAGGGTTTTGTGAGAAAAAACCGGGCAGAGGCCGAGAGATGTGGCGAATGCATATGTGAGCTTAGGTGAGAAACATTACCTGCAGCAGTAGTGGACTCCCTGCAAACCTGGTTGTCTCCCGGCAGTGGAAAGCATCCAAGCCCATCAGTGTCTCGGCCAGAGTCATGGCAATACAACTCTTTCCCTCTTTTAAGCCTTGAGCAACTTCAATCGGACGTATTTGGATCCTCCGAAGCTTGAGGCAAACAGAAAATGAGATAGCAGGCACAGACAGAGAGCATGTTGTCGGAAGACTTGCCAATGATGGTCGCTGCGGTCACCAGCATCGGAGAATCGGTAAACCAGACTCGGGATATCCAACATTCCGTCACAGATCAGGGATCGAGCATCATGCGCGTTAAGTCCGCACATCCGCCCTAAGGTTTGGGCGTAGCCAAAATTGAGTTGGGGCAAGATCTCCTCACCTCGCTCGGATTCTATCAAGACTTTAAAATCTTCAAAAGTAGGACATACCTCTTGCCCTCCGAAGCTGAAGACGTGCGTCACTGGGTTCCAAAATCTCATCGCGGCATGGAGGAAAGGAAGGTGCAGTGAAGTCCGGCCCAGCGTGAATAGTGCATTCAAGCCGAAACCCCGGAAGTTCAACTTTTCCGAGCCGTCCAGAGAAGAGATCCAAGATGTGAGATTTTCTGCGAGAAATGCCTCCATTTTGTGCAAAGCAGTGATGAAATGAATAAGTTCCAAGGTTGGAGCTTTATAGGGGGGTAAAACACTATTCAAAGGACACGTGTCACGATTCTGGAAGCTGCAGAGAAAGATGGCTGGCCGGCCACCTATTCTAGCAGGCCGGCCACCTTTGATTCAAAAAACTGGTCGGCCGGCCGCCTTACAATCCCCAAAAGCAAATGTGGCCCACCATGCTCAGTAGTCCTGTTTTGCCCTCCGGAAAGAAGTTTGAGGCACTTTCATGCATCAGGAACGTTGAAGGCCCCCATTTCTCTCAGTTTTGGGTACGTTCCATTGTCCAGATCGTCCGAAGTACGTTTTATTGTATTTTTGCTTATCGAGTTGTTGCTTTGTTTATCGAGTTGTAAGTTACACCATTTGCATTTTGTGTTTTGAGTTGTTACTTTTTGTTCACACAATTTTGTTAAGTCTTGTTTATCGAGTCAGTAACATTGCTGTACTTTGCTTATCGAGTTGTAAACTTGCTAAGATTCTGTTATTTTCTTAGTGAATCGAGTTTTTGATTTGTTGCGTCGGTTCATTACCTGACCCGGTAAATACACAAGGCACATTTTCATTCAATTCCATTTTGTGCAAAATGATGCGTTGCGATGCTAAGAATTTCGAATACAAACTTTTTTTTTTTCAAAAAGCTGTTTCATTCTATCATGTTTTACAACAGAATAAAGGTACAAGTTTTACTAGAAATAAAACTGCCTAACAATGTGCAAAGTGCTACAAACTACTAGCAAAAAGTAAAATAAAGCAGGCAATAACATCAACATCCTCGGGAGCGAGAATGAGGAGGCCCTCTCATCCTCTTCTGCGGGATGACCTCTGCACCATCATCACCATCGATTGAGCTATCATCCTCCGGATCCCTCTCAGCCTCGTCCCCACTCCCGAAACCAAGACCGGAGCCTCCCTCCCCAGTGTATGTCTCTGACTCACGGTCTGCGATCTCCTCCTCCAGATCCTCCTCCTCAATAATGGCCTGCGTCTGCGAGGCGACCAGTCCTCGACCTCCTCGAGAAGGCCTAGATGGCCCGGCTCACGAAAAAGGCGGAGCATACACGGGAGGCATCTGAAAATGAAGAGTTCAATACATCAGTTCAAATATGAAAAGCAGATGCAAGTACAATATATGAGTGGGGTGTGTGTCAGATGTGCTCTACACAGCCTATCAATACAGCAGAATGCTCAAAACCAGCATGTCATCAGGAATATGCTAAATACAAGGAAGATGGATAATACCTGCACACCCATGATGGCCATCTGTGCCTCCCTCCGTAGGATCATGCCCTCGAATGTGGCTAGCATCCCGAGCAACTCTTCTGTGTACTCAGCAGGATTTGCAAATACAAATGCAAAACTATCAGTGAGGGAATGAATGTCCAAGTAAACTGATTGGTAAATCAAAGCTGTAAAACATACTGGGGGTGAATCAGGTTCCCAAACATATCTGTGGTCAGGAAGAGGAGGCTCTAGCGGGACCTGGTAAGGGGTCCCAAACCGCCAACTCGTCAACTCTGGCCACCTAGGATGATGATGAAGAGACAGAGGGATCGGAGGAATCGAACTACCTCTACCCCTAGATGCACCGGCCTGCTAGAGGAGGATATCAAGTAGCACCGTGCGACTCGAAGATGGCATACCGGTAGGCCTCGGTGGCGAACCGCGCACTCTGTCAAGGGGGCATCGAGATATATCTGACGGTAGGTGGCGTAGTTCCTCCATGAGATATAACAAAGCATCGGTGCCTGCATAGCTGATGACCTCTGGCGAAGAGTCTGTCGGCGATCCGCATAGTGGTGAAGTGCTGGCGGGAGGTCTGAGAATCGTACCCCCACACTGGCGAAGCGTTCCCGAAACCATGCCCTACCAGCGGTCCTTGGCGAGGAACCGATATTGAAATTACTCGATCCTCAGGGATCTGAATGTCGGAGACCGTCACCAAAAACCGCCAAATGTCTGCGGATAACGATTGCATAAACCAATCGAGATCGAGGAATATCTGAGGCGGATCAAAGACAAAAATGAAAGGCGAGAGTTACGGAATACCTCTGTCATCGCATACGGTATCAAAATCATGCATGAAGTAGAAGAGTCTCTCGAGCTCTCGGTCGGTGTTCGCCCTCGAATACCGGTAGCCGGAATCGTGGAGTCTTGCCACCTCCATCTCCGAGCTAATGTGGGAAAGTATCGTACACCCATATTTGAGAAAAAAGCGCGAGAATATGAATACAAAGTACTAAAAGAGAATCTGAGTGCAAAGTGCCTTTGTGTGTGCAATGAATAAGTAATGAGGAGCGAAATGTAAATCAAGAGGACAAAAGCGTACCTCGGGCTCTCCAATAGCCGCCAAGTAAGTCTCCCGCTTGGCTGCGCTCATGTAACAATAAGGGTAGCAGGCAGCGCCACCCAGTCATATCGGCCGACTGTGATAGGTCCACCAAGGCGCTCGGAAGATATAACCCAATAGTGTTCCCCTATCGGCAAAAGAGTGGTGCCAAAGAACATGAGGAAGCCCGCAGGCGTCTTGCTCAACCTCCTCGGGAGACTCGGGCTCCATCTCCGGCCTCCAGCAGGGAAGAAACCAAGTGTCACAGGACTCTCCGGAAGCTACGTCTCTGGTGGGCGAGCCGCCAACAAATATATCCATGCGGCCTCCCACTCTCCCATATCCTCATCGTAAGGTATGGGCCAACCGCCTATGTCTAGGCCGGTGAGCACAGCAAAGTCTAGCGGGGTCATGATCATATCCCCAGTGGCAGAAAAATGGAAGGAATTAGTGGTGTCCCACCATCTCTCCACCAAAGAAGCTAACAAAGTCCTACTGGCAGGACAGCGTGATAATCCCACACAGAATGGTCCGAATCCTGCTAGATCAACCAAATCTCGGACAGCCTCTGGAAGCTCAGCATACCAGTCTCTCGCGGCAGTAGAGCCGTATCCTCGTACAGTGCGAGAGTCAACCTGCATTCAGAATGAATACATGGGCTTAGTACACAATGAAATAGCTGTGTGCAAATGAAATACATCCTATCAGTGGGCTGCGTATTCACTTCAAAATCTGGGCTGCGTGTTCAGTAAATTTGTGTTTTGGGCTGCGTGTTCAAATCTCAATCAGTGGGCTGCGTGTTCACTTCAAAATCTGGGCTGCGTGTTCAGAAAAATCAGAGTTTGGGACTGTGCGTTCCACTCTCTACTCTCAATCGATTAATGGCTGCGTGTTAGCCATCAACAGGCGTGTGTTGAAAATCGAGTTTGGGCTGCGTGTTCTACTCTTAGTCAATATGAAATTGCGTGTTCACTTCAAAATCTGAATGCGTGTTCGATAAATCGTGTTTTGGAAGTGCGTGTTCACTTCAAAATCTGGCTGCGTGTTGATGAATTTGTGTTTTTGAAAGTGCGTGTTCAAATCTCAATCGATTAGACTCGTGTTCACTTCAAAATCTGAGTGCGTGTTGATTGAATCATGTTTTAATGCGTGTTCAAATTCTCAATCAGTGTGGGCTGTGTGTTCACCATCAACTTGGACTGCCTGTTCAGAAGATCAGAGTTTGGGACTGTGTGTTCTACTCTTAATTAGTGTGGGTTGTGTGTTCACCATCAACCTGGACTGCGTGTTCAGAAGATCAAAGTTTGGGACTGTGTGTTCTACTCTTAATCAGTGTGGGCTGTGTGTTCACCATCAACCTAGGCTGCGTGTTCAGAAGATCAGAGTTTGGGACTGTGTGTTCTACTCTCAATCGATTAATGAATTTGTGTGTTCACCATCAATGCAAGGCTGCGTGTTGAAATCGAGTTTGGGGGTGTGTTCTACTCTTAATCGATTAATGGTACGTGTGTTCACCATCAACTTGGAGCTGCGTGTTGAAAATCGAGTTTGGGGTGTGTTCTACTCTTAATCGATTAATGATTTGTGTGTTCACCATCAACTTGAGGCTGCGTGTTGAAAATCGAGTTTGGGCGCGTGTTCTACTCTTTAGTCGGTGTGTCTTTGTGTGCTCACTTTCAAATTAGTGTGTGTTCGACAAATCGGTGTTTGGTAGTGTGTTCAATTCTTAATGTGTATTGTGCGTTCATAATCACTCGATTGAGCCTAGTGTTTAGTAATTCAAGTGTTTAAACTACATGTTAGGATGCGAGCAAGTACTATGTCATAAGCTAAAAGCTGTGTGTTTAAGCATGGCGAAGCTCTGAATGCATGAAAGCATAAAAATAAAGTAAAATACCTCTCGTGCATCATGAGAGAGTCTTTGCTCAGGCGGACTCTCGAGGCGGTGTCATAATGTCAAAAGTCATCCGGCTTTGGAGGACCTCCGCCATGAGGGGTCTCGCCATTTCAGAATCTGCAAAAGGAGCAAAAATGAGCAAAATGAGCCAAAATTGGAAAAAGTCAACAAAAGTCAACTCAGGAAATGAAAAAAGTCAACAAAAGTCAACTCGAGAAAATCTTCCAAATATTGAGAGAAATTTACCTCAAGTGGTGAAAATGAGAAAAGAAGTCCGAAATCAAAATTTAGTCGGCTCAAAGTGCTTAAAAGCGAAAGATTTCACGAAACAACTTGCGTGGAAATTTGAAAGCGGCGTATAAAATCGATCTGAAGAAAAAATGGTGCAGGGGAGCAAGGGAAGGAGTTTTCACGCTTTGGGAGTGATTTCGGATTGAATGGGCAAGGAATATATAGAAATGAAAAAATGACCAAAATGCCCCTACTTTTGGGCGGTGGCGGCTTGACCACCTTTTTTTGGCCCGACCATTTACTTTTTCCTCGGTGGTGGCCCCACCCCCACCCCCTCTAGCTCTCTGCAAATTTTGAGGAAGATCGGAGTTCGGGACTGAAAAAGTTCAAGAAAAGTGCACTTCGGCGAAATCGCTCATGGGAACCCATTACAATTTCCGACATGTGTCTCATCATCATTCATCGAAATCAAGGTGTATCCTTTTCAAACATGTTGTAACCTATCCGGGAGATGAATCAGAGGCCGCGATCAAGTTGCCTTTGCCGAATGCGCGTTTCCCAGCTCGTTGTTTCGCAACAAACGGGCGTCCTGATTTATGCTCGTTTTGCATTGTCGTGCATGTAACTTGCATTCTTATGAGCATTTTGCATTGACATGGATGATTTCTTGGTGTACCATACTTCTGTGCTTGAGCATGCGTTGTCACGCACGTTCCTTTCTCGCATTGCGATGCATTTACTCGCCGACACTGCGCGTGTCAAATTTTTGAAACCATAGGAATAACATTGAATATATGTTGTTAGCATATTGTTCTTGTTGAATTTCTCTTTTTTGCAGGCGCGATATTGTATGTACGGTTCATTTGAAATTTGGTGCGACCCGAATCGCTTGATATCGTATCTTCTCCGTGTGAGACGCGACGAGAATTGAATAATTCTCCGCATTCCTAACTGCATGAAATGTAGTTGTTGCTTTGCATTCTTGCTTAAAACTGTTGCATCTATTTGCGAATACTTGCCTCATTACAGCTTGCTGCATTTGCATGATCATTTGGCTCTGTGCATGTCGCTTTGCATTTTGCCCCCCCTGCCTGCGGGCACGCTTGCGGGCACATATCTCTGTTCGTCTTGTTTGATTGTCTAAGTCTTCGGCCTTGTCAAAAATGGGTCGTCTCTAGGCTTTGACAATCACTCCCGTCACTTCTTGACTTCCGAGTTCTGTCAAAGAGGGGCAACTGTAGACACCCCATTTTTGACCGACCTTAAGACTCAGACGTCACCGATTGAGCGCTCGGTGATGTTGCATATTGTGCTCGTTCAGAAGTCTCGGAGTCGCGACAGTGCGCCTTGCCTCCGGACTCCCGAACTCTCTTCCGTGCCTTGCCTCGGTTTGCGAACCAGACTCGGTTTTCTCTGTTTTCTTTCCTGAGGGGAGGGAGGGGTCCCGTAGACTATCTCCCAGTGGCCGTGGGCTACATTTCGTGGCTGTAGGCCATTTTGCCCATTTCGGAGCCCGGTTCTCGGTTTTCGGAGTCGTCAGGCCGTGTGCCTCGGTTCGGGACCGTCTAACCATCTCCGATTCCTCCGGTTTTTGGCAGTTACCTCTGTTTTGTTATAATGAGGGACACTGGGGTCTTAGATACCCACTTCGTGGCCAAACACCACTTTCGGTGCTTAACCGCCGGTTTTCGGGCCCCGAACCTTGCGGTTTGGCCCCCGAGCATTCGTTTCGCATCGGTTTTTGTTCATTTTTGGCAGGTACCTCTGTTTTATCATAAGGAAGGTCCTTTGGAGGCGGGATCTAGCAATTGTCTCGATAACGATTATGCTCTTCGCGCCCAGGGCCTGTTTTCTCACTTAGGGCTAATGTTGAACACCCTAGGGCCATTTTCTTGAGCGAAACCACATATTCGTGTTGTACACATATGGGAGGACCCTAAAAAGTAGTGCTCGGCGATAATTATTCTTTTCATTTTGAGCCTCTTCTAGGGTTGGATTGTTGTTTCTCTGGTTTAGAGTTGCGAGAATTCCAACCACGGGGCCTTGAAGAGGAGACATGGGAGGACACCAATGTATAGAGCTCGACCAACAATTCTCACTTTCCATTTTGCCCCTAGCCCCGGCTGAGAGTGTGCCAAGCCACCTCCAATAAAGGTGGCTAAGCAGGCTACCTCCTCTCGATGCCTACTTCAATTTGTATATTGTTTCCCCGAAAAAGATCTGCATCCGGGGGATATTTTGGAGGGGAACACTTGGGTGCAATTCCCTCCACCTTTACACCCCTCCTTTTGTCCATATAAGGTAGCCAAGAACTTGTCCCAAGGGTTAGAAAATTTGCTCTCAAGCATACATACACTCCTCTATCTCCATTTCTCTCAAATCTTCAAGTTTTGGTGCCTTTTGTTCATCATCAGCAAGCACTACCATCACCACTCCATTTCCAGCAACAAGAAGAGGTCCTTAGAGGCTTAGAAGCAACATTTCTCAAGTCAAGAAGCAAGGAAAGGAAAGTCTTCAAGGGTAAGTCTCAATCCCTCTCTTTTACACCATTTTCTTGTCTCTTTTCTTAACCCTACTTGCTCACTGTTTTGAGCTCCGACCAATACTGAAAGTGGTCCTCCTTTGAGCTATTCTTGATGTTTGTTTAAGGGCTCAACCCTGTTTGAGCCCTCTATCTTATACTTCCTTCAATATCCTCTTATATGCCATTATTTTGCATTGAATATTTGGCCTATGTGTGATCTGATTTGGAGCATCTCATGAACTGATATTGTGCCTATTTTGAGCCCCTATTCAACATTTAAGAAGGGATCAACCTTGTTTTCATGCTCCATATACCACTTGCTTTGAATCCATGTTTTACCCTTGTTTTTGCATGCTTCATCTAGCTTGTGAGTGATCTGTTTTCGAGAATGATATAAACTGTGAGTGGGCCTATTTTGAGCCCCTCTTCAACATTGAAGAAGGGCTCAACCATGTTTGGCCTCTCTATCATGTACTTGCTTCATAATCTCTCATATTTACCGTAAACTTGCATGATTTGTTTAACCTACATGGGGTTTGTTTTGGAGCATGAATTAAACTGTGATTGAGCTTATTTTACGTCCCTCTACAACATTGTAGAAGGGATCAACCTAGTTGGGGGTCTCCATGTTGTGCTTGTCTTTATATCCCTCTTTGGCCCCATTCTTGCATGCCTTTTTAGGCCTATTCAGCCTCTGTTTTCGGCCATAATCAGTATTGAAAATATCCATATTTTGGCCTTCTTGTCATATTTTAATAAGGGTCTTTTCTGGTTTGGTGTGTGCTTGGCATACCTCTCTTTATAGCCCTCTTTTGGCTCATATTTTGCATGCTATGTTGAGCATATCTACATACTGTTTTGGGGGTTGTCATAAGCTGTAAATGTTCATATTTTTGGTCACTCTTCAATGTTGTAGAACTGTATTTTTCATTTTGAGCATTGCGTATACCACTCGCTTCATTGTTCCCCTCTTTTCCCTCATTTTTGCATGCTATTTTTGCCATACTTGTGATTGTTGTTTGGCTTTTCTTGGGACTAAAAAAATGCTATTTTAGGGGCTTCCTAGCATCCGTCTTTACACTTCATGTCTATATTGTGCATGTTTGGCATAGTTGCAAGTCATTTCGGGTACTTAGCATAGCATTTCGGGCATCGGGTGTAATTTTGCTATAATTCGGGGGCTGTTTTTGCATCATTTTGGCTGCTGAAATTTGCATTTTCCATATGTCATATGCCACGTCTCATTCCATGCCATTTCATTCCATATGTCATCGCCTCGGTTTGCGTGCCCGTGTGCACACATTTCGAGGCATCTCATTTTTCTCACGGCTTCTTATGTGAGTGTGGCTGAGGCTCTCTCATGTTAGTGTAAGTCCATTTTGCATTCTGTATGCCATTTTTAGTCTCATCGCATTGCGTATGCCATCGCCTCGGTTTGCGTGCCCGTGTGCACACATTTCGAGGCATCTCATTTTTCTCACGGCTTCTTATGTGAGTGTGGCTGAGGCTCTCTCATGTTAGTGTAAGTCCATTTTGCATTCTGTATGCCATTTTTAGTCTCATCGCATTGCGTATGCCATCGCCTCGGTTTGCGTGCCTGTGTGCACGCATTTCGAGGCATCTCATTGTCACCCATTGGCCTCCTGTGTGAGTGTGGCTGAGGCTCTCTCATGTTGGTGTAAGCCCATATTTGCATCGCATATCTCATTTTAGTCTCATCACATCGTGTATGCCATCGCCTCGGTTTGCGTGACCGTGGACACGCATTTCGAGACACCTCATTTTAGTCTCATTGTATATCATATTTCATGTCATCGCATTCTGTATGCCACTTTCTCGGTTTACGTGCCCGTGGGCACACATTTCGAGACATCTCATTTTAGTCTTATTGTATATCATATTTCATGCCATTTCATACATTAATGCCATTGCCTCGGTTTGCGTGTCCATGTGCACGCATTTCGAGACACTTCATTTTCAGCCGACGGCCTCTTACGTGAGCGTGGCTGAGGTCCTCTCATGTTAGTATAAGTCCAATTTGCATCCTGTATGCCATTTTAGTTCCATTGCATTTCGTATGCCATTGCCTCGGTTTGCGTGCCCGTCTGTACGCATTTCGAGGCACTTCATTTCCATCAATTGGCCTCCTATGTGAGAGTAGTTGAGACTCTCTTATGTCGGTGTAAGCCCATATTGCATTGTCATGCTATTTTAGTCTCATTACATTGCGCGTGTCATTTCCTCGGTCTGCGTGCCTGTGTGCACGCATTTTGAGGCATCTCGTTTTCATCAAGCATAGTGCATACTAGGTTCTATCTTAGATTGCATTCATGCATTTCCTCGATTCGCGTGCCCGCGTGCACGCATTTCGAGGCATCTCATTTTCATAGCATTGTGTATATTAGGATTGTATTTTAGTTGCATTCATGCATATCATGCATATTGCATCATGTTCGGGATAGGAGTTAACAGACACGGAAGCGAACGCGTTCGTACTCAGTGGCGAGCGGGTCTCAATTCCCAAGTCACCGATACTCCGAATCACCCATGATGGAGTTAGGTTTTGTTGTAGCATTCATCTGCATTCACTCCATATTGAGTTGTGCAATCCGACTCCTCGGCCATCGTGCATTGATATGCGTGATTGGTGGCACGAGGATCGAGGCATGCATATATTTGTGAAATACATTGCTATGCCCTTTTCCTGCTCTCTGTTGCAGCAAAATCAAGAATCATGATCTTAGAGGCTTGTGCGTATTTCGAGAAACATTGCAAACAGAGGCTAATTGGGGCATCCCAGTGGATTTTCGCGCCAAAAACAGCCCGGCATACATCATTCATCAATAGCAAGGCAGCCCCTGGCTTGCATGCCAGTTTACAGTTTTTCTTAGTTAATTTGTTAATTAATTAGGAATTTGTATTATTCAGACTGTAATATTTCGGACTGTATTATTCTTTCATTTTGGGACTGTCTTATTTTATTTGGACCCTCTGCGCGAGGGCATAATTGTAATAAATGTGGGTGAGTGTGATGTATGTCTTCCAACCCCACGTCTTTCTTCTCTTTTATTTATCCGCTTATGATGGTTAGATATAGGGCATATTTCAATTAGCATATGATGTAATGACATGTTTGCATCACTCATCTGTTTTTATGCATTGAACTCGACATCATACAAACTGCATTTGTATTTCAATTCCAAATTGAATACATGTTAGTTGTTGCATTTCACATGCCATGTTTAGAATAGCCGAGCCTGCTATAGTTTGCATCTTTGCATGTGTTGCATTAGGCAATTCTGTATACTTAGGATCCATGCATGGATTTCTAATCGGCTTTTGTTTTGGCTTGGAGTACTAGGTAAGTTTTATGCTTTAGCATCCTTGCATGCGTGTGAGTGTTGCCATGAATAGCATGCTTACTATGAGGCTATGTGCTTATGTGATATAACTGCCTTGAATGCCTGTGGGTGGAGGTTGAGTTACTTGAATTGGGACAATTCATCAAATGCTTGTTTTAAGCCCACTAGATAGTGGCAAAATCATATTTTCTAAGCCCACCCGAGGGTGGCAAATCCACGTCTTAGCCTACCTGTGGGTAGCACCATCAAACCATTTTCAAGGACAAACATGAAGTGTTTTTGTTCCAATTCAGGCGGCTCAGTCTATACTTGTATGCTGTGCGCATCACATAGTAACCTAGGCTAATAACCGGAATAAGAACTCACAATGTTTTCAAAATCAGATATCATGGTTAGTAGAGGCCGGTCTTTGGCCAGCGGCGAATGCTCCTGTTGACCTTCCCCAATCGTACCCAAGTTCCCGAGCCGAGGCAACTTTGGTGATGACGGACACGTGGCCTTTGGCACCGAGTCAGGGTTTCCTAAGTTTCCCATTAAAAAAATATTTAGGTGGCGACTCTGTATCTGGCGAAGCAGTCCATGTTTGGCACTTCTTTCAAAAATCTGTTTTCAAAAACGATTTGCCGGATTTGGACTCTTCGGTTCAAGATTGAGAACCGTGACATTTGAGTCCTTCGAACTGTAGTAGACCCAATATCGAACGGAATGCGGGGACTCGCCTCCTTCCCGGGATGCGTTTGGGGACGTCTACAGTTTCTGGCGACTCCGCTGGGGATTTAGAGAACTTGACTCGAACTCGTGATATCTGGTTTTGACCACACTTGTGTGTTTCTTTGCATTGCATTTGCATTGGTGCGCCTAGGACACCGTGTTTGCCATATGCCATTCCCGAACGATTTGCCGGAGGCTTGTCTTGTCAAGTCATGTCCGTAAAATTTGATCGGCTCTGAGCTCTGCGACATGGGAACACAAACCCCGGTTTCTTAGGGGCACCCTGACCATTCGACCTAGTGCATATTCGGATCCATAGTGACCATTCCAAACTAGGACGGGTTGCTTACCCGTTTATAAATTTGAAACGGCTGCGTGCATAGTGAAACCCTAGCTCGACAAAATAGGGCAGAAACCCTACCCCAACATAGGGGTGTTTCGGCTCTCACTTATCTCGCTATGTGCTTGTTAGAGTGTGCCTCTGAGGAATGCATGTATCGATTGAGTTTGGCATCGAACTGCGGGCACGATCGATATCGAGAATCGGTTGTCTATGAATATCTGATTGATTTTGGGTTTTGAGAAACGATGTCTGAGGGCGATGACGATGATTGAGGCGATGTATTTTTGACTTATCAGCTGCGTGTTGTATGCATTGTGTGTTGTGTGTATTTAATTTAATTTGTTGTCTTGCCCGTTTTACAGTTATTTATTTTCTTTTCGCTTTATTATCTTTTTGCTAGGGCGATTTGTATACGATTGCTTCGAACCAATAGATACCCCGAGCACTTTGGACACGAGGTCGCCGACTCAATCGATCAGGGATCTCGTTGTGACATCCGGTGTTCCACTCTCTACCCCGATTATCCGGCGAGCGAGAGACGCGGCGTGTCGGAGCGAGGATTCTGAGACGGAATTTGCTGACGATAAACAATCGGTGAGATTTACGTATGCCGTGAGAGGTACATTTACCGCCATTCGGATGGAAACGGCAATGAATATATCGAGGATGGGCGATAATCGCCCGGATGCATGAGAGCATAGGCGATGCAAAGGCGATGCCACCCGCTAAGCAAAATTTTCCAAACAACAAGCCTGATCATGGCCCAGCAGCCGGTGATTACTAAATAACAATGAGCGCGTCTGCTTCACATCAGGCTCCTCTTCCACCAGCGGCTCCGCTACCTGAGCAGGCGTCCACTGGTCAGAACACCCCGCCAAATCCTCAGAATGTCCTCCCAAATACTCAGAATACCTTACCCGATGTCCGGAATACTCAAGAGGACATAGGTCTTCTATGAGGCAGCTCGCCCCACTTCGCAGCTTGTCCAAGAATCTCACAACTAACCACCCGGAGGGGGGGGGGACTCGCACTCCCTTTCCCCGGGATGCGTTCGTGGACGTCTACACATTCTTGCAACTCATTTACGAAAAAGTGTTACTGTCATAAAAATATTTGTGACAGAAAATAATTAAATTTTCTCAACTAATGCAAGAGATACACCCTTGTACGGGAATGAAATAAACCTTCTCGTATAATCATGTTGATCAAGTCTGCGTTCCTCCTTACGTCGTCGTTTTATCACCTGAAAACACAAACGTGAGCTAGTCGGCGGGTGTGTGCCGGAAACCTCTCCGATGCCTAAGTCAGTAAGCTTGACAAATAGACAAAAGCTCTGTATATTCAGAAAACAAAGTTGTGTTACCTCTCCATAGGTGATGTTTGTGAACTTTTATAGGTTTCGTGTGGCATAATCCTAGTAGGACTTCTACTCCTCCATGCAGAGTCCTCCTAGGATTCATAATCCTGAAGGATAATGCTTATCCTTTAACACCCCCCTCACTGTTTAAACCAAGTGAGATGGTTTTACTATGACCGAACTAGCAATAGACCGAAATAAACATGGTCATGCTGAGCCGTAAAGTAGACCGAACTAACTTTAGTTCGGTTATGCCCTTTGCTCCTTTAATCCTTGGCTCTTCCTGTTCAAACCGTGCTAGCTATGGTGTTGCTTGGACCGTGCCAACATCTAGCTAGGTTCGACCGAACTAGCCGTGCTTATGTCTTGACCGGTCTAAGCTCCTGAGTATGGCAACTTGTCGACCGAACTAACCTTTATGTTCTCTACGACTGAGATAACCGAGCTAACTCAATGGCCCTTTTTACTCGGTAACCGTCGTCTTTGTGGCCCATACCGCCCATTATTGATTCGCCCAATTTGCATATAAATTACCCTCTCAATTGCCCCTTAATTCCATCTGTATAGCATGATAGGGATTACTTTTCTACCAGCCTAACTAACAACCGAGCTAAAAAACCTTTCAAAGCCTTTCCAGTCGAGCAAAAAAATCCTTTTAGCCTTTCCAGCCGAGCTAAAAAAACCCTTTTAGTCTTTCCGGCCGAACTAACCTACACCGAGCTATACCTGTCCGGTCAAAACGTCCCTTCAGTCACAGAAATTGAATCGCTTCCCATTCTAGTGACACGTGACAGATTCTGATTGGCCCTTCGCAGCTGTTACGCCGCCCTCGTACTTCGAAAAATTTGAACAGTTCCCGCCTCCAATTCTTTCACAAAAACAAAAAACCCTTCATTCCTTTGGATCCACTACTGCTATTCAACTCCTTTCTCTCTCTGAACCTCCATTGTTCTTACATTCGCTCTTCATCCTTGCAGTCTTTGAAGCTTCCTGTGTTCGTGCTTTTTATTGTTACTGTTGCTCCTACCCACAGTTTCTTCTTCTTCATCTGGTAAGCATCACAACTCTGTTTCTCTTTTCTCATTTTCTGCTTTCGTTTAATCCATAGTGTACTATTTTGTGTTTTTACAAAACACTGTTTTTGCTCTTTCTGGGAAAAACCCCATGAACTTCATGAAGTAGCCTGTAGAACACTGTTTGATCCATAAACATATCCAACCGAACTAGGATACTGTTTATGGTAGGTATAAGTCTAGTCAATTTGTAACCGAACTAACACTTCATGCTCACACCAGTAATTTTAATAAGGCACCACCTTTTGATTTACTTAGCTGAGATAAACGAACCGAACTAAGTCTGAACTTAGTATACTGGAAACCTTAGCCTTCGACCGAGCTAGCTCTTTGGGGCTAAGTCAGCTTTCTTAGTTTGAAACCGAGCTAATAAAGCTGCCCCTAGAGGCTCGATCGAGGTAACAAAACCCGCAGTTCAAACCGAGATAACCAACCCCATACACAAACCGAGCTATCGAACCCCTTGCTCAAACTGAGCTAACCAACCCCATTCTTTTTTCTTTGTTTTGATATTGTAGCACGGTCAATGATCTGTGCTTAACACCTTTTGTTTTCCACTTTGCAGACTTAGGTTGCCCAGGCATTCCTCTGCGCGCTCAATCGAGCTACTGAGCACAATTTTTTTGACCGAAACTAATTTATTTTTAACTTATAAAGTAAATGGGGAAGTATAGATTTTGGTAACACACAGCGGTCTATTGAATTCATAAAGATTACAATATACCTGACGACGTCCAACTGATTTTAGCCGAACAAAATACCATACCTTGGGAAAATGAGCGCTATGTACCTTTCACCCTCCTATCAATAATAGAGACTGGACTAAGATTTCCCGTTCAACCCTTGATTTGTGAATTCCTAAGACAAACCAGAATATGCCTAACTCAGCTTTCCACAAATTCTTACCGTATAATAATGGGAATAGCCGAACTAAACCGCCGAGCCAGTCTTAACCTCGGTCTAGCTGAAATATTCCACCAATACTCCATTGGCTCCAAAGATGACGGCTGGGTCTACTACCTTAGGATACGCCGTTGTAGAGAAAAAATAATAAAAGATACGCCGGATAAAGACTTAAACGATGATGATTTTTTCTGGGCTTCTGGGAATTTGAAGATCATCAAGCCCAGATTCCTGGCTGAAGTATAAACTGGAACAAAGGAATCCCTGGTATAACTTACTTCGGTTTCCTTTTATTCTTTTCTGTTACCTCGGCTTCCAATTCTAAACCGATCTAACAGTTTGTCTTCTTTTGCAGATTCAGCCCATCTTTACTCATTATATAGTCACCCCAACCTAGGCGTACTTCGCGCCGCACTACGATACCCAGAGAGAAGTTGGGCCAAGCTTTTAAATTTTGAGCCGACATATAGATACAGCGGCCGCCTGAAAACAAGAGTAACTGACTTTCTTCTTGAGGACGCCCCAGAACCGGACCCAACCTTGCCCCAGATTAACCTAGTCCCCCTTACAGCCGAACAAGAAATGGCCAAGAGAAACAGAGTCAGGGCCCTTTTGACCAAAACCAACAGACCCGAAGTAGCACCACCACCCTAAACGCAACAGACCGTCGTGGCCCTTCCTTCTCAACAACCTTCTTCATCACGCCCATCCAAGCGGGCCTGGACTACCCCAACCGAGCAGCGTCTAGTGGATGAAAACGAAACCACCCTTCCACCGAGCCACCCACCGAGTCCACAGCCTGATCCATCTGACCGAGCTACCACCAGGTGGGCACCCAAGCTTAGGTTTCAGAACCGAGATATTCAGGAGACCGATTCGGTGGTTGCTGAGAAGGATCACTTGATGGCATTCAACCTTGCCAAGAGTGTTTGCCTTCCAGCAGACATGGAACACCACCAGAATCTAACCGAGCTAAGGGCCATCTGATCGGCCACCAAATCCATGATCCTGGTAAGATGCCCCTCTTGTCTCTCAATTTTTGCAAACTTTCAGTTCGGTTTTGACTTTGATTTCTTTTCATTCATTTCAGTCTCTCCAAAAGAGCCAAGTTGCCCATCAAAAGGTGCTGGAGCTCAGGAAAATAGCGAGGCAGGCCATGGCAGAAGCTGAAGCCAAGACCGCCGAATTAAAAGAATCCTAACAAAAGACAGCCGAGCTAGAGGCCGAGGTAGCTCGTCTAACCGGACTAGTTACTTCGGCTGAAGCCAACAATCAGAAGGCGTTGGCCGTGATGAAAGATAAGTACCTTCATGAGCTAGTCAAGCTCGAAGGGAAAAAAGACGCTGAGATCGCCGAGCTAAAGGAGAAGGCGAATGGTGCCAACGCTGAAGGTTTCAAGGAGGCGGAGGCCCTCTACATTCCACAATGTGAGGCCGCCAAGGACTTGTTCTTCAAGTGTGGCTGGCGAGGTGCTGTGGAACAGCTCGGTTGTGACTCTGGCACCGAGGTTTACAATGCTCCACAGTATTTCATTCCGGCCTCACTGGTGGAATATGCTGCCGATCTCCAGAAGCAATTTCTTGAGGCGTCTGACGACGATAAAGAAAATGAACAATCTGAAACTCCGGTTGTCAATGGGCAAACAGATGATCAATCAGCTTGGTTAGAGCTAACGATTGAAGACTTGACAACCGAGACCATGCTTCCAATAGAGACCGAGCTTCAAACCGAGACTGCTCTAACCTCTGACACCGGTGTCCGTGTTGATGTTGACGCTGATCTGGAGGATTTTTTCAGTTGATTCTGTAATTTACTTTTTTTTTCTTTTATTTTGGACTTGTAACCGGGATACGGCCCCTCCTTTGTACTTTGCTCTTTGATCAATGAAAATCATCTTCTCTTGCTCCAACTGTTATTCCGGTTTGATTGTTTATGCTTGTATTTGTAATGATTTTTTCATGATCTTTTTGCTTTAACTGTTAACTCGGTCTAAATACTTTATTCCAGTTCTAGCTTATCAATCTGCCTAGGACTACTCAGCCAACCACTCTTTAGCCGATATAATAACGTCGGCTGAAGAGTATAGAGAACTTAATCCGACAAACCACGTTTTCAGCCCATACTCTTACTTCGGCTAAAGACGAACAAAAGTTGGTTTAATCCAGCCAACCACTCTTCAGCCATACCCTTACTTCGGCTGAAGAGTAACAAAAGTTGGTTTAATCCAGCCAGCCACTCTTCAGCCATTCCCTTACTTCGGCTGAAGAGTAACAAAAGTTGGTTTAATCCAGCCAACCACTCTTTAGCCATACCCTTACTTCGGCTGAAGAGTAACAAAAGTTGGTTTAATCCAGCCAACCACTCTTCAGCCATACCCTTACTTCGGCTGAAGAGTAACAAAAGTTGGTTTAATCCAGCCAACCTCTAAGTTAGTTTTTCCAGCCAACCTAGAAAAATGTTTGGGTATTCTGACCAAACGTCCTGCAGCCTGGATCTTTATCCTGGGCTTAGGAGGGGTATTGGTTTAATCCAGCCAATCTCTAAGTTAGTTTTTCTAGCCAACTTAGAATAAAATGTTTGGTTATTGCGACCAAACGTCCTGCGGCCTGGATCTTGATCCTGGGCTTAGGAGGGGTGTTGGTTTAATCCAGCCAACCTCTAAGTTAGTTTTTCCAGCCAACTTAGAATAAAATATTCAGTTATGCCCCTAATTCACTAATTTACTAAAACAAACTGCTACGGAGAAAAATGTTTATTCTTAAAAGATAACTATTTGTTTTATTGAGAAAGGGAAAAAATTACACATACTTAAAAAAGAAAAAAGCTAAAAATAAAATAACTTGAGATTGGCAGTATTCCATGGCCTGGGAATTGTCTTGCCGTCCTCATCTTCTAAGTGGTATGCCCCTTTGTCTGCTAATCCAACCACTTTGTAAGGTCCTTCCTAATTAGGCCCTAACTTTCCATCTCCGGGCACCAAGGTATTTTCCATCACTTTGCGCAGTACCCAATCTCCAACCTTGAATTGCCTTGGATGAACTGTCTTGTTGTATTTCCTGGATAACTCTTGTTGGTACGAGGCAATGTGAACCAGTGCTCTTTCTCTTCTTTCGTCTGCAAGGTCGAGCTCCAATGTTATGGCTTCGTCATTCAAGTCTAGATCAAAATTCTCGCTTCGAATTGTGGGGAGGCCAACTTCCAGTGGGATTACAACTTCCATGCCGTAAGCTAAGGAGAATGGTGTTTCTCCTGTTGATCGTCGGGGCGTGGTGCGGTAAGCCCATAAAACATGAGGGAGCTTTTCTACCCACTTGCCTTTTGCTCTTTCTAACCTTTTCTTTAATCCATCCAAGACTACCTTGTTTGTTGCTTCTGCCTGTCCATTTGCTTGGGGATATGCCGATGTAGAATTGTAGAACTCTATCTTGTATTCTTCACAAAAGCCTCTAAAGATTCTGCCGTCGAACTGAGTGCCGTTGTCTGATATCAGTGCCTTTGGTATGCCAAATCGAGTGATGATATTCTGCCAGACAAACTTTTTCACATCTTTTTCCTTGATTGACGCCAAGGCTTCTGCTTCCACCCATTTTGTGAAGTAGTCGGTTGCTTCAAGGAAGAACTTTCTGTTCCTTGGTGCTATTGGAAGTGGTCCTACTATGTCCAATCCCCACATTGCGAAGGGCCATGGGCTAGTTAGAAGTAGGAGTTCTCTGGCAGGTTGGTGTATTTGGTGTGCGAATTTTTGACACTTTTCGCACTTTTTGACATACTTTTCTCGAAGTCCGCTTTGCATGTATGGCCACCAATATCCTTGCGAAATTGCTCTGTATGCTAGTGATCTTCCTCCTTGATGGCTGCCGCATACACCCTCATGTATTTCGAATAAGAATGCTTCCACTTTGCTAGGATGAACACACTTTAGGTAGGATCCTGAGAACGACTTTTTGTATAATGCTAAGGATGGGGAGAGCCAAAATCACTGCGACTTCGATCTTATTCTGTTGGCCTCTTTCTTCTCTTCTGGTAGGATGCCGTCTTTTAAGAACAGGATGATGAGATCCATCCAAGAAGGGCCTAGCTCTGCGCAACATACCTCTTCTGCTTCGGGGTCTTCAATGCTTGGTCTAGGTAGGTAGTTGATCAGCAATGGATGAGGGATGGAAGTATCTGTCATTGAGGCAAAGCCTGCTAGCTCGTCTACTCTGCTGTTCTCCTCCATGCCGATTTGTTCTATCCTGACTACTTCAAAATTCTTGATCTCTGTTCTGACTAACTCTTGGTACTTGGCCATCCTGTCATCCTTTGCTTTGTAGTCGCCAGATATTTGGTTTGCCACCAGCTGTGAGTCGCTATAAACCATTAGCTCGGTGGCCTTCATGTAGAATGCTGACTTGAGACCTGCAAGAAGTGCTTCATACTCCGCTTCGTTGTTTGATGCTGGGAAGCCAAGGTTGATTGCCTGTTCCACTACTAGGCCATCTGGAGAGATGAGGACTATGCCTAGTCCTGCTCCATGCCGGTTGGATGCTCCATCCACGAAGAGCTTCCACATCTCTCCAACGAACAACTTCCAGCAAGTGGAGGGATCAGATGATGCCTTGGGATCTCCCTGGTCGCTGGTGTCTTCTTCAAGGTTCATCCTTGCTGTCTGCCCCTTGTTATCTGGTTGTTCCAAGTCTTTATTTCTTGGTGAGTCTTGACTTGGTGTAGCTTGGTCTGCCTCTTCCTTCCCTGCTTCGTTTTGGTCTGCCTTGGCGTTTGGCTGAGTATCCTGTACTAGGGGTTGCGCTATTCCGGCGTTAACTTCCATCCCTAGTTCCGTTATTTCAGTTAGGTCGACTGGGCAGATGTGATGACTTCCTAGTATGAATTCTGCGACAAAATCTGCCAATGCTTGAGCTTTTATTGCGGTCCTGGGTTGGAACTTGATGTCGTATTGCCCCAACTCTACTGCCTACTTCAGAATTCGCCCAGAAAAGTTCGCCCTTTCAAACAAAGCTTTTAATGGAAAGGCTGTGAGGACAACTATGGAGTGGGTGTGAAAGTAGTGTGACAGCTTCCTTGAGGCCATCATTAAGGCCAATGCCAGTTTTTCCAGTGGCAAGTACCTTGTTTCGGCGCCCAGTAATGTCTTGCTGATGTAATAGATGGGTAGGCGTTGGATTCCTTCTACACGGACCAACACTGCGCTAATTGCGTGCTGGGAGACTGCCAGGTATAGGAAGAGTTCTTCTCCAGGTACTGGGGTGACAAGTAGTGGTGGAGAAGACATGTATTCTTTTAAGCTTTCTAGGGCATGGTCGCATTCTTCGTCCCACTCAAACTTGGCCTTTAAAGCGTGGAAGAATGGTCGTAATCTGTCTGACGACCTGCTTATGAACCGATTGAGCGCTGCTGCCATACCGGTGAGATGCTACACTTCTTTTACTGAGTTTGGTCTCTCCAACTCCTGGATTGCTTTGATCTGGAAGGGGTCTGCCTTGATGCCTCGGTTGGTCACCAGGAAGCCTAGGAATTTGCCAGATCCTACTCCAAACGCACACTTAGATGCATTGAGGCGCAGCTTGTGCTTCTTCAGGATCTCAAACATATCACCTAGGTCCTTGAGATGGTCGTTCTCGTCCTTGCTCTTGACCACCATGTCGTCGATGTATGCCTCCATTGTTCTGCCTAACAATGGTTCAAACATCTTGGTGACCATCCGTTGGAATGTCGCCCCTACGTTCTTTAGGCCAAAGGGCATGACCTTATAACAGTACAATCCTCTTGGAGTTGTAAAGGATGTGACCTCCTGGTCTGGTTCATGCATGGCGATTTGGTGGTAGCCTCTGTATGCATCCAAAAAGCTAAGTCGGTTGTGCCCCGCCGTTAGGTCTACCAGTTGATCTATCCGTGGTAGAGGAAAGTTGTCTTTTGGGCACGTTTTGTTGACTGTTTTGTAGTCGACACAGACATGCCACTTGCCATTCTTCTTTAGCACTACGACTGTGTTGGAGATCCATCTTGGGTAGTGCACTTCTCTAATTGCTCCTGCCTCCAGCAGGTTTCCTACTTCTTCCGCCACTATCTTGGCATAGTGGAGTGCCAATCTACGTGTGCGTTGAATGATTGGTCTGGCGGATGGGTGGACATTGAGTTGGTGACAGATGAAGTTGGGATCGATGCCTGGCATGTTGTATGGTGTCCAGGCGAACACTTCGATATTAGAGGTCAAAAATTCCAATACCTCTAATCTCTCAGTGCTGGACAACGACGAGCCGAGCAAAAAGAACTTATCCGGGTTCTTTTCATCTATTCTTACTTCTACCAAGTCTTCCACCGCTTTCTGATTAGCTGCTTTGCCGACATCTGCGAATAGTTCATTGCTCTCAGGTTCTTCCACCGAATGAACGTATCCCTTGGCAGCGCGGTTGCCATTCACCGTGACAAAGTATTGCTTCGACATGATCTGATCTCCATAGACTTCTTCAATTGCCTCGATGTCGTTGGGGAACCGCATTACTTGGTGGTAGGATGACACCACCGATCGCATAGCATGCAGCTACGTTCTGCCCAAGATGATGTTGTAAGTGGAGGGGACCTTCAATACCTAGAACTCCACTTGTTTCGTCACGCTTCCTGCTCTGACTGGAAGAATTATCTTGCCGACGGGCCATTTTGGCATGGAGTTGAATCCAATTAGGGAAGATACGGCAGGCGCCAAGTCTTTGTCTTGTAGCTTCAATTGTTTAAATGTTTCGTAGTACATTATTTCACATGAACTACCTTGGTCAATCAGAATCCGCTTGACGTCAAAATCCTTGACTCGGAGGGTGACGACCAGGGCATCATTGTGAGGGCAATATATCCTCGCCAAGTCTTTATCTGAGAAAGACATGACGTTCGTGGCCTCTGTCTTCCCTTTCTTGGAGATAGGTTGGGCACTTAGTACCTCTCTTAAGTGCTCAAATTTTTGATTGAACCTCCGAGCTCATACACGCCAGTTCAGAGACCCCATGTATCACATTGATCACGCCTTGAGGTGGGGCGTCGATTGGCATTCCGTTGGGGTTATTATGGTCCTGGGGGGCTGGTTGCGCCCCTCCTTCAATGTACTTATCCAAGTGACCTGCTGCAACCAATTCCTCCAGGTGCTGTCTTAATGGCGTACAATTTTCAGTGCGGTGTCCCTTTTCTTTATAGAAGGTGCACCGCGACCTCTCGTCGTAGTCCTTCTGGGCCTCCCCTAGCTTGGCAGGCCATCTGACGAAAGGCTCGTCTCTTATTTCACTTAGAATTCAGTAGATCAGTTTCTTGAAGACCGTGGTTATGGCAGTGCGGACTCTGAACCATCTTTTATCCTGGTCCTCTCCGTTGTCTCGCCTGCCACGTCCGTTTCTGTTCGGATGATCTGCCGTATTGACTTTTGTTGAGGCCTTCTTTTCTGGTACTGTGGTCGTGCCAGATTTTGCTTTGGTACATGCGCCATCCTCCTCCACCCTGATGTGCTGATGCACTCTTTCCATCAGGGCTTCCATGGTGAGGGGCGGTGTCATGGTGATTGAGTCCCTTAGTCTGTTCCCGACTGGAAGGCCTCTTTTTTACTGTGCAATGGCGAGATTGGTGGGGCAGTCCCCAATTTGATTGAAGGTCTCCCAGTAGCGACTATTATAGGATTTTAGGGTCTCCTTGTCGCCCATGTCGATGGAGAGCAGCTGGTCGATCTCCACCGGGGTTTTAGTGTTCGTTTGGAACCTTGTCACAAACGCCTCTGCCAATTGCGCCCAAGAGGCTATGCTGCCTTCTGGAAGTTTCTCGAACCAAGTCAGGCCTAGGTCGCCAAGGCTAGATGGGAAGAGGATGCACATCAAGGCCTCGTTTCGCTGGTATACAGCCATGACCTAGTGAAAGTGGCTCAAGTGTGAGTAGGGGTCCGTCTTCTCTTCATACGTAGTAAACTTGGGCTGAAGGAAGCCTGATGGTAGGTGTGCGTTCTCTATTGCCGGAACGAACGGTGAGGTCTGCAGCCTTGCCAATGCCTTGTCCGTTGGTTCGTAGGCAGGGCGTGGTATTGACATTCCAACCTCGACGCTTCTGTGCGTCAGAGGAGCCAACCGTTGTAAGGCAGAAACTCTATGCGGATCGCATGCCTTGGCGTCCTCCTTCCATCGTGCCTTCTCTTCTAGCACGGTTCGTAGGTCGGACGATCTGGGCAACTCTGTCTGTCTGGATCTCTTTTGGTGCGTATGTGAGGGCCAATACGTGCTTCTCTCGGTGTATGACCTCTCATATCTCGTCCTCTCAGACCTGAAGTGACGAGTTCTGGAAGATCTAGATTGCGTATCGCCTGTTCTGGTGTGGTATTCCTACTACGACCTTCCGAGTGGTGAGAGGGCATCTTGTTTGTATGCCCCTCTCCTGTCGCCACTCCTTTTCCCTTTACCTGGCGCTTTAGAGTTTCCATGTCCACAGCCATCCGACGTATCAACTCGTCTTGTTCTTTGACGCGATCCTCTAATGTTTGAGGATCAATCCTCCGCCTTTGTCTTTTTCGACTCTAAGAACGAGAGTGACGAGGGCTGTTAGTCCGCCTTCTTCCTCTTGTATCCCTCATGGGATTCTGTCTTTGTGGCTCTAAATCCCCCATAGGAGGGATAAGAGGTAGACCCTCGTGCCTTGCACCTCCCTTTGGTGTTTGTCCGTCAATGGCGAATTGTGGCAAATCTTCGTTGTGCGCCATTGATTCTAAAGAAGAAAAGCTTGATCAAGAGGTTTTGTTCTTGTCTGAATTCCCACAGACAGCGCTAATTGTACGGGAATGAAATAAACCTTCTCGTATAATCTTGTTGATCAAGTCTGCGTTCCTCCTTACATCGTCATTTTATCACCTGAAAACACAAACATGAGCTAGCCGGCAGGTGTGTGTTGGAAACCTCTCCGATGCCTAAGTCAGTAAGCTTGACAAATAGACAAAAGCTCTGTGTATTCAGAAAACAAAGTTGTGTTACCTCTCTATAGGTGATGTTTGTGAACTTTTATAGGTTTCGTGTGGCATAATCCTAGTAGGACTTTTACTCCTCCATGCAGAGTTCTCCTAGGATTCATATTCCTGAAGGATAATGCTTATCATTCAACACCCCCCTCACTGCTTAAACCAAGTGAGATGGTTTTACCATGACCGAACTAGCAACAGACCAAAATAAACATGGTCATGCTGAGTGGTAGAGTAGACTGAACTAACTTTAGTTCGGTTCTGCCCTTTGCTCCTTTAATCCTTGGCTCTTCCTGTTCAAACCGTGCTAGCTATGGTGTTGCTTGGACCGTGCCAACATCTAGCTAGGTTCGACCGAACTAGCCGTGCTTATGTCCTGGCTGGTCTAAGCTCCTGAGTATGGCAACTTGTCGACCGAACTAACCTTTATGTTCTCTACGACCGAGATAACCGAGCTAACTCAATGGCCCTTTTTACTCAGCGCTTCGTACTGTGGCCCATACCGGCCCATTGTGCAGTTCGGCCCAATTTGCATATAAATTACCCTCTCAACCCCCATAATAATAAAATGGTTTATGGTTTAATAAATTCTACTACGCAAGTAAAATAATTATTAACGACATCTCATGTCACATAAAAAATAAATTAATAATCAACATAAAAGATTTCTTAAATTTACTTCCCAATTAAATGAAACGATATAACTACATACATCTTCATGTTTAAATTTCTCTGGTGTTTAAACACCCATTCAAAATTGATTAGAAATATTCAAATTAATCTGCTTATGTACAAAGTCAACATATTAATTTATCATTCCAAATCACATGAATTTTTTTTTTTTTTTTTTTTTTTAAGAAATAACTCGAGTTGATATCAATACATGCATATCAAACGCATCAAATAATGAATTAACAAAATAAATTAATCATGCATGATCTCATAACTTGCATCATGAAATAAAAAGATTCTCAACCCATAAATAAAATTCAAAGCGTTTTGAATTTTTAAAACCCCAAAAATGACAAAACATACATTCATTTAATCAGTTTGATTTGTACATAAATAAACTAATTATATACACATTAAAATGTTCTTGTGAATATATATATATATATATATTTTTTCCGACTCATGATGAACTATGATAAAGTCAAAAGAACTAACACATTTTCACAAATTAAGTGGCCTTCCAAACGAAATCGTAAGTTATGTACAAAATTTACAGATTGTGACCGAGACACAAAATTAAATGATAGATTAACAAAATTAATTTTCTAGTTACTAAAACCAGAAAATAAATTATAACACAAAATAAATTTTTTTTTCCTTGTTTCTAAAACTAGAAAATAATATAATTTTATTTTTCTTGTTACTAAAACTAGAAAATAAAATTCCACAAAAATATCTGATTACCAAAATCAGAAAATCACACCACAAATTAATTTTCTAGTTACCAAAACCAGAAAATAAATTAAAACACAAAATAATTTTCTATTTACCAAAACCAGAAAATAAATGATAACACAAAATAATTTTATTTTCCTTGTTACTAAAACTAGAAAAATAAAATACCAAAATAATTTTCTGTAACACCAAATAATATTCTGCAATCGTTAATGACACCAGTATATTACTACTAGTTGTCAAAGAAAATAGACAGTATATTACTACTATCTGTCAAATAGTTTATAAATACTATTTGTATTTTTCAACTAGAATATTACATTGAAAACAAAGAAAATTAAATACAATGAAGACGCCAAAAATATTCTGTCTTAAGATTGTTGGACAATCTTCACAGTATTTAAATATATTAAATTCTGTTGTGTACTAAATAACAATAAGAATATAAAGGAATAAAGGAAATGAGAGAATTTGTTTGATTACAAAAATCAAACTAGAAATAAATAAATAAATAAAAACAAATTTTATTTTGTTACAAAAAATAAAATTAAAATCTGATTTAAATAAACAAATGAAACAGAAAATAAATTAAACAACTTACTTGATTAATTGTTCGAATAATAATTCTGATCAAGTCCAGTGTTTGACACTGTGTCCTCAAGACAGATTCATCATCTCCACGGTGCTTTTAGAATATGGACGTCTATCTCCCAGGATGAAATGATCAACTACAAACAATAGTATCACTACAAATTGTTTGCCTAACGAACACACTAAGTGTTTATACTCTCTCACAGAAGAAAATAATGCAGCAATATGAAGAAAACGTTTGCAGAATTATGAAGGACGAAAATTAGAGTTACAAAATCCAAATGAGGGCTGTCATATTTATTAGATGGATTGGTGGCTGCAGATTTTTGAATTAAACAGATGTAAGCCTATTTGAACAGGTATGAAACCTGTTTGGTTTTGAATTTAAACAGATTTGAATCTGTTGGGCTCACAATTCAAACAGATAACAAAAACGGGAATGGCCATGTTTGGATGTACAGTAAAAAACCGGACTAGTTTATTTCCAGATTAATTTGAATTATGAATTTTATTTTACCAAAAAATAAAATTAAATCCAAAAATTTTATGACCCCAAAAGATAGGTATTAGGCTGAAAAGGCCTAACCCAACCACCCACCACACACCCATGCCCAAGCCCAGCCCGCCCGACCGAACGGGCGGCGGTGGTGCGCGCGCCTGTGTGGTGATTTTTGGGTCTAATGGGTCTAACCCATTTTACCCATAACCTTCCTCTCTAAAACACTTGGGTACCCCTTGGGGCACATCCCAAGTTCCAAACCCATGCCTTATAAACCCATTCAAAACTTCCCACCAAATCAATGTGGGACAAGCCATTTTCAACTTTAAGGAATTTCCACCAAAACTCCATTTCTATAGAGTATACTTTGGCTTCAATTTCCCATTCACTCGATAATGGTTTTGAGCAACCAAATATACCACGTGAAACACAATGCGGCATAGAACGCGTTACCACTTTGACCCGCGAAAATCGACGCTCAGGTCCCACCTAAATATTAGACCAAAGTTATGAAAAAATCTGTTTTAAACCCAGATTTTCCAAACTATTTCCAACACTCTTATATATTTTATTTTCAAAATAACTAACATTTATTTATTTACCAATTTAATATATAAATGAGTTAAGTGATTCATATTTAGGCATAAGAGTAAGACAATTCTCTAATAATTAGGTCGTGGCCAAGTTGAGATAAATGTTGAGTGAATTGAATTATGTCACTTTGAGTGTCTAACACAACTATAAATCTTCAATAAATATAAAATTTTATCAAATTTTTTATTTTTTTTAATAACTGTGCATAAACATGTACATATTTATTATTTTATTATAAAAAATACTAATATATATTTATTCATCAATTTTATAAATAAATGAGTTAAGTGGTTCATGTTTAGTCATAGACTAAGATAATTAGTCATGGCCAAGTTGAGATAAATGTTGAATCAATTAGATTACGTCGCTTTTAGTGTCTAATACAATTATAAATCCTTAATCAAACTCTTATTTGTTTCATTAAAAAAAATACTAATAGATAATTATTCATCAAATTAATAAATAAATGAGTTAAGTGGTTCATGCTTAGGCACAAACTAAGACAATTCTCTAATAATTAGGTCATGACCAAGTTGAAATAAATATTGAGTCAATTAAATTATGTCACTTGTGGTGTCTAGCACAATTATAAATCTTCAATAATTTTAACTATAAATATAAAATTTTATTAAAGTTTAATTTATTTATTTTTTTAACAACTATGCATAAATATGTGCAAGTTTATTATTTTATTATAAAAAATACTAACATGTATTTATGTACCAATTTAATAAACAAATGAATTAAATGGTTCATATTTAGGTATAGAGTAAGACAATTATCTAATGATTAGATCATGGTCAAGTTAAAATAAATGTCGAGTCAAATTAAATCGTGTCACTATTAGAGTCTAGCATAACTATAAATCCTTAACCCAACTCTTACATATTTTATTATAAAAGAATACTAACATATATTATTCATCAATTTAATAAATAAATGAGTTAAGTGGTTCATACTTAGGTATAGACTAAGACCATTCTCTAATAATTAGATTATGGCCAAGTTGAGATAAATGTTGAATCAATTAAATTATTTCACTTTTAGTGTCTACTACAGCTATAAATCCGCAATAATTTTAAATATAAATATAAAATTTTATCAAAGTTTTAATTTTTTTAATAACTATGCATAAACATGTACAAATTTATTATTTTATTATAAAAAATAGTAATATATATGTATTCACTAATTTAATAAATAAATGAGTTATGTGGTTCATATTTAGGCTTAGATTAAAACAATTCTCTAATTATTAGGTCATGACCAAGTTAAGATAAATGTTGAGTCAATTAGATTATGTGAGTTTTAGTGTCTAGCATAACTATAAATCTTCAATCAAACTCTTATATATTTTATTATAAAAAATACTAATATATTTATTCACTAATTTAATAAATAAATGAGTTATGTGGTTCATATTTAGGCATAATCTAAGACAATTCTCTAATAATTAGATCATGGCCAAGTTGAGATAAATGTTGAGTCAATTAAATTATGTTACTTTTAGTGTCTGGCACAATTATAAATTCTTAATAATTCTAAATATAAATATAAAATTTTATCAAAGTTTTAATTTTTTTTATAATAACTATGCATAAATATGTACATATTTATTATTTTATTATAAAAAATACTAACATATATTTATGTATCAATTTAATAAATAAATGAATTAAATGGCTCATGTTTAGGTATAGAGTAAGACAATTATCTAATGATTAGATCATGGCCAAGTTAAGATAAATGTTGAGTCAATTAGATTGTGCCATTATTAGAATCTAGCATAACTATAAATCCTTAAGCCAACTCTCACATATTTTATTATAAAAGAATACTAACATATATTTATTCATCAATTCAATAAATAAGTGAGTTAAGTTATTCATATTTAGGTATAGACTAAGACAATTCTATAATAATTAGATCATAGCCAAGTTTTTTCTTTTTTGGGTAAGTAATCATAGCCAAGTTGAAATAAATGTTGAGTCAATTAAATTATGTCACTTTTTGTGTCTACTACAACTATAAATCCTCAATAATTTTAAATATAAATATAAAATTTTATCAAAATTTTAACTTTTTTTAATAACTATGCATAAACATGTACATATTTATTATTTTATTATGAAAAAATTGTAATATATATTTATTCCTCAATTTAATAAATAAATGAGTTAAGTGGTTCATATTTGGCATAGATTAAGACAATTCTCTAATTATTAGGTCATTGCCAAATTGAGATAAATGTTGAATCAATTAGATTATGTAAGTTTTAGTTTCTAGCACAATTATAAGTCCTCAAGCCAACTCTTATTCTTTTGTATTTGTGAATTATGGCATAGGAGAAACTATAATTTTATGCCTAAGTAGACATATTTATAAATTTTTACAAAATAGACAATGGTTAGTTAATAAATTGACAAATATAATTTATTATATGATTGTACTATCTCTGACATAAAATAAACTAAATTGCAAAACTTATAAGACAAAATGCATTTATTTTTCATTGTAAAAATAATTTTTGTAAATTTTTTTTTTTTTTTTTTTTTTTTTTTTTTTTTTTGGAACGGCCATCAAAGAAAATTTTATTAATGAAGGGGAAGAAAAACACCAAGATGCTTAGGAGAGTTGCAACATTGTCAATACAACACATCCCAACTAAGTTGGCACCTAAGGTACAACCAATCATGTGCAGCCCCAAAGCCACCGAAAGAGTTGGAGAGATTCAAACTCGAAAAAACAAATACAAGCAAAGAGCTCAAAATTAGCTTGCACCTCCTAAGCATACTCTAATTTGCTTGATGTTAAACAAAAAATCATGGATCAAGAACTCGAGTTCCTTGGAAGAAGCTTTCAACAGTATAGCTATCCTGATTGTAATGTTGTCTCTCAATACACCCAAATCAGGTTGTTTACCTTTGAAGATATACTCATTTATGTGCTTGCAAATCGACCACAGGGTAGTTAATAGAATGGCATTCCATATATTCATTTTAGTTTTCTTCAATTGGCACCCAGTACGCCAAATCAACACTTCTTCAATTGTTCCAGGCATTGCCCATTGTGTTCTCCACCAGTTCAATAAATCAGATCAAACCTTTCAAATTTTGGAACAAAAGAGCAACACATGGTTGATTGACTCGGTCTTTGCTTTATAGAAAATGAATAAGGTAAAAGCATTACCATCAAGAATGCCAATCCTCTGAAGAAAGATTGATGTTTTGGCTTTATGTTGCCAAGCAAGCCAACCAAAAAATTGGACTTCGGGTGAGAGAAAGCTATTCCACACCTACCTGCAGGAAAAGATATGAAGACTAAGAGCTAAGTCACATTGTTGGTACAAAGTTAAGACCATAGATTGACCAGCTTGAGTTGCTACCCACTTAGGCATGTCCTTAACACATTGTCCAGGTGCAATAGACGAATTGAGGATGTGTATGTGTATGAGTCTCTCTACTTTAGCTTTTCCTACTCAAAAAGCTTTATTTGGAAATTGAAGTCCCACTCCCCTTGAATCATTTTCCTATCATGGAACATTTTCAAATAGCCTACCTTATCATTGGTTACTCTAAAGAGTCTGGGGAATTATTCTCTAAGGCATACATTACCACACCATTTGTCAAACCAAAACCACACCCTTTTTCCATCACCCACCACAATTTGGAAGTTGTTCACATAAAATTGAAACATATTGGGTCTAAGCTCTGAAACAGCGACAATGTCTCCCTAGTTTTTTGAGAATC
Source organism: Camellia lanceoleosa (assembly GCA_025200525.1). Taxonomy (NCBI): domain Eukaryota; kingdom Viridiplantae; phylum Streptophyta; class Magnoliopsida; order Ericales; family Theaceae; genus Camellia; species Camellia lanceoleosa. The sequence goes on from CM045767.1 coordinate 24,456,160, forward strand.
TACATCTAGAGTTGATAAATGGATGCCAATCACCTCCCTCAAAGCAATACTTGCTGCATAATACTTTTATCCAAAGTGAATAATGTTCGTTGGGAAATCTCCATCACCACTTAATCAAGAGGCAAAAATTGACATCCCTTAATCTCCTCACCCCCTGTCCACCATGATTAGTACTCATAGTTATCTCATCCTGCTTAACCAAGTGAACCTTCCTCTTTAAATCAGATCCCTTCCCCCCCCCCCTTCCCAAAGAAATGCAGCTTGGATTCTATCAATTTGTTTGGCCACTCCTTCAAGAATCTTGAACAAAGATAGATAGTAAACTAGCAAACTAGACATGACTACTTTTATGAGGGTCATTCTTCTAGCAAAATATAAAAATCTCCTCTTCCACCCAGCAAGTTTGGATTTCATTTTGTCTATGACTGGTTTCCAAATCTTCTTTCTGTTTGGACCAGCACCCAAAGGCAACCCCGGATATTTTAGTGGCAATTTCTAAGTCTTGCAATTTAACTTGGTTGCAAACTCGATAAGCAAAGACTCAGAAATTCCAACCTCACAAACCACACTCTTGTGAAAGTTAATTTTAAGCCCTAATGGAATTTCAAAACATGTTAGAATCCTTTTAATATTTGCTACTTCTTCTCAATTGGATTCACAAAAGCATAGTGAGTCATCTGCAAATTGCAAGTGTGACACAACCACTCCTTTTGAACCAATTTCAACTCCTTTTAATAGTCCCAACTCTCTTTCCTTTAGCATTAAAATGTTTAACCCTTCGGCAACCAAATTGAATAGAAGAGGTGATACAGATCACCTTGTTTGAGTCCTTTCTGAGGGCTAAATTCTTGTGTTGGTGATCCATTTACTAGCACTAAAATTCTAGAGGTGGAGACACACTCTTTCATCCAAGAAATCCATTTTGATCCGAACCCAAAATTTGAAAGTATTGAAAAAAGAAATTCCCAGTTCACAGAGTTAAATGCTTTTGCAAAATAAAGTTTGAGAAGCAGCCCCTTATTCTTCATTTTTTCCCACCCATCCACTATTTCATTTGCAATCAGAACCCCATCAATTATGTTCCTACCACTCAAGAAGGTTGTTTGAGTTTCACTTATCACCTCATGTAGCACTGTCTTCAATCTGTTTGAGAGGACCTTGGCGAGAATTTTGTACATAGAGCCAATCAAGCTTATTGGTCTAAAATCATTCAAGCAGCTTACATTATCCAACTTTGGAATAAGGGTGATAAATGAGTTGTTGATTCCTTTAGGCGATCTACTAAAGTTATGGAATTCCTTTATGAAATGAATTACCTCATGTTTGATTACATTCCAGAATTTTTCGAAGCAAAGAAGATTAAAACCATTAGGCCCAAGAGCTTTGTTCCTATTGAAGTCTATGATTGCTACCCATATCTCATTCTCACTGAATTCTACCTCCAAATGCTCAATAGAAGCACTATTCCCCACATTCTTGAATGAACCTGATAGCACAGGTCTGTATTTCCACTCCTCAGCAAATTGATTCATAAAATGTGAACACACTTCCTGCTTTACTTGGTTTGGTTCTTCATATAGAGTGCCTCCAACAGAAATAGAATTAATTGCATTTTTGTTTTGTCTAGTATTGGATGTGATATGGAAAAATCAGGTACCCCTATCACCTTTCAAATTCCAATCCAATTTGGATTTTTGTAGCCATTACCATTCCACCATTCTATTGAGCTACCCAACCTCATTTATTGTATCCCTTTTTTGACTCATTTCTGCCTCTTCCAGTGTTTTGACTTCAGCAAGCAAATCAAGTTCATGTAGTCTCTCCTCAACTTTTTAAAGCTTGAGTGTAATATCCCCAAACATATCTCTACTTCATTCCTTGAGTGCCATATTTAATGCACATAGTTTGTTTGAAGGATATATCCAGACCTCCCACACACTTGAGTTTCTATCCAAACTTTTTTAAACAAAGCTAAGAAGTTGGGGTGCAAAATCCAAGCATTAAAAAATCTGAAGGGTTTCGGACCCCAATCCCTCACATCTTCCTTTACAATTAATGGACAATGGTCAAAGACAATTCTAGGCAAGCCCCAAAACTTAAAATTTGAATCTATCAAGCTACTTAGGATTAACAAGGAATCTGTCAATTCTACTCTATTTTACTTCACTTTGTGCATTGCTCCATGTAAATTTCCCGCCCAGCATGTGTATATCCACTAGTTCACAATTATTAATAAAATCATTAAAATCTTTCATGCCTCTATCTCTTCTAGAGCATCAAACTCTTTCACCCACACTTCTAATCTCATTGAAATCCCCTCCCAAACACCATGGATGAGGAAATCCAGCTTTCAGATTATATAAAATTTCCCAGAGTCTACCCTTTTTGACTGCATCATTAGGTGCAGATAAATTTGTAATAACACACTGGAAAGTGTTAAGAACAGTGCCTGAAAGTAAAATAAAATTCTTGCTGTAACAACAATCCGAGCTAAAAAATCTCAAGATCCCAAATATATAGTAAACCACTAGCAGAACCTTCAGCATCCACACTCATGAGCTCCATCTTGTCCCTGGACCAGATTTGTCTAACATCCATCACAGACAAATTTTCTTTTTCTTTTTTTTTTTTTGTTTCCTGAAGTAACACCAAATCAATCTTTCTCTGCTTAATTAGATTTTTAATTTTTCTCATCTTCTCAGGCTTCCCCATACCTTTAATATTCCAAGATATAAGCTTCATTAAAACAAATTTTATCTCTTAAACCACCCAGATTTTGCTGATTATACATCACATATTTTCCTTTCCTTGATCTTATCATTATCCTTCTTTTCAAGTTGCACAATTTTTCTTAGAGCTTCAGAATCATTTTCTTTGGAGTTCATGCCTAAACATCTTCCCAGTTGCAGTGTTGCTTGAGCTTCAATTAGGTTGACTTTAATCTTGCTAGATTTGGAATCAAATGAGTTTGATTTTGAGAGTGCTACTGCTACTGCTCTAATCACAACTCCTTAGCCGCCTTGCTTGAACTTATCCCTTTTTGCCCCATTCTTCTGGCTAGACCTATGAATCCTCCCAAGACTATAGTGCTGCTAGTTTGATCTCTTATTTTCCCTTTTTTCCAATTCATCTTCAATAATCTGTTGGTTAATGAGTTAGCCCCAGATTTAGAACACACTGTGATGGGCTTGTCAATCTCCCATTCATTAGTCCACTTGATTGTTAGATTAGGAGGGCCTAAGCTAGACTTACATAGCCTTTAAGATTGTAGTCTTTTGGGCCCATTATTAACCCCCCCCCCCCCCCCCAAAAGCCTACTAGTTTGTGCATTGGATTGGGCTTGACTCAAAACCACTTCTAGATTAATGCCTTGTTTTACCTTCCCATATCCATTAAGACTTTAAATATAACCAGGTGTGAGTATCTTGCCAACCACATTTAGAGCTTCATGAGCACTCTTATTACGTCTGTTATCCTCCATTATTCTTGTCTCTTGTATGCGTGTCTCAGCCCTAGTTGTTTTCTCCATGCTATCTTTTGTCTCCTCAACCATTAATGTCTCTGCCAAAGTGCTTTTACCTAGGCCTGCACTTCTTTCCTCCTTGCCATCTCTGACATCTTTATTTGCCAGCAAATCTCTAGCTACCATTTTAGCATCCACATCATCTGCCATGTCATTACCTTTTTCGACCACCATGTTTTCTTCCATAGAGTTTTGCACACCATTTGAGTTAGAACTAAAGATCTCCTCATCCCCTTGATGTGAAGTGCACTTGCAGTTGATCCTTACCTATTGTACGATCTGTTCTTCACATATTTGTACTGGATAGACCCTCCATTTGCACTCCAAATTTACGACTTTATTGATCAGTTCCATATTACTTGTAGTAATTCTTACTCTACCGTCGCGGAAGGATGATTGTTGACAAATATCACCATCAAAGTTGGTAACCTCTCCCCAAATTCTTCTAATTTTCCTGAAAGTATCCAAATTCCATAAGTTGAGGGGAATGCTAAAGAAACTCAGCCACACATGCCTTTCCTGTTCTAGATGAAGGTTTGATGATCATTCTGTAATGCATTCACTCCACCCTTGAGTCCATTCCTCAAGCATTCATTTCTTGTTCTTCATGTCCTCCACTGACTTAAATGTTATCACAACATCTTGACCGCCTTCTTCCCTTACTAATACGTCCTGCATTCCTCTTCTTTCAGTTCATCCTTTAGATTATTAGCAGAGTAATGTGGTTTTAATCTTATGAATACACTTTCATATAACCACCCATTACTAATCTCATTCACTTTGATAGTAGTTACTAATGTCCCTAGTGGTTCCACTCCCCTTGTAGCCTCTGCAAAAGTCCTCTTATTAATACCCTGCTTCCATCCCTTTTGGGGTTGATATGCAGAAAATCTGCCGACCTCATTTTTCATCCCTTTCATTGCAATAGGTTGTCTATTTCTATCGTTCACCTAGCGATGCTCTGCATTCTTAACTACGGAAACTTTATCCCCCCACCAACAAGCCATCAACTTTTTGGGTAACTATGTTTGCTGCTACAGGACAATCAAATCTCACAAAGCCAAATCTTGTGTTCGTTGCTTTCCTTCTCTTTTGTGGGATGAATGTATCCTTAACAATTCCAAAGTTTGAGAATAATCTGTGAAGACTTTTTTACTCCATTGATTTAGTTAAATTGTCCACAAATAGTGTGAACAATCCTGACCTTATCCCCCTAATCCCTACTCCTTGGTATCCTTGTTTTCTTCTCTACTGAACTACTGGTATCTGTAGACACCCCATTTTTTACCGTCCTCAAGACTTGGTTGTGCTTGCAGGTACACCCAACAACTAGTTCGATTGCTCGCCGAGTACTCGACTGCCGCGGCGAAACGTCACAGGTTTGAGCTTTCCAAACCCTGTATCCTTCCTATCCCTTTTTTTTGGACCTTGTATTGGCCCTTTCTTCATGCTTTGTGGAAGGCACTGCCGGTCCTTTTTTGGCCCTGCCGGCCATTGATGATGCCTGCCGGCCATCAATGAGCCACTACAGACCACCACTGACGGCCGGCAGACCCCTTGTCTCAGCAGGTTTCACGCCAGATCTTTTGAGCCAGCTGGTTTTCACTCCTCTCTCCTCTATACACGTGTATGGAGGGATGAAGCTCTTGCCAAGCTTGTCTAACAAGCTTCTTCTTGCTTTCTTCTATATAAGGAAGGAGCCTTCTTCTATATCAGAGGTTGAAATTTTTTTTGAAGGAGTTGTACCTATCTCTCTATATATTTCTCACTCTTTCTCTCTCTCTCTCTCTATATTGCATAGAATAGTGCTCTAAAGTCCATTTTTCTTGCACTTTTGCACTACAACGCATAGAGACACACCACCATCTTTGAGCTGAGGTTCTTGAGGGGGTTACCTGAGCTTTGAAACTCATTTTTGGCCCCCGAGATTGCAGGTTTCGAAGTTGGTCTTCAAGGGTGAGTTTCTTTCCATTTTTAGCATTTATTTGTACCTTATTTTGGCCATCCTTGCATATTTTTTTAGACCTTTCTTTCAACTGAAAAAAGTTCTGTATTAAGTTCTTTTGAAGTTTGTTTAAGGTCTTTTTGGTGTTAGAGGTGTGCAACCCTCTTGTTTGCCTTGTTTGGCCTTGTTTTGGGCCATGCCTTAAGGCCTTTGAGCTAGGCTTTGTTTGGCCTTTTGGCCACTGAAATCCAGTGGATTTTCAGTGGTAGGCATGTGGTTTTGAGGTCTCAAATCAGAGGGGGTGGCCCCCTCTTTTCTTGTTTTTGTTTGCTTGAGTTATCGGCCTATCAAAGGAGCATGTATCCCTTTACTTTTGAGACTTGGTTCAAGCCCCTTTTTTGTGACTTTTAGGACCTGCCTTGACCCTGTCCATGGCTGGTTTGGTCATATTTTGCATGCTTCTTGTATGTGTAGTGTAATCCCATTTGTGGCTCATCAAAGTAGCATGTTTGCCTAGCTTATGTTGAGTCCATTTCAGCATGTTTTTGGTTATGTTTTTCCATGACATAACTCTGTCTAAAGTGGGTTTGGTCATCTTTTGCATGATCCATATACTTGTAGAACAAATCTTGCTTACTAGCTTTATGTGCATGATGTTTTGACTCATCATTCTAGCATGTTTTGGCTTTACTCTAGCATGATTTTATTCTTATTTTGGGCTGTTCTAGGACTATTTTTGGCTGCCATGGTCATATCACTCATGTTTTGTATAGCTATAGTGTAAATGTTTTGGCTAGCCTTAGGTTTTGAGGACCCTACCATGCCATTCATGTGATATTTCCACGCTTTGCCATCATTTCAAATGCTATTTCAATCCATGAAATGTGGTCATACACCTGCATTTGACATGCTTTCAATGTCTTAGAGAGTTTGGGTTTTATGCCTTATGAATGGATCATTGTGCATGTCTCTATGCTTAGGTCTTTGGGTTGCCATCTCAGTGGCTTTTTGGGGTTATTATGCCATGATATAACTCTAATTTTTGTTAGTTAAGTCATCCCATGCTTGGTCTTAATAGGTGTAGTGTAATCCACGTTATTTGCCATGTATGCATCATGCCTCATGCTCACCATGCTAACTTGTTTTGGCTTCCTTCCATGCATGTTTTAGTCTCATATTAACATGTACTAGGACTGTTTTGGGTTGCCCTTGCCATATCCTTCATGCTTTGTATAGCTGTAGTGTAATTGGCGATGCAAGCTTTGTGTTTTGTTGACTCATGCATGCTATCTTTGAGCTATTTAGATGATTTGGCATCACTTAATACTTCATTTCAGAGCCTATAGTATCGCCATATTCCCACTTCAATCATGCTTTAAGTACCTTTGAGTGTTGTGCATTATTGCCTAGTTTATGGCTTAGCTTGTATGCTTGTATGCCTAGGTCTTTGGGCCCTCATCTCATTTGTGCCATGTATTGCATGCCTCCTTTGTAATCCTCTTTGATAGCTCCATGCTTTAAGAACCTTCGCATGCCTTACTTGTGTTGTTTGAATGATTTGGTATCATTTCACATTTGATTTCAGAGCCTTTAGTGTTGTCCCACTTCCATGTTCATCGCTTCTTTATCATGATTGAGGTTTGTGTTGTGAGGTCTAGTTGTTAAGCCATTGCATTGTGCATGCTTATATATGCTTTCATGACTTAGTTTTGATGCATTTTGGCCACTGATTTAGGCATAGTTAAGGTCTACCCATTTTGGTTTAAGTCCACCATTGCATGTTGTTGCATGCTTGTCTTGCATATTGTTGTATGCTCGCGCCATCTTTGCATGTTGTCGCATACTAGTTCCATTACATGTTGTTGCATGTTTATTACACTGCATCTTGCATGCTTAATTCATATTGCATGATTGCATGTTCGAGTTAGCATTATGTATGCCATCCTTGCATTGCATCGTTGTTTGGATTAAGTATTAATCCGAGCACGAGAAACGAGGGATGTCTCATACTTCAAGTGATGAAACGTGTCTCAATTCTCGATCGTTGACGCTCTTGATTATCCATGATAGAGTTCTAGGCACTTATGTGTTTTATTTGTGCATTCATTTTGCATTGATTTGCACAAGTTAGATCTTTGGCCATCATGCATCGGGATGCGTGATTGATGGCCTTGGATCCAACTATGCCTCCCCCTTGATGTTTCGAGGCGATATGGGGTGGCATAGTGCGTACATACCCTTGGGAGACCCTCCATTTTCTCTATTTTGTGCTCTGTTGTAGCTTGGTGTTCCAGCACATCAGTGGCCGACAATGCCCTATAGATGGCTGGCACCTCCTCATCCTTGGCCGGCAAACATTCATTCTTGGCCGGCAGGTGGTCGACAGCATCTCTCCATGGCCGACAGGCCACTGATGCATTCCCCAGACTGGTTTTTGGTAAGGTTCAGCAGGAATTCCTTGAGGACACCCTGCAGATAGAGCCTCTAAAGAGCAACCAGAGAGCTTACCGGGACAGGAACCGAGCATGCATGTTCACCTTCTTCAACTTGCCGAGGCAGCATTGTTTAATTGCTTACTTGTTAGTTAGCATTTTGATTTTGTAAATTAATTAGTTAATTTGTTAATTAATTAAGTTTTGTAATAATTAGTTGTAGCTAGTTATTCATTCGGTTATGTAATAATTAATTAGCTTGTTAGTTAGTTAGTTAGTTGATTTGTATTATTTATTCGGACCCTCCGTCGAGAGGACGAATTGTTGTAATAAGTGTGCGTGAGTGTGTGAATGTCTTCCAACCCTACGTCTTTCTCCCTTTTACTTAACCGCTTACAATGGTTAGTTTTAGGTCATGTTTCAATTAGCATACTTATGCTTGCATGCGTGCATCCATTCATCTATATTGCATGCACCGGGCTCGGCGCATCATGCTAACTGCATTTTATTTCAATTCCAATTTGAATACATGTATCAAGTGTAGCATTCACATGCCATCTTAGAACAGTCGAGCATATTTCTAGTTGCATTTTGCATGTGTTGCATTAGCCATCTTAACATGAACTAGGATCATGCATTGATTACTAACTAGTTTTTGTTTTGGCTCGGAGTACACTATGAGTGTTTACGCATTAGCATAGTGCATGTGTGTGAGTGTTTCCATGATAGCATGCTTGCCATGAGGCAATTTGCTTAATTGATATAACTGCCTGAATGCCTGTGGGTAAAGGTTGGATTACTTGAATTGGAACAATTCATCAAATCCGCATTTTAGCCTACTTACGAGTATCAAACTTTAAACCATTTCTAAAAAAACGGATATGCGATGCTTTGTTCCAAATTAGGCGATCTAGTCTATACTTGTATGTTGTGCGCTTCACGTAGTAAGATTAGCTAATTAACTAGAATAAAAACACATGTGTTTTCAAAAACAAGATATCATGTTTAGTAGTGGCCGATCTTTGATCGGGCGAGCAGGGGTGCTCATAGATAACCTTCCCTAATCGTACCTAAGTTTCCAAGCCGAGACAACTTTGGTGATGACGGACACATGGCCTTAGGCAACGAGTCAAGGTTTCCTAAATTTTCCCAAAAATAAAATATTTAGGTGGCAACTCTATCTGGCAAAGCAATCCATGTTTGGCACTTCTTTCTTAAAAATTAGTTTTCCAAAATGATTTGCCAGATTTGGACTCTTTTGTGATTTATCGGTCTTGCATTGCACTTTGCGAGATCATATTCAGAACCATGACATTTGAGTCCGAATTGTAACATGAGACCCAAGGGCGCGTCTACAGTTTCCATCTTCCTTGTTCTACTAGCGAACCTCTTCTCGCTATTTCTAAATGATATGTTGTTGCCCCACTGTGGATCCACATTGGTTTCATTTGATGATTCTTTTTATTATATACTTGATGTAGTAACAAACACGAAATATGAATTTAAAATCTATTGTTTCAAAAGAGAATACTGAAAGTAGATATTTTTTTAGACTCGTGGAATGTTTTGATTTTGTTTCAATATACGTCATGAATTATTTTTAGATTCAAATTACCTTTATCTTTTTCAACAAATCTTAACCCTAATTAGTGCTCCTGGTGGTCGCCACCTCCAATGCACTTCCCCTTTAGTCATCATACTTGAGGTTGCAAGCCAACGATAACGTCTCATCTCCAAATCCCCTGTAGCCCGACTTTTCGCGTTCCTTTCGGAAGGCGAATAGCCCTACAGTTCGGACTCCACTTGTGGTTCTGAATCTGATTTCACAAGTGCAATGTGAAATAATGAAAATACAAAAAGAGTCCAAATCCGACAATTCTTTTTGGAAAATCAACGTTTGAATCGAAAGTCAAAAATGAACTGCTTTGCCATATTACAAAGTCGCCACCTACATATTTTTGGAAAACTTACGAAACCCGAGACTCATGCCAAAGGCCATCAGTCACCAAAGTGTCTCGGCTCGGGAACTTAGGTACGGGAAGGGAAGGTCATGAATTATGCACCCTACTCGCCCGATCAAAGATCAGCCTTTACTAATCATAATGTGTTTCTTATTTACAGCATATGTTCTTGTTCTGATTATAGCTATTCTTTACTATGTGACGCGCACAAAAATATAGATTAACTTGCAAGAATTGGAACATTTGATTTCATGTCTTGTTTGAAAATGGTTTTGAGTGGGCTAAAATGAACATTTAATCAAACCATCCCAGTTCAAGCAACTAGCCTTCATCTACAGACATTCAAACAATTATATCATTTAAGCAATTAGCCTCATGGTATTTATGCTTTGGATATGGTAATACAAACATTCGATGCAAGATGCTAAGACATAAAAACTCACCTAGTACTTCGAGCCAAAATAGGGGCAAGAGCTATAAAAATATGCATATTCCTAATTAAATACAAAATAACTACTTCGACACACGCATTATGTATTTTTATAGGCTCGGCTATGAACATAGCATATGATTCCATTCAAGACATGTGAGAGTAGGTATTCAAGTAAATGAATTTGTCAATTTGATACTGGGTTAGCATGATGAGCCGAACCTTGGATGCATGCAAGACAAATGGATGCAAAGCATAAGAATGCTAATGAAACGTGATGCCTTATAGTAACCATCGTAAGCAAGTAAATAAAGGGAAAAATACGTGGGGTTGGAAGACATATAACTTATTACAACATTGCCCTCGTGCAAGAGGGTGCGAATCAAAGTCCAAAAAGTCTGAATTAAATTAATTATTACAAAACCGAATGAATAAATAAGCGAGGCTAATTAACTAGCTAACTAGGCTATTACAACAAGGACGACCAAGATCAATAAACTAGCTCTCTAAGCTAAGTAACTACAACAATTACAAATAAAAAATAATAGTAACAACACTTAATAATTAACAAGACTAATTACAACAAACAACATTAAATTAAATTAATTACAATGATCATAATATAAGCGAGGATGCGTAAGAATTGCATGCATGCACATGTACGGTGTTCAAGAACAGCTCTGTCTGCCCCAAGCTTGCTCTGTTTCACCTCAGCCACCGCCCTTTGTTTTCTGCAAAAAAATACATTGCTAACCAAACATTGAGGGCCGGTTGACCCTCAGCCGGGCCTAAAGAAGGCCGACCGTGCCTCAATTTTGTGCAAAACTCTATTTTGTGTTCTGAAGTGAAAACAATGCAGACAGAGTTGTTTAAGCTCTATTTGTCCCTTCTTTCCTTCTCTGTCATGGAAAAGCATCGAGAGAAGGTTAGAATTGTCTTCAAAAACCATCAATGAAAAAATTGATTGCTTGATGATTTCAAATACAATTTTTGGACAAAAATCAATGAAATGCAATGAATATGACCACTCTTCCCTCTTTATCATGGAATGAACTCAAAAAAAAAAAAAAAAGTAAAGACGCTTCGAGGATCATCAAAATTCCATGAATTAGCGCATGATCAACAGGCACACCTGATGGTTTTAACCGGGGGTACAATCCTAACGCGTCACACATGAAAGGAGGAAAAGTGATGTAAACAAATAGGTGCACCTGCTGTTTTTAACAGGGGATACAATCCAAATGCATCACATGCGAGAGGAGGAAAGGTGGTGTGAACATCGGGCGCACTTAATGTTTTTAATCCAATGTACAATCCTAACGTGTCACACGCAAGAGGAGGAAAGGTGGTGTGAACAAACAGGTGCACTCGCTGTTTTTAACCAAAGGGTACAATTCTAACGCGTCACACGTGAGAGGAGGAAAGGTGGTGTGAACACCAGGCGCACCCGATGTTTTTAATCGAAGGATATAATCCTAATGCATCACACGCGAGAAAAGGAAATATGGTGTGAACAAATAAGCACGCCTGCTATTTTTAACGAAAGGATACAATCCTAACATGTCACACGCGAGAGGAAGAAAGGTGAAACAAATCACACAAGCAAGAATTAAAACAAACAAAGCAGTGGGAAAGAGAATTCACCAACGTGTTGAATAATAAACGCAACACACCGCGCTTACATGTGGTTGTGAAACGAATGATGATTTTACTATGGCACGAATGATTTTAACTGGAACTCCTCTGAATGAACTATACATACAATATCGTCTGGTTATAGAACCTAATAATAGAAGGAACTACGAAAGAAAATTATAAACTATATGGAATAGTTTACACAAATTAAGAGCTTTGAACAAATGAGTTTAAACAAGTAAACTTTAAATAAATCAAAATAAATTAATCAAACACAAAGGCACTCATATAATTAACCAAAGAAATCCTTTCCTTTATTTTTACATTTCTTTTCTCTCTTATTATTCATTATTTTCTTCCTTCTCTCTCTTATCTTTGTTTTTTTTTTTTTCATTCACTTTTTTGTTTTTTGAACCCTCTTATTTATTTTTATTTTTTTGCCTTTCTTTCTTTTCTTTCTATTCACTGTTTTTTCTTTTCTTTTCTTTTCTTTTCTTTCCATTTTTTTTTTTTTTTTGGAACCCTCTTATTTTCAACTCCATAAAACAAGAAATAAATAACAAAAAGAAAGAGAAAGAGGGAAAGAACAAAACTGTGCTATGTTGTCATTGAAGGCTGGCCAAGCCTCAATGAAGCACGGCTGGGCATTAACACAGCCAGCCAAGCCTCGATAGCAACAGGGGTAGTTTCGACCTTTCCTCGCAACTTATGTGTTTAAAACAAATCCAAAACCTATTTTCTCATATCTTCTTGCTCGAAATCACTTCCTCTATCTCTCTAGCTTTTCTCTCTCTCTAGATTTCCTCTTTTCCTTGCGTTTCCCAACAAACCTCGCCACTTTTTCTTCGAGACCTTTCCTCTCCTCTACATTTTAAACCGATTGGATTTTGATTCAGCCAAGTTTTCAGGTTTCTCATTGTTTCTGCTTTGCTTCTCATGAGTTTTCTTGGTTTTTTTGGGGACTCACTCTCGTATTTTCACTTTCGCATCTCATTTTCTCTCTCTTAGGGTTTAGCCCCTCACATTTTCTCATTTTCTTTTCATTTCCCTCATTCTTCTCCATGGCTAGTGACGAAGTTCCCATTCCAGACCCCGCCATTGGTATTGGGGCTGCTCTAGGCATAGATATGGAGGTCGAGGACGCTCTTGCATTGCCTCCCTCCCCTTGTTGATCGGCCATTTAATGCGGCCACATACTGACTATGCATATATGCTCCGCCCTCGAGCGAGATTTTGAGATTCAAGGGCCTCATCCCCGAGATAGACGAGGATGTCTTGCTGCGATAGCCCACGGAGCACTTGTTTGTCAATGCCTCGATGGTAAGCAACTTCCCTTTGTTTTGATGTATTGTTGAAGCTCACAAGTAGCCCACTAGTTAAATGCCATATGTTTCCCATTTACAGGTGATAGCTAGGAGGATTGGCAGATACGGATCCATATTCGGGCCTCGGCGTTGTTATAAGAGACTGCCCGCGGAGGTCCGCACACTAGTTGACGCAGTTGGCTTTGGACCCTTCTGCTCAGGACTCATACAGATGAGAGCCAAGTCACTGTTGTATGGGGCCCTGGTCGAGAGATGGTGGGACACCACAGACTTATTCCACTTCTCATCGATCGGGGAGATAACTTTGACCCTATACGACTTCACGATGCTCACCGGCTTACTAGTTGGAGTTAGCGGTCCGATCCCATATGATCCAGACATGACACAGTAGAGAGTTGCACAACGCCAGCTTCTTGGAGCAATCCTAGACACTTCCAGCCATGGGATGGTAAGGTATAGCTGGTTCTTCAAATACTTCTTCGACTTTCAGCCCACTACGCCAGATGAGGTCGCACAGTACACCTGCGGCTTCCTTATGTATCTCCTCGGTACTACCCTATTTGTGAACAGGAAAATACTGGAGGGGTTATATCTTCTAGGGGCACTGGTGCACCTCCCTCAGGTGGCAGAGTACGATTGGGGTGGCGCTGGTTTGGCCACCCCATACTGTTATATGAGCTCCGTCTCCCGCTACAAGACAGATTCACTCAGCGACTATTGGACAGTCTGGGAGGTATGCCTCACACTTATCTTTTCTGTTCATTCTGTTTATTTTGCATTTTCTGCTCATTTACATTTCATTTCTGCTTATTGACTTCAGCCATGTCTTTCTGTTTGTATTCTGGGTTTATACCTACTTCACCTCTTTAGCTCTTGTTCTGATGAGGCCGATAGAGTTGTCAGTACCCCACTCACGGTATTAAAACTCCCGATTTGAGCGCCACTGTGGTGTAGACTGAGATTTCCCCTATTTCTGCTGCTTCTTTGACATGATCATGGCAGACCAAGTAGCAAACTACCAACCTTTAACTCTTACCTACTATAAGCATACTGCACTGTTTCCCACACTACATGGTTATTCTCATACTGTTGTACTATATTGCCATTCTCACACTATACTAACTTCTGATATTGTACTGATTTCTAACTTGATCTAACACTACACTGATATTGACACTGCATTGCCATCTGACAATGCACTGATTTCTGACATTGCACTGTCATTCTCATATTGCACTAATTTCTGACATTGATTTCATAGGTTGACTAGCATCCTTGGGCGGGCATTCCCCAAGTGTCGAGGATGACCTACGCCACTGCATGGCATGCCTTCACCATGCGGATTATATTCAAGGGTCCTTTTGGCTAGGCGTACTACCTGGGAGAAAGGTTCACCCGCCAAACGCGAGACGTTATTGACCCCGACATCCCACATCTTTATCCTCCGATTATGAGGGTAGTTGATGAGCTATACGACGGTCCTCAGATCAACTTCCTGATGTTAGGCGAGGATGACGATCATCATTATGAGCTTGGTGACTTTACTACATTCTTACACACCCAGGTGATGGCGTCTCTTACCCTAGGCATGGCTCGAGCTGTGCTGGAGGTTGTTGTTGCTGCTGCTGTGACTGGTGATGCACCTGCTAGAGGTGCCCCTATCGTTGCTTCCATTCATGGATTTCCTGTAATCTCCACTAAGATCATGTACATGCGTCTGGATGGAGTGATCGAGTAGATCCTGCTTGAGTGCATCAGGGAGAGAGACTACAGACTAGTGTTTGCTCTTGGCTTCGAGCAGGTATACATTCTTTTATGCTTCTACTTGTTGCACTTTATCTCGTTTTCTACCATTTTCTGTTTATTGTTCTCTATTACCTTTATTTGCCTTTCTCAGATTCTGTTCCTTTTGTAGGTACCCCGGCTGATGACCTCCTTCGTACAATCGACCGACTGCTCCTTATGGTATGGAGGAGGCAGGCTGCCTTAGTCTTCCATGGGATCAAGGTACATTCTATTTGCAGTTTATTTGTTGTTGTCATATTGTACACTCTTCTTAATTCATATTGATACCTGTCTTGTTTTCAGCTTGAGCTGGCGCCAAAAGGGCCTGCAGGACCTTCTGCAGCCAGTAGATAGAGACGGGGCCCAATGAGGGGCCGAGGGGGAGCTGATCAAGGAAGAGGCCGAGCAAGGCAACGCTCACCTTTTGAGGAGTCTTTTGATAGGTCTACAACCCCCGAGGACGAGAGAGAGGAGGTTGACTTACAGTCCAGCAGGCCTAGCAATGATAGTGATGGACTTTCTCCACAGTCGAGGAGGAAGAGAGCGAGGATGGGCTATTGATGAGGATGATGATTTCGTTTTAGTGGTTTTTTTTTTTTTGGCTTTGTAGTTAAAGACTAGATTTTCATTTTTGTTTGAAAATTTTTCTTCTGTTTTATTGCTCTATAAAACAATGATCGGGGTTGGACCTGCCAGTTATAAAAGACAAATTTTTGTTGAAAGATTTCCTTGCACAATGTGATGAATGGTATTTGTATATGATGAATGGCATAGTCCTTGCATGATAACTTACATAATACCTGCTCTTACATTTATTTGAATCGGATAACTACCCATAACCGAACAAAATTGTGAAATATAACTCGATAACAGGAACACAAAATAAAAATAACTCGAAAATATCGAAAAACACTTGGTACAAACAAAACAAGACTCAAAATACACTTGTGGTACGTCAAGACAAAGATTGGTCTTTCTTGCAACTACACTGATTTTGAAACACCATTTAGACCTGACCGGGCCTTAATATGCACGATCGGGCTTCACTGAGGCATAGTCGAGCCTCAATGTGAGGTTGGTCAATGCTGCTGTAGACACCCCATTTTTGACCGTCCTCAAGACTTGGACGTCATTGTTTGAACACTCGGTGATCATCCTTCTTTGTGCTCGTCTTGAGTTCCCAGAGGTCTCGGCCACGCGCCTTGCCTCAAGACCTCTTAACTCGATTGTTTTGTGTTTGGTTTTGTACCAAACACTTGTGTTTTGCTTTTGAGGGGCAGGGAATGGCTCACCGGCCATGACTTGAGGCCATCGGCCATTGTTTTGTTGCCATCGGCCAAATGTTTGGCCGGCCGGCACTCTTTTTGGTTGGCCGACCATTGTTTTGGTCAAATTGTCATTTTTGGCTGGCCGACCACTGTGCATCTGCTTTTGACAGATATTTTGTACCAGCTATGATAGCTGGCACCCACTTTGCACCCCCTCCATACACGTGTATGAAGGGATTTGCTTCCTTGACGTAGCTTCCCTTGGAAGCTTGGATTGGCCTTGCCTATAAGAGAAAGGCCTCCCCTTCATTTCCAGAGGTTGAACAACTCTGAGATTAGGGCATATATATATATCTACATAGTTGTGTGTGTTTGGTGTTCCAAATGGGTGTTTTATTCTTAGTTTTGCACTAAGGCACCTAGTGTTACACCATACTCCGATTGTAGAAGTGTTGAGGGGCTGGTTTCAAGGTTTTTGAGTTGATTTTGATCCAAGGAGAGGTCTAAGGTTGGTGTTCTTGAAGTGTTCTTCAAGGGTAAGAACCTATCTCCTTTATTCCCCATTCTTGTACTAGCTTTTAACCTATCTTGCATCTATTTTTAAGCTTAACTTATAACATATTAAAGTTCTGATTTTAAGTGCTTAAAATAGTTGTTTAAGGTTGCTTTGTTGTTTGGGGTTGTTTGACCCCTCTTAGGTCTTGTTTGGTCCCCATTTTGTGCATTTTTTGTGAGCTCCGGGACCACCTTGTTTGGGCCTCCTCACCACTGAAATCCCTCGGGATGGTGTTTTAAGGTTCTAAGAAGGAGAGGGCCATCCCCTCTCCTTGTTGCCTTCGATGTTGGCCATTTTAGCCTCATGTGTGAGCATCTTATTTAAGTGCATGTTGGCCATGTCTTAAGTGATATTTGTGCTTATTTTTCCATGATATAGCACTGCTTTAAGTTGGTTTAGACACACCATGCTTGCTTTGCATACTTGTCTTGTAATGCCATGAATTGTCTTAACATGTGTCTAGCATTTAGACTACCATGCTCACTTGTTTTGGCCTAGCTTTGTGAAGCTTTTATGCATGTTTTAATATGCCTAAGGTTTGTTTGTGGCTGTTTTGGCCATCCATGACATGCTTTGTATAGCCACCTTGCATTTTGGCTTGTTAGCCTTGGGCGTGTGAGTGTAGAGCATGCATTACTTGGCTTGTTTCAGTGGTTTGGCACCACTTATAGCATCATTTCAGTCCTTGTGGTATGCTTGTATGCTTGCATTTGATGCCCCTTTAATGCTTTAAAAGGCTTGTGTCTTATGCTCCATGTTTGGACCTTTATGTATGCTTCCATGTTTAGACCATTTAGATGCCATCTAAGTGTGTCTTTGGTCTTGTTTAGACCTACATCGGACCTGTTTTAGGTCCTCATGGCCTTTTGGGGCTTGCTTCATATCGCTTTGGTTTAAGCCCCCTTGAGTCTTGGACATTGTTGCATGCTTGGCTTGTCTTGTTTACTTGGTTCGACACCTTTATAACATGATTTTCAGAGCTTAGTATGCATGCTATATGTCCATGTTTGTCCCTTTTAAGTGTGCTTAAAAGTCCCCTCTTTATGCCTAAGTGTTGGTCCATTCGTATGCATGTTTGCATGTACATTTGTACCTCATTTCCATTGCATTTGGCCACTGTTTTAGGCTTGTTTGAGAGTTGCCTAAACAAGTTTAAGACCATCCTTTGCATATTGTTGCATGCTCGCCTTATGTGGTGTTGCATACTTGGCCTATCGTGTGTGTTGCATGCTTGAATCACATCGCATTTGGCATGCATTCTTCCTTTTTGTCTTGGTTGCTTAACATGTTATGTGTCTTGCATGTTTGCATGTTGGCATTGCATCTTACATGCTTATTAACTTGCATATATTGTTACATGCCTTGTATGCTTGTTTGCTTAGGTTGCGTGCATAGTGCACATTACTTGCTTGCATTGTCATATTACATACTTAGCTTGCAAGCCTAGGTTGTATTGCATTGAGTATGCATGCCTTGCCTCTTGAAATCACCATGATAGAGCTTGAGCCTTATGTGTTTATTTGGTTTACATTTCATTTGATATTGAAATGGCACACTTGGTTTCTTGGGCCATCACGCATTGAAATGCGCGATTGGTGGTCCGAGAATCAAGGACCATCCTCCTTTGAGTCATGAACATGATAAGGAGGGTGTTGGTGCACACATTTGCTTGAAATGCATTGCCATGCCATGTTTGCCCTCTGCTGCTGTCAAAACAGGATTTTGCAGGCATAGATGGCCGACCGACTACACTAAGTGCCGGCCGGCCATTAATTGGTGGCCGAGAGCTCAATAGATGGTCGATGACCACTTCTCCATGGCCGGTGATCATTCCTCATGGCTGGTGGCACCCCACAGTGTTCAGAGAGTGTTCCTTGGGACTTGTGTAGTCTTCAGAGGAGGAAAACAGTGAAAGCAGAAGCAGCTTGTGCATAGCGTTGGATTTCCGAGCGGAATCGAGCGTGCGTGCATTGGGCCCTCTTCCTGAGGCTGTTTTACCGCTTTATTAGCTTAGTTAATTTGCTTAACTAGTTAATTGGTCTGTAATTATTTAATTAGCTTGTTAGTTAATTAAATTGTATTATTCTTTTGGTCCCTCCGAGCGAGGGCGAATTTGTAATAAGTGTGAGTGCGTGTGTGCATGTCTTCCAACCCCCACTTCTTTCTCCCTTTTACTTACCTGCTTTTGATGGTTAGTATTAGGGCATATTTCATTTAGCATCCTTATGCTATGCATGCGTGCATCCATTCATTTGTATTGCATGCACCGGGCTCGGCGTATCATGCTAATTATATAATATTTCACTTGAATACGTGCTATCTGTTGCATTCCACATGCCATCCTAGGATTAGCCAAGCCTATTCTAGTTGCATTTTGTATGCGATGCATTACCACTTAACATGGACTTAGATCATACATTGATTGCTAACGAGTTTTTTGTTTTGGCTCGGAGTACTCGGTAAGCTTTTTATGCTTTAGCATCTCGCATGTGTGTGAATGTTAACATGATAGCATGCTTACCATGTGGCTATATGCTTATGTGATATAAACTGCTTGAATGCCTGTGGGTGAAGGTTGCATTGTTTGAGTTGGAACGACTCATTAGAATCTGTGTTTTAGCCTGCTTGCGAGTAGCAAATTTCAAACCATTTTCCAAATAAACGGATATGCGATGCTTTGTTCCAAATTAGGCGATCTAGTCTATACTTTTGTATTGTGCGCATCACATAGTAAGATTAGCTAATTAATCGGAATAAGAACACATAATGTTTTCAAAACTAGATATCATGGTTAGTAGAAGCCGATCTTCGATCGGGCGAGAGGGGGTGCTCATAGCTGACCTTCCTCAATCGTACCCAAGTTCCCGAGCCGAGGCAACTTTGGTGATGACGGACACATGGCCTTAGGCAAACGAGTCAGGGTTTCTTAAATTCCCCCTTAAAAAATATTTAGGTGGTGACTCTATATCTGGCAAAGCAGTCCATATTTGGCATTTCTTTCAAAAAAATCTGTTTTCCAAAATGATTTGCCGGATTTGGACTCTTTGGTGATTTATCAATCTCGCATTGCACTTTGCAAGATCAAATTAAGAACCGTGACTAATTTGAGTCCGAATTGTAACATGAGGCCCACGAAGGGCGCATCTACAGCTGCCCAGCTATCATGCACTACACCTTCCCATCTTCTATAAATAATGCTCCCATGCTGTTTTTCTGGCAGAATAACAAGTCTTTGATATTTTGCTCTCAAAATGGAGACATTGTGCAACAATAGGCTCCGAGACTAGATAACCACTTTGAATGGCTCGAAAAAGGTGAATTTTCACGCTATTGGCCTAAATGCCCTTTTTCCTTTGAGTTGCACTTCTCTTTGTTTTCCATTCCTTCATGCCGCTGTTCAATATTGGAACCCGGTCACATATGTGTTTCAATTTAGATCTCAAGAGGTGTGTTCGACACTCGAGGAATTTCAAGCCTTGATGGAGTCTTGGCACGACAAAAAAATCACACCGTAGCCTTGTTTTGGCCATACCTAAGCTTTGGGACGGATGTGTGGATTAACATTACATGAGGCTCGATCTTTGGTACATAATGGGGAGCCAGATATCCCTGGTTTAGTTTATGAATTTTTCGTTGTTGGAGACAGGAATGACCTTCTTTCGTGAGGCCACTGGCAACAAGCTCTCTATTTATGCCTTATTGCACAATTCCTCCATGCCCTTAGTTTCAGCAGATTTAGCATCCGGTTGATCGAAGTAGCTCAGCGTCTGAAAGAAGGTAAGAGTTGCATGGGTTTGGAACTGGCCGAAACCTTGATGGGTTTAGATGCCTTCTGCCAAGGAGAGACCACCCGGCTGGCAGAGAGTTCGCTACTTCTCCAAGTATTATTTTCCACCCTTCTAATTTATGACTTTTACATCACTCAACACTCATTCTCTGTTTTTCTCTTAAACCCCTTTCCTTACTTTTTCTCTCATCGTACACCTCTTTATTCTTTAATCTCTCTTATTTTTCATCTCTCCCTAGGTATGGCTTATGGATAAACTGCAAGTAGCTGCTCCTTGTCCCAAGTATTTGCCCTGAGCTTACTTCTTTCATCAACGGCTAGTGGATTTCCCTTCAGAGGGTTTATGGTGTAATTGGATGTGCAGCCGGTCCGTAGCCGACATAACTTGGCGTTGCCCTTAGCTTAATTTGGCCAAGATGAGCTATAGTATGTCCCGATAGTCAAGTGTAGAGTTGATTGGCCTCACACATTGTGTATTATATTTTCCATTTCGGTTCCAACATCAATTGGGGCATGATCAGATACAACCAAATGAGGGAGTGGAATACACTGCTTCATTTCTAGTTCATGCCTTGCACCTACCTCGGTATCTCGCGGCCTGGAGGACAAGAGAGATTCTGGCCCCTGCTATTAGTTTTAGTTACACCCTGTCTGAGGAATGTTTGGCTTGGCTTGGCTTGGCTTGGCTTGAAGATGAGGCAGAGGTTGGGCCGGCTTTGGCATAGAGCCACCAGACTCAACTGTGCCCCTAGTTTTATTGCTTTGATCTTTTTTTTTTTTCAAGTTTAAAGATGTAAAAGAAACTTTGATCTGAACCAAAGAGTTTGGAGAATGTACTTGTGTTGAAATCAATAAAATTAAAGTTGCGAGCACTGAAAATTTTACTTTCGGTCCCAAAAATGGTCCAAGTTGTAAAAGGATAAAATTTTAAACAAAATCAACTTTTATTAAAACTTGCCGAAACAATCTTCGGAAATAATCACCACCTGACATGCATAGAGTCGATCCTCAAGATGTACAATTCTGAATCAAAAGAAATCATAATTGCCCCTAGCTGCATATCATTACTGTTATTCTGTATTCAACTTTTTTGCCCAAAATACAAAGCACAACCGAACTAATAGATGATGAACAAGGATGACCTGATCAAGAAAACAGATAGGACAGTTGAACTGGAGATAGTTACAGCCAAACTTCAGGATGAAGTTGCCTACGTATCCCAAAAATGGGAATCAGGCCTTATGTAGTTCGGTTCAGGTTCATTCGAGTATTAACTCTCTCATTTTACGCTCTAACTTTTGCCAAAGTCACCCTTTAGGGTTTTCAACCTTGCGAGCTCAGTTTTTCTTTATTTCTAATTTTTCATGCTCTAACTTTTGCCTAGGTCGCCCTTTCAGGTTTTCGGCCTAGCGAGCCTCTCAGGGGTAATATTTCGTCAACTTGTCCATGTTGATTGGTTGAGAGAACTCCAGGCCATCCAAGTCCATAAGAATAACCGCCTCTCCTGATCAGATTGACTTGATAATATAAGGACCAGTCCGGTTAGGTTTGAACTTGCCCCTAGGGTCATGAATGGGAGTTCGGTTGTCTTTCAATACCATGTCCCCTTCTTGAAGATTTCTGGACTTCACTTTCTTGTTAAAAGCCCTAGCAATCCGGCTTTAATAGCCTTGGACATGATAGAATGCTCTTAGTCTTCTTTCATCAAACAACATAAACTCCTCAAACCTACTTTGTTGTCAATTTGTCTTTACTATCTAACACTCAGCCATAATTCATAGCGAGGGCACTTCAATTTCGATCGGCAAAACAGCCTCAATCCTGTAGACAAGAGAATAGGGGATTGCCCCTATGGATGTTCAGATTGAGATTCTATAGCCCCAGAGCACTAATGGAAATTTATTTGGCCAGTCTCTGTAGGTTTCCACCATCTTCTGCAGAATTCTCTTGATATTCTTGTTTGCAGCAGCAACAGTCCCATTAGTCTGTGGCCTACAGGTTGATGACTTATGGAAAGCCACGTTATATTTTTCGAACAAATCTATCACCTCTTTCTTGAAGTGCGTCCCATTATCGGAAATAATTTCATTGAGCACCCCATACCAACATATGATATTGTTTTTGATGATTAGCTACATACGATACTTTCAGTACAGAGTAAGACTGGGCCTCCACCTATTTTGTGAAGTAATCGATTGCTACCAGAATGATTTTCTGCCCATTTAGTCCTTTTAGCGTAACTGCGCCGATAACGTCTATTCCCCAAATAGAGAATGGCTATGATGAAGTCATGTTATAGAGCTACGACGGCAGTATGTTCATGCAATTGGCATGGACCTAGCACTTGTGGCATCGCTGAACAAAACCAATACAATCATCTTTCATGGTTGACCAGTAGTAGCCTTGTCTAAGGATTTTTCAGGCGAGCATCACACCGTTCATGTGGGCTCCACACTCTCTCCCATGGATGGCCTCCATAAGGCACTTTGATTCCTCTTGTTTAACACATAACTTGTGCATTCTCAAATGGCCTCTTTTGTACAGTTTGCCTCCACAGATGATAAATTGAACAGCCAAACGCTGTATTCCCCTTTTGTCCTTGGTATTCACTCCCGGCGGATACGCTTCCTTTTCCAGGAAATTCCAGATATCATAATACCAGGGGTTCTTGTCTAAAGCCTCATCTATTGCAGCGATAGTTTCATAGGCCGATGTGTACTTCTGTTCAATAATAATTGGACGCATCCTAATTCCATATGGAATGTCTACCATAGAAGATAGAGTTGCTAGTGCGTTAGTGAACCAGTTGTTATGGGTAAACGTTAACTTCTCAAACCTCAAAATCAGCATATCTAAGACCTGATGATAAACCTTATTTTTCTCCTCTTTAACCCGCCAATCTCCATTGGCTTGAGACACAACCAAGTTCAAATCCCCGATGACGTCCAACCTTTTTGCCCCTAGTTCCAGGGCGGCTTCTAAACCAACGATACACGTCTCATATTCTACTTTGTTGTTGGATACTTTGAATCGGAGTTTGAAGGCTAAGGGTATATGGGAGTCATCGGGTGCTATCAGCAATACACTGATCCCATAACCGTACTGATTGGCTGCTCCATCAAAGTACATCGTCCACGTTTTCTCCTCTATTTGTAGAATATTTTCATCTGGGAAAAGGTACTCCACTTCTTCTTCCCCCCTTATTGGGTGATCTGCTAGGAATTTTGCTACAGCTCTCCCTTTAACAAACTTGCGTGTAATATATATAAGATCAAATTCGGAGAGAAGAAGCAACTAACAGGCTAGCCTACCCATAAGCGCTGGTTTCTCAAAGATATATTTGATGGGATCTAATCTCCAAACTAGGATTGCAGAGTAAGCTAACAGGTAGTGTCTCAACTTCCGGGTAGCCCATACCAAGGCTAGACAAGATTTCTCAAGGGGAGTGTAACGGGTCTTGTAATCTAGCATTTTCTTGCTCAAGTAGTAAACGGATTTCTCCACTTTGGCCTTCGACCCTTGAGCTAACATACACCCCATAGTTGAGTTTGTCACCAACAGGTACAAGATCAACGGTTTTCCCGATTCTGGCGGTGATAACACAGGTGGATTCTACAAGTATTGCTTGACCTGTTCAAAAACGAACTGACAGTGATCGTCCCACAAGAACTTCTTTTCTTTTTTCAGAAGACCAAATAGTGATTCACAAGTAGGGGTTAATTTTGAAATAAACCGTCTTATCAATTGCACTTTACCCAGAAAGTCGCGCACCTCTTTTTCAGTCCTTGGTGGTGGTGGCATTTCTAAGATATCCTTGATTTTGGAAGGATCTATCTCAATTCCTCTCTGTGTAATTAAGAATCCCAACATTTTTCCTGTTGTTACACCGAAAGTGCATTTTTGCGGATTCAACCTTAATCTATACTACCTGATCCACTGAAACAATTTCTCCAAGGTGGTGTAGTGGCCCTCTCGATCTTTGGGATTGACAATTATATCGTCTACGTACACCTCAACCTCTTTGTGGATCATGTCTTACAAAATGGAGGTTGCAGCCCTCTGATAAGTGGCCCCAGCATTCTTTAGCCCAAACGGCATGACTCGGTAATAGGTCCCCTATGGAGTAGTGAAAGCGGTCTTCTCCCTATCCTTGGGTGCCATCAAAAGTTGGTTATACCCGAAAAATCCGTCCATACACAAGGGCAATGCATGGCCCGCGGTGAAGTCTACCAATTCATCAATATGTAGTAATGGAAAATCATCATTCAGACTAGCCTTATTCAGATCCCTGAAGTCGATACAAACTCTGATTCTGCCATCCTTTTTTGGGACTGGAACAATGTTGGCCAATCACGTTGGATACTCAGACACAAGCAAGAACGCTGCCTCAATTCATTTCTTCCTTGATCTTCAAAGCCCAATCTGGGCGAACTCTACGTAAATTTTGCTTAATTGGTTGGGCCTAAGAGTCAAGAGGGATCTGGTACTGTACAATTTTAGGGTCAATTCCAGGCTTGTCTTCGTAGGACCACGCGAAAACATCTTTGAAATTTTTTAATAAAGCGATTAAACGCTCGCATTCCTCTGAAGACAGCGTAGACCCAATCTGGACCAAGCGAGTATCTTCCTCAGTACCCATATTAATTGATACGATTACATCTGTATAGGACTTAACACGCCTCTCCTCCTTATGATCAACCAAAATTTTCAAAACCTGAGGAATTTCTTCTTCTTCATTTATGTAAAATTTTTGAAAAGTAAGATCAGTACAACAAACCAAAGGCACAAAGAAGTAGGCAACATTCACAGCATTCCTATTCAAAAAGTCTGGATCCTTAGTTACAGTGGACTCTAAAATAAAAGCTAAAAGACGACTTAGACAAGATTTTGGTATCCGGGTTACCACTCCCAAAAGTACCAGAGTCAGAGGAACTCAAATCTGACTCTAACTCCACAGACTCAGTGGAATCATATCCGGACTCGCTATCCGATTCAGAACTGTTGATGATGCATTGCTCGAACTTCCAAACTAAGCGTAGAGCCTCAGATGTATCCACGATAAGATTAGAGAAATCCACTACTGGGTTATCCCTGATCATTGAGATAGTAAAACTATCCCCCAAGTTGGTAGTCTCAGCTCTAACAGTGGAACTTATCAATAAGTCAGCCAGTGTTTTTCCCAATAGCTCCTCCTCTTCAATGTCCAGGTTTACAGTCCTTCCTTGATCTGTGTCAGTGCTTAGGTTTGCTTGCTCATCCTCCTCTTCTGGTAACTGGTGCCTGAAAAAGATCTCGAACCCCAGATACCTAGTCTTTATTTTCCAGTCATACTAAGGCTCTGGGAATACACAAAATAAGAAATCTTCCCCTTGGCGGACAAAGCGTCCATTCAGGGTTCCCCGTATGGGTTTGTGGACTAACTCATACAGCCTCCCAGTCCTCTTTGCCTTCAGCCTTTCTCTCAACTCCTGCCCTTCCCTTTGTCAATTTGCAACGATAGGTTTGTATCCCAGCCCGAAGGCATAGGGGTTATGACTTAGCTTCTTAGCAACAGTACCTCCCTGTCTGCCACTTCGACCTAGTCCTGACCCGGGCGTATGCCCTTGTTTGTTCATCATGTATATGGATTGCACACTCACATAATCTCCATCATCTCTGCCATAATGGTTTGGACCAACCGGGCTTCTGCCAGAGAGAAGCCGGAAAGGAACACGTCATTTTCCCCATGTATGAGTTCCAATAATGGTGCATTGGTTCTTTGAGGATGATGGATCGTAGAGTTACTGTACACAGTGGTGATCCTGCCTTAAAGAGGTACTTTACTAACTGATGTACCGTTGACGATACCACCTTCATCTGGTGTAGCCAGGGCCTTTCCAGTAGTAGGTTAAATGTGGTTGGAACATCTATGACATGGAATTCCACCTCATGTTCGGACAGGCCGATTAGGATATTGCTCTTGAACATTCCCATAACATCCCGGCTTGTATTGTCATAAGCCTAGACAGCTTGGGTCGTGGGTGTAAAGTCAATCGGCCTCAAACCGATGGCATAGGCAGTTCTTACTAGGCACACATTGATTGCCGATCTAGTATCTATTAACACCACCGGAATCCACTTTTTTCGGCTTTCCCAGGTTACATACAAAGGCTTGTTGTGGTTGGCGTCCTTGGGAGGCAATTCTTTATCCAGAAAGGATATTACTAGCATAATATCCCCAAAGGTGACCAACGACACCAATTGGTCAGCGGTGGTGTCAATGGGCAATTTCGTTCAGTTCATTGCTTCGAGCAGGGCTTGTCTATGCTCCTGAGATGCCGTTATTAGTCCTAGAAAGATATGATGGCACGAATCTTTTTGAGTTGTTTTAAGACCGTGTTTTCCTCGACATCCTTCTCTTTTGCTCTCTCAACCTCCTTCCCAGAGGTTTTTGGCTAGTCTATCGCTGCAGGTTTAAAGTACCGACCGTTTCGAGTCATATGATTGATCTCATCGGTATACCAAGTGTCATTCGAGATATCATCTTTCCAACCTTCGCCAATGTATGCATGACTTAGGTCGCTGTCTTCCCATCACTCTCATGAAGTCATGACCAGATTGGCATCGGGTTCTATCTACAGCATATTAACATTACGTGCCCCATTGTTATACCATTCTTCTTCTACCACAGCTCAGTTTTCAACATCCTGGTACTTTCTAAGTTTCCTTAACATCCTTTTTCGGTCACTGGGATCCCATTCGACTTTTTTGGTTATCTGGGCATCATTCACCGCTGTTTTAGATTCTTCTTTCCCTTTTCCTCTGCCTTGTTCCAGAGCTACCTTTGCTTGGATCTCCTTTATCCTTTCCTTTCAAAACTATTCCAGTGCATGCTCCTTCTTAGTAAGAGGTACAACCTCAGCCTTACCCTTAACAGCAACTTCCTTTTCTTCCTCGGTCTCTCTTGCCTGTTCCTCCACATCGGACCCTTCCTCACTCAACCACCCATTGCTAGTTTCTGGCTGGCTCGGGTCCCACCATCCCATCTATACACAGCTTGTATATTCTTCCTCGAAGATGTAAAGATCCTCCAGATGCTCTTCTAATTCTGCCAAATCCTCTTCTAAGTTTCCCAAGTCATTCAGGCCTTGCTCGGGCCACTCATTCTAATTCTGTGCCATTTGGTCTTCCCCTATAGCATTGACGCTGAGAAAGTCTGGTAGTATGACCACTGGCTTTGGTTGATTGATGGCCACAATGTATAAGCTAGGATCGTACTCCTTTACAAGCAAGACCCCCTTCTCTATGACACAAGTATTAGATGACCCTGCCTTTAGTGCATTCTTCTCTTCCTCTATTTCTACTGCCATGGGCATGGGTTGGGTTTATGGTGTTAGATCCATCATGCACATGTTTGTGCCTTCTAGAATGTCCACCTCCAATTTTGGTAGGTGGGATGAGGTAATGTATATGCTAAGGTTGAATGTGGGCAGTAATGTATGGATGTGGTTAATATTTCTGGGTAAGGGGACTTGGTTATGTGCAGGAAGTGAGTTAGTTATTACGTTGGGCTTGGAAGATGGGGCGATGACTTTGTTGTCAATGAGATCCCAGATCTCATGACGTAGACGGTAGCACATATTTGTGGAATGGCCATGTTGTTGGTGGAAAATACAATACTGGGTAGGGTCGTGTTTGGATGACAATGGGTCTGGAAAAGGACGAGTATCAAGGGGCTTGAGATGCCCCTTTTGCATTAAGAGGGCATGGGTTGGGCTCATATAAAGAGGGGTAATGACTCTACGGTTTTGGGGTGGACTGGTACTTTGTGAAGGTTGTGTGGTTGTGGCAGTAACAAAGGGATCAACCATCTTAGCCGTTATGACAACATTACTGACATCTGCAGGCTGCGGAATAGTGCTACTGCTAGCATTAGTATTCCGAGAGAATGGCCTTCTTGCTGGTTCACTTGCTCTGTGGATAATACCCTTTTTGAATGCACTCTCGATCTAGACCCCTAGCTCATGTAAGAAAGCAAATGTGGGCAACGGTGCCACTATCAGTCTCTACAGCATGTCCAACTCTAGGTTCTGGACCACTAGTCGAACTTGTTCTCTCTCAGCAGGCCTATTTGTCATTTGGGCTACCTTGGCTCTCCACCGGGTGACAAAATCGATGAATAATTCTTTGGGGTTCTGGGTAGTAGCCTCTAGCTCACTAATGGTTACTTCTATCTGGGTGTTATATGAGTATTGATTGACAAATGCCTGTAGACGCGCCTGTGGGCTTCACTCTACAGTTCGGACTCGATTTTGTGTCACGGTTCTAAATCTGAACCAAAGAGTCCAACTCTGGCAAATCGTTTTGAGAAAAACTGATTTTTGAAAAGAAGTGCCAAACATGGAATTTGCTTTGCGGATTCATGAGTCGCCACCTAAATATTTTTTTAAAATGGGAAATTTAGGAAACCCTGACTCGGTGCCGAAGGCCACATGTCCGTCATAACCAAAGTTGACTTGGCTCGGGAGCTTGGGTACGATCGGGGAAGGTCAGCTATGAGCACCCCCTCTCGCCCGGTCCGAAGATCGGCCTCTACTAACCGTGATATCCGATTTTGAAAACATTACGTGTTCTTATTCCGGTTATTAGCCTAGATTTACTATGTTATGCGCACAGCAAACAAGTATAGACCAAATCGCCTAAGTTGGAACAAAACATTACGTGTTTGTTTTGAAAAATGATTTGCTACTCATAAGTAGGCTAAAATGCGAGTTTTGCCACTCTCAGCGGGCTTTTAGAAAAGCGGTTTTGCCACTATCTAGTGGGCTTGGAAAATCACAGTTTTAATGTGTTGTCCCAATTTAGGTAATTCAACCTCCATCCACGAGCATTCATGCGGTTATATCACATAAGCACTTATCCTCATGGTAAGCATGCTATCATGGCAACATTCACACACATGCGATATACTAAAGCATAAAAGCTCACCTAGTACTCCAAGCCAAAAGCGAAGCTTATTAGAAATCCATGCATGGACCTAAGCATACTAAAATGTCTAATGCAACACATGCAAAGATGTAATCTAAAGCTCGGCTATCCTAAACATGGAATATGGAATGCTACAAATAACACGTATTCAATTTGGAATTGAAAGTACGATGCGCTTTGTATGATGTACCGAAGGCGATGCATGTAAACAAATGCATGAATGCACGCATGCATAGCATAAGGTATGCTAAAATTAAACGTGCCCTAATCTACCATCATAAGCAGGTAAATAAAAGGGAAGAAAGACGTGGGGTTGGAAGACATACACACACTCACACACCCTTATTACAATTATGCCCTCACTCGGAGGGACCAAATAAATATACAGTCCCAAATAATAAATCAACTATCCTAGCTAATTAATTATTACAGACCCTTAATTAATTAACAAATTAATTAAACTACTGAAAGCAGTAAAAGGCCTCGGGAAGAGGGATGCACGCATGCTCGGATCCGACTTGCCCGGAAAACCTACACCGTGCCACTGCTGCCTCTGTTTTTACTGCCCTGTCTCTCCAAAAATTACCAAAGTTTCAGAAAAACCTTCCTTGAATGCTGCTGTACACCACCGGCTGGAGGAAGTTCGCATCATTGTCTAGAAAGATCACCGGCGCTCTGAGTCCATCGGCCAAAAATAAAGTGCCGGTCGGCACTATTTATCAGTCGGCACAAAATTCTGCGAGAAGCAGTTTGACAACAATGTGAGCAATGTATGGCATGGGTTTTGAGCATATATATGCATGGCTAATGCCCCTATCATGTAATAAACTCAAGAGCACGCCCTTGACCCCGAACCATCAATCAGGCGTTTCAATGCATGATGGCCCAAAAGCCAAGTTAGCAACTTTGATATCAAATGAAATGCACATCAAACACACAAGTGAAACCCAACCTCTATCATACTCAATTCAAGAGGCAAGGCATGACAATGCACATGCAACCTAAGCATGCAAGCTAACATGCAAACATGCAATGCAACTAGGCAGCACGCACAATGCTAACAACATAACATGCACGCATTGAAATATGGCATACACAATGCAAGATGGACTTACACCAATGTGAATGGGCCTCAACCACACTCACATCGGTGGCCATTAGAGGAAAATGGGATTCTCGAAATGCGTGCGTATGCATAAACCGAGGACGGACCTAAGGCACGAATGCCACTCTAACAAGGTATGGCAAGGCATGGATCATGGCATACAAACATATGAATTTCAACCACTGAAATATGATGCTTAACAGCCCGAATCATGGCAATATGGCACCGATACATGAGGCGCATCCGAAACTCAAAATTAGGCATATGAAATGGCCTACAACTATGCAATACATGCATTATTTGCACCTAAGTGTGAATACAGAAGCAAGCCAGCCCGAGACAAACATTTTTACAATACAAAGCATGGTCAAACAGCAAGCGCAGGTAGGGCTAAAATGGCATACACAAATGGCTCCGCAAAGGAGGCGATGAAGCAACTAATATATGGAAGTCCCAAACGGCAAAGAACCCTTAATGAAACATGTCAAGAGGGTCAAAATACAGCTACTTTCAGTTCTGACCAAGGTCCAAAACAGAAGCAAGATAGCCTAAAAAAATCATGCAAAATGAGGCTAGGCATGGATTTCAAAGCAAGTGATACATGGAATGCTCAAACAGTGATGAGCCCTTCTTCAATGTTGAAGAAGGGATCAAAAATCCACTTACAGTTTATGAAAAGCCACAAAACAGATTACACATTGGCCAAAAATATCATGCAAAAATACGGTATTTCAAGAGGGTATTGAAGCAAGTGCAATATAGGGACCTCAAATGACAAAATTTCCTTAATGAAACATGAACTAGAGCTCAAATAAAGGTGACTTTCAGTTTTGGTCGGAGCTCAAAACAGTGGGAAAAGAGGGCTAAGAAATAGACCAAGAAAAGAGCAAAAAAGGGAAAACGAGACTCACCCTTGTAGACCAATCTTGGCTGCCTTTTGAACTGAAAAACAGAGCCTCCTAGCCTCTGAAAATCCCTCCTTGCTGCCGGAAATGGAGTGGTGGTGGTGGTGCTAGGTGGTGGTGAAGGAATGGTGCCAAACTTGGAAGATTTTTGAGAGTTTTGGAGCTTGGAACTATAGAGAGAGAGAGATACAATATAGGAGCTCTCAAACCAGATTTTCTAACCCTTAAAACAGGTCTGGAGTGCTGTATTTATAGCCAAAAACGTTTAGAAAAGAGGGAAAAAAGGGGGAAATGAAATTCAAATTTCCCCAAAAGGGCAAAGGGAAAGTGGTAGCTACGGGTCCCAAATGGCGAGAGCCCTTCAACAAAGTTGAAGAGGGCTCAAAATAAGATACTTTGTAGTTTACGACCCAGTCCAACACAGCCCACAATGCGCCTAAAATGCCGTGCAAAACAAGCCTAAAAAGAGGTAAAGAGACAAGTGACAGATGGAGATGTCAAACAGTAAAAGGTCCTTAATCAAACATGAAAAGAACCTCAAAATATGACTCTCTCAAGTGCGGGTCGAGGCCCAAAAATGCAAGATGAGGGTTCGGGGCGAAACACATGCCGGGGCCCCGAAAGTGGGGCTGTTAGGCAGGGAGTGGTGCTCGACCACGGTTGGTCTCTTGGACCACATGTCCCTGAAAGGAGGAAATAAGATGCATGCCAAAAACCGGCAAGCGGAGGTGGTTAGACGGTCCCAACCGAGGCACACGGCTGACGGCTCAAAACCGAACCAATGGGCAAAATGGCCTATGGCCACGAAATGTAGCCTCTGACCATTGAGAGATGATCTGAGACCTCTCCTCCCTTCTCAAAGAGAAAATAGAGAAAACCGTGCCTGGTTCGCAAACCGAGGCAAAGCACAAAAGAGTCCGGAAGTCCAGAGGCAAGGCTCGTAACCGGGACTCCGCAACCTCAGAACGAGCACAATATGCAACATCACCAAGCGCTCAATCGGTGACGTCTGAGTCTTAAGGTCGGTCAAAAATAGGGTGTCTACAGTTGCCCCTCTTTGACAGAACTCGGAAGTCATAACAATGACGGGAGTGAGTGTCAAAGCCCAGAGACGTCCCATTTTTGACAAGGCCGAAGACTTAGACAAAGCAATACAAGCTACAGATGAAGATATGCGCCCGAAGGCGAGGGCAAAATGCAACTGACAATGCAAGAAGCCGAACACAACTTATGATCATGCAAAGAAACATAGGGACGTATCCCGGTGTTTCGGAAATGTATAAGCATTGGAACGTATTCCGGATGCTCTTAACCAAAGATGGAGACACATGGGGACGTATCCCGGTGCTTAGGGACGTATCCCAAAAGTTAGGGGCGATCCCGTGTTTAGGGACGTATCCCAAGGTTTAGGGACGTATCCCAAAGGTTAGGGACGTATCCCAAAGGTTAGGGACGTATCCCACAGATTAGGGACGTATCCCACAGATTAGGGACGTATCCCACAAATTAGGGACGTATCCCAAAGGTTAGGGACGTATCCCAAGGCTTAGGGACGTATCCCAAAGGTTAGGGACATATCCCAGAGATTAGGGACGTATCCCAGATTAGGGCGTATCCCAAAGGTTAGGGCGTATCCCAAGGATTAGAAAAGAAGGGAAACATAGGGACATATCCGGTGCTCGCAAGGAATGAGAAACATAGGGACATATCCGGTGTTCCGCAAGGAATGTGAAACATAGGGCGTATCCGGTGTTCCGCAAAGAGAGGAGAAATGTAGGGACGTATCCCAGTGCTCTGCAAGGAATGAGAAACATAGGGACGTATCCCGGTGTTCCGCAAAGAGAGGAGAAACGTAGGGACGTATCCCGGTGTTCTGCAAGGAATGAGAAACATAGGGACGTATCCCGGTGTTCCGCAAAGAGAGGAGAAACGTAGGGACGTATCCCGGTGTTTCGTAAGGAGAGGAGAAACGTAGGGACGTATCCCGGTGTTTCGAAAAGAGAGAGAAACGTTGGGACGCATCCCGATGTTCGGCAAGGAATGAGAAACATAGGGACGTATCCCGGTGTTTCGGAAAGGGAGAGAAACGTAGGGACGTATCCCGGTGTTTCGAAAAGAGAAGAGAAACGTAGGGACGTATCCCGGTGTTTCGGAAAGGGAGAAGAAACGTAGGGACGTATCCCGGTGTTTTGAAAAGAGAAGAGACGTAGGGACGTATCCCGGTGTTTCAAAAAGAGAAGAGAAGCGTGGGGCGTATCCGGTGTTTGAAGAGAGAAAGCGAGGGGCGTATCCGGTGTTAGAAGACGAAGTGTGCATAATAATGCAAGATAGATGTGCATAATCAATGCAATGAATGAGCATAACAATGCTAGTGAAGTGGGTGCATAACAATGCAATTGGAATGGGCATCACAATGCAAGCATAAGAAGTGCATAACAATGCAGGTGGAAGGATGCATAACAATGCAAGTGGAATGTGCGTGACAACGCATAGTTGAAACAAAATGCCGAATAAGGAAATACAAGCCTTAATGAGACCAGATAAAAACGCGACCTCGATTTACCTTTCGGAGGGTTTGCAACATTATTCGATTCAAGAACAGGCACACCTGTTCATATTAGAGAGATAACATCTGCTGCTGCTTTAATCGCCATTCTGACTTGAAGCAGGCTTACACTTGGGATAGAGGCACGCTCATTCTTCGGAACACTGACAAGGTCTGAAGAGGTACATACGGAATGCGATCTCGGAGCTTACCGAAGTTGGAACAAACTCAAATGCCCGACATTTTCCTCTTTCGCTTTTGCTTTGCAGTCCGGAACCATTATAGCTTCAGATAGGTCCTGGTTCTACTGTTCACACTTATCGGGGATGGACCCTGCAGTTTTCGAAAGAACAAATTCCTTTTTTTTTTTGCACAAATGTGGAGAATGGCACAGCACTCTGAGCACACAACAAATCGTTTTTGAAATTGAGAAAATGAGTTCTCGACCGGGTATTGAGCCTACAACTGAACACAGCAAAGACGACCCAACAACGGAAAATAAAGGTAAACAACCTAAACACATCTAGTGACACTTGAAATGACTCAAAACAAGAATCGAGACAATCAAAACACAACGAAAGACTCAAATGCGCAGGAGCTGTTTCACCGGTATTATTTCCCACCCTTTCTCATTTGTGATTCTCACATCACTCGGCATTCAATCTCTTGTTTTACGAAAAAGCCCTTTTCTCATTTTTCTCTCATCGCATCTCTCTATTCTTCAATCTCTCATTTTTCAATCCCTCCGGATGGTTGATGGATAAACCGCAAGTTGTGGGCTCGTGCCCCTAGCATTACGCTAGATTCTTTTTCTTACGCACAATGACTAACATCGGTTGATGATGTCTGTTGGGGAGTTTGGGCGTGGTTAGATCTGTCGGATGAGGAAGTGGAACATCTTGATCCATTCCAGGTTTGCTTAGCCGTGACTTGGCTTGATACCTCGTTGCTTGGAGGATGTTGAGAGCTTTCAGCCCTTTGCTGTTGACTTCAGTTGTGCCCTCTTCTGGCAGGTAGAGTGCCTTTCTGGCAAGTATGTTGACAATGGGGAAAAGACAGGAAGCCTGACTCAACTGTGCCCCTAGTTCATCATTTTGACCATTTTTTTATTTTGCTTTTGCTAAAGTAATTTTGACCGACATGAGAGTTAGATTAACATGCTTGTTCAATTTTTGATTTGAAATCATGCAAGTCAGGTTATGAGCACTGAAAATTTTCCTTTTTTGGGTCCAAGAAGTGGTCCAGTTTTTGGAAAAGATGGAACAATTTTCGAGAAAATTAGTCAACCTCAGTAAAAATTCTCAAAAACTATTTTTGCAAATGGCCACTTGCTCAACGAGCGTGAAACCTACTCCTGAGATGCACAACCTCGGATCCAAAGGAAAACTGCCTCGTGCTTGAAGAAGCGCATAGCAACGGAAAGTTGCCCCTTGTTTGAAACGGCAACTGCTTGCACGTTGAATGGCAACGGAAAGTTGCCCCTTGTTTGAATGGCACCGCAGCGCATTGTAGTCAGTCCTCAGAGCGACGAACACAACCAGACTCTCGGATACAGTGAAGACAAAGATGACCAGAACCATCGCATGGACACAATCAAATTGAAGTGTTTCTGGTGGACTTGAGATGAAGTTGCCTACGTATCCCAAAGATGGGAATCAAGCCTTACGTAGTTCGGGGTTAAGGTACACTCGGGTATTTAACCTCTCTTTTTTTATGCTCTGACTTTTGCCAAGGCGCCTATTACAGGTTTTCGACCTTGCGAGCTTTGTTTTTCTTTCTTTTCTTTTTTTCTATTCTTTTCATTCCTTTTTCTTCTTCTTTTTTGCATTTTTCTTTTAGGCTCTAACTTTTGCCAAGGCGCCCGATGCGGGTTTTCGACCTTGCGAGCTTCTTTTTCTTTTTCTTTTTTTTCTGTATTTTTTTTCTTTTCCTTTTGTATGTATTTTTTGCTTGCTCTAACTTTTTCCTAGGTCGCCCTTCCGGGTTTTCGGCCAAATGAGCCTCTCAAAAGGGTAAAAAGTGTAACAAGTCCATGCCAAATGGTTTTTGAGATTGAAGCCCTCTGTATCCGGAGATGGTATTGTTGTCGATTCTTGAAGGATCCTCTTTGGCTCTTGAGCACATCGGATATTTTTGCCCCTAGTTCGAGGGTGCTTGATCTAGCTTTGCAAGCTTCTTTTGAAAACACTTGAACTTCTTGATCGACTCTCTTGCCCCTAGTTCGAGGTTGCTTTGAATTTGGCCACGCAGCCTCACGTTATAGTTAACCGTTGAACATTACGAGTTTGAGTCCAAGGTTTAAAAATGAGGGTCGAGTCTCGAAAGAGCGATCCTAGGTGCACAATCTCAAGAACGACTCCACACAAGTCTTCGCAGGACCGCATAAAACATTTTTGAAAGTTTTTAAGCGACAAATCGCTTACTGAAGACGATGTAGAACCAATCTGGATCAAAGCTAGGGTCCTTCTCGGTACTCACACTAACAAGCATGATTTCATTCATTAAGGGCTTATACGCCTCTCTTTCTCTCGGTTGATCAAAGTTTTGCAAATCAGAGAATTCCTTCCTCTTTGTTTTCACCTGATGTTCAAAAGTTTTGAAAAACTCGGTCATTACAATGACTTCAAGGCACGTAAAAGACGAGTTCTTAGTCAAATACTATCATTTCATTGAACTTCTAGCATAAGCGCACAAGGCGTATAAATGCGAGAGCGTGAAAATCACTGCTATTTCATTCAAAACTGTTGGCACAACTGGCTCCCTGGCAGAAACAGACTCAAAAGAAAGCAAAAGGACAAACATGAAACAAAATGGTGATGCCCGAGGCAACACCCCCGGAATCACCCGACCTTAACAAAATAGAACTGACTCGATACAACGAGACAGACTCAACAGGGTTGACTCGATACAACGAGACAGACTCAACATGGCTGACTCGATACAACAAGGCAGATGCAATACCCAAGTCAGAAGGGAGGATAAACAAAGATTCACAAATGCTCAAAATAGTGCGTGCCATCCATCACATCTGAAGTAAACTGAGCACCGACAGCAAGTGGTTCATCCCCTGATCACATAACAACACAGGTCCAGAGTACCCGAGGGATATAAGACCCTTCTGGAGCTATGGTTCCAGGACTACCTAGTAAAGAGGAATCATGCAAAGATCTCAACTTTGATTTCACCAAAACAGATATGAACAGAAATAACGATCGTGTTCTATTATCGATCATCGTTCTCAAATCATCGCCCCAAATCTCAACTGATACCGCAGATATAATCGATTCTCAAAAATACTATCTGGTGCCCGCAGTCGGATACCTGCATAAAACCGGTATATGCATTCCTCAGAGATACACTCTAAAAGCACATAGCAAGTAAATGAGAGCCAATACACCCCTATGTTGGGGTAAGGTTTCCCTGTCCTATTTTGTCAGGAGCTAGGGTTTCACTACGCACACAGCGGTTTCAAACAACCTATGATCGGGTAAGCAACCTGTCCTAGTTTGGAATGGTCACTATGGATCCGAATATGCACTAGGTTGAATGGTAAAAAAGGGTGCCCCGGTAAAACCGGGGTTTGTGTTCCCATACTGGTAGAGCCCGCAACCGGTCAGCCTTATGGTCATGCCTTGACAAGACAAGCCTCCTGCAAACCGCTCAGGAATAGCAGATGGCCAACACAGTGTCCTAGGCGCACCAATGCACATGCAATGCAAAGAAACACATAAGTGTAGTCAAAACAGGATATCACGAGTTCGAGTCAAGCTCTCTAAAATCCATAGCAGAGTCGCCAGAAACTGTAGACGCGCCTGTGGGCTTCACTCTACAGTTCGGACTCGATTTTGTGTCACGGTTCTAAATCTGAACCAAAGAGTCCAACTCTGGCAAATCGTTTTGAGAAAAACTGATTTTTGAAAAGAAGTGCCAAACATGGACTGCTTTGCCAGATTACAGAGTCGCCACCTAAATATTTTTTTTAAAATGGGAAATTTAGGAAACCACGACTCGGTCGAAGGCCACATGTCCGCTATAACCAAAGTTGACTTGGCTCGAGCTTGGGTACGATCGGGAAGGTCACTATGAGCACCTCTCGCCGGTCCAAGACCGCCTCTACTAAGTGATATCCGATTTTGAAAACATTACGTGTTCTTATTCCTTATTAGCCTAGATTTACTATGTTATGCGACAAAGAAACAAGTATAGACCAAATCGCCTAAGTTGGAACAAAACATTACGTGTTTGTTTTGAAAATGATTTGCTACTCATAAGTAGGCTAAAATGCGTGTTTTGCCACTCTCAAGCGGGCTTTTAGAAAAGACGGTTTTGCCACTATCTAGTGGGCTTTAAAACTCACAGCTTTTAATGTGTTGTCCCAATTTAGGTAATTCAACCTCCATCCACAGCATTCATGCTTATATCACATAAGCACTTATCCTCATGGTAAGCATGCTATCATGGCAACATTCACACACATGCGATATGCTAAAGCATAAAAGCTCACCTAGTACTACAAGCCAAAACAAGCTTATTAGAAATCCATGCATGGACCTAAGCATACTGAAATGTCTAATGCAACACATGCAAAGATGTAATCTAGGCAGGCTCGGCTATCCTAAACATGGAATATGGAATGCTACAAATAACACGTATTCAATTTGGAATTGAAAGTACGATGCAGTTTGTATGATGTACCGAGCCCGATGCATGTAAACAAATGCATGAATGCACGCATGCATAGCATAAGGTATGCTAAAATTAAACGTGCCCTAATCTACCATCATAAGCAGGTAAATAAAAGGGAAGAAAGACGTGGGGTTGGAAGACATACACACACTCACACACCCTTATTACAATTATGCCCTCACCGAGGGACCAAATAAATATCTGATCCCAAATAATAAATCACCTATGCTACCTAAATAATTATTACAGACACATTATTAATTAACACACTAATTAGACTACTGAAAGCGAAAAGGCCTCGAAGAGGGATGCACGCATGCTCGATCCGACTTGCTCGGAAAACCTACATCGTGCCATCACGCCTCTTTTTCCGCCTGTCTCTCCAAAATTACCAAAGTTTGTAAAAACCTTCCTTGAATGTCTGTACACCACCGGTGGAGGAAGTTCGCATCATTGTCTAGAAAGATCACCGGCCGCTCTGGAGTCCATCGGCCAAAAATAAAGTGCCGGCCGGCACTATTTATCACGGTCGGCACAAAATTCTGCTGAAAGCAGCAATGCATAGCAATGATGTATGGCATGGGTTTTGAGCATATATATGCATGGCTAATGCCCCTATCATGTAATAAACTCAAGGAGCACGGCCCTTGACCCCGAACCATCAATCACGCATTTCAATGCATGATGGCCCAAAAGCCAAGTTAGCAACTTTGATATCAAATGAAATGCACATCAAACACACAAGTGAAACCCAACCTCTATCATACTCAATTCAAGAGGCAAGGCATGACAATGCACATGCAACCTAAGCATGCAAGCTAACATGCAAACATGCAATGCAACTAGACGGCACGCACAATGCTAACAACATAACATGCACAACGCATTGAAATATGGCATACACAATGCAAGATGGACTTACACCAATGTGAATGGGCCTCAACCACACTCACATCAGTGGCCATTAGAGGAAAATGGGATTCTCGAAATGCGTGCACGTATGCACGCAAACCGAGGACCGGACCTAAGGCACGAATGCCACTCTAACAAGGTATGGCAAGGCATGGATCATGGCATACAAACATATGAATTTCAACCACTGAAATATGATGCTTAACAGCCCCGAATCATGGCAATATGGCACCCGATACATGAGACGCATCCCGAAACTCAAAATTAGGCATATGAAATGGCCTACAACTATGCAATACATGCATTATTTGCACACGAAGTGTGAATACAGAAGCAAGCCAGCCCCGAGACAAACATTTTTACAATACAAAGCATGGTCAAACAGCAAGCGCAGGTAGGGCTAAAATGGCATACACAAATGGCTCCGCAAAGGAGGCGATGAAGCAACTAATATATGGAAGTCCCAAACGGCAAAGAACCCTTAATGAAACATGTCAAGAGGGTCAAAATACAGCTACTTTCAGTTCTGACCAAGGTCCAAAACAGAAGCAAGATAGCCTAAAAAAATCATGCAAAATGAGGCTAGGCATGGATTTCAAAGCAAGTGATACATGGAATGCTCAAACAGTGATGAGCCCTTCTTCAATGTTGAAGAAGGGCTCAAAAAAAATCCACTTACAGTTTATGAAAAGCCTCAAAACAGATTACACATTGGCCAAAAATATCATGCAAAAATACGGTATTTCAAGAGGGTATTGAAGCAAGTGCAATATAGGGACCTCAAATGACAAAATTTCCTTAATGAAACATGAACTAGAGCTCAAATAAAGGTGACTTTCAGTTTTGGTCGGAGCTCAAAACAGTGGGAAAAGAGGGATAAGAAATAGACCAAGAAAAGAGCAAAAAAAGGGAAAAACGAGACTCACCCTTGTAGACCAATCTTGGCTGCCTTTTGAACTGAAAAACAGAGCCTCCTAGCCTCTGAAAATCCCTCCTTGCTGCCGGAAATGGAGTGGTGGTGGTGGTGCTAGGTGGTGGTGAAGGAATGGTGCCAAACTTGGAAGATTTTTGAGAGTTTTGGAGCTTGGAATTATAGAGAGAGAGAGATACAATATAGGAGCTCTCAAACCAGATTTTCTAACCCTTAAAACAGGTCTGGAGTGCTGTATTTATAGCCAAAAACGTTTAGAAAAGAGGGGGAAAAAGGGGGGGAAATGAAATTCAAATTTCCCCCCAAAAGGGCCAAAGGGGAAAGTGGTAGCTACGGGTCCCAAATGGCCGAGAGCCCTTCAACAAAGTTGAAGAGGGGCTCAAAATAAGATACTTTGTAGTTTACGACCCAGTCCAACACAGCCCACAAGTACGCCTAAAATGCCGTGCAAAACAAGCCTAAAAAGAGGTAAAGAGACAAGTGACAGATGGAGATGTCAAACAGTAAAAGGTCCTTAATCAAACATGAAAAGGACCTCAAAATATGACTATCTCAAGTTCGGGTCGAGGCCCAAAAATGCAAGATGAGGGTTCGGGAGCCGAAACACGCAGTT
Organism: Camellia lanceoleosa; assembly: GCA_025200525.1. Taxonomy (NCBI): domain Eukaryota; kingdom Viridiplantae; phylum Streptophyta; class Magnoliopsida; order Ericales; family Theaceae; genus Camellia; species Camellia lanceoleosa. The sequence goes on from CM045767.1 coordinate 24,497,471, forward strand.
CGGGGCCCCGAAAGTGGGCTGTTAGGCACCGGGAGTGGTGCTCGACCACGAAGTTGGTCTCTTGGACCACAGTGTCCCTTGAAAGGGAGGAAATAAGATGCATGCCAAAAACCGGGGCAAACGGAGGTGGTTAGACGGTCCCGAACCGAGGCACACGGCTTGACGGCTCCGAAAACCGGGAACCGGGCTCCAAAATGGGCAAAATGGCCTATGGCCACGAAATGTAGCCTACGGCCATTGAGAGATGATCTACGAGACCTCTCCCTCCCTTCTCAAAGAGAAAATAGAGAAAACCGAGCCTGGTTCGCAAACCGAGGCAAAGCACAAAAGAGTCCGGAAGTCCAGAGGCAAGGCTCGTAACCGGGACTCCGCAACCTCAGAACGAGCACAATATGCAACATCACCAAGCGCTCAATCGGTGACGTCTGAGTCTTAAGGTCGGTCAAAAATAGGGTGTCTACAATGCCTCAAATAGCTCCCCTCAATTTCGCTTTTTAGAGCCCTCTAACTTAGCGTACCAGACCACATCAAACAAGGTTCTCTCAAACAACGAAAGCTTCTATGCTCGAGACAAACCTATAGGCCTTAATACATCTGAAAACAATCAGACATGTACGATTGGATCCCTACTCCCATCGAATCTGTCGATGTGGGGCATCTTAAATTTCTCCGGTAATCTGATCGAAGCCTCAGTGTACCCATCTTCGATATCTGGAATAGAGTTGAAGCCCTGGGATTTCTTTAACGCTTTCTCCAATCTAGCAATCTTGACCAAGGCTGGATCAATTTCATTGATATCAAAAGGAAAAATCCCTAGAGGAGGTTGAACTGGAGGATGATAAGCTGGAGCTAGGGAAAACATGTCCTGAGGATCTGGGACTGGTAGATTTTCTGCTGGCGGAGGTAGATCCGGGTTTGGCTGAGTAGTAGGGATCGGATGCACGATTGATGCTGATGCCCCAAATGTACACCGTAGATCGGCAATGACTTCATCTTGTGCAACCATCCTTTGGTTTACAGTATCCATAATAATTTGGACAGCAATCATCATGGCAGGGAATTCCTCTACGTTTGGTGCTGTGTTCTGTGCCATTGCTAATCTGGGTGAACTAGATACTGGTGAATTGATTGATTAAGAACGGGCAGGCATTTGTGGGGTGCTTTGTACTGATGCTATTAACCGTCTATTTTTTCTCTGTCGAGCAACTAGAGAAAATGAGACTAGCACGGGCTAACCACTAACAAGGTCTCAAGCTTTGCACAGCTTGTCGAAACTAGTCCACACAACTTGGGGAATATTGGGTATTTCTGAAGCTATGATGGTAAACTACCTAGCAAAAAGAAAGAAAGAAAAACAAAATCAAAATCGAACAGCACTTTATCCTCAATTCACAACAGTCAAAACACATAGTTGGACTGTAATCCACACTGAACTCTTTTCTCAAACTCATACTGATATGAACCATCCTATACAGTCTCACTGTAAAAGCACATATCAAGTAAAAGAACCAAAACACCTCTATGAAAGGATAGGGTTGCCCTGTCCTAGATTTTTGGCATGATCTAGGCTGCACTAATTCAAACAATGAGTTTCATGACATCCTACAAATAGGTAGCATCATGTCCTAACTTGGAATAGTCACTATAGTTTCACTATATGCAACTAGGTCGAAATGGTCAAAAGGGTACCTCAGCAAAAATAACTAATATACCTCTCACACCTAACACTGAAAAGTGAAATGTGGATTAAGTAGTACGGCAGTAATCCAAATCCAAGGGTTGTGTTCCCAATATGGCAGAGCCCATGACCGGTCAGCTTTTTGGCAAGCTTTTTAGGCAAGCCTCCGACAAACAGTTCAGGAATAGCAGTTGGCAAATATGGTGACTTATGCGCACCAATGCAAATGCAATGCAAAGAACATATAAGTGTAAATAAAAATTCACATCATGAGTTTCAAATCAAGTTCTCTAAGTCCTCAGCGAAGTCGCTCAAAACTGTAGCCCAACTTTCCATGCTCCTTTCGGAGGGCGAATAACCCTACAGTTCGGACTCCACTTATGGTTCTGAATCTGATTTCACAAGTGCAATATGATAGAATGAAAACACAAAAATAGCCCAAATCCGGCAATTCTTTTTGAAAAATCAACGTTTGAATCAAATGCCAAAAATAGACTGTTTTGCTAGATTACAGAGTCGCCATCTAAATATTTTTGGAAAACTTAGGAAACCCGAGACTCGTGCCAAAGGCCATTAGTCCGTCATCACCAAAGTGTCTCAGCTCGGAAACTTAGGTACGAGAGGAGAAGGTTATAAATTGAGTACCCCACTCGCCTGATCAAAGATCAGCCTCTACTAATCATAATGTGTTTATTATTTACATTATATGCTCTTGTTTCGATTATAGCTATTCTTTACTATGTGACGCACACAAAAATATAGACTAACTTGCGAGAATTGGAACATTTGATTTCATGTCTTGTTTGAAAATGGTTTTGAATTTGCCACTTGAAAAAAGTAGGCTAAAATGAACATTTAATCGAACCATCCCGGTTCAAGCAACTAGCCTTCATCTACATGTATTCAAACAATTATATCATTTAAGCAATTAGCCTCATGGTATTTATGCTTTGGATATGGTAACATAAACATTCGATGCAAGATACTAAGACATAAAAAACTCACCTAGTACTCCGAGCCAAAATAGGCTAAGAGTTAGAAAAATATGCATGTTCCTAATTAAATGCAACATGACTAATGCGACGCACGCATTATGTATTTTTATAGACTTGGCTATGAGCATGGCATATGATTCCATTCAAGACATGCGAGAGCACGTATTCAAGTAAATGAATTTGTCAATTTGATATTGGGTTTGCATGATGAGCCGAATTTTGGATGCATGCAAGACAAATGGATGCAAAGCATAAGAATGCTAATGAAACGTGATGCCCTATAGTAACCATCATAAACAAGTAAATAAAAGAGAGAAAGATGTGGGGTTGGAAGACATACAACTTATTACAACATTGCCCTTGTGCAAGAGGGTGCGAATCAAAGTTTGAAAAGTTCGAATTAAACTAATTATTACAAAACCGAATGAATAAATAAGCGAGGCTAATTAAGTAGCTAACTAGGCTATTACTATAAGGATGGCCAAGATAAATAAACTAGCTCTCTAAGTTAAGTAACTACAACAATTACAAATAAACAATAATAATAACAACACTTAATAATTAACAAGACTAATTAGAACAAACAACATTAAATTAAATTAATTACAATGATCATAATATAAGCGAGAATGCGCAAGAATTGCATGCATGCGCATGCACGGTGTTCAAGAACAGCTCTGTTTGCCCCAAGCTTGCTTTATTTCACCTCAGCCACTGCCCTTTGTTTTCTGCAAAAAATACATTGCTGACCAAACATTGAAGGCTGGTTGGCCCTTAATGAAGCCCGGCCAGACCTGGAGAAGGCCGGTCGTGCCTCAATTTTGTGCAAAACTTTGTTTTGTGTTCTGAAGTGAAAACAGTGCAAACAGAGTTGTTCAAGCTCTGTTTGTCTCTTTCTTCCTTCTCTATCATGGAAAAGCCTTAAGAGAAGGTTAGAATTGTCTTCAAAACCATCAATGAGTAAATTGATTACTTGATGATTCCAGATACAATTTTTGGACAAAAATCAATGAAATGCAATGAATATGACCACTCCTCACTCTTTATCATGGAATGAACTGAAAAAAAAAAAAAAAGAAGTAGAGACGCTTCAAGAATCATCAAAACACCATGAATTAGCGCATGATCACTGTTGACTCGACAAACTTGGCATAACGTCCTGCCAAGTCTAAGCAAGATGACTCATTTTCTTTATGTGTGTTGGTTGCTTTTAAACCTATTCTTTTAGTCATTTCCATTCTTTAGTCCATTTGTCTGAAATGATGGTTAAGTCCTCTAAAAGGAGAGAAGCATCAAACGGGAAGTAATTCTCAACATGAAAGAAAGATTACGACGTTGACAATGAATCTCCGTAGAGATTAAGCCATTAAGCGTGAATCTTTAGTTCATGTGTTGAATAACCATCAACCGATTGAAACAACTCTCAAATGAAAGAAATGAGTGACAAGTTAATTCTTAAAATGAGGTTATTACCATGGAAATTAAACAAAGAAAGGCTAAGAACAACATGATATGAGCTATGTACAAAGACTAATGCCACAACAAATGAATGAATCAAAGCTTGAACCAATTAAATAGAGTAGGACAACCCTAAAACAGTCTATAACAAGCCCAAAACAATGGCTGAATATGTAATAAAAGAGCTCAAAAGCTAAACAAAAGGTAAAGGTAATGAAGCTATGTAAGCAAGAACAATGAGGGATGGCCAACCCCTCCAATTTCAAGACTTCAAATCATGTTTTTAGCCTTAGTTCAACTCTGAAAATCAATTCAAAAATCAAAGACAAAGAGTGTAAAGGAAGCAAATGTAAGGCCCCGGTGTCCCACATCGGGAATGGAGGGGGAGTTACTGGGCTATAAAAGTAAAAACCGGGACCCTTATACAGCATCGAGGCCTTTTCCCAAGTGGTGAAATCCCTATTAGAACTCCGCGGTTAAGCGTGCTTAGCTTGGAGTAGTTCTAGGATGGGTGACCCCTTGGGAAGGATAAATCCGTGCGGGCGTGGCCCAAAGCGGACAATATCGATGGCGTGTAAAGGTAAAGGCGTTAAATAAATGGTCGAGTGACTCCGAGTACCGAGTGTGGCCCTAGCGCCGCTCGGTGTATGTGGCGAAGCTATGGTCTTGTTATCTGCAGGACGTCTTGACCTTAAGGGTGATTGTAAGGCCCCGGTGTCCCACATCGGGAATGGATGGGGAGTTACTGGGCTATAAAAGTAAAAACCGGGACCCTTATACAGCATCGAGGCCTTTTCCCAAGTGGTGAAATCCCTATTAGAACTCCGCGGTTAAGCGTGCTTAGCCTGGAGTAGTTCTAGGATGGGTGACCCCCTGGGAATGACAAATCCGTGCGGGCGTGGCCCAAAGCGGACAATATCAATGGCGTGTAAAGGGTCGAGGCGTTACAGCAAAGGTTGAGCCATAAAAATAGGTGCAAGTAAGGGTGTTAATCTTACCACCTTTGGTAGCTTGTCCAAACCCAAGTTCCAACACTTAAAATAGATGTAAAAAAGCCCAAGAATAGAAGAAATAGATAGAAATGAAGTAAGCAAGAGCAAGAACAAAAGTTACAAGCTTATACCTCTCAAAATGGAGTAAGCTTTGGTTGATGATCAAACACACTCTTAACACACTCTCAAGCTTGAATTATGCTTCTCAAGGGTCAACCAAGGCTCTAAGATGATGAGACAAGGTTATGTATGGTGTATATAGATGATACAAGGTTGGTAGGTTAACTCAAAGGTAGCTTGCAATGAAAGAAGGAGGAAGGAGAAGCTCTCTCTATGTGTATAGGCTTTCTTTCAATTGTTCAACTCCCAAAACTGAGGTATATGGTCATATTTATAGAATTTGAGCACAAAAGGTGATAAATATTTTAAAAAATGGACAGCTGGCGGCCTCCCGTCCAGAACAGTGTTTCTCGCTATTGAAACTCGGCCGACCCTCAATAGCCATGGCCGACCCTCAATGAGGCATGGCCGGGCCTCAATGAATTCCCCTGTTTTTCTGTTTCAACCTCAACACAGGGTGGTACAAGTTATACAAAGGGATTTCTCAGGTATGATCAATAGGAATATGAAAGGTTTGAAGTTGTTTCGAAGCTTGAATAAGACTCTTTCATTGAGACCTCAAACCACACACAATACCACTTTTATCATCGAGTGTTTCAAGTAAAGCGTTCAAACCTTGCGGGCGGTCAAAAATGGGGTATCCACACCTCCTCATTTACGTTCCTTTTCTGTTTTTCTTTCTTCTTATTTGCCTGTTTCCTTTCTTATTCTCCATCTCTAGCCACCTACACTAGCCATATACACTACAACCTCTTTTCTAGTCGCCATCACAACCCTTACTCTTGCGACCTACCAATTTGGTTGCATCTAACCACTACAACCATTGTAGCCCTTACTTTAATGAGTTTTACCCTAGAGAGAGAGAGAGAGAGAGAGAGAAAGAGAGATTTAAGGTTTCAGGCAACGAGGAAAATAGAAAAAGAAAAAGAGAGAATGCAGAAGAGGATCACGATGAGTCATGAAGGAGATGAGAATGTAGTGTTGTGGAAGGATGTAAAAGGGCGATAGAGGTTAGAAAAAGGGCAATGCTTGAGCTGGAGGTACGACGATGAATGTGAGGTTATAGTGTTGGATGGTAGTAGTGTATAAGGGTATATATTGAGAAAGTAATGTTTAGAATTTTGCTTAGAAATGTAATTTATTTTAGGAACAAAATTATATTTCAAAAACATTAAGGGCACTTGGGCCATAAATTGAATTTTGAAACTTTTGGGGCCACAGGGATAATAATAATTTACAAATATCATATTATCTTTACCTATCTATTTGTCTGTCCACTATTCTACCTATTTGTTCACCTATATGTCTATTGTTACTTATCTGTCCATACCACTACCACCACCAATCGTCATTGGTCATCTTTGGCTACTTTTTCAGTGAATTTTTTGGAGGCTTCTTTGATGATCGAAAGTGGTTTGGCATAGTGATAAAAATGGAAAATTTATTTTTGCAAAATAATAAGGTTGTGTTTGGTGGAGATTTCAAAACTTAATTCCACCCTCTGGTTTGAGTGTGGTGTTTGGTTAGAGTTTTCAAAAATTGATTCCACACTTACTTTTGCAAATACGTCTACCCGGTCATCTCCCGACATCTGGCAGGGTTGACCAAAACAATGTTCGTGTCTTTTTTTTTTTGTTTGGCAATTGGTACCTGTTATTTTTTATATTTTAAATAAAAAATAATTTCAAATTTTTTTTTAAATTTTTTAATAGAATTTTGGATTGTGTATTTGGTTATGAGTTGTAAGTTTTTTAATCAAATAACTTTCTAATTTCAAAAATTCAAATCTTCTTCCAAAACTGAATTCAAAACTCATAACTAAATAAATTTTCTTTTTTCAAATCATAATTCTAAAACTCACAAACTCAAAATATAACTCTATTATCAAATCATAATTCTAAAATTTTCTTTGATCTAATGATTGTTGATTTTGTAGTTATTGTTGGACTAGTGATCAATTTGATAAAATATTTCTTATATTTGAAATTAGTCTCTTATCTATTGAAAAAATAAATTCATTAATCATGCATTTACAATCAAAATAAAATAATCATTAAATCTAATACCATGCATCTTAAAAATGGATTTCTCAACAAATTATTCAATGTGTTTGGTTTGAATTTTTTGAATTAAGTTTTTTGAAAACTGAATTTTTTTATTTTCGTTTTTTTAGGGAATATTTTTAAATTTTAAACATTTTTTTTTTTACTTTTTTAGGTACACCTTACTTAGATGTGTCTAAAAAGTAAAAAATTTGTGAAAAAATATTTTAAAAAATTAATAAATACATAAAAATATAAAAAATGTATTGAATTTTTGTATTTTTTTTTTATATTTTTGGTATTTAGTGAATTTTTAAAAGTTTTTTTTTTTACAATTTTTTTACTTTTTATACCTAAAAAGTAAAAAAAATTACGTAAAATATTAAAAAAATTCAGTGAAAACAAAAAAATACTAAAAATAAGAAAGTAAATTTTTTTGAAAAGTATTTTTTGAAAAGTGGAAACAAGCAAGGTAATTATTTTTTAATTAAATGATGGTGGGTACTAAAAAATAGAGTAGTGTCTGGGTCCGTTTGGGAAGATGATTTGTGGCTAAAATAGTCACAAAAGACAAAATAGGTTATTTTAGTCACAACAAACAAAACATTACATCTAACCCATAATCATTACACTCTTTTCTCACAAAAAAGATCAAAAAAATCAAAAAGTCAAAAAGCTAAAAAACCCTTCCAAACTATACTTTTTAACCCAAACTAAAATAGTTAAAAAAGTTAAAAAGTCAAAAAACTAACCCATTTCCCAAACCAACCCAGAATCAGTCAAACATGTAAGGAAGATATTTGTGAAAATTAAAATTCCACCTATTTGACTATAAATATTGACAAAATTATGGTAATGCAACTTTTTTTCATTCAAAAAAAACAACAAAATTAACATTCAGTATGGTTGATTTCAGTTTTCTAAAATCAATTTTTTAAAAATTGAATTTTTTATTTTTTATATTTTTGTTTTTGTTTTTGTTTTTAGTGAATATTTTTAAAATTTTAAGTAATTTTTTTTTTTTACTTTTTTAGATATACCTTATTTAGATATATCTAAATAGTAAAATATTTGTGAAAAAATATTTTAAAACATTAATAAATACATAAAAATATGAAAAATGTACTGAATTTTTATATTTTTGGTATTTAGTGAATTAAAAAAAAATCACAAAGATTATATTTTTCAAGTATATTTATATTAGGTGTCTAAAAATTAAAAAAATTACTTAAAATATTAAAAAATTCAGTAAAAATAAATAAATATATATATATATATAAAGCAAAAAAGTAAAATTTTTTAAAAAGTAAAATTTAAAAACTGAAACCAAACAAAATAATATATTTTTTTTGGAATAAAATTTTTAATAATTTTTTTTCCTCATTTCCAGTTAATAGCAATTTTTCCCAGGATTTTGTTAAAAACCCCCCAGTGGGAGTCGACCCTAGTGAGTGACACACTGAAACTGGCCGAAAATCCAAATAAAAAAAAAAAAACTTTTTTTTTTTTTGGTCGAATAAGAGCCGACCCCAACACCCCCAGCTGCTCTAAGTCATTTTCCTTTTTCCCATGTGCACACCGACAGTACTTCCCGCTGCACGAAACGACGTTGGTGGTGTTTGTCATTCGACGCCGCCCATGCGTTGTTTTGTTTCCATGTGGCGCAAGGACCACCGCGTGGTTACGGTACAACGTTTTACATGATTTACTTCAATTATTTGCTCCTAGGATTTCATGGCCATGAATAAGATCCGATCACACATTTTGTTTTCTTTTTTTTTTAAATTTTATTTTATTTTTATTTCATTTTACTTAACCAAATTTAACAAATTGCCTCAATTTGACAAAAATAATACCCCACAACTCTCAATTAATTTGTGATCACTCATTTATTTTATTTTTTTCTTCTTTTTTTTTTTTTTCTTTTTCCCTCACTCTCTCTCCTTCCTGTCCCTCGCAAAAAGTGTGGGGGCTGCTGGGCTCTCCAGCACCACTATTTGACAAGTCACTAAAATCGTTAAAAGAAATTTAAAAATTGTATAAAATTTTAAAAAGGGAGAGGCTTTTTTCTATTCATATCTGATGATAGGGTGTTGTTGCACACATTCATAATTCAAATTATTTAATATGTAGGATTTGTTGAGTATTTTATTTCAATAACAAATTAGATTAATCGGACATTAATAGCCATTTAATTATATCACATTTATGTTAATACTAAGAATTATTGTTAAAATAAATTATCGACACAAATGTGATCTCAATGTAGTTTTTTATAAGAATAAAATATTCGATGAATTCTTCACATTGAACAATTTGAATTATTGATGTGGCCTTTATGGTGGGCCCGCGGAGGCTCAATTGGAGAGAAATCTCACCCAATGTGAAATATTTTTTTTAATTCCTTTTACCTTTTTTTTTTTTTTTGTAAAAAGTTGAAAAATATTTTTTTCATTTATATTTTAATTAAAAAAAATTAAAAATTACTACAAATATTACTTTTCAAACCAAATCTGAAAAAAGGAAAAAAATCACAACAAAGTTTGTTGTTGGGATTTAAACCATACGTTCAATTCTTAAATCCTATGAATCACAGAAAATAAAATGGGTAGAACATACAGATATATGAGATTCGACAGTGTGTCTACATCTTTGGAAGTCACACCAATTCACTATATTGATAGACGCTCTTTCTTATTTTTCACTCACTAAAAATTGCAGCAGCCTCTCTTTTCTAACCCTAATATATATGCTTTATTACATTATATAGAGTAAAAACCGTAGGGCCAAAACTAACATTATAAGCCCTTGTGATGCGTCGTGAGGGCCCTAACCCTCACCCCTCTGGTTATTTGCTAAAAATTATCTACATACCTAATATTTCTTGCATCCAAAATAGAAAAACCGTTTCCTTGCACGATAACCCGAGTCAAAATGGAGTGAGAATACTCCTATTTACTAAAAATCTTCCAAACCTAAAAACCCATTCCACCATCCCTTCTTTGCTAACACATAATTGTCCCAACACTAGTGTAATTTTTTTTTTTTTTTTTTTATCTTCAAAATCTCATCTCCATTGGATTTATTAAGAACCCATTAATGATTTGTTTGACTTAGAGAGTGTGTTTAGAATTATCTAAATAAATATATTTTTTAACTTTATGAAAAGATGTGTAAAAAAATAGAGAGATGATGTGACTCAAAAAAAATAAAAAGATAAAATTAAAAAAAAAAAAATACGGGATGCCAAATAGTGCCTAAGTTAAGTAGCAATTTTGATTTTGACTCTGAAAACAACTCCAATGGATTTGCAAAATTCATTGCTAGTGTAAGACAATAACAGTTACCAAACTTTTAGGCTTTTTTGGTTGTAATAATTTTCATAAACTACTTTTAAACGGATTTTCACTTGTCTTTATAATTTTATTTTATATTTTAATTATTACTTTTTATTTTGTAGATACATTAAGATTAGATACATCTAAAAAATATAAATATTTAATTAAAATATGAAATTTTTTTACTAAAAACTAATAAAAATCTGAACAAAAATGCACATAATTTTTTGTTTGAATTTTTATTTATTTTTAGTATTTTTAAAAAAAAATAATTTAGTCAATTTATTTTACTTTTTAGACGTATCTTGATTAAGCGCATCTAAAAAATATAAAGAATTAATTAAAATATAAAAAAAAATTCATTAAAAATAAATAAAAACTTATCTAAAAATATTTTTTTAAAAACCAATTAACTGTGAGCATCTGCAGCAAACTCGTCAATTACACTGTTTTAACTATTTTATTGAGCCAAAGTGCCAAAAACGTTACACAAGCAGCCTCGGGCAAAGATTATTACTTTAGAAAAATGTTATAGTATCTCGCTACTTCCAGCGAGTCACTCTATACGCAACAAGTAATATTAAATCATTTTCATTACATATTTGCAACAAGGAGCTAGGAATTTCAATAAGTTGGGTCATTAAACAACTCATTATTAATCTTATTATTTCATATTTTTAATTCTATACAACCTATTAACATTAATATTCACTTAATATTCTTTAAATTACATATATTTCTAATTACATGGACAAAATTAATTCAATTAGTAAATTAAAAATAAGAACAAAATATCTGGAAAGTAATATTTTAACAAAAATAAGCAAATATTCATACTATACAAGATCAAACACAATAGTAATCATTGGAGAACCAAATTGTCGAGACTTGAGCGAGAACAAAGCACGATAACAAAGATAATAACTAGACTTCAACCTGGAACTCCGTAAACTAGTTTAACATCATGTTAGAATTATTAAAAATATGGATAAATTTCACTTTATCTCTTATAGTTTGGGTTATGTGTAATTTACTCCCTTAAAGTTTGAAAATGATCACATAACTCCATGTAATTTGTGGACTAAAGTACACCATGAAATATTTCGTTCAACTTAACAGAAAGTATGAAACATATGACAAACAAAAAGGGATTATATACTTATTTTTAAATTTCAAATGAGTAAATCGCACATTGAATAAAACATAAGTGGTTAAAGTGCACTTTTTCTTCCAAACAAATGATGAAAATATCTATAGTTTACACAGCTAAGGTACTTATATACGGGATATTTTAGTCGTTTTTATTAAATTGCTAACGAGTCTAACGGTGCATTTCAGTTCACAAACCATAAGAGTTATGCAATTGTTTCTAAATGTTAAGAGGTAAACCGCACATGATTCAAATCACATGGGATAAAGTGGAGTTTATCCTAAAAACATCTGATCCAAAATAAATTGGGCTTGGGTGGGATAAGGTCAAGATTAGATGAAGTAAACTTGGGCGGCTTAAAGATATGACATTGGATAAACCTCTAACATCTAATCCAAAACAAATTGGACTGGGGTGGAACAAGGTCTAGATTAGATGAAGTAAACTTGGGTGGTTTAAAGATAGGGGGACTTATCAGCCGGTTCCATGGAAGTAAATTAATACTGGCCAAGTCCTGTCTTATTTCTGTTTCCAATTTTACCCTTCAATATCACACCACATGCATAAAACAAAGAAGCTGTTCACGAGCTCTCTCCCATGAGCCCTTCCATGTATGTTGTCTTCCTTTTGTTCCTTATATATTGTTCCTTTTGTTCTCTCATACTCACATACATACACACTCACTCACTAATTCACAAAATCACATCTACACACTTACTAATTCACAATAATTTAGCAGTGATAAATTTCATACTTATATACATACACACTCACTTACTAATTCATAAAAATAAATTTACAAAATATTCAATAGTGATAAATTTATCATTGGTTCAAACAATGTTTTCTACTTTTACCTCTACATTCAACACTGTAACTCAAAAATTTCAGTGATAAATTCACAAAAACAAACTTATCACTGGTTTAAATAGTGATAAACTCACAAAAACAAACTTATTATTACTGGTTTAAACAGTGATAAATTTCAATGATAAATTCACAAAAACAAACTTATCACTGATTTAAATAAATTTGTCACTGATTTATCACTAGTTTAAACAATTTTATTACTAGTTTAAACAGATTTATCATTGGGATCTTCTCCCAATATACACAGAGAGAGAGAGAGAGAGAGAGAGAGAGAGAGAGAGAGAAGACTCGGCGGCAAAGAATCTAGATCCTAGATCTAAAGGTCGAGGCGACAACAACTATGGAGGTGGAGGCGGAAATGGTCAGCAACGACAGTAGAGGTGGAGGTGGAGGTGGAGGTGGATGAGAAGACGTCAGTAGTGGTGGAGGCAAAGATGTCGATGGAGGTAGAAACAATGGTAAAAGTGGAAGAAGATGCCGGTTGAGTTTGCCAGCAATGATGATAGTGGAGGCGGTGATGGTCAACAACGGTGGAGATAGCGATGGTCGTTAATGGAGGAATGTGTAGAGAGAGAGAGAGAGCTTTTTTTTTTTTTTTTTTTTTTTTATCTTTCATCTCACAGATCTAGATATAAAACATCATGGTAATAATAAAATAAACAAAAATATTCAGAATCTATAAATACAAGAGTCAACATTAAAATCTATTGGATAATAACCTTAGGGAATAAGACTGACCCGTAAAAACTCCTTAAAGATCTGACATTGGATAATTCTCTAACACGAACATAGTGTGAAGTTGTTTGGGTGCTGCTGGAAAACAGCTATTATTGGTCCATTTATTTATTATTTTTTGTTTACTTTTTTATTAAAAAAGAATCCCAAAAGCTTTTAAAAATGAATCCCAAAAGTCTCAAAAGCTTTGCATTGTCAGCATATTTATTATTTTGATTTCTTATTTAAAACAGTTTTTTGTTTTTTTTTGGGTATGTTTATTAGCTATATATTGTGAGTGTTTAGAAAGATATTATTTTAATAAGTTATTTTAATTTTTGATTATTTTAATAATTTAATGGGAGACTTATTTATAAATCCTTTTTCATACACTTATGGTAGATTGAGTCCTAAATAAAAACTTATATTCCATTAAGTCCTATGCAAATTTACTTGACACATTTACCCTTAATAATAGAGGATCATATCAATATACACTAATTTCGAAATTCATAAAACACTTCGAAACCCCCAAAAAAACATTTCGAAACCCCCAAATAATCTGATTCAATTCTTAACATTTCGAAACTCACCACGAACAGGAGAAGGAAAGCGATTCGACAGAGACGTTCGACGGGAAAGTGACAACGGTTAACGTTTACAATTAGAAGGAAGAATGATGACTCCGAAACGTAAGTGTGGATTCGCCCTTGTTTCGCAATGTTAATTTTTTTTTTTTATTAACAACCCAAAACTAGGGTTTATGTGACCTTCAGTCGTAATCTGCTTTGTTACTTGTACGTTTTGTGACAATTGTGCTGAATAATTGATTTTACAGTTTCCGAATTGAAAATAGTATGTATGTTGGTGTTATACGATGGAGGTTCTACGCGGTGCCCAGTGTGGGTGATTTATCCTTGATTCCTTGTTACATTGCTTTTGGTAGACTATTTTGGGGCCCACAGTCACATTCATTAATTGACTTTATTTGTTTTTTTCTCGATCCGAGCATAGTACTATGTTTTGTATATTATTTTGGGGGTTTGTCGTTATGTGTTGTACACTTAATGAATGTGATTGTGGCCCAATATGAAATTAGTGTCGGATGTGAGTGGAAGAACATGTAAGTTGGACTATGTCTACAATGCCACGTTATGGTACGATGTCGTTTGGTTGTTTTCACTTAGGTACACAAATGTGACAAATTACAAAGTTGACAAATTACACACACACACCTTTAACACAGTTATGTCAAGCACTTTTCAGTCACATCTGAAAACATGTCTGTGAATGTGTGCACGTAATTTGTGATAGTCATGGCCGTGAATGTGTGTACATAATTTGTCACAGTTACGTGAAGTACTTCTCAGTCACATTTCAGAACACAGCCGCGAATGTGTGTGTGTAATTTGTGACAGTCATGGCTATGAATGTGTGCGCTTAATTTGTCACAGTCACGTGAAGTATTTCACAGTCACATTTCAAAACATGGTCGGAAATGTGTCCACATAATTTGGCACAGTTACGTTAACTACTTCTCAGTCAAGTTTGAAAACATGTCCGGGGATGTGTCTGCATAATTTGTGACAGTCATGGTAGTGAATGTGTGTGCTTAATTTGCCACAGTTACGTTAACTACTGCTCACTCACATTTCAAAACATCTCCGGGCATGTGTGCATATAATTTGTGACAGTCATGGCTGTGAATGTGTGCGCTTAATTTGTCACAGTCACGTGAAGTACTTCTCAGTCACATTTGAAAACATGCTCGTGAATGTGTGCGCGTAATTTGTGATAGTCATGGCCGTGAATGTGTGCGCATAATTTGTCACAGTTGCGTCAAGTTCTTCTCAGTCACATTTCAAAACATGCCCAGGAATGTGTGCGTGTAATTTGTGACAGTCATGGCCGTGAATGTGTGTGCTTAATTTGTCACAGTTACGTTAAGTACTTCCCAGCCACATTTTAAAACATGGCCGTGAATGTGTGCACTTAATTTGTCACAGTTACGTTAAGTACTTCTCAGCCACATTTCAAAACATGGTCGGGAATGTGTCCACGTAATTTGGCACAGTTACGTTAACTACTTCTCAGTCACATTTAGAAACATGTCCGGGGATGTGTCTGCATAATTTGTGACAGTCATGGCCGTGAATGTATGCGCTTAATTTGCCACAATTATGTTAACTACTTCTCAGTCACATTTCAAAACATCTCCGGGTATGTGTCTGCGTAATTTGTGACAGTCATCACCGTGAATGTGTGCGCTTAATTTGTCACAGTTACATTAAGTACTTCTCAGTCACATTACAAAACATGTCCAGGCATGTGTCTACCTAATTTGCCACAGTTACGTCAAGTCTTTCTCAGTGACACTAGTCACATATTCCTATTAAATTAAATAATGCTTTTAAATTACATACATTATCCGTGGGATCTTGCTTGTATATGAAATATGATTTTTTGGTGGCATTTTTTTCAGGAGGCACAATTAAACGTACACCACAGACAGGCTCCAAGGCAAAAGTGAGCAGCAGTGAAGGGACTAGAACTGGTAAAAGACGGCGATCTCAAACTCCGTCACAGAATGTGAACGCACTAGGCCAAAGCAGTGCCCAAAAAAGAAAGAAGCTAAAATATGAGCCTCAACAACGACTGAACAAACAACAAACATTTTGCTACCGTTCCAACATTGCTGGAATTGTCAAGCTAGTGGCAGTGTCAAAACTGGAAGATGAACATTTGCAGCATCTTCAAAAAACACCGTTCTGGTTGTTGTTGAATGCGATGCGACAAACCAATCTAAACCAACATGACTTCCAAAAATGTGATGACATTGTAATGAGGATCATTCAGACATTTGTTCCAGATAAATCAGCTTTCATGATTGGTGAAAATCACATTGAGTTTACAAGCAATGATATTCAACTAATATTTGGAATTCAAGGAGGTAAAAAGAGTTTAGATGTGTCACATGGGCCAAGACTCCCAACTGACTTCATCCAACGAAGGTGTCCCAAAATAGCACGCATAAACTTGAAGACCATTAAGGAACTATTAATGGAAGCATTACTCGGGGACACAACTCAGGATCACGAAGATGTAGCAAAGCTACTGAGTTTGTACTTGTGTGGGAAGTTATTCTTTGCTACTTCAGGCGAGACCGTGGGATGGGGGTTTGTCCGAGTTGTAGAGAATCTAGACAACATGAAGGCATATGATTGGGCTAGAGCAATCTGCACAACTTTGATGGAGTCAATTAAGGGATTTCACTCTAAGCCTGAGAAAGTTACTGGATGTGTTACTGCCCTACTTGTAAGTGCTCTGTTTTTTTGTTTTTCCAACAATATAATTTTGTATTTGTTTTGAAAAACTTTTAACAACTAATATTTTTAACCCATGGTCATACAGTTTTGGATATGTGAGCACACAAACTTGATAGAAGCAGACCGTGGAGATGTGTTTCCGAGGTTTATGAAATGGAATATCAGCAAGTTGGTTACAAAGATAAGAGCAGTGGACATTGAGCAGGCAAATAATGTGGAAGTATGATTTTCTGTACCGTTAAAGTAAATATTAGATGTGCCAATTTGCTTTTTTTAATTTTTAATTTTCAAATTGTTTGCAGGTTGTAGTAGGAGATCTGCACATCACTCATTCTGAACGGCGCTTGATGAAGACAAAAGAGGTTAAACAAATAGGAGAAAAGGCCGAAAGTTCAAAGCGCAGTCCAACTGGTGCTAAGAGTAATGATCGACGTGCTCGGGGTGCGTCTATCTCTGAAGAATACCAGAGAGCACTGCTTGATATTGGTGTGCTTAAGATTGAACTCCAACGTAAAAATGATGTCATATCTGCATTACAGATAGAACTGGCAACAATGAGGGCAGCATATGAAGAAAAATGTGCCAAGTTAAAACATGAAATCACTGTGAACAATAAACAGAAGGAATGTGACATTGAAAGGATGAAGCAGCAACTGGATGAACTTAATGAGAAAAACACAAAGCTCGTGGAACAGTTGGAGGAGTACGCAGTCCATGAATACACCCAAGCAGCTGTTGGTGTACAGGAGAAACAGCAAACTAATGAGGAAATGTACCATTGTGAGGCAAACGTACTTGCCATTATACCATTGTCAACATCGTTTCCATCTGATGTGAATGAGAAGACAGAGTTGCAAGGCGTGGATACTCATGTGACCCAGATGAATGACCTTGGGCAAATGGCATCTGATGTGGATTTAATGGCTGATGTTAATCAAAACACTGGAACAACTGCGTTGCAAAACTCGCTTGTGAGAAACATTAAAAAGAAAAATAGGAAGGAGCATAAACTGCCAGAATATGAATATCCACCAGTTTTGGGGAGGCAAATCAAAACATCTGATAGTGGTGTGGTCAATGAGGGTGAGTGTGACAGTAAACAAGAAATGGAAGATAAGATCATTGAGGTTGACAACGTTGCAGACCCAGACAGTACATTTACTTGGTTTGACTTGACTAATCGTCTACCAATTTGGAAGTTGTTATCAACACAAGAAAGGCAAGCTTAAGGAAGCATATGAAAGGGGGTGTGGTAGGTTATGCAACTTGCTCTTACCATTATGCATTTGTACATGAATTTATTGTTCAAAAAATGGATTGCAGTGCACAAGTCTGGACTGGACCGCATGTGTCCAACTCTGTGTCTTTCAATGACATACGGGCAATAGTTAAGGGGCTTACATTACAAGGCAATGTAAGTACGGTATTTGTAATTATTCATCAAACTTCTGAAGCTTCTACACATAGAATGCAATTTACATACATGTATTGAAGGGAAGGAAAATAGAAATTGTTTTCTTTTTCACGCAGGTGATTGATGCCTACGCGGAAATGCTAATGTACGAAAGTAGAGACAAAGCCTAAATCCGCAGATGATGAAAAATCATACATTTTCAGCACATTATGTTTGGTAAGACATGCAACTGATGAAATGAATGTTGTCATTTGTAGTTTGTCATTTTAAATTCCCAAAATGAATGTATGCAGCCTACGGTAAGAGATGTGGCCGAAGATGTACGTGACAGGTACTTGGCATTGCGTGCCCCGCATGCCCTGAAGGCCAGATATATTCAATTCCCAATCCACTTAGACAACCATTGGACACTAATGGTTTATGACACTGAGGAAGGATTTTGGTTGCATTATAACTCTATGAAACCAAGACGTGGGAGGGAAAACAAGCATTATTGGGAAGCATCGTTGCTGGTTAGTAAACATCAATTACTTTCATGCAGTGATATGTATATTTTTTTTTGGACAACAACACTAATTATTGTATTTCTAAATTTGACAATAATGTAGAAATCCTACTTTGAGGATTACATAAATCGCAGATTGAAGGAGGGCACAGTTGAATCACAAGACTTGGTGAAGGAGCTTCTAGTGGTTGATTATTGTCCCCAGCAAAAACCAGACTCGTAAGTTTGTTACGTTTCTTTTCAACATATGCCATTCATGTTTCCGTACATTGCACGTGGTCTGTTTTGACATTGTTACTAATGCCTTTAATTTTTGTAATAGGAATGATTGTGGAGTTATAGTATGCTTCATTATGAAGCAACTTGTGCATCACCTAGATGTTGACAAGTCAATGGGAGGGGAAAGCTGCAGAACAATGCGAGCCAGTATGGTTAAGTCATTTGTGAATGACAGGAGAAGGTCATTTGTGGCTGGCAACTGACTATCTGATGGTGCTACGTGGGTGCAGATTTAAAATTTGTGGATATATAAACACATAGAGTTTTTGTTTTTGAATTGTATTAAAAGTTTGCTAGTACACGAAATACTGGAAGTTTTTGATGTTTTTCATAGCATTCTGAATATGGATTACGGATTACTGTATTTTGTTTTGGCAATAGGCAACAATGGTTAATTGACTTTTATGGGAATGCACTTTATTTTGGTAATATGGCTTTATGGGTAATTCACTAATGTCAATAGGAATTTAAGGGCAGCTAGAATGTTGCGTACATAAGTGTGAATGTAATTGATAATGTAATGCGAATGTGACAGTGAATGCGAATGTGACAGCGAATGCGAATGTGAATAACACAACATGTTTGGTTATGAACCTGTAACACTGAAGAAGCAAATGTCAATATATCAGTGTTTTAGACTTTCTTGAAAATGTGAAATACAAATGTGAATGTGGTTAAGTGAATGTGAATGGTTACGTTTCTGTCATGGTGAATGTGAAATTGGATGCGATTGTGAATGACATAATAGGTTTGGTTGTATACCTATTACACCCAAAATGCAAATGTGAATGTGTGACAGTGTTTAGCACTATTTTTGCAAATGTAAAATACAGATGTGAATGTGGTTGTGTGAATGTGAATTATTATGTTTATATGGTAGCGAATGTCAAATAGGATGTGATTCTGTTTCATAGAACAGGTTTTCTTGTTTACACTACATAGCAACATTGTGATGCCGAATGTGTAACAGTTTTCTGCACTTTTCTTTCTGACTAGGAAAAGAGGATTGTGAATGTCAACATCTTCTCACATACAAAGCCAGCGGGCAAAAACATTTTGTCTAACATATTTTGCAGGTCTGAAACATACGTTTGCATGACCAAATAAATAAACATGTAACAGGAACATATAAATGAGAAAGCGTGAAAGAGAACATAGCTGAATGGTCAATTGTAAACACTGTCTTCACTTATTAAAATCATCATCAATTGGCTTCAATACATGCTACTACGATAATATGATGTCATTGCTCAAAACATATTACAAAAGTGAATGCTAAATGCGTATTACTAAATTGGTTCTTTACATGTCTTTCGGTTGTATTTGCCATGCGCCCACATCGACCACACCTAATCGACTTAGTTTCTCTCCCGGGATGGTATTCGATTCTTCTTGGGTCGCCTGCAGACGCGTTTAAGCCTGGTGGACGATGATGACATCGTCTTCCGAGAAGGAGGGCTTGTCAAGCAGAGGTATTGGTGAATGTATCCGAATAAGCGACTTCATACTCATCAACGGTGAAAAATTGTTCAACAAATGTCTTGAAATCCTTCCACTACTCAGATTGCAATCACCACATGTGCACATGAGAATCTGCTCAATTGCCATTGGAAGCAAGAACATGAACGCTTGCCAACGTCTACCAACACCGTCGGTAATGAATAGACCTCATATATGTCTTCATTTGACTGGCTAACAATCCATGTGCAACCAGTTGAGTACGCCTCCCTAAGACGGCTTTCCATTTTCGGACAAAGTAACCCATTCCAACTAGTAGCCAAAACTTTACGCTCAGTCCTCATAGTCATTATTTGATTTCTGATTGTATCAACCAACCTTGTGATCGGATAATTACGGGCATCAAGTATCCATTTATTAAACGATTCTGCAGCATTCGAGGTCATCTCCCCATACCTTTTGCCCCTGTTCACATTATCAAAACATAAATCAAAATGCTATCACATATTCGGTACTTGCAACGTTAGCACCTGTAAGTATCGTACGAACCTGAAATATGCGTTGGCCCAATGGTTCGGTGGCATATCTTCCAAGAAATTATTTATTCCAGATCGTCCTGTTCCTTTTAGCTTCTTCCAATGATGCTGAAATGAAGCCTCAGTTGGAGCATACGCACATTCACGCAACTTCGCCATTAAACCAAAACGTACACGGTTGTCAACCCATCGTAATTTGTCCCTCAAATTTGCTTGGAGATGTTGTAAGCAGTATGCATGGTGTGCGAATAGAATACAAGGGCAAGGATTCAAGCAGCCCAATATTACGGTCGGATACGAAAGTTAATGTGCGAGCACTACTAACAACCTTTGTCAGTTGCTGTAAAAACCAAGTCCAACTTGCAGTTGTTTCAGAGTCAACAATAGCAAATGCTAATGGGAATAAACCTGCCAGATTCAACACATTTACCATTAGATGAAATATTTTTTAACAAAGTTTACATCCACACTAACAATTGTTCACAATTCGAATCGCACCACAGACAATTTTACTAAAAATAACATTACATTGGAAACAATCCGGCACATGGGGATCAAATCCTACTGTTGTGGACTTAAAAACAAAGCTTAGCCACAATGTAATGCATTACTATATGGAAGTATAAAGTAATCATCATAAGAGACATACCTTTGTTGCCATCCTTCCCCGTCGCTGCAAGCAAATTGCTTTTAAATCTCCCTCTTAAAAAAGTGCCATCAAGAAACAATAATGGGCATATATGGTTGAATCTGTCAATGCAAGCTTCGAATGAAATGAAGAACCACTTAAATCGACCGGTAGATTGCTCAAAATCCAAGTTGACATAACTCCCAGGGTTGTAATGCATAACCGCATCCGCGTACCACCTAAGTTGATCAAATGAAGCATGATAGTCACCATACATTTCACCTCTTGCCTTCTCCACACCTAACCATGCTATGTGGTAACTAACATTAAGGTCAGACTTTTTTAGTCTGAAACACAACGTCAAGAGGGCGTGTCGTGACTTATCACGTAACCGATCACCGATAACATTGCAAACCAATTCAGAGTTAACTCTGTTATTCTTCCCAGTGCGAACAACAGCACCACAACTATGCAAGTTGTTCAACCTCTTCAAGTAAAAATAACCGTTGCATGCTTGAACCCTTCCATGTACCAACCATGAACACCCCTTTTGCTCTCGAAATGTGCACACTGCCGTAACTCGAACTGAGTCATTTTTAACAAACTTGAAGTCAAATCCACACTCAATAGCATATTTGGACAAAACCAAATGGAAAGCAGCAACACCCCCTTCAAAAAATTGGCCTACATGACTAATACCCTGTGACCAATCAACTGTCATCAACATTTTGTCACTATGGTGACAATAATTGGCCAACAAATCTACACTAGGTTGGGGACCTGTAAATGGATCACTGTGAGGATCCAAATGATTTGCAGACATAGCACCACTGATTTGAATACCTCGATTCAAATCATCCACCTCATTTTCCAAGTCAACCACAACATTGATATGGGCAACACCAATGGACCTTGCAATGGAAAACATGTTTTCCATGTCCACATCATCACACAACATCACTTGATTATCGTGACATACATTGAAATCGATGATGGTGTCACATCCACCCACCTATCACATAAATTTTGTATCAATCATTTTAATGTCAATCCATTAACACCCCTGACAGCGACCGTCGATGAACAAAAGGTACAAAAAAGCATGATATCCATATCCTGCACAACAAAATGCTTGAAACATTAACCATGGCATACATTGTACAAAAAACATTCACAAAACAATTGTAAAAAAACTAGAAACCAAAGACTTTGCGAAACGAAATGTGACACATATGTCCACAATAAATACAAGAATAAGACAACACAATACAAAAATCAAGTACTTCTCCACCTGTATCTGAGCTACATTCACATACATTCCTATAATATCCACAGACAAGCAAATACGACATTTAGAAGGCAAAAAATGAAGCTCAATAAATTTGCGATTCATAACGTGACACATATGTTTTAAAAAACTATATAACTACAAAACACAAACTAAATACAAAACGAATGTAACACACCATCATCATATAAGAGCCTTCGACTCTACAGAATTGCGCCAATATAAGGCTGTACCATTCTAACATTCTCAATTACTAATCTAATAAGCTATCGTAAAATACTATTACGAAATGTAATGTGACATATATGTGAACATTGTACGACAATATCATTACGACGGAACTTGATGCAAGATTACCATAACAAACTCTACCAATGGATTACTATGACACACTGCGAAATCCATACGATATATGAGGACATTGCAAGCAAATCATTCGGAAAAAAACCAGAT
The DNA here is from genome assembly GCA_025200525.1 of Camellia lanceoleosa. Taxonomy (NCBI): domain Eukaryota; kingdom Viridiplantae; phylum Streptophyta; class Magnoliopsida; order Ericales; family Theaceae; genus Camellia; species Camellia lanceoleosa. The sequence goes on from CM045767.1 coordinate 24,520,715, forward strand.
CACCACTCACCAATCGAATAAGCGCATGATTGATCTCCTTCACTCAAACAATCGACTAAAGCGTCAAATTGAAACAACCAAAGCACAAAGAACACTCACCAATTTTAAACCTAACAGAGTCCATGAACGTGGCGCAACATCTCCCAATTGAATAAGCACACAAATTGATCTCTTTCCCTCAAACAATCTCACTCGAAAGCGCAAAGATGAAACAACCAAATCAGAGTAAGACTCACGAATTTAACCTAACAGACTCCCCCGATAATGGCCCATATCACGGCACCCAACAATATGGAAAGAAAACGGTTACAACATTCCAACCTGTATGAAAGGGTATAATCATAAAGTGATTCAATTAAAACACAATATATAGGACTTAATGGAATACTTTCTAATTTTAATAGGACTGCAAACTTAATAAAAAATTTCTTAGGACTTAACATAGCATAAGTCTCCCTAATAGGACTTATAAATAATTTTCCCTAATTTAATAGGTTAAAATTTTGGTGCATATGATTGGAAGGGAGACTAAAAATTTTTGTATCTTCAAAACTTCTTTTTGGTAATATACATTTATAGTTTGTGCTATATCATTATTTTTTTTCAACTTATATTTTTATATGTTTATATATCTTACGATACATGATATGATACGATACACGATATATAAAATTAGAACAACGATACACAATACATATCATGATTCGACAATATTGGTCTCATTTTTATCATTTTGTGTTATGTAACACACTTTAATACACAAAATTAACTATCACATTAGAGATGCTCTGATGCCTTTGCCAAGTCATTGGTTAGTTGTTGCCAACAATGAGGTTAATTGTGGTGAGTACACTAAGGGGAGATTTTTTTTTTTTTTTAAATTGCATTTCCGAACCAATTTACACACACCTTAATTAATTTCAGAAGACTAATTATACCGTCTACTTGTGAAGGTTCCATTTAAAGTTAGAGTAAATACCTTATATAGACTATCTCCAAAAAAACTTATTATAGCTAGTGAATATTTAATTTAAAATTTAGAAGGAACACATATCCAAACTCCAAGTTTTATTGACACAGAATTTTTGAATCATTATAATAATTTAATTTTACGGATATATTTAAAGGGGAGAGAGAGAAAGGAGGGTGTCACTAGCCAGTAGGTCATGTACTCGTGTTTATTTATTTATGTTTTTAATCATGCTATAATGATATGTAATTTTTAAAATAATTATAATAATCTTACTTTATATATATATATATATTTGGATAGATCTCGCACTTATATAACACATCTTTGTGGTACACATTGGGCCAATTTGGGAAGCTAATAAAAAATTATTTTTTAATTTTTAATCTATTTTAAATCACATCACTTCTCATATATTTTTATGTAAAAAAAATCAAAAAAATCAAAAAATTAACTTTTAAGCAACTTTTTAAATCACTCCATTCCCTCTCTACGCCATCAAACATTTAGCACACATAATTTAATTCCATGTTTTATATTTTTTTTTGGGGGTCATATATGGGTCTTTTAGGAACAATATAAAAACTCAGTTTTTAACTATTTATCCATTTTGAGTCATATCACCTCTCACATTTTCTATTCACAAAAAGATAAAATAGACAAAAAAAAATTAACTTTTTACCAACTTTCCAAAACACCACATAATCTTATTACAAAATTATATAAATTTTCATGAATTTACATAAATAGTCTCATAAAATATGTATATTGAACATAAATTTATTTAAAGTCATAAAAATTTAAGACTTATACAAATTTATACATTTTTATAAGATCAAGTTATATAAATTTATAAAAATTTATATAATTTTATAATCATTACGCCACATTTTAATATACAAATTTAAAAGCAAGATTAAAGATGGGAATAGAGAGCTCATAATTGTCTGACAATTTAAAAAAGGTTGTGTTACATCTCTCTAATCTCTTTAAATTTCAAATCAAGGCAAAAAAAATAAAATAAAATAAAATCTAAAATGATGTCGTTTTGGACATTAGGAGAATTAAGAAAGACTTTTTTAAAGAGACAAATCATTTTCTTTTAAAAGAACTCCCTTCGTAGCGTTGAAATAAGTACACCTCTTTTCCTTTTTAAAGGCCACACATAAATAAATAAAAAAATCCGTTGTCAATAATCTTAAATTTTAATTACAAAAAGAGAAAAAAAAATTAACTAAAAATTTAAATTATTATATAAATATAAATAAATAAAAAAAAGCAGAAAAAGAGTTACTATTAATATTTCGCCTTCAACGTGGTGAAGTGTGAGCAGCCACCTAATATCTTTGTAATGCTTTTGTATAAAATCAAGAGAAAATTGCATATGAGAAAAATCTTCACAAAATATTTATAAATTCTTGAAAAAATTTATAATTTATAATTAATTATTAAAATTGATAAAATTTATAATTAATTTCAAATTTTTTTTTTTGTGCTAACTTCCCCTGAATTACAATTTAGGTAAAATCAATACCAAAACCATTGCCAATAGTCTCAAAATAATTCTATCAGATTTTACAAAAGTGATTGGTAGCTCGAATTTGAGTCCCCAAATCTCCCCCGAATTCAAAAACGACGTCGTTTTTGTCGTTTTTTATTTTATTTTATTTTTTTTTTAGAAGAAGAGAAGAAAGAAGGAGGAAGAAGAAGAAGAAGAAGAAGAACTGGACTGGATGGGCCAACAAAATCAGGCTAGAGGCGGAGGTGGAGGTAGAGGCGGAGGAGGCAGAGGAGGCGAGGCGACAGAAGGCGACGAAGCAGAGGGCGACGGTGGGTCAGGCGACGAGGCGACGCCATCTCTTCTCCTCTCTTTCTCCTCTTCCCCTCTCTTCTCTTTCTCTCTTCTCTTCTATCTGATTCGGGGGATTCGGGGGGCTCAAATTCGAGGAAAACAACATTTTCCCAGATTTTATATCCCCTCCCCAAATGTCTTTGTTCATGATTGGTAGAGATCAATACACTTTTTGATACAATAAGTTTAATTCATAATTTTAAATGCGATGGATACACTTTTTTAATAATATTAAATGTATTAATTAATATATTAATTAGTATACTAAGAGATGATGTAACATAATCTTAAAAATTTTTAGTATTTGTAATTTGTATAATAGGTGGGATCAGTAATAATGACATAATACTAGTTAGTATACTAGTGTGTATTAATTGATGCATGTAATATAATGCACTTTTTTTCATTCACACTCCAAAATAGGATTCCATTTAATATCATTACCATTTCACTATGATTGAGAAAAAATTACAAGCGAGGTATGACATTAACCATTCCCTCAACTACACATACATACATATAATTAAGATTACAGTTATCAAACTAACCTTTCCTCAAAATTTAAAAATACTAAAAATACCGTTACTCAGCGCAGCCACCACGAATCCCGGTCCCTTGAACTGAAAGAACAAAACTTGAAAGACAACACTTCCATTCCAAACTCTGTAATACTTCTACGTGGAGCTAGAGAACCACGACATAGAGGACATGTTTCATGATTATACCCAACCCATCTATCCAAACACACCCTATGAAAGAGGTGATCACAGCTCAGCTCTCTGATCTCATCTCCTTCTTCAATCTTACTCAGACACACTGCACATTCAGGTGCTGCTCCTTCAGACCCCGGCTCGTGCTCGTATTGCCGGATTCTGATACCCTTTTGGTTATCCGTCACATGGCTCTGGAGATTATGAGATTTTGAGTGATGAAACAAGAAGTTCCAAGCTGAATTGAAGTTGGTAATGGAAAAAGCAAAGTTAATAAACATGGCGTGATTGAACTTGGGAAGTAGATTGCGGTGAATGAAGATGTAGAGAAGTAGGAGGAGGAAGAGAAAGTGGTTTGAGAGAAATACCAAAGTGTTCATGTTTTTTTGGATATTGCATGGAGGCTCCTGAGTGAGCACAAGGACTTTTATAGAAAACTCAAGAGAAGTAAAGTCAAATAATGCAAACAAATTTATGACGTGATGCTTGAGAATGGCTAGTTAGCAACAAAATTTAGGGAAAAAATCCCACAAATTTGTAGCAGAGGTGTTCAAGATTATTTTGATGACTTGGATGAAACAAAAACACAGTACTTCTAAATGAATTGAGAAATTTGATCCCCTCAAAAAAAAAAAAGGAATTGAGAAAAAGATTGGCGTACGTTCATTTACTGTTCTAAATATATAGGTAGATGTGTAAGTGTGTGTTCGGAAATAAGTAAGTGTGATTGTAAAAAATTTAGACTGAATTATCTAATATTTTGTCATGATTTGGTAAAAGTTTTTTTAGTTGGCATTTTGGAGTTAATACTTTTTAATAATTTAGGATTAAAAAATTTGTTTGGCAAAAGTTTTGTGACCGTTTTGACTTTTGTAAGAAAAAATAAACACTGCGTCAAAATAGGACATTAACGGCGATTTTTTTAATGGCAGTAACGAAAATTGCCGTTAAAGGTACTATTAACGGCGGTAACAAAAACCGCCGTTAATATCGCCGTTAATGTATCATTAACGGCGGTTTCATTACCGCCGTTAAAAAAATCGCCACTAAAAGTGTCTTTAACGATAGTAATGAAACCCACTTTTAACGGCGGCAACGAAACCGCCGTTAATGTCCACTTTTAACGGCGGTAACAAAACCGCTGCTAATGCCCAATCATTACTGCCGTTAATGACGGCGGTCTTTGCCGGCGGAGCTCCGGTGAAACTCCGGCGAGTTCTGGCGAATCCATCTACAATAAAGTAAAAGTAATGTTTAAATATTTATTTAGGGAATATATTTCATGAAGAGTGACTGTGGCAGAGTGGTTGGTGTGGGTGGATGAGAGGTTTTGGGTTCAAAACTTGGGGTGCGCAAGAAGAAAGAATTATTTTTTGAAAAATTTGAACCTATTTACGGCGGTAAAAAATCGCCATTTTTGGTCCAATATTACCGCCGTTTTTGGTTGACTTTTAACGACTGTAATTTGCCTTTTTACAACGGTTTCACTTTTTTCCGACATAGCAGTGATAAATCCATGCAGTTAAAGGCTTTAACGACGATTTTACAGCCTTTAACGGCGGTAAAAAATTACAGTTAAAGCCCAATTTTAACGTAGTGAAATAAAATGATTATATTTTAAATATAATATTTTATTTTATTAATTTTAATTTACCTTTTAGTGATTAATTTAACTCAATTCAACCCAACCCACATAGTTAAACCAAGCCAAAGTGTGGGCCTCACACTTGTTATGCGGCAATTGATAAATTTAGTAAGAAGATGTGGCAAAATTGAAGAAGAATTAAACCAGTTATGATGGTTTCATAAATTTTATCCCAAAAAATGAAAGCTTAAAGGTTTATATTCTCAATACATTCTTTACATATTTTAATATACTTTTATACATTTTGTATCTCTATATTTTTATTAAAATCTTACTTTGATCATTTTATTTTTAATTGTAACAGTCAATCTCTTACACTTTAAATCAAATTTCAATCTTAGCCTTTTGTCCATTTATTGTCAATAATGCTAATGAAAATTGAAAGTGCATGAACTAAAATAAGATTTGGTGTAAGTGAGAGAATTAAAGTGAGATTTTAATAAAAGTATAAGGATTCTATTGAAATAACAAAATGTTACACATGCTTTAAATAAGGATTCTATTGAAATAACAAAATGTTACACATGCTTTAAATAAAAGTATAAGGATTTTATTGATGTTTTATTTTAAAATTTTGTTTATAATTTATTTAATTTCATTATTTAAATTGTAATAGGTGTTTTATTTAAAATTTATTTAAAATTTTAATTAAAAAAATAATATAAATTTTTTATAGAGGTTATACAGTATTTTATTAAATCAAATTTAGTGGTTATTTATTTATTTAATTGTGTAAAAAAATAAATTTATGGAAAAAAATAAATTTAATTTATAGTATTAAATTAATGATATTTTTTGTATGTAAAAAAACAAACACAGTAACGTTTTGTATGTAAAAAAAATAATCATTTGTTATACAGTAATGATTTAAAACAAATTTTATTGATATTTTATTTATTTATTTATTTTAAAAAAACAAATTTATTTAATTAAAAATAATTAAAATATTAAAGATATGTTTAATATTGCTATTCCTTAGTAAACAATTGAAAAAGGGCAAAATAGTCTTTTGTTCATTTATCCTATCCAGTCCGTCCAACCAAACGTTGGATTCACTAAAAATAGTCCTTTCCAAACATCTAATCCCATGAAAAAATAAACACAGGATACATATCCAATCCGACCAAATAGTCCGGGGGATTCACAGTCCCAAAACTCAAGTCCGATGGATTCTAATCCCCCCTTATCCAGTCCGCCCAATCAAACACACCCTTTAAGTACTGTTGGATATCGAGTAAAGTTCAAACCATGATCACGGGTGAATCTTAGATATCTAAGAACCCGAATGATCGCTTTCCAAAGGTTTTCTCCGGAGTTACTAGTGTACCTACTCAATATACTGATAGCATAAGCTATATCAGGACGAGTACAATTCATTAAGTACATTAGGCTTCTAATGATTTGGGAGTATTTTAGCTGAGACACTGCATCACCTTTATTTTTTGATAAATAAATATTGATGTCTACAGGTGTTCTAGCTAAATTCATATCATCCTTGATAAATTTACCAAGAATTTTCTCAATATAATGTGATTGAGATAATGCATATCCGTCAGATGTTTTAGTAATTTTCATTCCTAATATAACATCTGCGACCCCCATATTTTTCATATCAAATCTTTTATTAAGCATTTGCTTAGTTGATTTGATCATGTTTTGACTGTTTCCAATGATAAGCATGTCATCCACATAAAGACACACTATGACATATCCTTGGTCAGTGTTTTTTAACATAAACGCATTTGTCACATTCGTTTATCTTAAACCCATTAGTAAGCATTGTATGATCAAATTTTTTATGCCATTGCTTAGGTGCTTGTTTTAATCCATAAAGGGATTTTACAAGTCGGCAAACTTTCTTTTCTTGCCCTGGCACTACAAACCCTTCGGGTTGCTCCATATAGATCTATTCATTTAGATCTCCATTTAAGAAAGCTGTCTTAACATCCATTTGATGTATTTCTAAATTAAACAAAGCTTTTATAGAAATAAGCATGCGAATGGATGTTATTCTTGTCACAGGGAATATGTGTCAAAATAGTCCAGACCTTCCTTTTGTCTGTAACCTTTTACTACAAGTCTTACTTTATACTTGCCTATTGAACCATCTGCTTTCATTTTTCTCTTGAATATCCATTTATATCCAAGAGGTTTAGAACCTGATAGAAGATCTACCAATTTCCAAGTACGATTTTGCATAATGGATTCAATTTCATTATTAACAGCCTCTTTCCACAAAAGTGCTTCAGGACCTGTCATTGCTGCCTTAAAGCTTTAAGGTTAATTTTCTAACAAGTATGTCAGAAAATCTGGACCAAAGGATTTTGATGTTCTAGCTCTCTTACTTCGTCTTGGTTCATCATCAGTTAAATTCTGTTGGTCGAGACCACTATTAGTCTCTTGTGTTTGATTGTCATTAGTCTCCTGACTTTGTGTACAATCATAAGTTCTTTTCTGTGAACTTAATTCCTGTAATTTTTTGTAAGGAAAGACATGTTCAAAAAATACAGCATTCCTTGACTCTATAATAGTGTTCACATTTATATCAGGTATTTCTGATTTATAAGTCAGAAACCGATATGCACTACTATTCTGAACATAACCAATAAACACACAATCTACTGTTTTTGGTCCAATCTTAGTCTTTTTAAGAACAGAAACTTCAACTTTTGCCAAACACCTCCACACTTTTAAGTATTTGTAGGAAGGCGGTCGACCTTTCCACAATTCATAAGGAGTGCTGTTGGTTTTCTTGTGGAGTATTCTGTTAAGAACATAATTAGCAGACAATATTGCTTCCCTCCACAAGTTCTGTGGTAAGCCTGAACTTAGTAATATAGCATTTATCATTTCTTTTAGGGTTCTATTCTTTCTTTCAGTAATTCCATTTTGCTGTGGAGAATAAGGTGCTGTAGTTTGGTGAATAATGTCATGTTGTGCACAAAATTCATTTAATGGTGCATCATATTCACCACTCCTATCACTTCTAATAAAAAAAATAAAATATAACATCCATCACTTGTTGTCTATGATGTGCTTGATTCATAAATTTCAAATGAAAAATCCAAAATAATTATGACTACACAAATCAGAATTAATGTTTTGACAAAATCATATCCTCATAAAAATTTTGCCTAAGAATCAAACAATTCAAAAAACCCATTTGATTGTATACATTCTTGCAACTCATTTACGAAAAAGTATCACTGTCATAAAAATATTTGTGACAGAAGATAATTAAATTATCTCAACTAATGCGAGAGATACACCCCCATAATAATAAAATAGTTTATGGTTTAATAAATTCTATTACGCAAGTAAAATAATTATTAACGACATCTCATGTCACATAAAAAATAAACTAATAATCAACATAAAAGATTTCTTAAATTTACTTCCCAATTAAATGGAATGATACAACTACATACATTTTCATGTTTAAATTTCTCTGGTGTTTAAACACCCATTCAAAATTGATTAGAAATATTCAAATTAATCTGCTTATGTACAAAGTCAACATATTAATTTATCATTCCAAATCACATGAATTTTTTTTTTTAAGAAATAACTCAAGTTGATATCAATACATGCATATCAAACGCATCAAATAATGAATTAACAAAATAAATTAATCATGCATGATCTCATAACTTGCATCATGAAATAAAAAAACTCTCAATCCATAAATAAAATTCAACGCGTTTTGAATTTTTAAAACCCCAAAAATGACAAAACATACCTTCATCTAATCAGTTTGAATTGTACATAAATAAACTAATTATATACACATTAAAATGTTCTCGTGAATATATATATATATATATATATTTTTTCCGACTCATGATTAACTATGATAAAGTCAAAAGAAATAACACCTTTTCACAAATTAAGTGGCCTTCCAAACGAAATCGTAAGTTATGTACAAAATTTACAAATTGTGACCGAGACACAAAATTAAATGATAGATTAACAAAATTAATTTTCTAGTTACTAAAACCAGAAAATAAATTATAACACAAAATAATTTTTTTTTTCCTTGTTACTAAAACTAGAAAATAATATAATTTTATTTTCCTTATTACTAAAATTAGAAAATAAAATACCACAAAAATATCTGATTACAAAAATCAGAAAATCACGCCACAAATTAATTTTCTAGTTACCAAAATCAGAAAATAAATTAAAACACAAAATAATTTTTTAGTTACCAAAACCAGAAAATAAATGATAACACAAAATAATTTTATTTTTCTTGTTACTAAAACTAGAAAAATAAAATACCAAAATAATTTTCCGTAACACCAAATAATATTCTACAATTGTTAATGACACCAGTATATTACTACTAGTTGTCAAAGAAAATAGATAGTATATTACTACTATCTGTCAAATAGTTTATAAATACTATTTGTATTTTCCAACCAGAATATTACTTTGAAAACACAAAAAATTAAATACAATGAAGACGCCAAAAATATTCTATCTTAAGATTGTTGGACAATCTTCACTGTATTTAAATATATTAAATTATGTTGTGTACTAAACAACCACAATAATATAAAGGAATAAAGAAAATGAGAGAATTTGTTTGATTACAAAAATCAAACTAGAAATAAATAAATAAATAAATAAAAACAGATTTTATTTTGTTACAAAAAACAAAATTAAAGTCTGATTTAAATAAACAAATGAAACAGAAAATAAATTAAACAACTTACTTGATTAATTGTTCGAATAATAATTCTGATCAAGTCCAGTGTTTGACACTGTGTTCTTAAAACAGATTCGTCCTCTCCACGGTGCTTTTAGAATATGGACGTCTATCTCCCAGGATGAAATGATCAACTACAAACAACAACAGCATTACAAATTGTTTGCCTAACGAACACACTAAGTGTTTATGCTCTTTCACGGAAGAAAATAATACAGCAATATGAAGAGAATGTTTGCAGAATTATGAAGGACGAAAATTAGAGTTACAAAATCCAAATGAGGGCTGTCCTATTTATAGATGGATTGGTGGCTGCAGATTTTGAATTAAACAGGTGCAAACCTATTTGAACATGTATGAAACCTGTTTGGTTTTGAATTTAAATAGATTTGAATCTGTTTGAACAGGTATGAAACCTGTTTGGTTTTGAATTTAAATAGATTTGAATCTGTTGGGTTCACAATTCAAACAGATAACAAAAACAGGAAGGGCCATGTTTGGGTGTACAGTAAAAAACCGGACCAGTTTATTTCCAGATTAATTTGAATTATGGATTTTATTTTACCATAAAATAAAATTAAATTCAAATGTTTTTGACCCAAAAAGATAGGTATTGGGCCGAACAAGCCTAACCTAACCACACACCACGCACTTGTGCCCAAGCCCAGCCCGCTCGACCGGACGGACAGTAGCGGCGCGCGTGCCTGTGTGGTGATTTTTGGGTCCAATGGGTCTAGTCCATTTTGCCCATAACCTTTCTCTCAAAGACACTTGGGTACCCCTTGGGGTACACCCTAAGTTCCAAACCTATGCCTTATAAACTCATTCAAAACTTCCCACCACATCAATGTGGGACAAGCCACTTTCAACTTTAAGGAATTTCCACCAAAACTCTATTTCCATTGAGCATACTTTGGCTTCAATTTCCCATTCACTCGGTAATGGTTTTGAGCAACCAAATATACCACGTGAAACACAATGTGGCATAAAATGCATTACCACTTTGACCCGCGAAAATCGACGCTCGGGTCCGACCTAAATATTAGACCAAAGTTAGGAAAAAAATCTGTTTTAAACCTAGATTTTCCAAACCATTTCCAACACTCTTATATATTTTATTTTCAAAATAACTAACATTTATTTATTTACCAATTTAATATATAAATGAGTTAAGTGATTCATATTTAAGGATAAGAGTAAGACAATTCTCTAATAATTAGGTCGTGGCCAAGTTGAGATAAATGTTGAATCAATTGAATTATGTCACTTTGAGTGTCTAACACAACTATAAATCTTCAATAAATATAAAATTTTATCAAAATTTTTATTTTTTTAATAACTATGCATAAACATGTACATATTTATTATTTTATTATAAAAAATACTAATATATATTTATTCATCAATTTAATAAATAAATGAGTTAAGTGGTTCATATTTAGTCATAGACTAAGATAATTAGTCATGGCCAAGTTGAGATAAATGTTGAATCAATTAGATTACGTCACTTTTAGTGTCTAATACAATTATAAATCTTTAATCAAACTCTTATTTGTTTCATTAAAAAAAAATACTAATAGATATTTATTCATCAAATTAATAAATAAATGAGTTAAGTGGTTTATGCTTAGGCACAAACTAAGACAATTCTCTAATAATTAGGTCATGACCAAGTTGAAATAAATATTGAGTCAATTAAATTATGTCACTTTTGGTGTCTAGCACAATTATAAATCCTCAATAATTTTAAATATAAATATAAAATTTTATTAAAGTTTATTTTTTTTTTTTAACAACTATGCATAAATATGTGCATGTTTATTATTTTATTATAAAAAATACTAACATGCATTTATGTACCAATTTAATAAACAAATGAATTAAATGGTTCATATTTAGGTATAGAGTAAGACAATTATCTAATAATTAGATCATGGTCAAGTTAAGATAAATGTTGAGTCAAATTAAATCGTGTCACTGTTAGAGTCTAGCATAACTATAAATCCTTAAGCCAACTCTCACATATTTTATTATAAAAGAATACTAACATATATTTATTCATCAATTTAATAAATAAATGAGTTAAGTGGTTCATACTTAGGTATAGACTAAGACCATTCTCTAATAATTAAATTATGGCCAAGTTGAGATAAATGTTGAATCAATTAAATTATGTCAGTTTTAGTGTCTACTACAGCTATAAATCCTCAATAATTTTAAATATAAATACAAAATTTTATCAAAGTTTTAATTTTTTTAATAACTATGCATAAACATGTACAAATTTATTATTTTATTATAAAAAATAGTAATATATATGTATTCACTAATTTAATAAATAAATGAGTTATGTGGTTCATATTTAGGCTTAGATTAAAACAATTTTCTACTTATTAGGTCATGGCCAAGTTGAGATAAATGTTGAGTCAATTAGATTATGTGAGTTTTAGTGTCTAGCATAACTATAAATCTTTACTCAAACTCTTATATATTTTATTATAAAAAATACTAGTATATTTATTCACTAATTTAATAAATAAATGAGTTATGTGGTTCATATTTAGGCATAATCTAAGACAATTGTCTAATAATTAGGTCATGGCTAAGGTGAGATAAATATTGAGTCAATTACATTATGTCACTTTTAGTGTCTAGAACAATTATAAATTCTTAATAATTCTAAATATAAATATAAAATTTTATCAAAGTTTTAATTTTTTTTTTAATAACCACACATAAATATGTACATATTTATTATTTTATTATAAAAAAATACTAACATATATTTATGTATCAATTTAATAAATAAATGAATTAAATGGCTCATGTTTAGGTATAGAGTAAGACAATTATCTAATGATTAGGTCATGGCCAAGTTAAGATAAATGTTGAGTTAATTAGATTGTGTCATTATTAGAATCTAGC